>CM072098.1:16806099-18006099 GCA_036850905.1 Luffa acutangula
AGACATGTGCATAATGGTACTCGCTTAGCCTTCTAACGGTTCTTGGGAGCAAGGCCAAATACAAGTTAAATTCGACCCAATGCATGAATAGACTTAGGTTTAATAAGCAATTATTAGAGTTATTTTACCTTAGGGTTGAAACTATATTGAGCACCTCGCTTATTTATCATTGTTTTCTTTACTTTTTTATTTTGTTTATTTTCCAAAAAATCTTCATCAACTATTTCTTTGGTTACCTTATCTAAGAAATCTTTAAAGAGTTTCTTCTTCAAATCTATGTTTCCAATTTAGTCCTCGTGGGATCGATACCCTTGGAATACTTCTAAGGTTTTTATTACTGCATGCGATAATGTATACTTGCACTAGGTTGGCTGAATTTATCTCAATCATTATTTACCATCATTTCTTACATCCACATTTCAGTCCGACACGCATCAGTTCCTTCCTTTTTTGGTGATACAGGAGCAGAAGCCTATTTCCATGTGTCTGAATTCTATTCAAGCTGCTCCGAGAGGAAAACCCTAGAGATGTTTGAAGATTTGTTTAAGATGAGGGTATTTTCGTATTCACTACAAGGAAGAGCTAGGTGGATTTTCTCACTTTCTGTAGGATTGGTAGCTTATTGGAGCGAGATGAGAAGTATTTTCTTTAAGAAGTACCATCCAACCTCTCTGTTTGATTGAAGCCACAGGGAGAATTGTCAATGTCACGCAAGCACCTGAGGAGATGTTCCAAGAGTTCGTGGACCGCTTCAGTGAATACTGCATGGTTCCTCACACCCCACTATCCGAGGAGAACTTGATAGAAAGCTTCTACGAAGGGTTAACACTTGACGATAGAAGGATGCTCGATTCAGCGAGTGGTGGGGATGTGCTTGCTACGACACTCGGTGAAGAATGGGAGATCATTGCAAAACTGGCAGAAATCACTCGATTCCGTGCCACTTACCATGATGAGCTAGAAAGCCAGATTTCACAACAGTAGGAAGGTAAGTTAGAAGAAAATTCCATCGAGGTCAGTGAGCTTAATTCTTCCTCACATTCTGAGCCTAGTCTATGTAGTTCTTCATGTATGTTAGGAGAGTTAGAAATGTTGGGTTTTATGTGCTAAAACTCGTGGATAGTAAATTTAACAAAATTAATCGATAAAGCGTTATTGATGTTATTCAATAAGTGGTTATTGAAAGGTTGTCTTCCATTAAACTAGAACCCATGGCTACATAATGATGGGGACACTATGAGACGCGACCCACTTTGTATTTCATACAAACGATGTGATCCTGAATCATTCATGTAAAGACATGCGAGTGGGCGTCTTACGCAATGAGTTTGCATAAGACGAGGACCGAGAAATAAGTCACTTTCCTTTGTAACGCCGTTTACTGTGAAACTGAAAATTTCATGCAGTGACCTAGGTAACTCGATCTTAATCCTAAGCTAACTATGAACTCCTGTCTATTTGGGATTATCCTTTGATTTGCATGCGTGAGAGTGACCCAACATCGCTGACTCAATAAGCCTACTATTTTGGGGATAAGACCAGGTAGATAGTTGGGGACATAGTCTTGGAAGATGGAATTCACTCCTACTTGCCTATAGGGATAGTAGAGTTTGTTCCCTTAAGTGTTGACTTCGGGTCTTGAACAAAGGCGCGCCATCCTCTCTTGGCACGAGAGGATTTTCTATTTAATTGTTGGACCATAAAAAAATTGTTCATTATAGGATTGGTGGAACTTAAGGAACAAGATGTAGCTTCAAGAGTAAAACAGACTTTTGACATGTTGCAGTTACGAACAACCTATGAAAGGTCGACTTACTAATTATGGTTGTATCGGGTGGACAAAAATATATATACAGTGAGGGGAGTGCAGCTACGGGCTATAGTGGAGTGTCCCGTTAGTTAAACGAATGTTGGTTAAATAGGTTAATGAGTTTAACTGATTAATCTCGAATCGTTGGAGCCCATGATTTGCATGTCCATTAGGTTCCCCTACTAGCTAAAACAGACCAAACCTTACAACAATAGTGATGAAAGAGTTTGAATCGTTCAAATTCATTATTAGGGAATTAACATTAAATATATATGATATACTTAACATATTACAATTTTATTATGAATTAAATAATAAAGAGAGATAAAAATATTTAAATAAGATTTAAATATTATGAATATGTATATGATACATATCCCGGTTTGATTTTGAAACATGAATAGAGATTCATATTCAAATAATCAATTTTGAGAGAGGTTGGATTAGTGTCGGGATTGGTGTGGTTATTTAATTTTATATTTGATATTAAATTAAATAAATATAATTAATTAAATAATTTTAAATAATTTTATTTAAAATTAATTATTTGAATTAATTTGATGTGAAATTAATTATCAAAATTTGATGTTAATTTTAATTTTGAAAATCAAATTCATGCAAAAATCAAGCATTTGACACCATAAGGCTTGACAAATCCAAATCCAAATCCACATTATTTTGTCTTCATGTATAAATACTTCTTTTGCATGTACATGAATAAGAAGAGAAATGGAACTTGTTGTGCGTTGACATGCAAAGGAATCTGATCATCTCTCTCAAATAAAAACCAGAAGGTTAAAAACCAAATTTTCTCTCTTTATCCCATGAAACTGTTCTCCCTTAAATTCATCACGTTCGGTTCCCACAAGCCCGTTCTAAGGTCGGAGAATAGCAGGGAAGATCTTGATGGTCGTCTACAACTTGTTCGTGTGAAGAATCATCCAAGGAAACACAAAAAATCGAGCTTCAAAGGTAAGTTTGTTCTTCCTCTGTTTTTCGGTTTAAAACACATGTTTTTAGTTAGAGAAATTGATGTAATTAAATGACCAAGATCATCAATCGCTTCCGCTAGAGTGCTATACACTCCTACAAGAAATTAGAGATGTTGAGCTTGATTGTGATTATTCCATGTCTATTTCTTTTTCTCCTAAAATGTTTAGTAGTTCTGAAAAGCATGAGTTAGGCTTATTTGTACCAGTAGCTGACTATTCAGATATTGGGCTTAGGTGGCTTGGGATTAGCATGTTCGGGATGGTTGAGGATTATTTGGTTAACATTTCTTATGTTGTGCACTCTGTGTGCAAGTTAAGTCTTTCTGTGCAGGAGCTAATTAAGAAAAAGAAGAAAGATCCTTTAAGGATCAAAGAAGTGGATTTCGGTTGAAGACTGCAAATCCCGTCGAGCAATCGACGTTAAAAATTTGTGCTTCTGGGAGGCAGCTCAGCAATAAAAATAATTTCTATCTCTTATCTTTTATTTTATTTACTTGTTTTTCTTTAGTTGTTTTTGTTTATGTTTGTTTGTTTTCTTTTTGTTTTGTAGGAATTTATGACCTAAGCCTTTGGAAGAGCATTCTCTTTAAGGCGTTGTGGATCGTCACCCTCCAACAGTAGTGCTTAAATTTAGGGGAGGTTTTCTTTTCCCTTTTACTTTGTCTTTTAGTTTCTCATGTTTTCATACACTGAGGACAGTGTAGAATTTTAGGTTGGGGGTGGAGTGCCTTGCATGCATATGATTTTTGTTGAGTCTTGATGCACCTGAACATCAGGCTATAATGTTTTGCATGCTACGTTTGTTGCAATGTGTTTATTTGATTGAGGCCGTGCATCTGAGCATTGGACCCATTTTTTTAGCAAATTTTAAAGTTTTGAGCATGATTGTTAGGATGATCTAGTTGCTTCTGCTATGATTATGAGAGTCAACGATGTGCCATTCTGCCTATTTTATTGCTTTTGATGAGTTGTAAGCATGTTTCCCCAAAATTGAGCATTTTTAAAACTTTTCTAAGACTCTTCTTGCAAGGAGTGAACCTTAGTATGCCTAGGATTAGTTTGAAGACTTAGGAGCGGATTATAGAATACATATGCTCGTTGTCACCTCCATAGGTGTAGGGATGAGATAGAGAGTCAAATGTCTGCAAATTAGCATGTTATATCTTGCCTAGGAGAAAAGAAAGAAAATATGTCTCTTAAAAGAAAAATGAGTGGTAAAATGAGTAAGTGAGCGCAAGCTTAAAAGAAAAAAATTATATGCTTGTCTTCCTTGTTTTATTTTTTTCAGAAAAAACATGCTTTACAACGTTTCTGCTTCATAAGGGGTAAAAAGAGCTATCTGCGGTTAGGCCAACCAAGGGTTAAACTCAGGTTATGAGTCCTTGCATCGTAGTGTGAAAGCTAGTGTCCCGCCTAAAAAAAAAGCAATGAGAAAAAGTTATTTATTTCAGGCACCTAAGTAGACAGAAAAACAGTCTAATTTGTTTCGTTTGCTCTTTGGTTAGTTCCTAGTGCCAGTGTGGAGGGAGGATGAAGGTGTTCATATAACACATGAGGAAGCAATTGAAGATCGGAAGCACCTAACTACATCAATTTTACTCCTAAAGCATGCATGTTCTAAAGAATCCAGAACAGAGAGTTAGAAAACACCAACCTTTTGTAGCTCACTTGTATGGAACAACTTGTGGTGTTTTCTTCTCCAATCCTCCTTGGACAACCTCTAGAGTCTTCTCTACTATTCTCCGGGCCAAAACGACTTGTGGGAGTCTTATAGAGATAGGGAATGGGAAGGGAATGCTTGAAGGTACAAGCTCTTGAGAGATCTATGGAGGTGAGGGAGTTTGAGAGTAAAAACCAGCAGCATAACAGTAAGTCATTTACTCTCTTAATTATGTTGAATCTGATTCATACTTCTTATATAGACCTCTTCCATGCAAAGACAAGCTTCATGACACTAGACACATGGCAGAATTGCAACTCAAAATGGATTCTAGGTGTTTAACTCACGACACATGCAACTAGTGCATGGTTGTGTTGTTTTCCACTATGCATCAACATGCAAGAGTGGGAATCCCACTAAATCCACTAAAATTGAATCTAAATTCTAAATTTTCAGCTTGCAATTCACTCCTATTTCAATTCTAAATTGAATTTGATTTCTTGGTAATAAATTGGGACATTTCCAAGTAATTTGACATGTTAATCTAATTAATCATTGTCACCTAATGTCATTCATTATATATGATTTCTAATACATATATATGGTATTTAAAACACTTTTAAATACCTTATCTCTCAATATCTAATTTAATTCATAATTAGATCATTGTGTCAAACACATTTTACGATAATACCCTATTTCTCATTTTTGAACGGTTCAAAAATTCCTATCAATATGTTCTAGGCTTTAATCCGATATGAGCTAGTAGGGGGACCTAATGGACCTATAGATCATGGGCTCCAACGATTCAAGGCTAACCAACTAATCTCATTATCCAAGCTAGCCAACATTCGTTAACTACTGGGACACTCCACTATAGCCCGATAGTTGCACTCCCCTCACTATAGATATATTTCCGTCCACTTGATTTAACCATGATTAGTAAGTCGATCCTTCACAGGTTGTTCGTAGCTATAGCTAGGTCAAAAGTCCGTTTCACCCCTATAGTACTTCTAGTTCCTTAAGTCCCACTGATCCTGTAATGAACAATTGGTTTATGGTCCAAACAATAAACCGAGTCCCTCTCGGGCCAATGAGAGGACGGGATCCCTTTGTTCAAGCCCTGAAGTCAGCACTTAAGGGAACAACCTCTCTACTATCCCTAATTTTGGTAGGAATGAATTCCTTCTCGCACGACTATGTCCCCAACTATCTACTCGTTCTTATTTCTGAAATGGGAGGCTTATTGAGTCGGCGATACTGAGCCACTCTCACCTATGCAGATCTAAGGATAAGCCCGAATAAACATGAGTTCATAGTTAGCTCATGATTAAGATCAAGTTACCTAGGTCATTGCATGAAATAGTCAGTCTCGTCAGTAAACGGTGTTATAAAGCGAGAGCGACTTATTTCTCGGTCCTGGTCTTATGCAAACTCATTGCATAGGACACCCCCACTCGCATGTCTCTACATGGATGATTTAGGATCACATCGTCAATACTATCTATAAAGTGGGTCGCGTCTCATAGTGTTCCCAAAATAAGGTACCCAGCCCTATCCCTATACTATAGACCGTTTTGGCTATTACTCGAGCTTGATCCACTTTTATGTCTCTACATAAAGCTCAAGTGTTCATCCTATAGCCATGAATCTTAGTTTATTGGATTTGGGTTATCTAATGTGCAATTTACTTATTCAGTAATGACTTTACTGAATTAATCTCGATAACAACTTTATCGAACAAGTATATAATTTTTGTTTAACATTCACTATCTACGAGTTTTAGGGCACCAATCCCAGCAGAGGATAGGTTAAGGGTTGTATAATCCAATCTCACGTTAGTAGAATTGGTTCTACGTAGGCTAAGTGTGAGCTTGAGCAAAAATTTTCATAAAAACTTTTGATTTGTCTCTTTATTGGGCTATATGTGCATGTCTCTTGATTCCAATATTTTAAGCATTTTAGGCATTGAGATTGGAGTTATAAAATTGCAACTATTGAATCCTATTCTTTTATTTTATATGCTTGCTTGAGGACTATCAAGGTTTAGTTTTGGGGTATTTGATAGGACCAATATGGTCGAATTTATTCAATATGGTCTCATTTATTTAGTCTTAATCTTGCTAGTTTTATGCTTAATCGTGTGCTTAATTGTATTATTTTGTAGGAATTTTTTGTTAGAGCTTTCTGGAAACACTTTGGAGTAAAAAGTACTTAAAAGGAGCAAATTAGACCAAATCCCGAGCATTGGAAGCAAGTTGAAAGAAGTCAAATAGGCTGGACTCGAGAGGTAGCATCGAGAAACTACCCTCACAACGTCTCGACGCTAAGAACTTCAAAAGACAGAGCTATTTACCGTTAGTGTCTCGACGCTGCCTCGCTATTTAAGTTGTTGTCTTTCTCGATTTTAGGTCATTTTCGGTCGTTTTACTTCGTTTCAGTCGTCTTCTACTTTGATTCTCTCTATATTTCTCAATTTCTTTAGTTTAGAAAAGTTTTAGGGAGGTTAATCAAGCCTTTGAGCTTAGATTAGGCTAGTCCATGGTCGTTTAAGCGTCATTCGTTGTAGTTGAAACCTCGGTATCGTAAGTACATTATGTTTTTATGAGATTCTTTGAGTTTACTGTTCTGAATGCATTATTTTTCTTTAAGTTTAATGTGTTGTAGTGTATGATTTATCTGCTGGTTGTGATTTTAGATTCCCATTATTACTATTAGCATGCATAGTAGGTTAGATTGACGCCCTAACTCCCAGCTTGTATTGTCGCCACGTGCCTGCGACGCGGAGCGAGCGACGTCCTCGAAAAGGGATAAAATAATAGGAGTCGCCACCAATCTTTTTTATGGTGTGATTGGACACCAAAATGGAATAAACTATCATTTTTACAAAAATAATAAAAAAACGGTCTGCGAAAACCAGATTTGGATTCAGGAGTTGTTCGTGTATGGGGAAGGTGTTAGCATCCCACAACACCCGTTAAAAAACAGTGGCCAAAATTTTATCTTGAATTGAAAAATAATTTGGAAGAAAGATATTATTTAGGAAAAATGATATTTTAAAACAATGTCTTATTTTACCTCTCATTACTCCAATATTTGAAGTAATGATCCCATAAAATAAGTGAAAAATTATCCATTGATTTTTGCTTTATTAGAATTAAAATTCTTAACCTCAAGAATATGAGAGAATTTTTTCATTCCTCAATTCCATCATAGGATTGCATTTCTCAAACGAAAGATTTTTTTTAAAACATTTTTTTAATTAAATTCATTTTTCCTTGGGATCAAAATCTCGGCTCCCAAAGATTAAGATCTCTCACCTTAGGAATTCTAGAAAATCGGACTCCCAAATATTTCTAGATTCCACCATAGGATTTTTCTTGGGAAAAAACGGTCTTAAAAATCAATTTTAAGAAAATAAGATTATAAAGCCTTTTAAAAACAACACTTTTGTAACGCCCCCAAAATCATACCTATACTAGGAGACATTACTAAACTTTTACTCTAATGCCAACTTGATGCCTCAAAAATTTCAGCAGCATAACGACGTAACTAAAGCTAACCAAAAATTTGAAACACCTGAAAGACAATAATACACACTTCTAAAATCATAACACGACCTCTTCTTCATTTGACAACATCCCATCATACCAAATAAAATAAGCACTAACACCAATTCTCCAGTAAGTATCATACGAGTCAAATCTCGTAACAAGTGCAGTTAACAGAACTAACACACCCTAAATAAAAGAGTTTCAAACTTACATCTATTACAACAATCAAATGAGTTAACCAACAACTACATCGACTTTAACAAATTCTAGTACGAGTAAATGAAACTAGCTACTATCTAAGGGTCTCCTCTTCCAAGCCTCCTCCTCATCACCAAGTCCAGATATGGTCTCATAACCTGTAAAAAATCTGGTGGTGGATCAGTACAATACAGCGGTACTGAGTAAGTGGCACATACTTGAAAAGCCATCAAACACATATGCATACAAGGCAGATATCGTATTTTCCACACACAAGCTCAATATATCTGGAACATAATTAACACATACGCCATGCATCAAACCATGCATCAAGCAACATACTCATGCGACATACATCCATAACCACTAACTCAAGCCCTATCAAGCTCTATCTGACTCCTCTGAGTTCTCTCAATTCGACTCATTTGAGTCCTTTCAAAGCTCTCCAAGACTGACCCTTCGAGTCACACTGACCCCTGACCATTTGTACCTAGGGCCTCAGGCTTCTCTACGGAGCTAGGTGTTTGACCCTTGACCATTTTTACCCAAGGCCTCGAACTGTGCATCGCCCCTTGGCCATATTACCCAAGGCACCCGATGACTTCAATTTCACATAGCCTTCATAAAGCTCTCCAAGACTGATCCTTCGAGTCGCACTGTCCCCTGACCATTTGTACCCAGGACCACAATGCTCTCTATGGAGCTCGACATTCGACCCTTGACCATTTTTACCCAAGTCCTCGAACTGTGCATCGCCCCTTGGCCATATTACCCAAGGAACCCGATGACTCCACAATCAAACTGTACATCGCCCCTTGGCCATATTACCCAAGGCACCCGATGACTTTCACAATATATAGACTCATCACATCGCCCCTTGGCCATATTACCCAAGGCACCCGATGCTCCTCCTAATCCATTGGTGACATATCACCCCTCGACCATTTTTACTCGAGGCACCTGGCATTCACCTAACTTCCCTTTTCAACACACAAGGCCCTCTGACCTCACATTCTCACTAGAATGCATGAATCCTACTCATCATGCTTCTAGACTATGTTTATGCCAATGACAGGCCTACGACCAAAAATGTATATTCCATACATGCTTTCTAGCTCATGTCATGCTTTTAGTCCATGTAACAACCAAACAACATGCTCTCTACATTAAATTCATGTCTATCAGACAATCACCATAAAACAACATACTTTTCACATCAAATTCTAGCCACAACATCTCAGAATGGTTCAACATAACAATTCACTACATCGATTTCAAGATCCTCAAAACTCGTCAATGACGAGGCAACATACATTCACATACATGTATACAACATACAATAAAACCAAGGAGCACAGCACATAGCATACGAGCACACAAGCAACCAGACTCAACAAGTAGAATTCCACTTACCTATAACGCGCTCCTAAACAGGCCAACGGAGCTCCGAAACCACTTGATTCTTAACCAAAACAGCCTAAAAGAGCTCGAACTACAAGCAACGACTTCTAACGGTTAGGAATTGATAAACAACACCCAAGAGACTTAATAAAGAAAGGTAAAGGGTGCTGGAATTTACCGCTTAGTGCTCAAACAACCTTGAGACAAGTCGACTTGTGTTTGAAACGACCCAACAACCAAGATCCCAAGTCACCGGGTTATGGGTAACCAAAATCAAGGTCTTTCGGGTTGTGTGTATTCTCTGAACACGATATTTGAGATCAAACGCTCGCTGAACAACAACCAAATACACCTAATTCGGAAATTTTGAAGTCGATAACGAGTGGGTAAACTATATTCGAACTCAAACAAGCATGAGTCATCGCTGAAACTTACCGAAAGAGTCCGAACACGCTGAAACGGACATTAAATCAGCCCGAACGCGCACAACACGCCAGAACGACGAAGACTCCAGCCACTACTCACTAGCCCAGCCGAAAACAAGAGAAATCAGTGGGTTAAACTCGCTGCTTGTGAAACTTGAAAGAGATGCAAGAGAAAAAGAGTCCTTACACGCAAGTTTGAACGTGAAAACCCGAAGTTGCGAAACTTGTTGGCCCACGCTTGTGAATACAAGGCCACGGATCTGTTGTTGTTGGCGTCAGAACACGGGAGAGAGAGAGAGATTGACTGAGGAGATGGAGGTCCGCGTGGGTCTTGCTGCTCGAGTCGAACAAACACGTGAGGGGGAGAGGGAGTCGCGAGAGAGAGAGACGCGCGGAGGGAGAGACGCGCGAGGCCGACTGCTTGCGTGGAGGAGAAGACTCGCGAGAGGGAGGGAGAGATCGACGGAGATGGGTCTTCGAGTGGTTGGCGGCGCAAGAAGAAGCTGAAGGAGGAGGGGTTGGCTGCTGAAGAGGAACACCACGGTCTGCTGCTCGAAGAAGAAACCAAAATGCAAGGGGGTAAGCGGCTGCGTGAAAGAGAATGAGAAAGGAGATATGCTTTTAGGGTTTCTTTTTCCTTTTCTCTAATAAGCTTTTCTTAAATAAAACCCTAAGAATTGAAGACCCATTTTAAAAAGGAATTAGGATTTCAATTTAAATCCCCAATTAGGATTTTAATCCCAATCTTATCTCCTAACGAATTCAGGATTTAAATTGATTAAGAGGAGAGTTTGGGTCTTTTGATACTTAAAATAAATATCAAATATTAAACCTCTAACTTTAGGAAGTTAAAGATTTAATTAAAAATCTCTTTCCCCTAAATTTTAGAAATTTAGTTTAACGACCCAAGGTCAACGTTAAATTCTAATTTTCCAAATTAGAATAAGAACGCTTACAAATCTCAAAATGATTTGATTTCGAAACGCGGGGCGTTACAACTTTATAGATAAAACTTTTATAGGCTCAAAAAGAGCAAAAGCATTAGGAAATTAGAAAAATAAGATTTTGGAATAAGTTTAAAATAGATCGAAGGAAAGTTAAAACGATTGAGAATTTGAAGCATGAAATAATAATAATAATAACAACAATAACAACAACAATAATATAACAATGCAACATTAACATATACAAACACAATAGGACAAAATTAGAATTTTTTTTTTTTTTTTAAGAGAAATTCTTATTAAAGAGCATTAGCTCCCAAAAGGGATATGATAACACCAAATTGGTGTTAATTATTTCCGTAAATTTTGCTTATCCTAATGCTATTATTCGTGATAATTGACTAATTTTGAGTCTTATTATGCATAGGTTGATTTGGTGTTCTCGGGATCAAGAAAGTCAATCGGAGCAAAGAATTCACCAATTTTCCCGAGAGACGCTACCTCTCGGCGTCTCGACGCTACCTCTCAGCGTCTCGACGCTATTGATGCAAGATGTGGGCCAATTTAGCATCAGCGTCGAGACACTGTCGCGGTTTATAAATATGGGCTTTTTAATTTTACGTCATTCTAATGTCCGTTTTTACTCCGATTCTCGCCGCAACAGTCCTTTTCTCTATATTTTTCTAGTTTTCAGTGTATTTTCATTAGATTACATTATTTTTTAGATATAGGAATGGCTAATCGAGCCTCGACGCTTAGTTGGAGCATTGCAATGTCTGGCTAAGTGTAGATCGTCGTAATTGGGACTCCGAATGTAAGTTTGGCATTCCTTTGAGACCTTGTATATTTCAGATTTCATAGAATTGTTGTCTAATTGTGTTCTTAATTCCAGTTTGTATCACAATTGCCTTGAACCTATAGATTGACAACCTATTTTGTTTGAACCAATTGCTTTGCTAGAATTTGTAGCAAATCAATCTATTTTTAATCTTAATTAAAAGGCGCTTTATCCTAATTGATCAAAATTGCATGATAGATTTAGAAGTTAAGGCTTAGAATCGTATGAATTTAGGCTTTTCCTAGTTTATGCATTCTATTTAACGTTCCATCATTCTTAATGTGATTAAATTCTAATTAGTGAGACGTCATTGGTTAGATTTTTAATTAGGTTCTGGCCTCGATGCTTTTGTCGGGTTAGAAAATAATTGGGATCATTAATCTCGCTGGCTTTTCCAATGGGAGGTTAGACAATTAGCTAGTAATTCGTTAATAAAAAGAGTCTATGATTTGGAATTGCCAAACTTAATTCGGATAACCAATTGCACGATCCCGAGGCAAGATTAGTCAGTCCATCCTTTTATTTTCTTGTTATTTTAATTTTGGTAATTTAATTTCTTGTATTTTAATTTTTCATCCTCAAATCTTCTTCCATGCCAACCCCCCCAATTTCCGTTACTAATTGAAAAATCTTAGGTTAATTTAATTAATTTGGTTCCTCCCTGCGTTCGACCCTGACCACTATTTCTACAAAAATAGTTGTAGTGTCGTGGAATTATAAATTTATTTGGCTCGGACCTTCGACAAGTCTTGTTCGGATACCACTTGTGAGACAGGATCCCCCACTAGTGTGAAAATCACTTCCTATATCAGTAGCATTAAAACTTAACAACCAATATGGAAAAACATTACTCCAACACTCAGATAAATTAACTCTAACAGCTCTGCGGGCCAACAAATGGACCATGACATTGTACGTCCTTGGAATATGAATCACTTCATCAATGTTCGTAGCAGCAATTAGGGCTTGAGCATCCAACACAAAATGGGAAAGCTCTGTTATATCTTCAACCTCCCCATTTAGAAGCTGAACAATGTGCATTGCGTCCAACTCTATCCTCGCCAATGGAGTGTCGATCGGAATGGCCTTTAGACCTTCACAAACGGCAAGAGTCTCAAGCTAGCTAATTTTGCAGGCATGCTTAACAACTTGACAACTGGCCATTTGAGGAACCCCGTCCCAAGACCGAAGAATCCACCCAATGCCACCCATCTCCAATTCTTTGCACCAGGTCGCATCACAATTTAGCTTCCACCTTACTGTTGGAACCAGAATCCATCTATTTGGAGCTGGAGCTTCTCGACGATGAGATTGAGTCCTCGACTGAATGTATGTGCCTTGAAAGTTTGAAAATTCTGTAGTATACTTTTGGATTTGCAGTCTCATTTTTTCTATTCGGTTGAATCTTGCAATGTAGAACCTCATTCCTATGAGTCCATATCTGCCAATACACCAGGAAGCTTTTAGATATTATTTCCTCGTCATACACTGCTTCCCCCTTTTTTTTCCACTTGCAATCGCAACAGTCCGCTGGTTTCCAGCATCTCCTGTCATCCAAACACCCTGTATTAGTCCACGGGCAACAATTATCCCAAAGTCCTTTTGTAAATCTGCATTCCCAGAATATATGGCTTGTTGTCTCTGGTTTGCTCCTGCAAAATAAACAACTAGAATTAATCTTCATCCCCTTATTAATTAAATTTGTCAGTGTATGAAGAATATCATTATAGATTTTCCAGCCACATATTTTGATTTTAGGAGGCAGATTAATTTTCCAGAAACTCTTCCACAGTTCTTCTTGATTCTGAAAATTCAATGCCAAGGCTTCAAGAGAAGATTGAATTTGGATACCCAATCTATAGGCACTCTTCACCGAGAAGAGTCCCTTAGAATCAAGGTTCCAGATTACCTCATCTTCGCTTGGTCTTGATCCAACTGGGATGTTTAATATAGCCATTGCGTCTTCCTCTAGAAACGAGGCTCTCACTAGATTTTCATTCCACAATCCCGAAGGAAGTAGAAGATGGGCCACCGAACAATTCTGCATATCAGGATGAGTTATGATAGGATTACAAGACCCTTCCTTTGGAATCCACTGATCATTGATTTGTTGGGTTTTATGTCCTAAAACTCGTAGATAGTGAATGTTAACGAATTATACACTTGTATCAATAAAGTGTTATTGAGGTTTATGCAATAAAGTGTTACTGTCATATTAAGTCTAAAATTGCACAATATAACCCAAATCCAATAAAATAAGATCCAAGGTTGTGTACATGTAACTTGAACTAGTATGTGGGGACATACAGGGATCAGTGTTCAAGTAACAACCTAAAAGGTCTATAGTACAAGGATGAGGTTGGGTACCTTATCCTGGTAACACTATGTGATACGACCCGCTTTGTATTCGGTACAGAAGTATTGATCCAAGGCGTCCATGTAGGAGACATGCGAGCGGGGGTATCCTATGCAATGAGTTTGCATAAAACCAGACCACAAAATAGTAAACCACTAGATGTAATACCGTTAACTAGTTAGGTTACTGTTTCAATAGGATGACCTAGGTAACTCAGTTTTATTCCTGAGTGTGTCATGAACTCCTTCTCATGAGGGATTGTCCTTTGATTAGTACGGGTGAGAATGGCCTGCACGCCGACTCAATAAGCCTACCTTCTTGGGGACAAGACCGAGTGGGGGGCTAGGGACATGACAACACAAGATGAAATTCTCTCCTTCCCACTTCTAGGAGAAGTAGATGAGTGTTCCCTTAAGTGGTGACTCTGGGGCTTGAACAAAGGGATCCCGACCTCTCATTGGCCCGAGAGGGACTTTCTGTTTACTGTTTGGACCATAAACAGGTTGTTCATTAGAGGAGCACTGGTACTTAAGGAGCCAAAGGTAACTTAGGGGTAAAACGGTAATTTGACCCAGCTGTAGTTACAAACACTCGTGAAGGATTGACTTATTGTTATTGGTCAATATCCATGGACACAGAAACATTCTACAGTGAGAAGAGTGCAGCTGTGAGTCTTTAGTGGAGTGACCCACAGTTAATAAATATTGGTTAACTCGATTAATGAGTTTAGTCAATTAGCCTCATATCATTGGAGCTTCTGATCTGTAGGTCCATTAGGTCCCCCTACTAGCTCGTAAAGAGTAATTGGGAACAATTTATCTTGAAAGAATTTGAACAGTTCAAATTCAATTTTAATTTGGGGAATCAAGTGATTGTATGAGATACAATTAATATAATGTATGGTGATGCATTATAATATTAAGTTTAATATGAGATTAGACTTTATTTTATTGAGAGAATAATATATTTGCAGGAGCTCAAATATGTGGCTAATTAAGTATATGATATTTAGTTTTAAAAAAAAAGTATATGATACTTAATTAATTAATTAATTAATTAATTGTGAATTAATTAATTAATTAATTAATTGTGAATTAATTAATTATTCAATTTAGTTTAAATTAAATGTGATTTAATTAAACTATAATATATCAGAGATATATTAGAATATGATTCTAATATGTAATTAATTAAATATGGATGATATTTAATTAGTTATAAAATTAATTTATTTTTTGATTAATTAATTGTTAAGTTTAATTTAGTTAAATGTGATTTAATTAAATTAAATCTATAGATTAATTTTAATATGAATGTGATTCATATTAAAACTATAGGTTATAAGAGAGATGCACATTTGAATATGATTCAAATGTTCAATTAATTAAATATGTAATATCTAATTGATCAAATAATTAATTAATTGTGAATTAATTAATTGATTGGTTTAATTAATTTAATTAAGATTAATTAAAACTATGTATTATGTGAGGGAAATGCATTTAAATATGATTTAAATGTACATATGCTTGATTTATTAATATGATTAATTGATTAGCATTTAATTAATTAATTGGATTAATTTTAATTAATTAATTTTATTTTATTTTATTGGTTATTTGTTAACCAATAATATCTCTCACAATACTGGGGTCTTGGAGTTTTTACTCTCATGGATGCAGACTTTAAAAAAAAATCTCTCTAACAAACTCTCTTTCACGTTCTTTCTCTCTCAAGAAAGGAACGGAGAAGAAATTTTTTCCTTCTCAGTTTCTTTGTGACTATTCCCTCTCAAGATAAAGAATTGGGAGTCCCACCACTCCACTCTCGATCTCAGAAAATAGCAGGGTAGCCTCGTGGTGGTGTCCGTTGAAGAATTATGAGTCGTCAATGGAGGTATGCTTCTTATTGCTTAGCCTAGATTTATGAATTTTGCCAATGTATGGGTATTTTGTTTAACCAAATTAAAATACGATTCGGTCCAATTGCTTACGCTGTAACGGAATTGGGAATTTCAATCCTTCAGACATCCACTTGCATGCCATTTCCAATCTTCCATCGGTATCCCTTTTTAAAGAGCTCTCGTCCCCATAGAATACTTCTCCATGTATATGAAGGATTGTGACCCAAGGAGGCTTTAAGGAAATGCCCTGTTTTCAAATATATGCCTCGTAGGACTTTAGCCATTAGGCTATCCGGGTATCTAATAATTCGTCAACTTTGCTTTGCAAGCATAGCTTGGTTAAAAATCGTAAGATCCCGAAAGCCCATCCCACCATGAGATTTGTGAACACAGAGTCTTTTCTAGTTTCGCCAATGTATCTTCCTTTCTGAATATGAAGAACCCCACCAGAACCTAGCACAAATAGAGTTCAGTTCATTACAGAGAGAAACATGAAATTTTAAGCAACTCATCGCATAATTTGGAATAGCTTGAGCCACTGATTTTATAAGTGAAGGATTGGAATTCCGTAATTTCGTAAAGCGAAAGCGTGATTAGGACCGATTCGTAATTAGTTTTGTTTAATCTAAAATACCAATACTTTGGCAATAAACTTAGAACTATTCTAGATTTATATTAAGGCTAAGCATACAAATATATTAGATCTAAATCACGAACTAGTGTGAACACCACCACTATGGCTACATCGGTATGACTCTGAGACTTCTAGAGGCAGGAGACTGGTGGGAGTCTAGAGGTACGACTGTAAAAATTCCGGGATGGGTCGGTTGTACGGACAAATCGACCCGACCCGACCCATGGTCGGTTGTACGGACAACCCGGACCGACCCGGTCCAGAGTGACTCGACTGGGTTGGGTCGGGTTACCCGCGGTTTTTTTGTTTTTTTTTAATAAATATGTATATATACCTATAACATAAAAAATCTCTGTTGTTCAGTTGGTTTTGTGCATGTTTTAGCTGCCACACTTGGAGAAGCAGAGTAGAAAAAAGAAGGAAGAGTTGATAACCAGATTATATGAATCTGTAATCAAAATCCCAGTCGTTAAATTTGATGAAGGAAAAGAGAAATAGGGTAGATTGCTCAATCTATTAATGGCTAGAGTACAATTGCTGGAAGAGGGAGCCACTGGTTCGTCTGATTGGAATCCAACTGATGCTGTGCTTTTTGTTGGGCTGATTTTGGTGCTTGGAATTGCTTGCAGACACCTATTGCAAGGCACAAGAGTTCCTTATACAGTTGCCTTGCTCGTTCTTGGCATAATTCTAATATCAAGAATTCAACAGTCACGAAATACAACTCGAGCTCGAGGTAAACAAAAATTGAAACTACAATTTTTCCTTTGAACCCAAAAGACGGCCCCCAATGTCAGCTTCTCTAAGGACTCACTCGTGGAGCTTTGGTTATTTCCATATGAATCTCAAACTTCAATCTTCTCGAGAAAAAACCAGCATCTGCACGACAAGAGTCTCATCAAAATTCACAAAACAAACACAACAAAACATAGAACTTCCAAACGAAAAAACCTTAGATAAAGCACGAGTCAAGGTTCTTCCTTTAAAAACCATTCAAAAAAGAAAACAATAGTGCGAGAGAAGAATGAACAAAAAGAGAGATTCAATAAAGATATCCACGAGGAGAAAATTCAACGCTAAGATCCAAGATCACTTTCAAACAATTTGTTAACAAAGATAATTCTATCAAATCAGATAAGGTAAATTTAAATTTCAATTCCCAACTTCTGAGTAATCAGGGAGTTTCCTCAACAAAACAATATTGGAAGTATAGCTTCAAAGTTCAATCAAGCAAAGAAGAAAGGCATCAATCATCCCAAATCATCTGGTCAACTAAAAATAAACAGGTTAGATTGAAAGTAAGCAGCCCATCTCACCTCAAAAACAATTATGCCTCAAGGCCAAAACATGTAAAAAGCAATTAAGCGAAGTTGGTTTGGACCAGTTTGACCAATAAACATCAGTTGAATCAATTAGATTAGTTTAAGCATTGGTTCTCACTTTTCCTTGAACAAAATTGTAGTAGAACCAGCTTATAAACCCCTAATAACAATCACAAAAAGACCACAAACTGTAAAAGTCCTCGTGCATAAAAGTTATCCTCATCAAACTTCAACCAAAATTTCCAAAGTTAATTAATTCATGAAATCCCGCTTGGTGAACAACTTAAACTCTTAATTTTCCTCTTTTTAAGTAGTTGTCCATTATTAGTTTAAATAATGAAAGTTAGCAAACTAGAAAACCACTTCCTGGAATTAAAAACTTCCAAAGTTAGCAACCAGTTTTAAGTTTGACGCGGAGGACGATGAGAAGCGTTACGAAAATAAGAACCCCGCAGGCAACAACCCAGAAGCTTCAATCAATTACTCTCAATTTCATATCTAAACAAATGGAAAGGATACCGAGAATCCAACTATCAGATTGAGCTCAAATACAATTGCAAAAGTAGAGAACAACAGAGGCCCAAATAAAAACTTACCTGGTGGCGATGGCGACTTAAACTTGCACTAGCAACAAGCACAAGCACGACAAGAAGCGACGGAGGCGGCACGACAACCACGAGCACGAGAGGAGAGTGAAGAGTGAAGACGGCTGCGAGTGACTACGACTGCGAAGAGTGAAGACCGAAAAAGAAAATAGAGGAAAGAAGACGCGACTGCGATGGAACCCTAACTGAGCTGGGGTATCGGTTCGGGTAAATAATTTGTGAGGACCGAACCGAACCTTCGACGGTCATTAATAAAAATGAAAACCGAACCGGACCGATTCGGTTCGGTTCGGCGGTTCGGTTCGGTTCCTTACACCCCTATCTAAAGGAAGCCTTGAGGGGGAATTCTTTGAGAGTAGGAGAATGAATTGGATGCCTTTCACCCCATCCCAAGGGTACTATATAAAGTAAAGGCCAAGAGACCTTTTTCCTAAATTTTAATAAATAATTAATTAATTTTCCAATTAAATATTATATATTTAATCTTAGGATTTTATTAAAATTAAAGTTAATATGAATCCAATTCATATTAAATTTATTTGAACTCTTTCAAAGATTTTCTTTCCTGATAGGAAAATGTCTCTAATTTTAATAAATAATTAATTAATTCCATAATTAATTAATTACCCAATTAAATATCATATATTTAATCTTAGGGATTTTATTAAAATTAATATGAATCCAATTCATATTAAATTTATTTGAACTCTTTCAAATATTTTTACTCAAGAATTAATTTTTGAAATTAATTCAAAAATTATATTATAAAGTTTCATAAACTTTATATTATAATGCATCAATATACATTATACGATTCCTCAAATAAATTGAACACTTTCAATTTACAATTTATACTTAATTGCCTCAAATCTCTTTACGAGCTACCAGTGGGACCTAATGGACCTACAAATCAAAAGCTCCAACGATACGAGACTAATTGGCCAAACTCAATGTTAACTGTGGGTCACTCCACCAAAGACCCACAGCTGCACTCTTCTCACTGTAGAATATTTCTGTGTCCACGGATATCGACCAAGCAGTAAGTCAATCCTTCACGTGTGTGTTCGTAACACCAACTGGGTCAAATTACCGTTTTACCCCTGGGTTACCTCTGGTTCCTTAAGTACTGTTGATCCCTCTAATGAACAAGTTGTTTAGGGTCCAACCACTAAACAGGAGTTCCTCTCGGACAAGGAAAGGACGACGCGCCTTTGTTCAATCCCCGAAATCAGCCCTTAAGGGAACACACATCTACTTACCCCAATAGGGGAAGGAGTGAATTCCATCTTGTATTGTTATGTTCCCAGCCCCCATTCGGTCTTGCCCCTGAAATGGTAGGCTTATTGAGTCGGCGAACTGACCACTCTCACCCATACAAATCTAAGAACAATCCCTCCTGAAAGGGGTTCATAACAGACTCCAGGATTGAGATTGAGTTACCTAAGTCATCCTATTGAAATAGAAACCTAAACTAGTTAACGACGTTACATCTAGTGGTTACTATTTTGCGGTCCGGTCTTATGCAAACTCATTGCATAGGATACCCCCCCTGCATGTCTCCTACATGGATGCTTTGGATCATTGCATCTGTATCGAATATAAGGTGGGTTGTATCACATAGTGTCACCAGGATAAGGTACCCAACCTTATCCCTATACTATAGACCTTTTAGGTTGTTACTTGGACACCGATCCCCGTATGTTTCCACATACTAGTCCAAGTTTCATTTAAACAACCTTAGATCTTAGTTTATTGGATTTAGGGTTTATTAATGCAAACTCGATTATTCAATAACCAAATTACTGAATTACTCAAATATCGCTTTATTGAGATCGATTAATTTGTTCATTTACTATCTACGAGTTTTAGAGCATAAAACCCAACAATAAGAACCTCTCTTCCAGCAGAGAAAAAGAACTTCCCTTTCCATCATTGCAAAGCTTTCCAAACTCGATCTTTTATATTGCTGAAAACTTCCTTTTTATTTCGAGCATTATGAGATGGAAGTCCCAGATATTGCCCTAGGCTTTCCTTGTGCTGCAGATTCAAAATGCTTTTGATCTTGTTAATTTGCTCTCCCCTAATATTTGGGCTAACCATTAAAGTTGACTTTTCATAGTTTATAGTCTGCCCCGAGGCCTTCTCATATATGCAAAGAAGATTCTGGATATACATGCATTCATTTTCAGAAGCTTTGAAAAACAGTAAACTATAGTCAGCATAAAACAAATGAGATATAGATGGGCAATATTTGCCAAAATTAGAATTTTAATACATGATAAAGTAACATAATAATTAAGAAAACAAGCAAAATACACATTCAATTATGATAAAATTTAAGAACATATTGGAATTGATCTCAGACTCCCAAAGAATCAACTCCTCACCTCGGGAAAACTAAAAAATCGGACTTCCAAATATTTCTAGATTTCGTCGTCGGATATTCTTTTTGATAAAGACAAATACATGGATTTAGAAATTAGCATAATACATTTTATAACACAAAATGAACATATATTGTAACGCCCCCAAAATTTAACCTAACTTAAGGAAACGGTACTAAATATTTACTCTCATGCGAACCTAATGCTCCGAAGATTTCGGCAGCATAAAGACATAACTATAGCTAACCAAAAGTTTTAAACACCTGAAAATTAGAAAGACACTTCTAATTCATATCACAACTTCAACTCCACTTGATAACATTCCAAACATACTCAATAAAATAAGAACTGACTCCAATGTTCAAGTAAATATCATAAGAGTCAGATCTTGTAACATGCACAGTTAATAAAATTAACATACCCTAAAATAAAGGAAACTTCAAACTTAAGTCTATTACAACAATCAAACGAGTTAACCAACAATTACATCGATTTTAACAAAATCCAATATGAATTTAAACATAAGCATAAATGAAACTAGCTAACTATCTAATGGTCTGTTCCTTCAAGTGTCCTCTTCATCACCAAGCCCGAGTATGATCTCATCACTTGCAAAACCTGGAGGTGGGTGACGGAAGAGATTGTCGCGGTCTCTTGTCAAATAAATTTATAATTCACGATTCCTAAAGCTAACTTGTAGCAGTAGTGGTCGGGGTCGATCACAGGGAGCACGATTATAACTTGTTTACTTTAAACTTACTGTGATGAACGGACTAATGGGGGGTTTTTATATTTGGAAATAAAGTGAACAAGGAAAGAAAACTAATTATGGAAAATAATAGAAAAGGAAAGTAGAAGAATTAAAGAAAGAAAATAATAACAATACCTCAGAAGTCATGCAACCGGGATAGTCATGGTAAGTTCAATTCAATTAAATCATCAATTTCACTAATAAGTCAAAACAAGTTTAAGCCCGACGTATTCCGGCAACAAACCGAGAATCATGATCCACTATCACAAACATGCAAACGCTAAGTTTGATTCTAATTTAAACTAATTAATTATCCAATTAGCTAATCAAAACCGCATTGGGATCTAGCCGAATTAATTCACATGCAACAGACAACAAACCACGAATACAATTGATTAAATCATTTAGTTATAGGAACGCATTCGTATGGACATAACGTTAACCTATATGCTACTAAGAATTAGCAAGTAAGTTTAGAGAGGGTGCGGTCAAGGTTGTCAATCTTTCCTACCACAAACTAAATTTATAGAAAAAGAACTAAAATCACATAAACATGCTTTGATAATTCAAACAAGAAATTTCATTAATAGAATATAAACTTACTCTTGACTTCCCGGTTACATGAATGAAGAATCTAGCCTCTTATGGAGCAAGAACAAGCTTGATACATAAAGGAAAGCAAGAAAAACTAAGAAGAATGGTGGAAAGGGGGAGAGAGATGGACTACAATGTTGTAGTTAATTGTGTATTGAGGGATGATTCTAAACCTACACCAAAGGCCTCTATTTATAAGGATTCTTGGCCTTCAATTCGTGGTAGAATGGTGCTGAATTGGATCTTCAAACATGGAAAATTTAAGCCAAATTTGGAAAATTTCAATTCCAGAAAACTACCTAGTGTCGAGACGCTAGAACACAGCGTCGCGATACTAGGCCTTCAGATATGGAATGCATCTCTCGGATTGACCTAGCGTCGAGACGCTAGAGGTGCAGCATCTCGACGCTACTGCTTCAGCTTGCCGCCCATGGGACTTTCCTTATTTGAGCAGCGTCCCGACCCTCTAATGGCAGCGTCTCGATGCTACGACGGCTCCAGGGGCAGTTTGGTCATTTTACGCTCCGGTTTCACTCGTTTAAGCCCCAAATCGCTTCCAAAGCTCCGGTGAGGACCTATAGACATATTATACTCATTTTAAAGCATTTTTCGCAAGGAATTCAACTAAGATAAGTAAATTGGGAGATTCTAAGTGTATAATAAATTGGAATTATCAATGGGTCACTACAAAACCACGGTACTAAGTAAGTGGCTCACACTTGTAGAGCCATCAATCACGTACACATTGATAGCATGCATAAATGCTATCAATTTCCTATTATTTTTAGCTAGTTTTATGCTTGAATTGTGTACTTTAATGCTATTTTATGTTTAAATTTCAGAAAACCGAGCCAAGGAAGGAAAACCAAAATTTTGAGAGATTCTGGATGATTTTGGGAGCTTTTTGTAGCATTTTGGAGAAGTCCATTGAAGACCCAAGTCCAAAAGCACAAAAAAAATGAGTTAGAAGCCCAAATTCATGAATTCCAAGCCTTAACTATCAAGTTGGGTCAAGAAAAGAGCCCAAGATCCATTACATGAAGCATTTGGGCCAAAAGAAAGTTGGAAGCCCAAAAATATAAGTAAAAAACAGGCCATTCTTTGAAGACAGAGGCCTAGCGTCAAGACGCTAGGCCAAAGCGTCTTGACGCTTGGCAGCCGCGTAGAGAAGTTCTAGAAATGGGACAGCGTCGCGACGCTGTCCATGTAGCGTAGCGATGATGCGACGACTTGGAGCCCAAGACTGCTAACTATGGAATTGTGACAGCGTCACGACGCTGTCTTATTCTTGTCGCCCAAGCCAAGGTGACATCATAGCGTCGCGACGCTGTGCTTGCTGGTGATAGCGAGCAGAAATGTCGCTATTTTAGTCTCAATTTATTAAGCTTTTTGGTGCTTTAAACGTGTTTTTTTTTTAATATATTTAATGAATTTTGATATTTGGTCTTTAGGAGCGAAATGGTGTTTTTTGGAGAAAAAGTGCCAAAATAGAAATAATTGAAGCCCAAATCCAAAGCTTGAAGCAATTGGAGGCCCAAAGAAGTCAATTATGAAGAAATGACCAAAAGAAATGAAGAAGAAGGCCCAAAAATCAGCCCACAAAAGGAAGCTGAAAAATCTGGAATTTTTGGGCAGCGTCGAGACGCTATGTAGACAGCGTCGCGACGCTACCCTTTCGTGTTGTCCAAGCCGCGTGCGCAGCAGCGTCGCGACGCTGAGCAAGGTAGCGTCGCGACGCTACCCCTATTCCAGGCCTATAAAAAGGCACCCTTGGGTGCCTCATTAAGCATCAATCATTCATTCACCATTCCAATTCTTTTCTCTCTTCCTTAGACTCCTTTGGAGCCCCTCTCAAGGCTTTTGAGCCTTTTTGAGAGGATTCTTTTAGTGGGAAAAATTTGGGAATTTTGGGGGAGCAATCTTAGAGGCTCAAGGAATAGTCAGCGGGACTCCAAGCGTCAGCGAGGAGTTTTTCGACGGTCAATTTCTTTCCTTTTATGCTCTATATTATGCTTTCCTTTGTAATTATTGTGGATATTCTAGCCATGTGTAGCTAAAACCCCAATTTGGGGTCTTGAAATGAAATGATGGTTCAAATATTGTTATAATTTCTTGTCTCTTGCCCATGTCCTAATTATTTGTATGGATGTGTTTAATGCTTTACTCAATCTGGCCAATTGTGTAATGATTCGATTCTTAATGGAAACTCGACGGAGAGAAATTAGGATAGATCATAATCCATGCAACTAGTTTAATTGCCCGTTGTGACACCGGAATTAGTTGATTAAACTTAGATTCCTAAAATGAATCAGAGCGTAATAATTAATGATTTTTAATAGCGCTAAGGACACTTAGGTTGTTAAAATGAATTAATTACAATTAGGGGAAACCGACAGGATAACCTATGTGATTAACGGAGATTCTAGGTTTATAATTAGTTGGGCAATGAGATAGGATAATTATAGCAACTATTTAGCTAATCATTGATTTTCAAGACCCCTCTTCCCATTTAAAGAAAACTCTTTCTCCATATTTTATTTTTGATTGATCAATTTGTTTTCGTTAATTATCTTGAATTTGAATTTTTATTACATGAAGTGGTCCCTAAATATTATTTTGCCTAAGTATTTTTAGTGCTCAAGAGATTTTAATTATTTGTTTAAGTTTCGCTTCGCCTCCCTGTGGATTTGATACTCGGTATTACTACCGTTTTATATTACTTGTGACGACCCGTGCGCTTGCGGAAAAATCGTTTATCGGATAATCGCTCAACAAGTTTTTCGCGCCGTTGCCGGGGAGGCTAGATTTTTTAGCAAAAATTAATTTTTCTTGACATCGAAAAGAAAGGGATAAATAGTAATTTAGGTGTAAATATTTTTTATTTTGTGAATATTATTGTATTTTCGTTTTTGTTTGGTTCTTTGTGTTGTTTGGGAGCATTGTATGCGAAGGAACAAGGTGGTTAATTTGTTTCCGCTAGATTTTGAAATTAACAGGACTCTTAGATCCATTCGAAGAGAAAAAAGATTAGCAGAAGCGATGACCCACCAAGAGGAAGCTCCCAAGGCAATTAGAGATTTTCTACAGCCAGTTCTTCCCATCGAGAATTCTGGAATTGTCTACGCCCCAATCCAAGCTACAAATTTTGAGCTAAAGACAGGGTTGATTCAGATGGCGCGCGATAACTCGTTCAAGGGACATCCTTCCGAGGACCCCCACTCACATCTGCGATCATTCCTAGAAATATGTGGGACGGTGAAGATGAACGGAGTTCCGGCAGACGCGATAAGATTGAGGTTGTTCTCATTTTCTCTACAAGATAAAGCAAAAGATTGGCTCGAATCAGTCAAGACGGGCAGCATCAGTACTTGGCACGAGCTTGCCCAAGCTTTTCTAACGAAATTTTTTCCACCTGCTAAGACTACCAAGCTCCGGACTGAAATTGGAACATTTAGGCAGCCTAACGAGGAGCAGTGTTACGAAGCGTGGGAAAGATACAAGGAAATGCTTAGGCGATGCCCCCAACACGGATATCCTGATTGGCTTCAAGTACAGTTATTTTACAATGGATTAAACCCCTCCACAAAGACAGTCCTAGACACATCAGCAGGAGGGAGTTTTCTTTAAAAAACAGTGACAGAAGCCAAAGATCTGCTTGAGGAAATGGCGGCAACCAGTTATCAATGGCCGACGGAGAGAGGAACAATTACAAAGAAGGCTGGATTATATGAATTGGATGAGTCAAGTTCACTGAAAGCACAGCTGGCATCTCTGACCAATGCACTGAACAAACTGACTTCATCTGAGGTGGTTAAGTCCATTTCCACCTTAGCTGAAGGTCATTCAAAGAAGGAAGGTCAAGATGTGGAAGAAGTTCAATACATAGGAAATAGACCATATGCTCAAGGAGTACCAAACTTCTACCACCCCAGTCTGCGCAATCACGAGAACTTCTCATATGCGAATACAAAGAATGTTTTGCAGCCACCCCCAGGTTTTGCATCATCTAGTGCTCTTGAAAGGAAAAATAATCTGGAGGAGATGGTGGCTTTATTCATCAAAGAACAAAGAATATTGAATGTGAGTCTCCAGACATCAGTAAACAACCACGACGCAGCTCTAAAGAACATGGAAGTACAGATAGGACAAATCTCTTCAGCAGTAAATGCCCTTCAGAAGGGAAAATTTCCAAGTGATACTGAGCCTGACCCGAAAGAGCAGTGTAAGATGGTGGTTCTGAGAAGTGGCAAAAGACTGGAGGACAGTTCAGAGAAGAAAAAGGAATAAGAAAATAGAAGGGATGAAGATGAAAGGACTGAGGCACAAAAAGCCTCCTCTGAAAGGTTCCAACATCCTCCCAACTCTATTGAATTAAAATGTGATTTTTCTAACAAATTTGCAGGTAGAAAAGAAGATGAGAGGCAGGATGACAAAAAGAAGCTGACTGAGGAAGAAGTGGTTCCATGCAACCACCATGACAGAGGTTCGCATATTAGCCCGCCCAAACGGAGGGGCGAATGTCCAACCTTTGATTTCAGGGAGTTACCTTTTCCTCAAAGATTTAAAAATGTCAAATTAGATGAACAGTTTAAAAAATTTCTAGAAATGTTTAAAAAGTTGTCTGTGAATATTCCATTGGTAGAAGCCTTGTATAATATGCCAAATTATGGGAAATTCATGAAGGAAATGCTTTTTAGAAAGAAAAGTCTGAAAAAAGAAGTTTTTAATTTATCTGAGAGTAGCAGTACCATTATTTCTGGTAGGATCCCCTCTAAGCAGAAAGATCCAGGGAGTTTTACTGTTCCCTGCACCATAGGAGAAGTATCCTTCGATAGGGCTTTATGTGATTTAGGAGCAAGTATAAATATGATGCCCTACTCTGTTTTCAGGAAGATTGGTTTATCAGGTATGACAGACACTAACGTCACTCTCCAGCTTGCTGACAGATCGATTACTCACCCGATGGGTGTTGTGGAGGACGTGTTGGTGAAAGTCAAAAAATTCATCTTCCCCGTAGATTTCGTGGTACTGGACATGAAAGAGGACAAAGAGGTACCAATTATCTTAGGCAGACCTTTCCTAGCCACTGGTAAGACTGAGATTAGCGTGCACACAGGTAAACTTACCTTGAACATTGATGATGAAAAAGTCGTGTTTAGTATTTTTTGCCAAGATGAATCTGTTTGTAGTTTGCACACATGTTTTTCTATTGGTCCTGAATACTTGACTGATGACGATGAAGAGGTAGACTATAATCTTGGCCTAGGCTTAGGAGAAATGCTTATGGATAATGGGGATTTTGATCATGATGCATATTTGGATAATCCTCTGTTTGAAAATGATTTGGATCTGCCTGACTTTGAAAATGAATTAGACTTGCCTGCTTGTGAAAATGAAAAATCTGCAGTTGATGATTTACCTTTCTTGGAAAATGAATTAGATTTGCCTGAAATGGATAATTTTGATGATGATATCGAATTGCCTGACATTGAGCATGAACATGAAATGCATAAAAAAGATTGCTTAATAGATAATTTTGAGTCTGATCATGATTACAGTGAATCTATTGAGTCTGAGCTTGACATTCCTGAATGCATGAATCCTGACAATGTGAATACTTTCTTTTCATGTCCTGATGATGTATATAGCATAGAATCTGACCCAGAAGAACTCGAATCTGTGTATTAGTATAGAATCTGATCCTGAAATTCTTGAATTCTTTAATTTTTCTGATGATGAGTCGTGTGATAGCTTAGTTGAATCATTTTTTAATTCTGAGTCTAAGGGATCTGCTGAGCATGTAGACATTTTTTCTGATGAATGGACTGGCATGATTGATAGGCCACCTCTAGATCCTAGACCAGTAGATATTATAACGCTTGATGACTCTGTTAACAATTGTTTTGAGAATAGAGATTTAGAAAAGAGATTTGATGCAGCTGATTATTTTCTGAAATGTTATTATGAGAATCTCTTTAGTGAAGATGGGCCAGGGGAAAGTTTTTTTTCTCCCCTGTTTGTAGTTTGCAATTCGGTGCGTGATTTCTTGCAGGGCCCGAAGGATGATGAAAATTTTTATTTTGAGCCTCCGTAAGCGTGCCGAGCCTAGTCTAGCTAAAGACGTTAAAGAAAGCGCTGCTTGGGAGGCAACCCAAGGATTAAAGTTTAGTTAGTTGTTTTTGCGGTAAATAATTTTCTTTGCTCCGTGATCCAATTTTGTTTTGCATGATCACATTAGCAAATCCCGAAATTCCAAATTTCCCATTTTTTATGGATCCAAAGGAAGAAGATAAAGCGCTCCTAGCTCAGAGAAGTCTCAGTATCCCTCTTTATGCTTTACTGTTTTAAAACATTGGGGACAATGTTTAGTTTAAGTTTGGGGGGGAGGCTTCCGCTGTGTTGAGCATATTTAAATTCTGTTGGATGCATGAATAGCTAGCCATGATAGCCAAGGATGTGATTTTTGAAATTTTGGGAGAAAATGGTTTATATGTTGTGGAATCTGGGAGCACGGCAGAAATTGTGAAAATTTAAAATCTTTTGATACTTAGTTTTGATATCTAAAGCATGCAATAGTCTTATCTAATGACGTCTGTTGGAGGAGAAATTTTGGCCAATGACAAATTGCCACGTCATTATTTAAAATTAATGACAAAATTATAATTAATTAAATTTGGGACCAATTATAAATTGACATGTGTCCCAAAATTAATTTAAAGACAAAGTTGGCCAATTATAAATTTTTAGGGCCAAATGTCCATTTGATCAATTAATTAAAAATAAATTATTTTGATCAGATTAATTGATTTGACCAATTAATTAAAGAAAATAGTTAATTGGATCAAATTTGGGTCTTTTAAATGTTTGGGTCATATGGTTTTGGATCAAATATAAACCAGACCCAAGCCCAATAAAAGCCCAAGCCCAAGTTGTTAGGCCCAAAAGTCATCAGGGCCCATCCAGCGAGAACTCTATAAATAGAGGGGTTCTCCTCCATTTCAAGGGTTCAGAAATTCTACACTCCCACAAAGACAAGAGTTTAGAGTTTCAAAGCTCTCAAGCAGAACCAGAGAATTCAGAGAGACTCCACCAAGTCTGAAGACCGAAGACTCTCTGCAATCCACAAGTCCAAGTGTTGAACACTTCTTGAAGACCAAACACTCTTCAAGACTTCAACACTCCTTGAAGACCAAATACTCTTCAAGACTTCAACACTCCTTGAAGACCAAACACTCTTCAAGACTTCAACACTCCTTGAAGATCAAAGACTCTTCAGGACATCAACACTTCTTGAAGACTGAAGACTCCTTCAAGACTAGAAGACTTCAAGCTCCAAGAATCCATTGAAGCTTCAGACTCGGGATCAAGCGTTCCAGCCCTCGAGTGAAACACATTCACACACAAGAGAGAGAATCAGAGGATTAAAGTTAGAGATTGTACACCCACACGCATACAAACATCAATACAATATATTATTTATTCCACGTGTCTCCATCCCCGAAGTTACGTGTGAACAAATTGGCACGCCCAGTGGGACCATCTCTACCTCTCATCTCTCTCTCTTATCTAAAAACATAAAAGTAAACATGTCATTCAAGACTTCTTCGATGACCGCTGTCAAGAACAAGTCTTACATCAGTTCTATTGCCCATTGTTGCTTCAATGAACTGACGTTGCAAGAAGATACAGCTTCTATCATTGCAGGCCAAGAAACAACCTTGCAGGGGGCATATCCTAATGACAAATTTCTTGTTAAGTATAACCCTCTGTTTGAACCTGATTCTAACGTAGTGACTGTCATGATGGCTGAGACAAGAACTATGGAAGAAAGAATGACTGAGATGCAAGAGCACATCAACAACTTGATGAAGGCGATTGAAGAAAAAGATTCTCAAATTGTGCAACTAAAGTGCCAAATTGAGAACCAACATATCGCCGAATCAAGTCAAACACAAGTCATAAAAAATCACGACAAAGGAAAGACTATAGTGCAAGATGATCAACCACAGTGTTCTGCTTCGATCGCTTCACTATCCATCCAACAGCTCCTAGATATGATCACAAACTGTATCAGAGCCCAGTACGGTGGACCTACTCAAGATTCCCTCTTGTATTCCAAACCTTATACTAAGAGGATTGATAACTTGAGAACGCCAATCGGGTATCAGCCACCGAAATTTCAGCAGTTTGATGGAAAATGCAATCCTAAACAACATATTGCCCACTTCGTTGAGACATGCGAGAACGCTGGTACTCGAGGGGACCTACTAGTCAAACAGTTTGTTCGAACACTTAAAGGAAATGCTTTTGACTAGTACACTGATCTAGAACCTGAGTCAATAGACAGTTGGGAGGAACTCGAAAGAGAGTTTTTGAATCGCTTCTACAGCACTAGACGAACAGTTAGCATGTTCGAGCTCACCAACACTAAACAACGAAAAGGTGAACTCGTTGTTAACTATATAAATCGCTGGAGAGCCATGAGTCTAGATTGCAAAGATCGCCTCACTGAACTCTCCTCTGTTGAGATGTGCATTCAAGGCATGCACTGGGAACTCCTCTACATCCTTAAAGGTATAAAGCCTCGCACCTTTGAGGAACTAGCAACTCGCGCCCACGATATGGAGCTAAGTGTTGCTAGTCGAGAAAACCAAGACCTTCTCCTCCCTAATATGAGAAAAGAAGGAAGGAACGACGAAGAGACTATAGAGGAATCTATGGTTGTCAACACAACCCTTCCCAAGTCGTCTTCGAAAGGAAAGCGACAAACAAATGGAACGCATCACTTAACTTTAAAGGAAATACAGAAGAAAATCTATCCTTTCCCTGATGCCGACATCCCTGATATGTTGGAACAACTATTGGAAGCGCAACTGATAAAGCTTCCTAAGTGTAAACGACCAGAAGAGATGGAGAAAGTCGATGATCCCAAGTATTGCAAGTATCATCGAGTTATTGGTCACCCAGTGGAAAGATGTTTCGTCCTAAAGGACTTAATTTTAAAGCTGGCTAAGGAAGGCAAAATTGAGCTCGAACTTGATGAAGTAGTCCAATCAAATCTTGCTACAATCAAAGGAAAGAGCAAACATCAAAGAAAGAAGAATCCTAAGAAACTTCAACCCAAGAGGAAGAGAAGTAAAAAGTTTTCTCAACCTCAACAACTGGTGATGTTGAATAAATCATTCTCCAAAACTTTTCACAAAAAGGAAAAAGAAAACCTTGCAACTTCCTACTGCATCGACGTAGAAGAAGTTGACAATTCCAAGAAAAGTGAACAAAGGACTTCCGTCTTCGATCGCATCAAGCCTCCACCTACTCGTCCTTCGGTATTCCAAAGAATGAGTATGGTCGCGACAGAGGAAGAAAATCAATGTTCGATGTCCACCTCCACTCGACCTTCAGCTTTCCAAATGCTAAGTGTCTCCACATCGAAGAAAAGTCAACCTTCGACATCTGTTTTTGATCGCCTCAAAGTAACAAACGATCAACCTAAAAGAAAGATGGATAACTTGGAGGTGAAACTTTTCGATGAAGTAAACAGCGACAAGAAGCTTCAAAGTAGCATCCCGTCACGTATGAAGAGGAAGTTCTCTGTTCTCATAAATACAGAAGGTTCCTTGAAGGTGAAACCAAATCTCATTATCTTGACCAATCCTACAAGTCAAGGATCTGATCAAGATCACGATGAAGATAAGGGCTTTTAAAATGTAAAAGCTCCTTATCGCAAGAGCCTAAACTGCATGATGCTCCTAGCCCACATGAGCTTAAAAGGTGAGTGCAAAAAAAATCTTGAACTACGTTATGACTTGATCCCTTTTCTTCAAAGGGTACGTAGGCAGCTTAAAGAAAACTTTAAGTTCAGTCTCTGCAAACAAAAAAAAAGGAAAGTGCAACAAATATTGAAGCACGACGATATAAATTGAGGAAATTCATCACTAGTGGGGGCAACACAGCGAATGGAAGTTGCTTCCTCCAAATTCGAAGGTTCTCACGTCGCTTCGCTGCAGTTCCTTCCTCCAAGTTCGAAGGTTCTCACGCGTTTCACTGCAGTTCTTTCCTCACAGTTCGAAGGTTCTCACGCGCTTCACTGCAGTTCCTTCCACCCCAAGTTCGAAGGTTCTCATGTCGCTTCGCTGAGTTCCTTCCTCCAAGTTTGAAGGTTCTCACATCGCTTCGCTTCGCTCACGCGCTTCGCTGCGTTCCTTCCTCCAAGTTCGAAGGTTCTCACACGCTTCGCTCTGCAATTCCTTCCCCCAAGTTCGAAGGTTCTCACGCGCTTCGTGCAGTTCCTTCCTCCAAATTCGAAGGTTCTCACGCGTTTCGCTGCATTTCCTTCCCCCCAAATTCGAAGGTTCTCACGCGCTTCGCTGCAGTTCCTTCCTCAAAGTTCGAAGGTTCTCACGCGCTGCGCTGCAGTTCCTTCCTCAAAGTTCAAAGGTTCTCACGCGCTTCGTTGCAGTTCTTTCCTCCAAGTTCGAAGGTTCTCACGCGCTTCGCTGCAGTTCCTTCCCCCCAAGTTCGAAGGTTCTCACGCGCTTCGCTGCAGTTCCTTTCTCCAAGTTTGAAGGTTCTCACGCGCTTCGTTGCAGTTCCTTCCTCACAATTCGAAGGTTCTCACGCGCTTCGCTGTAGTTCCTTCCCCCCAAGTTCGAAGGTTCTCACGTCGCTTCGCTGCGCTCATGTGCTTCGCTGCAGTTCCTTCCTCCAAGTTTGAAGGTTCTCACATCGCTTCGCTGCGATCCTTCCTCCAAGTTCGAAGGTTCTCACGCGCTTCGCTCTGCAATTCCTTCCCCAAGTTCGAAGGTTCTCACGCGCTTTGCTGCAGTTCCTTCCCTCCAAGTTCGAAGGTTCTCACATCGCTTCGCTGCGATCCTTCCTCCAAGTTCGAAGGTTCTCACGCGCTTCGTTCTGCAATTCCTTCCCCAAGTTCGAAGGTTCTCATGCGCTTCGTGCAGTTCCTTCCTCCAAATTCGAAGGTTCTCACGCGCTTCGTTGCATTTCCTTCCCCCCAAATTCGAAGGTTCTCACGCGCTTCGCTGCAGTTCCTTCCTCCAAGTTCGAAGGTTCTCACGCGCTTCGCTCTGCAATTCCTTCCCCAAAGTTCAAAGGTTCTCACGCGCTTCGTGCAGTTCCTTCCTCCAAATTCGAAGGTTCTCACGCGCTTCGTTGCAGTTCCTTCCCCCCAAATTCGAAGGTTCTCACGCGCTTCGCTGCAGTTCCTTCCCCCCAAGTTCGAAGGTTCTCACGCACTTCGCTGCAGTTCCTTCCTCCAAGTTCAAAGGTTCTCACGCGCTTCGCTGCACTCCAGCGCTACTTCCTAAAGTCCAAAGACGTCAATTGTCCTCACGCTGCGCTGCTTCCTTCTCCAAGTTCGAGGGTCCTCATGCTACGCTCGGCTACATTGCTGCGCTACTTCCTAAAGTCCAAAGACGTCAATTGTCCCTGCACTCATGCTGAAAAGGGCATGGCGGCGACACAAGTCCAAGGAACATGTCCCAACTCAAGGAACATGTCCGTGCACTCGTGCTGAAAGGCGTGGCGGCGGCACAAGTCCAAGGAACATGTCCCAACTCAAGGAACACGTCCTTGCAACTCGTGCTGAAAGGCGTGGCGGCGACACAAGTCCAAGGAACATGCCCCAACTCAAGGAACATGTCCCAACTCAATGAACATGTCCCAACTCAAGGAACATGTCCTTGCACTCGTGCTGAAAGGCGTGACGGCGACACAAGTCCAAGGAACATGTCCCAACTCAAGGAACATGTCCTTGCACTCGTGCTGAAAGGCGTGGCGGCGACACAAGTCCATGGAACATGTCCCAACTCAAGGAACACGTCCTTGCACTCGTGCTGAAAGGCGTGGCGGCGACACAAGTCCATGGAACATGTCCCAACTCAAGGAACACGTCCTTGCACTCGTGCTGAAAGGCGTGGCGACGACACAAGTCCAAGGAACATGTCCCAACTCAAGGAACACGTCCTTGCACTCATGCTGAAAGACATTGTACCTGCAAATTGAAAACATGGATATGTATGCCTAAAAAAAAAATCACTTACCTACGTACTTACCTTTTTTATGGTGGATGAAGCCACTGTGCTTGTAATTGAAATATAGGCAAGGTAAAAAAAAAAAAAAAAAAAAAAAAAAAAAAAAAAAAAAAAAAACGAAAATTAAAAAAAAAACGAAAAAAGAAAAAAAAAATGGAAAAAAAAAAAAAAAACGAAAATTAAAAAAAAAAAACAGAAGAAAGTTTCCTACTTGAATCCTTTCTTGAATGCTCCCCTCAATTGATGTGTGTTCTCTCCTGCTGAGGTTCAACCTTATTTATAGAATGGAAAGTAGGATTCAAATAGATAAATCTTGTCTCCAACGACAATCTTTATCAATTTTGGGATGAGTTCAAATATAGATCTTATCTCCAACGACAATCTTCATCAATTTTGGGATAAGTTCAAATATAAATCTTATCTCCAACGACAATCTTCATCAATTTTGGGATAAGTTCAAATATAAATCTTATCTCCAACGGAAATCTTGGATGAGTTCAAATATAGATCTTATCTCCAACGACAATCTTCATCAATTTTGGGATAAGTTCAAATATAAATCTTATCTCCAACGGAAATCTTCATCAATTTTGGGATGGGTTCGAATATAAATCTTATCTCCAACGAGAGTCTATGGTTCAAATTTTAACCCAAAGATATGATATTTGATTTAAATCAAATTGAAAAATAAAAATTTGGAGATTTTGTTTCAAATTTTAGTCCAAAGTATGAGATTTGATTTAAATCAAATTGGAGATAAATTCAAATTGATTTGATAAACTCCTATATAGATTTGGATTGAATTCAACTGTGTAATCAAACTCTTATCCCAAATCAAATTTTCTAATCCATATGAAAATTTTATTCCAAATTCCCATCAAATTTTGGATGCAGCCTTAAATTTACTTAAATTAATTTTTGGGCATAATCCAAATTTTATCCCAAATGAACCAAAGTCAAAACCTCAAATTCTATTCCAAATATGAATTAAAATTGGGTAGGATTTTACCTCAAATCGAAATTTGGGTATAAACAAAAATTTGCCCAAACTTCAAATCAAAGTTTGTTGCCAAATGGAAAAAAAATCAAAATTTTGACCAAAATTCATATTTTGATTAAATTGAAACACCAAATGGAGTCAAGATCAAGAACAAATATCTTGCATTTTGATCCCAAAATATCTTTTTCGAGATTCACTCACACATAACTTGTGACTAACTCTCGAAAAGGGGGCATTTGTTGGAGGAGAAATTTTGGCCAATGACAAATTGCCACGTCATTATTTAAAATTAATGACAAAATTATAATTAATTAAATTTGGGACCAATTATAAATTGACATGTGTCCCAAAATTAATTTAAAGACAAAGTTGGCCAATTATAAATTTTTAGGGCCAAATGTCCATTTGATCAATTAATTAAAAATAAATTATTTTGATCAGATTAATTGATTTGACCAATTAATTAAAGAAAATAGTTAATTGGATCAAATTTGGGTCTTTTAAATGTTTGGGTCATATGGTTTTGGATCAAATATAAACCAGACCCAAGCCCAATAAAAGCCCAAGCCCAAGTTGTTAGGCCCAAAAGTCATCAGGGCCCATCCAGCGAGAACTCTATAAATAGAGGGGTTCTCCTCCATTTCAAGGGTTCAGAAATTCTACACTCCCACAAAGACAAGAGTTTAGAGTTTCAAAGCTCTCAAGCAGAACCAGAGAATTCAGAGAGACTCCACCAAGTCTGAAGACCGAAGACTCTCTGCAATCCACAAGTCCAAGTGTTGAACACTTCTTGAAGACCAAACACTCTTCAAGACTTCAACACTCCTTGAAGACCAAATACTCTTCAAGACTTCAACACTCCTTGAAGACCAAACACTCTTCAAGACTTCAACACTCCTTGAAGATCAAAGACTCTTCAGGACATCATCACTTCTTGAAGACTGAAGACTCCTTCAAGACTAGAAGACTTCAAGCTCCAAGAATCCATTGAAGCTTCAGACTCGGGATCAAGCGTTCCAGCCCTCGAGTGAAACACATTCACACACAAGAGAGAGAATCAGAGGATTAAAGTTAGAGATTGTACACCCACACGCATACAAACATCAATACAATATATTATTTATTCCACGTGTCTCCATCCCCGAAGTTACGTGTGAACAACGTCTTTGAAAATCTAGATTCTTATTATGGTTTTCAAAGTTGTTGTCACCCCGATAGGCTTAGTTTCTAATATTATGAAGTTCATGCTTGATTGCTCTAAAGAGCTAGGTAGGAAAAAATGCTATGCCTGCTGAGAGAAAAGCAAAAGCAACAAAAGAAAATGAGAGAAAAGAAAATATGTTGAAAAAAAAGAAGATTATTTTTTGCTTGCACAAAAGAAAAAGCCTAGAGGTAAAAAGAGCTACCTACGGTGTGATCAGTTAGGCCAACCAGAGAATAAAATTCGGGTTAAGGGTCCCTGCACCGTAGTGTGAAAGCTAGTACCATTAGATATCAAAATGCAAGTTTGGGGGAGTAGCAAAAGAAAAAGCAAAAGAAAAAGAAAAATCATTTGAGAGTTTTGCTCCCCCATGAAAAAGAAAGAAAATGATGACAGGCACCCTAGTTTCTTTTTTTTGCATGATAGAAGGACTCCGACGTATTAGGGGCTCTTAGCCAGTGTAGTGGGAAAACAAGTGGAGAAAGTCATAAGACTAATCTAGGTTAGTAAAAGAATCAATAGATAAGTCTTGAGCATGCTATTCATTAATCTTAAGTTCAAACTAGTTTAAGATTTCTTCAAGAGTATGCGGTGCTTGCTTATTCCACTTGCATGTTTTCCATTCGATCCCAAGAATTCTAAGATCATTGAGGGTTGAGCGATTCTATTTCATGCATCTTTAGAATTTATTTTGCTCGGGACTAGCAAAAGCTTAAGTTTGGGGGTGTGATAGCGAGCAGAAATGTCGCTATTTTAGTCTCAATTTATTAAGCTTTTTGGTGCTTTAAACGTGTTTTTTTTAATATATTTAATGAATTTTGATATTTGGTCTTTAGGAGCAAAAATGGTGTTTTTGGGAGAAAAAGTGCCAAAATAGAAATAATTGAAGCCCAAATCCAAAGCTTGAGGCAATTGGAGGCCCAAAGAAGTCAATCATGAAGAAATGACCAAAAGAAATGAATAAGAAGGCCCAAAAATCAGCCCAAAAGGAAGCTGAAAAATCTGGAATTTTGGGGCAGCGTCGAGACGCTATTTAGACAGCGTCGCGACGCTACCCTTTCGTGTTGCCCAAGCCGCGTGCGCAGCAGTGTCGCGACGCTGAGCAAGGTAGCATCGCGACGCTACCCCTATTCCAGGCCTATAAAAAGGCACCATTGGGTGCCTCATTAAGCATCAATAATTCATTCACCATTCCAATTCTTTTCTCTCTTCCTTAGGCTCCTTTGGAGCCCCTCTCAAGGCTTTTGAGCCTTTTTGAGAGGATTCTTTTAGTGGGAAAAATTTGGGAATTTTGAGGGAGCAATCTTAGAGGCTCAAGGAATAGTCAGCGGGACTCCAAGCGTCAGCGAGGAGTTTTTCGACGGTCAATTTCTTTCCTTTTATGCTCTATATTATGCTTTCCTTTGTAATTATTGTGGATATTCTAGCCATGTGTAGCTAAAACCCCAATTTGGGGTCTTCAAATGAAATGATAGTTCAAATATTGTTATAATTTCTTGTCTCTTGCCCATGTCCTAATTATTTGTATGGATGTGCTTAATGCTTTACTCAATCTGGCCAATTGTGTAATGATTTGATTCTTAATGGAAACTCGACGGAGAGAAATTTGGATAGATCATAAAATGAATCAGAGCGTAATAATTAATGATTTTTAATAGCGCTAAGGACACTTAGGTTGTTAAAATGAATTAATTACAATTAGGGGAAACCGACAGGAGAACCTATGTGATTAACGGAGATTCTAGGTTTATAATTAGTCTGGCAATGAGATAGGATAATTATAGCAACTATTTAGCTAATCATTGATTTTCAAGACCCCTCTTCCCATTTAAAGAAAACTCTTTCTCCATATTTTATTTTTGATTGATCAATTTGTTTTCGTTAATTATCTTGAATTTGAATTTTTATTACATGAAGTGGTCCCTAAATATTATTTCGCCCAAGTATTTTTAGTGCTCAAGAGATTTTAATTATTTGCTTAAGTTTCGCTTCGCCTCCCTGTGGATTCGATACTCGGTATTACTACCGTTTTATATTACTTGTGACGACCCGTGCGCTTGCGGAAAAATCGTTCATCGAAGTCGTGAAACAGCTGAACAACTATAAAAGGGACCTTTTGCATCCAAGTTTTCGGGAGCCAATTTGTGGGTTTTCACCCCATTCTAGAGTCCACACTAAAATTGGGGATTTTTGGGAGAGTTTTGGAGCTTTGTTGAAGATCTTTGGAGCTCGGGATCGAAGGAGGTCGCCATGGGATCGAGGAGATCGACACTTTTATGAGCATTTCTCTTCCCTTTTCCTTTATGTTTTAGTTTCTAGAATTATTGTGATTAGGAATTATTGGATTTTAGTGATTATGAGTAGTTAATTCCTAAATTCTTTGAGATTGATTTAGTTGTCGAACCTTTGTTGATTAATGAATTGATTTGGTTTAATTGTCATTATTGTTCATTTGTGCACTTTGTTCTTAATGCTTTTAATCAACTGATCATTGATTAAATGAATCGTTACTAAGTGGAAACTCGACGGAGAGAAGCTTAGACTAGAACTGAATGCATGACTAACGTTTATTTACCCGAGTGACACGAGATAAGATAAATAGCGTTAGAGGTTGTATTGAAGGATCGTAATGCCATGCTAAATAAATAAAGAGGAAACCGAAAGGAGATTCTTTATTGAAAGGTATGAGATAGGAGGAAACCGACATGAGAGTCCTTGACATTAGGCTTCTAGACTTATTAATCAAATGATTAATTAATCCATATTAGTTAATTGATTAAGCGTTTAAAAGGTCTGATTAATGAAATCATTATTCTAGAATCATCCCAACAAATTGTGTCTCCGTTTATCTTTTGCTTTCTAGATTAGCTTGATAGTTTATCTTTTCGGCATTAGATTTTGTTCTCTAAATAAAGCATAGCAAGATTATTCGTAGTAATTAATTGAATAAATCCAATCCCTGTGGAGACGATACTCTATACTCAAAATCACCATATTACTTGTGACGACCTGTTCGCTTGAGGTAAAATCGTGCAACAAGTTTTTGACGCCGTTGTCGGGGATTGATTAATTTAATTCACTTAATATTGTGAAGAAATTACTTGCTTTAATTTAGAGGTTTTATTTTGCTTTCTTTGTTTTATTTTTATCCTGGTCCATTGTTCATGTTGTGCATTTAATTGGTGTTTGCAACTGATTGAAAGCCTGATCATTGTTGATTTATTATTTTAAATGACTTTTAATAGTTTTGGGTGGCCCTTTAGGGAATCTGAGCCCGAAGAACCAACAACATCATCCAAATTTTTCTATTATAATTATCCCCCTTTAGAAGAAAAAACTCCCCTAGAAAATTTGCTTCAAGATTATATTGAGGTTGTTAGAGCCATGAAACCAGCTCTAGAAAAATCCCTAGGGAGATTCTGTTGTCGATACCGCAAGTGCACGGGCCGCAAGTAATATAAAACAAAAATATTCCGAGTATCGAATCCACAGGGAGGTGAAGTGAAAATTAAGCAAAGAAAAATTTTCTTGAACACTAAAAATACTTGGGGGAAATAATATTTAGGGACCAAAACATGAAATAATAATTTAATTTAAAATTAAAGCAATTAAAGATTAAAAATTGATCAATCAAGGAAAAAAAATATAGAGAAAGAGTTTTTAGTGAGAAGTGGGGTGTTGCAAATCAATTAATAGCTAAATAATTATTACAATTATCCTATCTCATTGCCCAACTAATTATAATCCTAGAATCTTCGTTATTCACATAGGTTCTCCTGTCGATGTCACCTAATTATAATTAATCCATTTTAACAACCTAAGTGTCCTTAGCGCCATTAAAAAATCGTTAATTATTACGCTCTGATTCATTTTAGGAATCTAAGTTTAATCAACTAATCACGTTGTCACTACGGGCAATTAAACTAGTTGCATGGATTATGATCTATCATAATTTCTCTCCGTCGAGTTTCCATTAAGAATCAGATCAATATACAACTGGCCAGATTGCATACAACATTTCGAGCATCCATACAAATAATTAGTAAAAAGGGCAAGAGATAGGCAATTGTAACAACTTTTAACTATATATTTTCATTTCAAGACCCCAAATTGAGGTTTAGCTATACATGGCTAAAATATCCACAAGATATACAATGAAAATCATAAATTTGAGCAAAATAAAAGGAAAGGAAATGACCGACGAAGACCTCGTCGCTAGCGCTTGGAGTCCTTACGAGCATGCCTTGAGCCTCCTAGAGTGCTCCCAAAAGCTCCCAAAATTTTCCCCTAAGAATTCTCAAAAAGGCAAAAAGCCTTGAGAGGAGGCTCAAAAAGAGCCAAGGAAGGAAAGGAAAGGAATGGTGGTGAAATGATCGATGATAAAAATGGGCACCAAGGGGGTCCTTTTATAGGCCCGAATTTGGGACAGCGTCGTGACGCTGTGACGTCACCCACTTGTCCGCCAAGAAATGGGATTGTCCTTAGATCTGTATGGGTGAGAGTGGCCAGTTCGCCGACTCAATAATCCTACCATTTCCGGGGGCAAGACCGAATGGGGGCTGGGAACATAACAGTACAAGATGGAATTCACTCCTTCCCCTATTGGGGCAAGTAGATGTGTGTTCCCTTAAGGGCTGATTCCGGGTCTGGAACAAGGGCGCCCATCCTCTCCTGGCCCGAGAGGAACTGCTGTTTATTGATTGGATCATAAACAGATTGTTCATTAGAGGAACCAGTGGTACTTAAGGATCCAGAGGTAACCCAGGGGTAAAACGGTAATTTGACCCAGTTGGCGTTACGAACACTCGTGAAGGATTGACTTACTGTTATTGGTCGATATCCGTGGACACAGAAATATTCTACAGTGAGAAGAGTGCAGTTGTGGGTCTTTAGTGGAGTGACCCACAGTTAACGAATGTTGACTAACTTGGTTAATGAGTTTAGCCAATTAGTCTCGTATCGTTGGAGCTTCTGATCTGTAGGTCCATTAGGTCCACATGCTAGCTCGTAAAGGGTTATGAGGTTAAATAGTCTTGAATAGAATTTGAAGTGTGTTCAAATTCGTTAAGGGGATTTTATTGTATTTGATACAATTTAAATAATGTATAAAGATACATTATAATATAAGTTTAATTGGTGAATTAAACTTTATATTATAAATTAATTTTGGATATGATTCAAAATTAATTAACGAGAGAATTAAATATTTGAAGGAGTTCAAATATTAAATATGAATTAGATTCATATTGAAACTATAGGTTAAATTTAATGTGAATGAGATTCATATTAAAACTATAGTATATGAGAGAATTATTTGAATAATGATTCAAATAGTAAATTAATTAAATATATGATATTTAATTAATGAATTAATTAATTGGAGAATTAATTAATTTAATTTAATTAAATGTGATTTAATTGAATTAATTTTATAGTTTATATTAATGTACATTTTGATGCACATTAAAACTATAGGTTAAATGAGAGAGATATAATTGAATATGATTCAATTACAAAATTAATTAAATATTTGATATTTAATTAATGTGGATTCAATTAATATGATTAATTGAATGACCAGTTTAATTCAATTGAATATGATTCAAATTGAATTAAATACCTTATATTATAATTGATTTAATTAATATTGTTTTAATTAAATTAATTATAATTAATTAATTAATTAAATGATTATTATTATTTAATTAATAGACGGCCAAGATCGTTTAGATTAGATCCAACGATCGAGATCTAGTAGGGTAATAACTCCCTCCCCACTTATCGTACAGGGGAGAGGGAGTTGCCCAACTTATCGGTCATTCTCTCATTCTCACGCAGAAAAGACAGAGAGAAAATTCTCTCTCAACTCTCTCACTCTCTCACCCAAAAACACAGCAATCTTCCTTGCTGTGATTCCCTTTCCAAGAAGATTGAGATCCCACAATCTCTACCTCGTGGATCCAGAGAATAGCGGGTGCTCTTTGATGGTGGTGTTCGTTGGAGAGGCTTAGTACGAATTGTTCGTTGAGGAGCATAGTGCTGTGGAATTGGTTCTACAACAAGTAAGTTCCTAAAATCTAAAATTGTTTTAGATTTGTAATTGCATGCTTAGTCTAGTTTTAATTTAGAAATTTGTTTCTGAATTTTGCCCAACGTATCGGTTTTCTTTAATTGAAATTAAAATCACGCTCGATTTAATTCGCTTCCGCTAGAGGATTCAATTCCTTCAAATGGTATCAGAGCCATTTCGTGATTTTAATTTGGATTTTAGAATTTGCGTTGTGGTTTTTGGTGGGATCGATTTGCATTATGAATGTAGTTTGCTTTAAAGACTGTTTTGGTATTTTTTTGGCATTAGATTTACAAAATTCTTTATGATTTGATCATGTAAGGGCCCATGTTTTTGGGGCAAATTGTTGTAAATCGAGTCTTGTAAGTCCGTGTCTAGAGTTTTAGGATCAATTTGTTGATCGGTGCTCGAATCGGAGTTGAAATCGGTGAAAAACTACTGTTGGAAACGAAGAACAGAGGCTGTCTAGAGGCGTAGCATCGCGACGCTGAAGAACAAGGCGCTGGAAAAATCGGGGCAGCGTCGAGACGCTGGTGGTAGTTTCCGAATTCACGGAACGTTGAGCGAAACGTGGGGCGTACAGTTTTGAAATAAGAATTATTTGCGTCTATATGGTTTTGAACGTGGGTTGTGGATCAGTTGGTGCGCGCACGTGCTTGACATTTTAGAGGTCGGCAGTTCGAGCTGGACCTATGGCATATAAAATTTGCCTGAAACGTGATTGGTTCGTTTGTGGTCTGGTTTGCCCTGGTCGGTCCAGTTTGTAGCTCGGTTCATGATGGTTCGGTCCGGTTCGCTGGGTAGTTGGTCCGGTTCGAGCAATTTGGGTCCGGTTTGGGCTGGTTCTGTCCATGTAGCGTTGCGACGCTGCGACGACTTGGAGCCCAAGACTGCTGACGTAATCCGTGCATTGGAAAATTCTGGAATTGTGACAGCGTCGCGATGCTGTCTCTTAGCGTCGAGATGCTGACCTATTCTTGCCGCCCAAGCCAAGGTGACGTCATAGCGTCGCGACGCTGCGCCTGCTGAACAACTATAAAAGGGGCCTTTTGCATCCAAGTTTGGGGAGCCAATTTGTGGTTTTCACCCCATTCTAGAGTCCACACTAAAATTGGGGATTTTTGGGAGAGTTTTGGAGCTTTGTTGAAGATCTTTGGAGCTCGGGATCGAAGGAGGTCGCCATGGGATCGAGGAGATCGACACTTTTATGAGCATTTCTCTTCCCTTTTCCTTTATGTTTTAGTTTCTAGAATTGTTGTGATTAGGAATTATTGGATTTTAGTGAATATGAGTAGTTAATTCCTAAATTCTTTGAGATTGATTTAGTTGTTGAACCTTTTTTGATTAATGAATTGATTTGGTTTAATTGTCATTATTGTTCATTTGTGCATTTTGTCATTAATGCTTTTAATCAACTGATCACTGATTAAATGAATCGTTACTAAGTGGAAACTCGACGGAGAGAAGCTTAGACTAGAACTAAATGCATGACTAACGTTTATTTTCCGAGTGACACGGGATAAGATAAATAGCGTTAGAGGTTGTATTGAAGGGTTGTAATGCCATGCTAAGTAAATAAAGAGGAAATCGAAAGGAGATTCTTTATTGAAAGGTATGAGATAGGAGGAAACCGATAGGAGAGTCCTTGAGATTAGGCTTCTAGAATTATGAATCAAATGATTAGTTAATCCATATTAGTTAATTGATTAAGTGTTTAAATGGGTCCAATTAATGAAATCATTATTCTAGAATTATTCCACCAAATCATGTCTCCATTTATCTTTTGCTTTCTAGATTAGCTTGATAGTTTATCTTTTCGGCATTAGATTTTGTTCTCTAAATAAAGCATAGCAAGATTATTCGTAGTAATTAATTGAATAAATTCAATCCCTGTGGAGACGATACTCTATACTCGAAATCACTATATTACTTGTGACGACCTGTTCGCTTGCGGTAAAATAGTGCAAGACACATACAAGGTACATATCATGCTTTCCACACACAAGCTCAATATACATGGAAAACAACTGACATATATATCATACATCAACTTATCAACTTATACATTAAGCAACACACTCATGTGACATGCACCCATCTCACTACCTCAAGCTCTAACAAGCTTTATCCGACTCCTCTAAGTCCTCTCAACTCCTCTGAGTTCTCTCAACACAACTCCTCTAAGTCCTTTCAATTCGACTCCTCTGAGTTCTTTCAACAATCTCCAAGACTGACCCTTCGAGTCACACTGACCCCTGGCCATTCGTACCCAGGGCCTCAGGCTTCTCTACGGAGCTCGGTGTTCGACCCTTGACCATTTGTACCCAAGGCCTCGAACTGTTGCATCGACCCTTGGCCATTTGTACCCAAGGCCTCGATGTCTAGCAACATATTGGCCCTTTCCTAGGCATCCAATACTTGCTTTCATAGGCTCATCACACCGACCCTTGACCATTTGTACCCAAGGCTTCGATGCTCCCCTTAAATCCATCGGTGACATACCACCCCTCGACCATTTGTACCTGAGGCACCTGGTAGTCACCTTACTTTCCATTAACACATACAAGGTCCTCTGACCTCACAGTCTCAATGTTACACACAAGGTTCTCTGACCTCATAATCTCACTATCGCATAAGGTCCTCTAACCATTCTTTCACTAGACAGGTTCACACCCACAATGCACAACCTAAACATGGTCTTTTAGCTCATGTCATGCTTTTAATCCATGCAACAACCAAAAGTGCAATACATGCTCACAACATTAAAATCATGCTTTATAACCAATCACAACAAGATAACAACATGCTTATCATAACCAGATCGCCTCACAACCACTCAACATACATCGATACAACAGTTCGATATATCAGTTCAACATGCTAGAAACTCGTTATTAGCATAACAACATATACATATATCCAATGTATATCGGAACTAATAAAATAAAGTATACAACATGCTAACAAACAAGCAAACAGACTACACAGGTAGAAATCCACTTACCAGAAGCGCTTCTAAGCAATTCTAAACGATCAACAGAACCAATCGAAAAAGCCCAAAGAGATTGAACTACAAGAAATGACTACTAGGGGTTAGGAATTGATTTAAAGCACCTAAAATTCTTGATAAAGGAAACGAAAAGGTGCTGGAATTTACCGTTCAACAAGCGATTAACCTCGAACACGTGCTGTCCAACAAACAAAGGGACTTGAAACCACTTGTTTGGAGTCCCTAGACAATGGGTGTTCGATTTTAAGGCCAAACAGATGATGGGTCACGAGACGAGGATGATTTCGTGTCCAAGACGGCACTGCACAACGTTGGAAATTCAAGAATTCAATCCTAAAGCTCAATTCTAAGGCTGAACAAGACTGGGTAAGCTGAATTTTAGTTTAATAAAGCATGGGTAATGTTCAAAGCTTACCAAAAGAGCCCGAACACGCTGAAACAAACCTTAAACCAGCCCAAACGCACCCAAAACGCAAGAGCAACGAAGATTTAGACTTCTATTCTCTAGTATGGTCGAGAAAAAGAGGAAGAGAATATCAAACTCACTGCTTGCTGAACTGAAAAGAAATAAAAAAAGAACCCACATATGATGGGTCACGAGACGAGGATGATTTCGTATCAAAGACGACACTACACAACGTTGGAAATTCAAGAATTCAATCCTAAAGCTCAATTCTACGGCTGAACAAGACTAGGTAAGCTAAATTTCAGTTTAATAAAGCATGGGTAACGTTCAAAGCTTACCAAAAGAGCCCCAACACGCCGAAACAAACCTCAAACCAGCCCGAACGTGCCCAAAACGTAGGAGCAACGAAGATTCATACTTCTATTCTCTAGTATGCCCGAGAACAAGAGGAATAGAAGATCAAACTCACTGCTTGCCGAACTGAAAAGAAATTGAAAAAGAACCCACATCCTACTGAACTAAACAGAAAAAAAAAACAAAAGAGAGACGGAGACTTACAGAGCCGCAAAACGCGGTGTTCACACGCGTGGATGCTCGTTGGAGAGACTAGTTTGCGTGCAAGGATGCGACGCTGCGAGAGACGATGCCGACGTGCAAGAGACGAATTCCACGAGCCTCTAGCTGCCAACGGAGAAGACGAACGAGGGAGAGACAGACAGATAGAGCGACAGTGTGGCTCGAGCTAGGCGGTGACACTGCAACTCCGACGACGGTGACACGGTGGGTTGGGCTACGACCGAAAGAAGAAACCAAGAGAGGAAGGGAGTTGCTACCGAGATGAAGAAGGAGAGAGTGGGGGGGGGGGTCTGGCAGCTTGCAAGGCGTGAGAAGAGGGAGAGGGGAAGAGCTCTAGGGTTTTTTTTTTTTCTTTCTTTACTCTATTTCTTTAAACCCCCTAAATAAAACTTAATAACTAAAAGAAAAGAAAAACCTAGAATCTCTCTAAATCAAATTAAGGAATCAAAGGATTTGGAAAAAGTCTAATTAGAAGGAAAATCGATTCATTTTTGAACTTAGGGAAACTATATGAAAATTAAATCCCAAAATTAGAGAATTAAAGATTTAATAAAAATCTCTTTTCCCTAAATCTTAAGAAATTTAATTTCTTGACTTAAGAGCTAGGCCTAATTTCTAGATACAAACTTTAGAGAATAAATCAAAATGATCTAGAATTAGCCCAATTTTATAACGTGGGGCGTTACATATATACATTTAAAGAGCATGGTGAACAGAAATATATATATACCACTCTCAAAATTCACACAAACATACTAAAAGAATTTAATTACCAAATGATAAGTAATGAAGTTAAGACATGCAACTAAATACAATAAGATTAGGAAGAGATGTGAAAAAGTAACAGAGAAATAAATAAAGACAACAAATAAATAAATGGAAAATTAAAATAAAAGAAAGAATAGGATAAAGTCAAAGAAAAAAAACAAACATAAAAATATATCAATAAGATAAATAAAGAAAAAATAAAATAAAAACTAACTAAACTAAGAAGTTCAACCGTGGTCCGTTACAGAGGAAAAAAAGCATAAAAAAAATATTAAAAATATAACTAATGGAAAGGAAAAAAAGAAAAAAAGAAAAAAAAAAGTTAAAGAGAGGGAGAATGGGTGGCAAAGTTGTCGTCCATTCTGTGGATGACATGACAATATGCTTTAAAAAAAAGAAAAGAAAACAGAAAAAAAACTAACAAAACGTGAAACATTAAAGTAGTAGTAGTAGTAATAATAATAATAATAAGGGTAAAATAGATTTTTGGTCCCTACTGTTTCAGGTCAGTTTCCAATAGGTCTTTAGGTTTCAAAATTGAGCAATCAAGTCCCCACTATTTAAAAAAGGCTTCTATTGAGTCCCTGCACCGTTAATTTTTTTAACGGTACTGACGTGGCACGTTTACAAAAATAAAAAATATTTTTAAATTAAAATAATAATAAAATAATCAAACAAAATAATTAAAAACATTTTTTTAAAAAAATCACAAGTTTTCTCTCTCCCCCACCTTCCTTCTTCTTCCCACCCCGTCTCCCTCACCTTCTCTCTTGTTCTTCCCACGCTCTCTCCCCCACCGTCGGAGTCTCCCCGCCGTCAGAGCTTCTCCCGTTGGAGTTTCTCCCGAAATGCCCTTCTCCCTCTCGTCCTTCTAAACCCCAACACTTCTCTCTCTCTCTCCTTCCAAACCCAATCGACCCATCTCTCTCTTAAGTACCAGCGCTCCTCTAATAAACAACCTGTTTATGGTCAAACCATTAAACACAAAGTCCCTCTCGGGCCAGTGAGAGGGCGGGATCCCTTTGTTCAAGTCCCGGAGTCACCACTTAAGGGAACTTTCATCTACTTCTCCTAGAAGTGGGAAGGAGTGAATTCCTTCTTGTGTTGTCATGTCCCCAGCCTCCCACTCGGTCTTGTCCCCAAAAAGGAAGGCATATTGAGTCGGCGTATTGGCCACTCTCACCCATGCTAATCAAAGGACAATCCCTCATGAGAAGGAGTTCATGACACACTCAGGATTAAGACTGAGTTACCTAGGTCATCCTATTGAAACAATAACCTAACTAGTTAACGGTGTTACAACTAATGGTTGACTATTTCGTGGTCCGGTCTTATGCAAACTCATTACATAGGATACCCCTGCTTGCATGTCTACTACATTTACGCTTTGGATCAATACGTCTGTATCAAATACAAAGCGAGTCGTATCTCATAGACCAGGATAAGGTACCCAACCTTATCCTTGTACTATAGACCTTTTAGGTTGTTACTTGAACATCGATCCCCGTATGTCCCCACATACTGGTTTAAGTTACATACAAACAACTTTGGATCTTAGTTTATTGGATTTGGGTCAAATTGTGCAATATTTAACAATAACACTTTATTGTAGAAACTCAATAACACTTTATTGAAACAAGTATACAATTTGTTTACATTCACTATCTACGCGTTTTAGGGCATAAAACCCAACAAACTCTCACTTGAACTAAAACTCTAGTTTAGTGGGATGATGTACAATAATCTATACAGCAACAGGTGTATAATATACATGTATAAAACATATACAATGTACAAATACAATAAACTAGGGCATCACTATACCCATTACATAATGATATCACTATACCCATTACATTTCTCCCGCTTGCCCTAGATTTCATCTTTGTACATAACTCGTAGACCTAGACCTTCTAGATGACCCTCATACACTTTAGCCGAGAGAGCCTTCGTGAATGAATCAGCAATATTCCATTCAATTCAATGTGCCTACTTGTCTTGGACTGCGAGGTTCTTTTGAATTTGCCACAACACCATTGTATCACTATAAAGTGTGATGGGCAATTTCACATTTGGAACACATTCCAAATCAGTCAAGAATTTCTTAAGCCTTACAGTCTCTATCGTGTTGGGATTGTGTCCTAAAACTTGTAGATAGTGAATGTTAAACGAATTATACATACTTATTCGATAAAGGCGTTATCGAGATTAATTCAGTCAAGTTATTACTGAATAAAGTAAATTGCACATATAATAACCCAAATCCAATAAACTAAGATCCATGGCTATAGGATGAATACTTGAGCTTTATGTAGAGACATAAAAAATGGATCAAGCTTGAGTAATAGCCAAAACGATCTATAGTATAGGGATAGGGTTGGGTACCTTATTCTGGAGACACTATGAGACGCGACCCGCTTTATAGATAGTATAGACGATGTGATCCTAAATCGTCCATGTAGAGACATGCGAGTGGGGGCGTCCTATGCAATGAGTTTGCATAAGACCAGGACCGAGAAATAAGTCGCTCTCGCTTTATAACACCGTTTACTAACGAGACTGACTATTTCATGTGATGACCTAGGCAACTCGATCTTAATCCTGAGCTAACTATGAACTCCTGTTTATTCGGGCTTATCCTTAGATTTGCATAGGTGAGAGTGGCTCAGTATCGCCGACTCAATAAGCCTCCCATTTCAGGGATAGGAACGGGTAGATAGCTGGGGACATAGTCGTGCAAGAAGGAATTCACTCCTACCCGAATTAGGGATAGTAGAGAGGTTGTTCCCTTAAGTGCTGACTCCGGGGCTTGAACAAAGGGATCCCACCCTCTCATTGGCCCGAGAGGGACTCGGTTTTATGGTTGGACCATAAACCAATTGTTCATTAGAGGATCAGTGGGACTTAAGGAACTAGAAGTACTATAGGGGTGAAAAGGCTTTTTGACTTAAGGAACTAGAAGTACCTAACATTTTGTACATATAGGACACTTGAGACAAGACTAGCTTTTTGTTCTTACAGTTCCTAAACAATTTGGATCCCAAGAACAAACTCAGCTTCTCCCAAATTTTCATTTGGAAATGAGTTGCTAGCTTATTTTACTAGTCAATAAGATAACCCACATCATTTCCAATGACTAGGGTATCAATCATATACAACACTAATAAAGCTATTGAACTATTGACGATATTCTTGTTAAGACAAGATTCATCAATGTTCTGATCAAAGCCAAAAGATTTGATCACAGTATCAAATCTTATATTCCAAGATCGAATTTCTTAGGTCAATCCATAAATGGATCACTTAAGCTTGCAAACCCTTTTGCTTTTCATCTTGCTAAATGAACCATTCTGGTTTAGATATGTAGATACTCTTCTCAAGATTACCATTCAAAAGGGTAGTCTTGACATCCATTCAAAATGGACAAGAGTTCTAACAGATTTTAGCATGACGACAGGAGATAAGGATTCCTTACAGTCCCCTGTTTTTGGGTATAACCCTTTGCCACAAGTCTAATCATAAGATTCTGTCTCATTTCTTCTTGTAGATTCATTTGCAATTCATAGGCGTTACACCATTAGATAGATCTACAAGATCCAAATGGAATTGAAATCACAGATTTTAATTCCGGGTCCACTGCTTTAATCCATTGGTCCTTGTTAACATCATTCATTTCCTTGCTTTAAGAAAAGCCCATGTAATGGTCAAGTTGTAGAACAACTCTCCCACTACATCGATACACTCTCAACTCTTGAGATAGATGTAACTAACCAGTTGTATCGGTCCTATCAACAACTCTTGTTAAACGTGTTGGGTTTTATGTCCTAAAACTCGTAGATAGTGAATGATTAACGAATTATACACTTGTATCAATAAAGTGTTATTGAGGTTTATGCAATAAAGTGTTATTGTCATATTAAGTCTAGAATTGCACAATATGACCCAAATCCAATAAACTAAGATCCAAGGTTGTTTACATGAGACTTGGACTAGTATGTGGGGACATACGGGGATCAGTGTTCAAGTAACAACCTAAAAGGTCTATAGTACAGGGATAAGGCTGGGTACCTTATCCTGGTAACACTATGTGATACGACCCGCTTTGTATTCGATACAGACGTATTGATCCAAGGCGTCCATGTAGGAGACATGCGAGCAGGGGTATCCTATGCAATGAGTTTGCATAAGACCGGACCACGAAATAGTAAACCACTAGATGTATCACCGTTAACTAGTTAGGTTACTGTTTCAATAAAATGACCTAGGTAACTCGATCTTAATCCTGAGTGTGTCATGAACTCCTTCTCATGAGGGATTGTCCTTTAATTAGTACGGGTGAGAGTGGACAGTACGCCGACTCAATAAGCCTACCTTCTTGGGGACAAGACTGAGTGGGGGGCTGGGGACATGACAATACAAGATGGAATTCACTCCTTCCCCTATTGGGGTAAGTAGATGTGTGTTCCCTTAAGGGCTGATTCCGGGTCTTGAACAAAGGCGCGCCGTCCTCTCCTGGCCCGAGAGGAACTATTGTTTAGAGGTTGGACCCTAAACAAATTGTTCATTAGAGGGATCAGTGGTACTTAAAGATCCAGAGGTAACCCAGGGGTAAAACGGTAATTTGACCCAGCTGGTGTTACGAACACACGTGAAGGATTGACTTACTGCATTGGTGGATATCCGTGGACACAGAAATATTCTACAGTGAGAAGAGTGCAGCTGTGGGTCTTTAGTGGAGTGACCCACAGTTAGCGAATGTTGATTGACTCGGTTAATGAGTTTAGCTGATCAATCTCGTATCGTTGGAGCTTCTGATCTGTAGGTCCATTAGGTCCACCTGCTAGCTCATAACGGGTTCTGAGATAATATAGTCTTGATTATTAAAGGGAATATAAGTTAATTGTATTTTGATGCAATTAATATAATGTATGGAGATACATTATGGTATAAGTTTAATTAATGAATTAAACTTTATAATAAAATTAATTTTGGATATGATTCAAAATTAATTAATGAGAGAATTATGAATTTAATTAAATATGTGATATTTGATTAATTCATGAATTAATTAATTGGAGAATTAATTTATTTAATTTTAATTTGGTTAAATGTGATTTAATCAAATTAATACTATAGTTTATATTAATGTACATTTTGATGCACATTAAAACTATAGGTTATATGAGAGAGATAAAATTTAATATGATTCAATTATAAATTAGATATTTGATATTTAATTGATGTGGGATCAATTAATTTAAATTAATTGAATGACTTTTTAATTCAATTGAATATGATTTAATTGAATTAAAACTATATGTTATAATTGATTTAATTAAAATTGGTTTAATTAAATTAATTATAGTTAATTAGATAATTAATTATTATTTAAATAATTATTAATTATTTAAGGGAAAAATACACTTTTAGTCCCTGAGGTTTGGTTTAAGTGACAGTTTGGTCCCTGAGTTTTCAAACTCAACAAAAATACCCCTGAGTTTTGAGATAAGGAGCATTTTGGTCCCTGCAATCATCAAAGCTTCAACTGAGTCTACCAATCTAATACATTTGTTGAACTTTCTACGTTTGGTTTTTCACTTTCCATTGCCTTATTTAATTCTAATTGAGAATGTGTGATAGCGAGCATAGAAAACCATTTTTTCCTATCTATTTTAGTTACTCTTTGAGATTAAATTGACCAAAATTATGCATTTTAATGTTCTATTTGTATGAATCAATTATTTGAGCTAAATCGAGAAAATGGAGTTGATCGGGTGTTCGGAACACGAAAAGAGGCCAAGGAAATGGAAATGAATCAAAGTTGGAGGCTTATAAATGAGGCAAATCCGAGAGCTAGCGTTGAGTCATTGCTTTCTGGATGTCTTGTCGCTAGTAGTTTCCATATTTGATTCAGGCGGCAAAGGTCACAGCGTCTCGATGCTCTCGATTTTTCCTTAAACAGAATATGTTGTAAAGGGACAGCGTCGCAATGTTGTCCATAGCGTCTCGACGCTGTCGACAGATTAGTATAAATACAATGCGATTTGCTATGACCAAGGGGAGTTCTTTTGGTGGATTTTTAACCCTAATTCCGATTAGAAACCTCTTGTGGGAGCCAGAGGAAGCTTGGAGAGCGAGATTGAAGACAATAGCTAGAGGATATCGTCACGGGAACGTGCGGCATCGACGGGCCGATTAGAGTTTTTATCTTTCTCTTTCCATTCTTTAGTTGTTGTTATGGCTTTTATCGTATCTAGCTTATATTGTAACGCGAATTATGAGTAGCTAGACCTTTAATTCTTAGGGATTGATGTAGTCGTTGGGCATTATGAATTAATCTTGGATGTATGCTTTGATTTCATTTATGCATAGTCTTTTCTTAATGCTTTCAATTTATTGGCCATGAATTGAATGATGTTTTGTCTAAATCTTGCTCGGGAGAGAGGGTTTAGTTTAGATCTTGTTATGCATAACTAGGATAGTCTTAAGATCGGAAGATTTAAGATAATCTTAGAAATAGTTAAAAAGGATTAGACTTAAGGCCTTGCATGCTAATGAGTTTAGATAGGGATATTGAATTCATTTCATGTTAGAGAATTATTTATGCTCGGAAGAGATAAATATGAATCTTGTTATTCCTAGATTTAGGAAACATAGCATGTTAAACCATCCAAGTAATCAATTCATAGTTTCAATAGGTGAAGTCAATTCCCTAAGAGTTTTTCCTGCAATTGAATTCTCAATCTTGTAATTCTTGCATTACATTCTTTTGCATCATTAAATCTTGATCCCTAAATAAAATTGAGCGAAATTATTCATGGTAATTAATCTAGTTAGAAACCAATCCAGATGACGACATTCGATCTAAAAAATCACTATATTATAACTTGGCTCATACACTTGCAGTAAGCAAATTGTGCATCAATGTGATCAGAAATCTATGGAGTCCAACTACAACAATCAAGTTTAAAAGAAATTTTCAAGACCAAGGAAAATATTAATTTGAAGGTTTAAAATTTTCATGTCGACAAAATATATTGTTTGAGTGCATTACATGAAAATTTGAATAATAAAATCAATAAATGTTGATTAATACTTTTAAAAAATAATAGAAATCAACAAGTTCATGGAAAAAAAAGTACGAAAAATACACTTTTGGTCCCTGAGATTTGAGTTAGGTTTCATTTTCGTCTCTGAGTCTTTACACTTGACATTTTTACCCCTGAGGTTTGGATTTCATTTCATTTTAGTCCCTTCATCCATTTTTCCATTAGAAATTAACGAAATGTTGAGGTGACACCTATTTTTTATTTTAAAAAATATTATTTAATTTTTAAAATAAAAATAATATTAAATTAAAAGATAAATTATTATTTTGTTATTTTTATTTCTTCATCTCTCCTCCTCTTCTTCGTTTTCTTCTTTCTTCTTCTTCTAGATCAATTGTCGCCGTCGTCGCCGCTGCCATCGCCATGTATTTTTTTTTCTTTTCTTCTATTCATTTCTTCTTCATTTCCTTCTCCTTTCTTTTTTTTTTGTCAAAACCCAAAAGTTTTGCCCTGCTTCCCCATTTCAAAATTTAATTGGGGAGGGAGGAGGGACCTTCCTCCTCCGTTTCCGGCGAACAGAGGAGAGACCTCCCTCCTCTGGTCCTTCCCCGTTTTAGATTTGAAACGATTCCTCCCTCCTCTGTTTTCAGTGCGAAACAGAGGAGAGACCTCCCTCCATTTCGACGTTGGAAACGGTTATGGATTTTGACAAAAAAAAAAAAAGAAGATAAGAAGAAGGAAAAGAAGAAGAAAGGAAGAAAAGAAAAGAAAAAAAAACGGCGGAGGTCGGTGGCTGCTAACGGCTAGCGGTCGGGCTGGAAGACGAAGAAAAGAAGAAGAAAGAAGAAGAAGAGGAGGATGAGAGATGAAGAAGTAAAATAATAATAATAAATAAATTTTTTTAATCAATTTAATATTGTTTTTATTTTAAAAATTAAAAAAAAATAAATAATAAAAATAGGTGTCATGTCAACATTCTGTTAATTGCTGATGGAAAAATGGATGGACGAACTAAAATTAAATAAATCCGAACCTCATGGGTAAAAATGTGGAGTTTGAAAACTCAGGGACCAAAATGAAAGCTAACCAAATCTCAGAGACCAAAAAAAGTATTGTTTTTTCCAAAAATTAAAGTAATAAATAAGTTTTTCAAAATAGGGAAGAATACACTTTTAGTCCCTAAGGTTTGGGTTAGGTTTCATTTTGGTCCCTATGTTTTCAAACTCACCAATTTAGCCCATGGGGTGGTTTTAGTTTCATTTTAGTCACTATTTTTTATTAAAAAAATTATTTTTGATTTTTTTAAAATATAAATATATTAAAATAACAAAAATATTAATTTTAATATATGTTTATTTCTTTTTTCATCTTCTTTTTCAACATACCCACCACCAACCTCCCCCTTCTTCAACACCCTATCACAAACCTACCGTCGGCGACCGTCGTCGCAGACAACAATTTCTTTTCCTTTTTTTTCCTCTTCCTTTCTTATTCTTTTCTTCTTTTTCTCTCTCTCTTGGTCACGAACAACAGTACCTTCGCCACAGGAATCTGACGTTGTTGGAGCGTGGGTATTGGTCGGAGATCGCCGTCGAAGGTTGAGGAATTGTGTGGGTTGCCTTCTGAAGCACTTCTTCGACCGAAACGGGTAAAGAGAGGGAGAGATGAGATGAAGAGAGGGAGAGATAAGAGAGGGAGAGAAAAGGAAATAAGAAAATAAAATCTCCGACGGTCGGTGCCAACAGCTATGGTGATGGTAGCTTATATGGTGATGGTTTAGAGTTTGAAGAAGAAGGAGAAAAGAGGAAGAAGAAAGAATGAAAAAAGAAATAAAAGAAGAAAGAAATTTAAAATAATAATATTATTTTTTTTTATTTTTATTTATTTTTCTTTATTTTTATTATAAAAATTTTATTAATAATTTTTTTATAAAAAAGTAATGTCACGTCATCAATCCGTTAGTATTTAACGGAAAAATAGATGGAGGGACAAAAGTGAAACGAAATTCAACCTTCAAGGCTAAATTGTCGAGTTTGAAAATTGGGGGACCAAAATGAAACCTAACCCAAACCTCAAGAACCAAAAGTGTATTTTTCCCTTCTAAATAAGTAAAGAATATTTTCTATTGCCAATATTATGATTATAAATGCTTTGCCCACACTTCTATATTTTGTAAATATAAATATTTTTAGAACATCATAGCAATGTTCATTAGCTCTTTATACTGATGATGAACCCTCGACGTATAAGATATAACAATATTAATGATCTTTCAAAAAAAAAAAAACAATATTAATGAAAATATCCACGTGTCAAAAAATGTAATATCATGTTGTTGTTTCTTCTCATCAAGTATCCATCGTTATGAAGAGATGGCTAGGTGGCTGAAACGTGAGAGACCTGTCATCGACTTCGGCTTTGATCAATTATAACCCATGAATGCAACAAGACTTTAGCTTTCTCGAGTCTCATCAATATTAAGGTAAGGAAAATTATATTTTTGTCCAAGAAATTGACTCATTTGTAAATTTTTTTTCGTTGAATTTTAAAACCTTGACATCTTTGAGTTAATCTATTAACCATCCTAAACATTTTTTTTTAGTTCAACAACATTTAAAGTGGGAGATTTAAACTTCTGACCTCTTAGTTGAGGATGCATGACAATTACCACTAAGTTATGTTCACTTTGGCCATCCCAAGACAGTTTTTATTGTTGTTTTTAACAAAAATCATGTCGTCACAATTTTATTTTTTATTTTTTCATTTTTCAGAAATAAAAAATACCGTTTGTTGATGCCAAAATCCGAGCAGGGAGAAATCACCCGACCTTCACGTAACACCAATGATAAATTTGTTTAAAGATGGAGAAGACGTGACCTGCAAGACAAGAAAACCTGAACACAGGTGTGGTGCTTGCCACACCGCCTCCAATGCTTAAGTCAGCAAGGAGATAGATTGGAAGCAAATAAGAGAACAAGAGGAAGGGGAAGGTGTTGGAATTAATTTTAATAATTAATTCATATGTGGGTAACAAATTAAATAACAATTATATTTGAGCTATTCAATGGGCATATTATGTGGTCTTGATTATGGGCCCATGACTTCTCATAAAGAGGTGTGGCCTGCTGAGCAAAACCAGCCTGTTGATCCTAGAGGATTATGGGAAACCCTAGAATCAACTTATAAATACAAGGTTATGGTCTCTAATACACTATGCTTCTTTAGTCTCCTATTTCATAGAGACAACTGCCCATTCAAGGTCTAAGTTGTATAGTTGAGGATGACCTAAACAACGTAGGTTCTACCGTAGTGTATTTCATGGGTCCAGGTATTTATAAATCTCTAATTAATTTTGTTTTGGCTTGCTTCCATGCTTAGATCCTATTATAACTCCTTTCATGGTTGTTCTTATTGAATGATATTTATTTATTCTTGAATAATCATGAATTGAGCTTTAATGAATAAAATCCTACAGAAGGAGTTCAGAGAATGAGTTTCGGGATCCCTTCTTCAATGACGAAGAAGAGTTTATATACCTTCTCAAGTTTTAGGGTTTCCAAGCGTTTGAAGATGATTCGGGGCTGAACCAAGTCAAACTGGACTGACCCAAGACACTAGGAACTGTGCGGAGGGGGGAAGACGCGGGGGGCGACCATGGCCTCGAGACCTCGACCATAGGGGGTTGGGCCAAGCCTGGTCTAACCCCTTTGGTTCGCCTCTCCTTCAGAGTCCGCCTCCTGGTCGTGTCTTCAGGTTAGTGTTGGGCTGTCCTACTTAGTCCTTGAATTCCAGAGTGGTCCAAAATTACCTACAACACCGTTTAAAAAGTTTCAAAAATATCCTTGAACTTTTAAAAAAATGTTAAAAAATAATCATTACCGTTAATTATTGGATGAAAATCTCAAAGTTTTAGTTTCATTAATATCTTTGACCTTTCAAAAAAAAATTAAAATTAAAATACCCTTATTGGAAAATGTTTTTTTTTTTCTTTTTTGTTTCTCTACAAATTCTCTCTCCATGAAAATTAGTGAGAAACTTTACTTATTTGTCGTGTATTCATAGACCAAAAGTTTTTTTTCTCTTCCAACACATCATTCCAAGAGCTTGACCAAATTCTTGTGTTGAAGCTTCAAGATGACTTTTGTTTCATTCTTGAATCTTTCATGTCCTTGACTTGATTTTATTCACAGTCATTTCATGACTATTTCTTTTACGGTCATTACCCATAAGTTTTCTCTATATTTTCATTATATTATAGGCAAAATAAATGAAAATATTGTCATATAGTGGTTCTAAAACTTCTTAATATTTTCTTAAAAAAAGTATGGATCAAACTTTTGACTAATTAATCTTGTTATAATGCCTCGCATTGTAAAATTAGGTTAATTCTAGATCATTTGGGTCTATACCCAAAAGTTTTAATCTAGAATTTAACATTAGTCGTTAAGTTAATAAATTAATCTTTTTTGAAATTGAGGGAAAAAATATTTTTGTTAAATCTTTAATTCTCTCATGTGAGAATTTAATTTTAGATCTTATTCCCAAGTTCAAGAAAGAAACCAAGTTCTTCTATGAAATTTTTATCCCAAATCTAATGCTTCTTGGTTTCTAGGATGCTATGATATCTAAAAAAACAAAAAAATTCATAGAATTTTTGTGTACAACAACATTTAGAAGTGAGGGGATTTGAACCTCTGACCTGGTGGTCAAATTTACATACCAATTTGAAAAATTTTAATAAAATTCGATATCTAATATTAACCAATAATATCAAAATTTCAATTTCACGCTTCCAGAAATTAAGATTATGTTATACACCTAATATTTTCCTCACTAAACCATGTTGTTCTTTAAAAAATAATTAAAACTAGTTTTTTCTTTTAAAACTATTATACTATTTCTGTTAATAATTAATAAATAATTTATAGCGAACAAAAAATAAATTTAAATAAAAAACATATAACATTTTAAACAATTATTTAAAAATGATAAATTATCAAACTATATATATATATATATATAATAAATCATGCAAATTTGGATGATATGCCGATTTTAGTCATTATAGCTGAATCACACCAATTTAGGCCCTGTTTGATAACCATTTGGTTTTTTTTGTTTTTGGTTTTTGAAAATTATGCTTGTTTTCTCCTAAATTCTCTACCATGGCTTTCATCCTAGTTAACGTTGTATTTGAATTACTAGCCAAATTTTAAAAACAAAAACAAGTTTTTGGAAACTAAGGGTCCATTTGGTAACATTCTCGTTTCTTGTTTCTAATTTTATTAAGAAATCTAAGCATTTAATAATTATGTATGTTTCTTGTTTCTCATTTTTTTAGAAACACTTCCAAAATTTATATAGAACTGTTGGGAACAACTTAAAACTAGTTTCTCCTTTTTTGTTCTTGTTTCCAATTTTTTCCAAATATAATAAGAATATAGGTTTATTATTAGGAAAATTGCAGTGGATGACAAATTTGACCAAATTAATAGCAAATATAGCACCATGTAAAAAAAATTGCAAATATAGAAAAATCTATTCGAGTCGATCTGATAGACTTCAATTACTAGAGTTTATCAACGATAGACTCTGATTAATTAGAATCTATCAGTCTACTGATAGACTCCGATTATTCAGAGTCTATCAGTGTCTATCGCTGATAAACTTTGGTTAATCAAAATCTATCAGTGACTATCACTGATAGGCTCTGATTAATCAAAGTCTATCAGTGATAGTCACTGATAGATTTTGATTAATTGAAGTTTATCAGTGATAAACACTGATATATTTTGAATAATCAGAGTCTATCAGTGATAGACACGGATAGAATCCGGCAACAACTTTTTGGTCTTGTACAATTAATTTTGCTATATTTGCAATTAGTTTGCAACAGTGGTATATTTGCTATTAATTTGGTCCAATTTGCCATCTATGCAACTGCCCCTTATTATTATTGAATGTATAGATGTTAGGGTCATGAAATTCTATTTTTCTTTATTAAAAATGAAGAAATGGAAACAAGAAACGAGAACGTTACCAAACGGGTCCTACTTTTTTTGTTTCTAAAATTGGATTTGGTTTTTGAAAACATGGTGGAAGATTGATACTAAAACCAAGAAACTTATAGGTGGAAGTATGTGTATATAAGCTTAATTTTCAAAAACCAAGGCCCCGTTTGATAACCATTTGGTTTTTTGTTTTTAGTTTCTGAAAATTATGCTTGTTTTCTCCTAAATTTCCTACCATGGCTTTCATCCTAATTAAGGTTGCATTTGAATTCCTAATCAAATTTTAAAAACAAAAACAAGTTTTTGAAAACTACTTTTTTTTTTTTCCAAAATTGGACTTGGTTTTTGGAAACAAGGTAGAAGATTGATACTAAAACCAAGAAACTTGTAGGTGGAAGTATGTGTGTATAAGTTTAATTTTCAAAAACAAAAACCAAAAACCAAATGGTTATCAAACGAGACCTAAATGTTTATCAAAGGAAGCCTTAGTATTCATTTTTCAAAATGATTAGATGAACGCAGCTACTTCTTTAAAAAATAATTAAAACGAGTTTTTATGAAAAAAAAAAATTACACTATTTCTGTTAATAATTAATAAATCATTTATATCAAACAAAAAATAAATTTAAAATAAAAAACATATAACATTTTAAACGATTATTTTAAAAAAAACTAGGGCAATCACAAAATAAGAATTAACCACAGTTACTTCTGGTGTGTTTGGTTTAACTTTTCAAGTGTTTAATTTTGAAAATAAATCATTTTGAAAAAAAATTCTAGTGTTTGGCAACCACTAAAAATGACTTATTAGAAAATGAGATTGAGAAATAAACTATTTTGAGAGAAGCACTAGAAACCAACTTTTTAGGAAAGACTTCTGAAGTAAACACTAACTTGTGTATAAAAACATTTGTGAGGAAATGCAACCAAACATATGAGTGTTTAAATTCTAAACAATTTTTATACAAAATGTTTTTTAAAAAATGCATTATTGAAAAACATTTAAATTAAAATGTATTCCAAACGGACCCTTCATATCACATGTTGATTGTTCTAAAAACGTAGTTGTCAACAATTCAATACAAAAAACTAGGGCAATCACAAAATAAGTTTTAACCACATCCCATCAATTCAACATCTTTGTTTGACATCACGTGGATAGAGTTTTTTCCCCCTTACCGAGGGAATGGATGGAAGAGTTACAGCGGAAGAAGGGAATTATGAATGAGAGAGGTACGATGGTTAAGACTGAATGAGAGAGATATGATGATTAAGACTTGAGAAGAAGGGAGAGGGAAACGAGTTAAAAAGAGGAATAGGATGGGACTTTGGCCGTATTTCTCACAATAGTTTTTTTTTTTTTTTTTTTTTTTTTTTTTTTTTTTTGTTTTGTTTTTTCGCCAGTTACGTTCCATAGAATTGTTATTCTCATGCTAGTTAAGATGCATGTTCAAATATGGATTTTAAATTTATCTCTCATAGTTTTAATGCTATAAAATTGAATATATCACTTAGCATAGAAGTTCCCTTCTAAGCATGCTTAACTCCAAAGCGAGCTTAGCTCGGCGGTAATTGGCATGTACTCTCGACCATGAGGTCAGAGGTTCGAATCCCCCCACCCCCAAAATGTTGATGTACTAAAAAAAAAAAAAAGCATGCTTAACTCCAAAGTTCTTATGATTGAGTCACGTACTGAAAATGAGGGTGCACCTTTGTTGATATAGGTAGTTTCTATCAATTCTTTTAAGTTTATCCTAACCATACTTTCACGGGTCTCAGTTCATTCATGTACCCCTCATATCCTCAAACATCACAGATAAAACCCTAAAATGGACAAGGTATAAGTATCGTACCCTTATTCACCGTAGGAGATGAGTTTTCTTCCTCACTTAATTCACTTGCTATACTCATAACCTCTTTGGTGACTTAAGCATCGAAGTTAATGTGGCAAGTGCCACACCAGTTTCTTGTCTTGTAGGTCATGTCTTCCTCTTCCAAACAAATTTACCATTACTATCATGCGAATGCCAGATGCATTTTCCCCTATTCAAATTTTGGCAACAACAGTTGACGTCGTTGTGGGGAAAAAAACTTAATTACTTGAAAAACCCTTGCACATTCACAGTAAAGGATGAGTAAGAAGACGGGAAAGAAGAACCACAACCTGGATGATGACAATTCAGATAGCGATCGCCATTTGCAAAGAACAACGAGAAGAAAGTCATCCAAGGCCAATGTCCCCTTTGCCTTGGTTCCCTTAACCACTTTCCCAAGAGTGGTAGACCAAAGCAAAGAACATGGCCTTCAAAGACAGAATGAGCAAAATGGACCGAAACTTATCCAAGATATTACATATATTGGATAAACTAGGTTGATAAGGCAACTCTAATTCTTAGCCCAAAGATCCAAGCTTTTGTGGAGCAAGAACCCTTGAATCAAAGAAATTAACACCTCCTTACACAAATTAGAATCAAACCAAGAGAGAAGGCTGGAAATCGATTACCTCTTATGATCAAAGATCTAGAAGCAAGATTGGAAATCTTGTTCTAGATTGAGTCATTCCACAATCAAACGTGATCAAGGCTGGATTGAATGGCTCAACATGTAATCTATCACAAGAAACTTAGAAAAGGTCTCAAACTTGAGAGATCAAATTTCATTCATCTTAATCTGTCTTTTAAATGGCTTGGATGTAGCTTTTTATAGCCTTTTGATAGGACCTAATTCGTGCTATCTTATTACCACTAATCTAAGTTTGTTAAAAGAATTTTATGCTTTAATTGTTTTATTTTTAGGTAATTCGAGCACATGTGACATTGGGAGCGAACCACACGAATTGGTGCTAATTCGAACCAATTAGAGCATTTTTGAGCCATCTTGAAGTTTATGGACGACGAGGAGGTGAAAAGACTCGAGCGGATCGAAGCGAGTCTGAAGAATAGTGCCAAGAAGTCAAATGTTCGAGCCCCAAATCGAGATAGACCGAATTGAGCCAAGAAAAAGGATAGCATGCTAGAAAAGGGGTCAGCGTTTTGCATGGAAGAAGGATTCGTAGCGTCAAGACACTACAACAATTAGTATAAATAATAAGGTTCGATTTAGTCCATCGTTAGGTCAAATTTTCTATTTTTACCCCGTTCTCTCTATATTTTTCTCTGTTCTTTTCTGTTTTCTTAGGTTCCTAGCTCATTTAGGATGATTTCTTTGCTGTTTATTTCGTTGTTTCCATACATTATGCGTGGCTAATTCATTATATTGTTGGATTTGGTAATGAACTACTAAAAAATTCATAAACTTGGCTAAGTTTGATGGTTTCGTACTGGATTCTATGTGTTTCTGTTTCTGTTTCTTATATATCTTGATTAATCCAATGCAATCAATTTATTTTCTTTGAATTGTTGCCTCTTAGGGAGTGGGTTGGATGCATTCTATCTGTTATTTTAGATAGCCACTAGATTGAGGCAAGATAGACGTTAGGTTATGTTGAATTCTTAGCGTAGATTCTTGATAGGCCTAAGAGCATAAGAAAATTATCGCATATTACTTTGAAGGATAAGAAAACTTTGATTGCCAGATTGTAATTAGACTACAAAACACGACAATAAACACCCAAGGCTAAGACCAAGGTCAACCCGAGCCTCCGCCAAGGTCGAGGGCGACCCTGCTTTATGAGGGTTTTTTATTTTTTGATTCTATGATAATTTAAGAATAACAGTACTTTTCAATTTATTGTTTCTAGCCTTGACAATCTTGAAGCTATTGTTAACCTCAACTGGCACGAGCCCCCGAGCCTCAGCTTGCCTCGTCTAGACTGAGCCCACGATCCTCATCTAGATTGAGCCCACAAGCCTCAACACACCTAGGCCCATGAGTTTCATCATGCCTAAGCCCACGAGCCTTAGCTTGCCTTGTCTAGACTGAGCCCACCAGCCTCATCTAGATTGAGCCCACGAGCCTCATTTGCTTCATCTAGATTGATCCCACGAGCCTCATCTAGATTGAGCCAACGAGACTCAACATGTCTGAGCCCACGAGCCTCAACTTGCCTCATCTAGATTGAGCCTATGAGCTTCATCTAGATTGAGCCCATGAGCCTCAGCATGCTTTACGATCATAGCATGTCTAAGCCCCTTAGCCTCAACAACACCGAGCCCACGAGGCTTAGTGAGACTGAGCCCAATCACTTCAACATGAATTAGCCTACATGCATAGATATCTAAGGTATGTTATTTTTATTTTATTCAATAATGTTTTCGTTTCAACAAAACTCTTCTTGAGTAGGGGGCTACATAGGAGATATGCACTCCCTATTAAACAAAAGACAAGAAAAAAGATATATGCACTTCCCTATTAAATAAAAATTTTTCTAAGTCTAAACTTCCTCATGTTTAAACCTTCTAACACATTAGGAAAGTTTAGATTTGATGTTTTGAAAGCAAAAGCCTCTTGTTAAGCCCATTTTCGAAAATAAAAGTCAATGAGGACATTGTCTATCTTAAGTTTGGGGGGGGGGTTTAGCCTTGTAAATTTACGGTTGGATATCAGAATATGAGTCAAGTTTGCTGCTGGATATCAGAATGCAAGCTTTTTATCAATGCAAAAAAAGATAAAAAAAATCAGAAAGTTACTCTTCGTTCTTTAAAGTTTACTGAATAACTAGAAGCATTCATGACACTCATGTTTGCCACTTCATGTAAGGTTTACTTGGAGAGAAGTGAGTATTGATCTAGGTAAGTTTGTGACATTTGCTTGTAGTTAGGTATCTTGACCACAAAGTATTATTAAGCTCAAACGAAGATGAAAGTGACAACAAGGATTCTCTCTAAGGTGTAAAGAATTTTGGTGTTTGATTGTAAAAATATTATAGTTCAAGGGTCGTCTAATTGTAACAATTTTATTAGTATAGGTGTTGATTGATCAAATTAGAAGGGTGTAATTGGAACAATCCTTTCCGCTAAATAACAATTTTTTTTTTCAATTTCCCTCAAAAGTATATATAAATAAAAAATGCCAACATGGAAAATTTGTTAGTCGTTTCGTTTATAAAAGGCAACATATATACTTACTGGCTATACATTCACAAGTGCGAAATACCTGCTTAGAAAGCAAAGTAGCGATTAGTATGGAGCTGCCATTTTGTTCTTTTGCTTTATTATCATTCTTCCTTGTTATTACATGTTGTCTGGGTTTGAAGTATCCATTATGCCATGAGGAAGAAAGGTCAGCCTTGTTGCAGTTGAAACAAAGTTTTGCCGTTAACCTCTCTAATTCGACTTGTTCAGGTGGTTTACCAAAGCTTGCTTCTTGGAATATTGGAGGTCCAAATGGCAATTGTTGCTCGTGGGATGGCGTGGAGTGTGATCACGGTGCTGGTTATGTGATTGGCCTTGATCTCAGCATTAGTTGTCTTCATGGTTCCATTGATTCCAACAGCAGCCTATTTGGACTCGTTCATCTTCAAAAGCTTAATCTTTCCTACAACAATTTCAATCACTCCAAAATTCCGGACGCCATCGAAAAACTTTTCGAGTTGAGGTATCTCGACCTCTCTGCATCCCAATTCTCTGGTCAGATTCCTCATGCAATTTCCAAGTTGCACAAGTTGTCAATTTTAGATTTGTCTTTGAATGTTCATAACATTTTAGGAGAACCATTGTTGGAACTTAGAAGTCCTGATTTGAGAACTTTGATCTTAAACCTTACTAGCTTAGAAAAACTTTATCTTAGTAGAGTTTATTAGAGCAAAATAATCTCCCTCAATCTTGTCTTAATTGTAGCTCCATAATTGTAAAGATTGTACACATTTATTTCTGCTTATTCTTTGCCTTAATTTAGGCCATACAAATGTATACTTAAAGGACAATATTCTGTGAATGAAAGTAAGGAAGATCATCCAATATTTTCTCTGTTTTACATGGTATCAGAGTCAAAGTCCGCTGTTGAACGATTCTGGTCCACCCATAGTTGAGTTACACGATAATATTACTTGTACTGATTCTACTTGTCAGATTGCAGACAATGTAAGCTAAAGTCCGCCAGTTGAACATGCTCACGAGAATTCACTGTCTGTTGGTCTTTCTCTACCAACTACCAACACTCACTGTATGCAAACTCGAGCTAAGTCTGGAATTTTCAAGCCTAAGGCATTTTTATCCACCACAACGGTTTTTGTCCCCACTGACCCTTTGTCTTACACTGAAGCTTCAAAGTATCCAGAATGGAGGACAGCCATGTGTGAAGAATTCAATGCCCTTCAAGACCAAGGTACGTGGACTTTAGTACCTCGATTACCTTCTATGAATGTTGTAGGTTGCAAGTGGGTCTTTCGAACTAAATACCACCCTGATGGCTCTGTTGCTCGATATAAAGCCCGTTTGGTTGCAAAAGGTTATCACCAAGTTGAAGGTTTTGATTTTGAGGAAACGTTCAGTCCAGTTGTGAAAAAGCCTACAATTCGGGTAATTCTTGCTCTCGCTGCTCAGTATCAATGGCCTTTAAATCAGTTGGATGTGAAAAATGCTTTTCTCCATGGTCACCTCAAAGAAGAAGTGTTTATGTCTCAACCTCCTGGCTTTCTAGATAAATCATGTCCCACACATGTTTGTTTACTTCATAAGAGTCTATATGGTCTTAAACAGGCACCTCGAGCATGGTTTGATCGTTTCACATCTCATTTATTAACCTTGGGGTTTATTGCTTCCACTACTGATCCATCCTTGTTTATACGTTCAATTGGAACATCATTGACTTATTTGTTGCTATATGTGGATGATATTATTGTCACTGGCTCTAACTCTACTTATATTACTGTCTTGAAGAAGCAATTGGCTACTGAATTTCAGATTTCAGATCTTGGAGTATTGAATTACTTTCTTGGTTTACAAGTGCACTCCTCTACGGATGGCATTTTTGTAAATCAGGCCAAGTACCTCAATGATCTTCTTCATACTTCTGGCATGATATCTGCAAAGTCTTTTTTGACTTCTATGTCTACCTCCATTGATTTATATGCTTCCGCACCTTTGTTCAATGACGCCACTCTTTATCGACAGCTGGTTGGTTCACTTCAATATCTCACATTCACACGGCCTGACATCATGTTTGCAGTAAACCGAGTAAGTCAATTCATGCATCGTCCTACAACTATTCATTTCTCGGCTGTCAAACGTATATTACGCTATCTCTCTGGGTCAAAGGAACTTGGGATCTTATTTCGCAAAGGCGATATGTCACTCACTGCATACTGTGACTCTGACTGGGCTGGTGATACGTCTGACCGTCGATCTACATCGGGCTTCATTGCCTTTCTTGGATCTAGTCTCATTTCCTGGTCAGCTAAGAAGCAACCAACAGTCTCCCGATCGTCAACTGAGGCTGAATATCGATCACTAGCAACAACGACAGCAAATTTGTATTGGCTACGACAACTCCTCTGTGATCTTCACATACCATTGACTACTCCTCCAACTCTATGGTGTGACAATGTATCGGCAATTTCTCTAGCCAATAATCCGGTTTTCCATGCCCGAACGAAGCACATCGAAATTGACTACCATTTTGTTCGTGAGAAAGTGGTTCGAAAAGATATATCAGTACGTTTTATTTCATCCAAAGATCAACTTGCTGATTTACTTACCAAACCACTTTCTGCTCAGATATTTTCATCTCTCAGGCGCAAACTTCTGACTTCATATCAGTCTTCAGTTTGAGGGGGCATATTAGAGCAAAATAATCTCCCTCAATCTTGTCTTAATTGTAGCTCCATAATTGTAAAGATTGTACACATTTATTTCTGCTTATTCTTTGCTTTAATTTATGCCATTCAAATGTATACTTAAAGGACAATATTCTGTGAATGAAAGTAAGGAAGATCATCCAATATTTTCTCTGTTTTACAGAGTTGACATATCATCTGTTGTTCCAGATTTCTTGGCAAACTTCTCTTCTTTGAGTCTTCTTTATATGGCAGATTGTGGATTACGAGGAAAATTTCCTGAGAAAATATTTCAGCTACAAAATTTAGAATATATTATATTGATGGAAAATCCAAATCTTTATGGTTTTTTGCCTGAGTTTAACTCTAGCAATTCTCTTAAATCGTTATGGTTGGTAAACACTAATTTTTATGGTAGATTACCATTTTCAATTGGAAATCTTCGTTTCTTGACTAATTTTATCATAGCTGGGTGCAAATTTTCAGGATCAATTCCTTCTTCACTTGGTAATCTTACCGAGCTCAAAATTATTGCCTTAGCATCCAACGAGTTTAGTGGCCCAATTCCTTCATCACTAGGGAACTTTGCCAAATTGGAATTTTTATGTCTAAGTAATAATGAATTTAGTGATTCGAATAGCTTGTCAGCTTGGCTTGGTAAGCTGAACAAACTTAGATTTTTGGGCCTTTCATTTATAAATCTAAGTGGCAATTTTTTGTCCTCAATCCAAAATTTTAGTTCTCTTGTGGACCTGAATTTGAAACATAACTCCATGACTGATATGCTTCCCCATTGGCTAGGAAATTTCAGCAATTCCTTAGAAGCATTGAACCTACAAGATAACATGTTTAGTGGAAGCATTCCGAATTCCTTTGGAAACCAAAATAGTTTGAAGTTTATGGACTTAAGTAATAACCGGCTGCAAGGTCAAATGCCAAGATCATTGTCTGATTGCAAGATGCTTGAAGCTAGTATCCTTAAAAGCAATCGATTAAATGATGTGTTTCCATCATGGTTAGGGTCTCTTCCAAATTTAAGAGTCAGTCCAATCAATTTCATGGAACTATTCGAGAATCTAAAACCAATCTTGGATTCCCCAAGTTGCACATCGTTGATCTTTCTCAGAATAATTTTTATGGGACCTTGCCGTTGCAGTTTATTAGCAATTGGAATACCATGAAGTTTTTAACTTCCCATTCAACATATATAAGCATCGATTTTAGTTTTCCAGTAGAAGCTAAGGCTGCAATTGTCATTTATTATCTCTCCATCTCAATCATCAATAAAGGTCACAGAAGAGACTTCGAGAGAGTTCAAGGGGGCTTTTCAAGTATTGATCTTTCAAGCAATAGATTTGAAGGTGAAATACCATATCTAATTGGAAATCTACAAGGCCTACAGTCTCTCAACCTTTCCTACAATAAGCTTACAGGCCAAATTCCTTCATCATTGGGGAACATGAAGCAGCTCGAAGCTTTAGATCTTTCGCACAACAAGCTCTCTGGAAATATACCACGGCAACTCTCACAGCTCACGTTTCTTGGGACTTTTAATGTCTCTTACAACAACCTTTCTGGTCCAATCCCAAAAGGACCTCAACTCGACAATATGGAGAACAGTTCATATGAGGGGAACCCCAGTTTGTGTGGAAAGCCATTGTCAAAGGAATGTCATAATTCTAAGGTCAAAGAAGTATCTTTTTCAACCTCAGAAGAAGATGAACAAATGTCTTTTTTCAAATTCAGCTGGCAGATTGTTTTAATTGGATATGGATGTGGACTTGTCTTTGGAATGGTACTTGGCAGTTCTGTATTCACCAGACAACAAGATTGGTTTTTGAAGACTTGTAAAGTTACACGGAACAAGAGGCGTGGGAGAAGGGCGAGAAACAAAAACAGACGTTGACTTGGCAGACACAATTCCAATTTCCAATGTGCAACAGTCCTAACTTAGTCACACCTAGTATGCGACTTGCTTTGTTTGATTGTATTGTTCACATCAATAAATTAAATCTACCATTGTATGTATTTCTATCCTTCTCTCTTCTTCTTTTTCTAATTCAACCATTTGTAAGGTAGAAAATTAATTCATTGATAGATCTCTAAAATGATAATTGATGTCTTTTTCATTGAGTTGTGTACTTGAATGGACACCTTTATCCTTCTTTTTCATTATATATTTGTAGTCTTTTTAAGAATATAAATCTCATTTTTTTAATTTAAACAATAAAAACAAAATGAGATTTAGATTATATGAAGAAAAATAAACCCTAGATTTTATGCACTTAGGTTATTATTATTATACATCATATTAAGAAAACATAAATGTCTTGATTCATTTAAAATCATCATAATCTTTGAAAAGTAATATCCAGAGAGAAGATTTTACTGATGATAAGAATAATTGGAAGAATGTTCTGCACTATTATAAAACCATAGCCAGAGTATATAATGCAATAGATACACCATGCATGTGTACACTACAGATAGGCCAATAAATAATAGAATAGCGCAAAACATAAAAGAGAGAAATAGACCATAAAATATTAAAGAAAAATAACACTTTATTATCCCCTGCAAGCGAAGCTCGACCACCGTGGACTGTGAGCTTGGTCGTTAAATTATGAAACCAAGATATCGATAAAAGCTTAGTCATACATGTTAGCAACGACTTGATCTTTAGAAGGAAAAAATCAAACTAAAAGTTATTTATGCAAAACACGTTCTCAAGAGAAGTGGTGTTCGATCTTTATGTGCTTGGACCGATTATGTAACATCGGATTAGCCGTCAAATAAGTAGCACTTGTTGGGTTTTATGCCCCAAAACTCATAGTAAGTGTAAACTATTTGTTTGTTCTCAATAAAACGTCATTGATTGTTATTCTATAAAGAGTTATGGAATCATTAGTTGTTTTGTCTTAAATAAACCTAAATCCAATATAATAAACTAACATCCTAGGCTGTTGTATGAGTCTTGAACTATATGTAGAGATATACGGGGATCGGTGTTCAAGATACAGCCTAAAGGGTCTATAGTATAGGGATAAGGTTGGGTACCTTATCCTGGTAATACTATGAATACGACCCATTTTGTATTTGATACAAATGCAATGATCCAACGCGTTCTTGTAGCTAACATGCAAGTGGGGGTATCCTATGCAGTGAGTTTGCATAAGATCGGACCACGAAATAGTAACCGTTAGATGTAACTCCGTTGACTAGTTAGGTTTCTATTTCAATAGGATGACCTAGGGCAACTTAGTCTCAATCCTGGGTGTATTATGAACTCCTTTTCACGAGGGATTGTTCTTTGATTTGTATGGGTGAGAGGGGTCAGATCGCTGACTCAATAAGTCTACCATTTTGGGGACAAGACCCAGTGGGTGGCTGGGAACATAATCACAAAAGATGGAGTTCACTCCTTCCCAACTGTAGGGTAAGTAGATGAGTGTTCCCTTAAGTGGTGTCTCCAGGTCTTGAACAAAAGGCCCTACTCTCTCACTGGCACGAGATGTGTTTCTGTTTATTGGTTGGACCATAAATAGGTTGTTCATTAGAAGAGCACTGGTACTTAAGGATATAGAGGTAACCCAGTGGTAAAACGATAATTTGACCCAGGTAGTGTTACGAACACTCGTGAAGGACTAACTTGTTATTGGTCTATATCCGTGGACACAGAAATATTCTTCGATGAGAAGAGTGCAACTGTGGGTCTATGGTAGAGTGTACCCACTGTTAACGAATATTGATTAATTTGGTTAATGAGTTTAGCCAATTAATCTCATATCGTTGGAGCATCTAATTTATAGGTCCATTAGGTCCCATTGGTAGCTCGTAAAGGATATTTGAGGAAATTAAGTTTTGATTGTAGATTGAAGTGTTCAAATTTAATAAGGGAAATAATATAATGTATAGTGATACATTTAATTTTGGATGTGATTCAAAATTAATTAAATATTTGAAGAAGTTCAAATATTAATTTTAATATGAATTGGATTTATGTTAATGTTGGGTTTAATGTCCTAAAACTCGTAGTTTTGTACAACATTAAACATATTCTATTTTGCAATAAAGATGTTGTTGAGGCTATTCCGTAAAGATGTTATTAAATAAGTGAGTTGCACAATATTTAACCTAAATCCAATAAACTAAAATCCTTGGCTATAGTATGAATACTCGAACTATATGTAGAGACATAAGATTGGATCAAGTTCAAGTATATAGCCAAAACGGAATATAATATACAGATAGGGTTGGGTATCTTATCATGGGGACACTATGGATGCGACCCACTTTGTATTAAGTACAAACGATGAGATCTTGAATCATTCATGTGGAGACATGTGAGTGGGGTCGTCCAATGCAATGAGTTTGCATAAGACCGGACCGCGAAATAAGTCACTCTCACTCTATAACGTCGTTTACTATTGAGACTGACTATTTCATATGATGACCTAGGTAACTCGATCTTAATCATGAGCTAACTATGAACTCATGTTTATTCGGGATTATCCTTTGATTTGCATGGGTGAGAGTGGCCAGACTTCGCCGACTCAATAAACCTACCATTTTTGGGATAAGATCGAATAGATAGCTAGGGACATAGTCTTGCAAGACAGAATTCACTCCTACCCATTTTAGGGATAGTAGAGAGGTTGTTCCCTTAAGTGCTGACTTCGGGACTTGAACAAGGGGCCCCACCCTCTCGTTGCCCCAAGAGGGACTCGGTTTGGTGGTTGGACCACAAACCAATTGTTCAGTAGAGGATTAGTGGAACGTAAGGAACAAGAAGTACTATAGGGGTAAAACGGACATTTGACCCAACTATAGTTACGAAAAACCTGTAAAGGATCGACTTACTAATCATGGTTATATCAAGTGGGCGGAAACATATCTACGGTGAGGGGAGTGCAGCTACTGGGCTATAGTGGAGTGTTTCGGTAGTTAACAAATGTTGGTTAACTAGGTTAATGAGATTGGTCGGTTAACCTCAAATTGTTGGAGCCCATGATTTTTAGGTTCCTTTGGTCCCCCTGCTAGCTCGTATCAGAATAAAGGTTAGAACAATGTGATAGGAGAGTTTGAATCGTTCAAATTCGGTTTAGGAAATTAGTGTCAATTATATACGATATTATCAACACAATAGTTTAATTGTGGATTAAACTATTAATTGAGAGAGTAAAGTATTTAAATATGAATTAAATACAATATACGTAAATAGGATTCATGCTTAGTGCAAAGTATTAATTTAATATATGATATTAAGTTAATATTTCATAATGTTTTAAATTGTTTAATTAATTGTTGTTTTATTTAAAAAAAAATGATTATGAATTGTTTAATTAAAATCGAGATAGAGAATTCAATCTTGGGATTTATGAAAATTCAAGATTAGTGGATTGAATTAGGTCATATGAATTAATTCCATTAATATCATGAAATTGATTGAAATTGTTCAAATCAATTTATAAATTAAAAGGCAATTGGAAATTGCAATTTAATTTAAATCCAAGAGAGGAAATTCACTCTTGCATGGATGGAGATAGTGAAATTACTCCTAAAAATCCACTCTTGCATGGATTAGGATAGTGGAATAACACCACACACATGCAACTATGCATGTAATCTACATAGAACACCTTGAATTCTCTAGCTGATTTCTCCTCACTATGTGTCATTCATTTTGTGAATATTTGATGCATGTAAAACCTCTATAAGTAGAGGATAATCAGATGGAGAAAATAGAGTAATTTATGCTAATGTTATGTTGTTGAATTCTCTACTCAATCTCACACTCAAAAGAACTCTCTGTAGCTTGAACCTTCAAGCACATCCCTTCCAATCCTATCACTAAAGGATCCCACCATCTGTTCTGAGCTCGGAGAATAGTGGGGAAGACTCTAGCGGTTGTCCTAAGTAGATTGGAGAAGAAAAAGAACTCACGGAGGTCCATCTATTGAGCTACAAAAGGTTGGTAGTTTTTTCTTCTTTGTTTTTTATTGTTCCGAACAAACATGCTTTAGATCTAAAATTGGTGTAGTTAAGTATCTTCGATCTCAAATTTCTTCCGCATGTGTTATATGAACACTTTCAGTTAAAACTATAGGTTATGTGAGAGATGTTCTTTTAAATATGATTTAAATGAAATAATTAAATTTGATTTAATTATTGATTTAATTAATTAGTTAAATAAATCTCTATCCTATTACAACTGGGAAAAGTAATTAATTATTATTAATTAATTAAATATATCCCTAACCTATTATGAATAGGAAAAGGATCCCAACCTATTATGAATAGAAAAAGGGATTGACATTTTATATAAACCATAGAATACCTCCCAGTTGATACACTCACTTCACTCAATTCTCCCTAAAATCAAGAAGAAGGTTCCCACTGCCTTGGCCTCAAATTCCCCAGACAATACCAGTGTTTTCCTGTGGTACTGTTCAAAGTTGTTCATAATTATTTTCAAGAAGTTGGTGAAATTAATCTGAGTCGTCAACGAGAGTAAGTACCTTGTTACTCTATGTAAATTTGAATTAGATTCTATAGTTTTTCAGCATACTTAATCTAAATCTACAGTAGATTATGAATGTATGTGATTGCACCCGAAATGTGTTATTTTATTACCTTTAATTAGTCTTGTTAGTTTTCATTTTACCGTTTTATTGTTTGTTTTACAGGAATTTGAGCACAAGAGGACAATTAGGCCATTGTGTCAATTTGGCGCTAACTCGGGAGTTTTAGGATGATCTCGAGCTATTTTGGAGTCCCGGAGATGTAGTGGAGCCAAAGATCCTGATCGGAGTGTAGGTGTTCATATGGCAAATGCAGAAGCAATTTTAGAATCGAAGGCACTTAACTACATCAATTTTAGAAAATGAAAACATGTTGTCTTTTAAACGAAAAAAAGAGCAGAATTGTAACCAATATTTTGGAGACCTATTGAGCAACTCCTTTTGTCTCCTTGGATCACGAACGGTGTGTGAACCACCTCTAGTGTCTTCTCCACTAACCTCCGGCCTTAAAACGACTTGTGGGAGTCTATGATGACAGAGATTGGAATGGATATGCTTGAGGGCTCAAGCTCTAAAGAGTATTGAGAGAGTGAGTTTGAGTATAAATTTTGGCAGCATAACATTACTAAAAAAACTCAGACTTCTCCATCTTCTAATCCCCTACTTATAGAGGATTTTCATGCTTCTTAGATTCACCAATGTAAGACACATGGAGAGGAGAATGACCTTAGTGGATTCTAGGTGTTCTATGGAGCTTTCATGCAAGATTGCATGTGGGAGGTGTTATTCCACTTTCTTCATCCATGCAAGAGTGGATTTAGATGTGTAACTCCACTATCTCCATCCATGCAAGAGTGAATTTCTACCCTTGGATTTAATTTAAAATGCAATTCTCAATTGTCTTTCAAATTATCAATTAATTGAACAATTTCAATTAATCATATGACATTAATCAAATTAATTCATATCACCTATTTCAACCCACTAATCTTGAATTTTAAATTCAAGATTGAAATCTCTATCTCAATTTTAATTAAAAAAATAATTCATAATCATTTTTAAATTAAAACAATAATTAATTAAACAATTTAATCAATTATGTAATATTAATTTAATATCATGTATCAAATTAATACTATGCACCTAATATGAATCCCTATTCATATATATTGTATTTAAATCATATTTAAATAATTTACTCTCTCAATTAATAATTTAATCCATAATTAAACTATTGTATTGATAATATTGTATATAATTGACATTAATTCCCTAAACCGAATTTGAACGATGCAAACATTCCTATCACTATGTTCTAAGGTATAATCCGTATGAGCTAGCTGGGGGACCTTATGGGTACTGATAGGACCTAAATAGTCCTATTTTATCGCCCCTAATCTAAGCTTGTTAGAGTCATTTTATGTTTTACTTGTCTTATTTACAGGTTAATTGAGCTTAGGTTATGTCAGGAGCCAATCACGCTAATTGGTGTTAATTCGGGCCAACTACGGAGTTTTGGAGCCATCTCGGTGTCTTGGACGGCGAGGAGGTGAAAAGACCCAATCGTGTTGGAGCAGGCTTGAAGAATGACACTAAAAGCCGAAGATTGAATCACTGTATCGAGAAGAAGCAAGAAAAGACGGAGAAAATAAGCAGCAAGTCAAGATATGAGACTGGCGTCGAGACGTTATGCCTTGGCATCTCAACGCCAACGTGAGATTTGGCCGAAGTGAAAAGTTCGCAGCGTCTCGACGCCGCCGTATTTTCTATATATATGTAGCCTCGCTTTTAGTCTGTCGTTAGGTTAGAATTTTGGTCTCTTTACGACTTCTTTTGCCTCTTTTACATTCCAACACTGTTGTAGACCATTCTTGGTCATATTTTATGGATTCTTTCATGTTTATTGTTGCTTTTACTTCATCTATGCGTAGCTAATATCGTTAGATCATTGGATTGGGTTTATGTCTTGATTCTTAATAAGATTGGCTGAGTTTTCTGAGTTTTACTTGTTGTTCTTGATGTATTTTCATTGAGTTTTGCATGTAATCCCGTTTAAACCAATACATGAGGCTAGTCTATTAGGATTGACGCCCTATGCGATTACCGCTTGTGTATTCTATCAATTATTTTTAGATAGCCACTAGGTTGAGGCAAGCCACTCTCTATGCGAGACGACCCTTGATAGGCCTAGGATGCATGTTAAAGGTTGTAGGAATTAGATTTAAATTGCATTTGAATTTGGTTCTTACGATTCCAGACCCAAGATCCCAAAGCGGCTAGTTTTAATAGGTAGTTGCAAAATTGCTTGTTAATAACTAGTTAGATATAATTAGTAACCGTTGCAGAGGTCTCAAATGGTTGCTAAATTATGTATAAGGGGTGGCGAACGATAAAACTTATATTAATTAATCTTATTAATTGTAGAATTCATGGTTAGTGACGGGACCACAAGGGGTGTCAAATTCTCCCGAAGTCGTCAAATAAAATTTATAATCCACGACACTACTACTATTTTGTAGCAATAGCGGTCGGGGTGGAGCAGATGAAAGGGGGATCTAACAGTTATAGAATTTCCTGCTTATGAAAACATGGGGGATTTTTATGAATGAAGGACAAGTGTTGGGTTCCTAGAGTGAGTAAAATATGATCTAAAAAGACTCTAGAATTACTGTGCAAGTATACACAGTCTGCAGCAAGTAATATTATCAATCCGAGTCCTGAATCAGCTTCCACTTTATCTATTTTGTGTAACTTTCTAATGGTTTCAAAGATGGCAACAATGATTTAGTTTTATAAGAATTATGCTGAAGCAAAGTAAATGCAGAACAAAGAATAAATAAATAGATAGACAGATTAAAGGCAGGCGCTGGTTAGGCTTAGTAATTGTTTTAAAAGATGCTCTAGCAATATTATTGATCATGCAACTCTCGCAGTATTATTAGTGGATTCCTCCCAGAACTCCAGATCTTTTGGAATGTGTTTCAACCCCAATGAAGTGCGACCGATCAAGCACTAGGCAACTGGCTATCCCTAGCTCAGTCACTGGCGTTCACCAATACACAATGATCGTAGTGTGAATAATTGCCACACACTCTCTAAATCATCCCTGAAACTAGAGAGAGGTATTCACACCGGCTGGCCAGGCGGGCATAAAATGGAAGTAGACACAACAATTAACCAAGATGCAATAATCAATATATTACTAAAGTTTAAGCACGGCAACTACATGTTCCTAACCAACACCTAAAGCTACTTAGTTCATAATAAACATGGAAACATGAATTACAATATGAGTAGGCATGTCCATAATCACAAGATAATAAAGAAAATAATAATCTCCTCAAGCAGCTTGTGAACAATGGTGTTCTTGGTAATCTCTAATCTCTCTATACTACTCGGCTTCCAAGGAAAGTTGGAATGCCCTTGACTTCGACTGCTACTTCCTTTTATAGAAGGATAGGAGGCTTGAATTAGGTCAACTTGGACACGTGTAGGGCTCTCCTTGCTCCTTTATCCCGAAAATAGCTCAACAGAAGTCGGTTCATGAAGTTGGCTAACGAGCTGTGATGTGGCAGTTTTGCTCCCAGTTTTGCTGCAGCACAGAATTTGCTCCCTCCAGTCGCCCAGAAACAGATTCTGCACAAAATGATTTCCAAAGCTTCCATTCTTCCAAATAGGTTAAAACATGAGCTAGAAATCCAAATTCCAAAGCAACAAGAACGTAAATCAGAAGAAAATCACCATGAGCTCAGTGAAGTTGAGCTTGAATTTTCTTTAGATTTTGAGCCTGATGAATGTGATTCACCGTGCATACTAGTAGAGACAGGAGCTGAGCATGTTGTAGTAGCTTCGACTGTTATTATACCATTTTCTGTTCCTCCAAGGTTTTACTACAATGTTTCACATGATTTAGGCTTAGTAATTCCAATCACTAGTCATTTTGTTGCTATGAATAAAGTTGTTCTAGTTAGCTTGTTGAGGTTGTCTAATGATTCATTTGAATTTTCTTATGTTGTGCACGTCGGGTGCAAGTTTAATTTGTCGGTGCAGGAGCAAATCAAAAAGAAGAAAAATAAAAAGGATGTACTGAAAATCAAAGAGGTTGATTTCAGACGAGAATGGAGGAGAGCGTGGTCGAGCAAACGACCTTAAACATTTGGACCTTATAATTTTACTGCTTTCTGTTATTTCAAATTCTTAGATAGGTTTATTTTTATTAGTTGCTTTTATGCTTGTTTCCTTGTTTTTGTTTGTCTTTTAGGAATGACGGTACCAAAGCGAAGTTTCTACATTTATAAGAAAGCACGATTCACCACCCTTGAGCGCAATATTCAGGGAAGTTCTACTCTTTCCCTATGCATTGTCTTAACTCTTCATGATTTATTACATTAAGGGCAATGTAAATTTTAGGTTGGGGGTGGGGAATTATACTTTACACTTTCGTTGGGCCTTGAGCATCTGAGCGTTAGGCCAACGTTTGTGCTCAATGAATGTCTCGCATGCTTGTTGTGTATATGCTTGTTTAAGTGATGATGATTTCCTAGGATTGACTAAAATTTTTTCGAAAATTTTTTGCTTTCGGTGAGTTGTGACCGAGAGTGTTCAAAAAATGAGCATTTTCAAAACATTTCTTGGATATGTCTTGCACTTGTTGGGTATCTTTCTTGATTTAAAGTAGGACTTGAATGCTTAGGACCAAGTTACTTTGTTCATATTCCTGTTGTCACCCTGATAGGTGTAAGGTTAAGCGAAAAAGTCTAATTTTTTTTGCAAAATAGTGTGTGGAGTCTTGCCTAGGAGAGAAAAATAAAATATGCCCTCTAGAAAAAAAGAGTGGAAAAATAAGCCACTAAGCGCGAGCAAAAAGAAAAATCATATGCTTGTCATTTTTATTTTGAAAGAAAAAGCATGCTTGCATTGAGCTTAAACGCTTAGGAGTAAAAAGAGCTATCTGCGGTGTGAGTAGTTAGGCCAACCAAGAGTAAAACTCGGGTTATGGGTCCGTGCATTGTAGTGAGGAAAAAAAGGAGAGAAAAGAAAAAGGAATTCCTTGATTAGGCACCTAAGTAAGAGGACCTAGTTTGTTCCATTTGGGCCTTTTAGCAAGACCTTAGTGCCAGTTAGGGGGAAGATAGGATGAGAGTTGAGTAAGCCAATCCCAGGCTAGTGAATTCCTCTTTACGTGCGATGAGACCCTCTTGTGCAAGATAATCTTTGAAAATTTTTGATTTGTCTCCTCATTTTTCTCTCTTGCGAATGTCTCTTGATTGCTTTAGTTTTTGGAATGTTTGAGTCTTGAGGATTCAATTACTTTTCAATTATATGCACAACGTCTTTTCCTTTGGTCTTTGTGTCCTTGCTCGAGGACTAGCAAGATTTAGGTTGGGGGTATTTGATAGGACCTAAATAGTCCTATTTTATCGCCCCTAATCTAAGCTTGTTAGAGTCATTTTATGCTTTACTTGTCTTATTTACAAGTTAATTGAGCTTTGGCTATGTTGGGAGCCAATCACGCTAATTGGTATTAATTCGGGCCAATTACGGAGTTTTGGAGCCATCTCGGGGTCTTGGACGAGGAGGAGGTGAAAAAACCCAATCTTGTTGGAGCGGGCCTGAAGAATGACACCAAAAACTGAAGATTGAAGCCCCGTACCGAGAATAAGCAAGACAAGACCGAGAAATTAAGCGGCAAGTCGAGATATGAGGCTGGCGTCGAGACGCTATGCCATGGCGTCTCGACGCCGACGCGAGATTTGGCCGTAGTGAAAAGTTCGCAGTGTCTCGACGCTGCCCTTGGCATCTCGACGTCGCCGTATTTTCTATATATATGTAGCCTCGGTTTTAGTCTGCCTTTAGGTTAGAATTTTGGTCTCTTTACGATTTATTTTGCCTCTTTTACATTTCACCACTATTGTAGACCATTCTTGGTCATATTTTATGGATTATTTCATGTTTATTGTTGCTTTTACTTCATCTATGCGTAGCTAATCTCATTTAGATCATTGGATTGGGTATATGTCTTGATTCTTAATAAGATTGGCTGAGTTTTCTGAGTTTTACTTGCTGTTCTTGTTGTATTTTCATTGAGTTTTGCATGTCATCCCGTTTAAACCAATACATGAGGCTAGAGTATTAGGATTGACGCCCTATGCAATTACCGCTTGTGTATTCTATCAGCTATTTTTAGATAGCCACTAGGTGAGGCAAGCCGTTCTCTACGCGAGACGACCCTTGATAGGCCTAGGATGTATGTTAAAGGTTGTAGGAATTAGATTTAAATTGCATTTGAATTTGTTTCTTAATATTCCAGACACAAGATCCCAAAGCGGCTAGTTTTAATAGGTAGTTGTGAAATTGCTTGTTAATAACTAGTTAAATATAATTAGTAGTTGTTGCAGAGGTCTCGAATGGTTGCTAAATTATGTATAAGGGGTGGCGAGCGATAAAGACTATATTAATTAATCTTATTAATTGCAGAGTTCACGGATAACAAGTTAATTAGAACATGTTAGTGTAGGGGGTCCTCCGAGTAACCTAGAAGCTGATCGGACTAATGAAATCAACTTAAAACGATTATTAGAGAAAACTAGGAAGCCAATGAATTAGAATCAAACATATGAAACCCGAATCAACCGATCCCTTTTTATGGTATTGATCTCGCCTTCTGTTTTGCATGCTTAACTTTCTGTCTTTTAAAATTCAGCATTTAATTATTTTATTATTTTTTATTTGACATTCATTATAAAAATCCCCCTGTTTTCGTAAGCACAAAATTCTTCAACTACTAAGTCCCCTTCCCTGTGTTCGACCCCGGTCGCTGTTACTACAAAATAGTAGCAGAGTCGTGGATTATAAATTTATGTGGCATGAGCCCCATGACAGGTCGCGTCACCTGCAAATCATGGGCTCCAACGATCCGAGGTTAAATGACTAATCTCATTAACCTAGCTAACCAACATCCGTTAACTATCGGGACACTCCACTATAGCCCAGTAGTTGCACTCCCTTCACCGTATATATATTTCTGTCCACCTGATATAACCATGATTAGTAAGTCGATCCTTCACAGGTTGTTCGTAACTAGAGTTGGGTCAAATGTCCGTTTTACCCCTATAGTACTTCTTGTTTCTTAAGTCTCACTGATCCTCTAATGAACAATTGGTTTATGGTCCAACCAACAAACCGAGTCCCTCTCGGGCTAATGAGAGGGCGGTATTGTTGGGTTTTATGCCCTAAAACTCGTAGATAGTAAATGAAACAAATTAATCGATCTCAATAAAGCGTTATTTGAGTAATTCAGTAATTTGGTTATTGAATAATCGAGTTTGCATTAATAAACGCTAAATCCAATAAACTAAGATCCAAGGTTGTTTAAATGAAACTTGAACTAGTATGTGGGGACATACGGGGATTGATGTTCATGTAACAACCTAAAAGGTCTATAGTATAGGGATAAGGTTGGGTACCTTATCCTGGTGACACTATGTGATACGACCCACCTTGTATTCGATACAGATGCAATGATCCAAGGCATCCATGTAGGAGACATGCAGGTGGGGGTATCTTATGCAATGAGTTTGCATAAGACCGAACAACGAAATAGTAACCACTAGATGTAACGCCATTAACTAGTTTAGGTTTCTATTTCAATAGGATGACCTAGGTAACTCTATCTCAATCCTGAGTCTGTTTTGAACCCCTTTCAAGAGGGATTGTCCTTAGATTTGTATGGGTGAGTGTGGCTAGTTCGCCGACTCAATAATCCTACCGTCTAAGGGGCAAGACCGAATGGGGCTGACAACATAACAGTACAAGATGGAATTCACTCATTCCTCTATTGGGGTAAGTAGATGTGTGTTCCCTTAAGAGCTGATTTCGGGGCTTGAACAAAGGCGCATCATCCTCTCCTAGCCCGAGAGGAACTCCTGTTTAGTGGTTGGACCCTAAACAACTTGTTCGTTAGAGGAATCAGTGATACTTAAGGAACCAGAGGTAACCCAGGGGTAAAACGGTAATTTGACCCAGCTGGTGTTAGGAACACACGTGAATGATTGACTTACTGCTTGGTCAATACCCGTGGACATAGAAATGTTCTACAGTGAGAAGAGTGCAGATGTGGGTCTTTAGTGGAGTGACCCACAGTTAACGAATGTTAACTAAACTTGGTTAATGAGTTTGGTCAATTAGTCTCGTATCGTTGGAGCTTTTGATCTGTAGGTCCATTAGGTCCCACTGGTAGCTCGTAAAGAGACTTGAGGCAATTAAGTATAAATTGTAAATTGGAAGTGTTCAATTTATTTGGGGAATCGTATAATATATATTGATACATTATAATATAAAGTTTATGAAACTTTATAATATAATTTTTAAATTAATTTCAAAAATTAATTCTTGAGAGAAAATATTTGAAAGAGTTCAAATAAATTTAATATGAATTGGATTCATATTAATTTTAATTTTAATAAAATCCCTAAGATTAAATATATGATATTTAATTGGGTAAATTAATTAATTATGGAATTAATTAATTATTTATTAAAATTAGAGACCTTTTCCTATTAGGAAAGAAAATATTTGAAAGAGTTCAAATAAATTTAATATGAATTGGATTCATATTAATTTTAATTTTAATAAAATCCCTAAGATTATATACATGATATTTAATTAGGGAAATTAATTAATTATGGAATTAATTAATTATTTATTAAAATTAGAGACATTTTCCTATTAGGAAAAAGTCTTCTTTTTCCTATTAGGAAAATGGTCTTAGCCTTTACCTATAAATAGGACCCTCGGGGTGGGGTGAAAGGCATCTCATTCATTCTCTACTCTCAGAGAATTCCCCCAAGACTTCCCCCCAAGACTTCCTCTAGACTCCCACCAGTTTCCTGCCTCTAGAACTCTCAGAGTCATACCGGTGTAGCCATAGTGGTGGTATTCGCACTAGTTCGTGATTAATTCACAAGCAGTTGGTGAATTTAATCTGAGTCGTCAACAAGAGTAAGTAATTTGTTACTATATAAATCGAGTCCTATGTAAGTCCGAGTCTAGAATAGGTTTTTATGAGATAAAAATCGAAGAAATCGCAACGTTGTCATGATTACAGCACGCGTTAGGGATTCGCAACAAGACGGTTCAAGGCGGTTGGGCGGTCCGGTTCACGCGGTCTGGCTGGGCTGGGACCGATTTGGTCCGGTTCAGTTGGAATTTAGCTCGGTTTGTGGATTTCGTAGCTGATTCGAAGTAGTTAGGGTCGATTCGAGCGGTCTAGACCAGTATTTGGAGCTGTAGAAGAACTTTTAGGATAGAATTTAGCTATAAATATTGTAATTTATGCTTTATTTTATCTTATGGGCCAAAATTAACCGGTTCAATTGCTATTTATTTGCTTTATGGATGTCATATAGCTTAAATTCCCACCATAGGTTAAGCATGTTTTCATGCATATTTATGTTATAATTGTTATAATGTATGGTAATTATGCATGAATTTAATTTCATGAGTTATTTAGTATAATTGTTATATTAAATATATGAAATTAGTGAAGCATGATGCATGACATTAATTTAGCTAAATATAATTGTTATATTTAATTAATGTAGCATGCATGCTTAGGATTATTTTCATGAGGATTAATATAATTATTTATATTATGAATGAAAATAATAAATATAAATCAATGCTTATTTTCATGTATGAATTAATATAAAATGTTATATTAATTAAATGAAAATGAAATAGCATTGAGCATGACATTAATTAGATTAATATAAGAGTTATATTATATTAATGTCAAATTTCATGTAATTTAATTTCATGGATGTTTAATTAATATAATCGATATTAATTAAATGAAATTGAAATTGCATGAAGCATGACACCACTTTAGATTAATATAATCGTTATATTATCGTTATCGGCGACATAATAATATGGTGTTTAATAATTAGAATATGATTGTTATTTTTCCAACACCATAGAAGCATGTTATAGGGCTAATCATTAAAATTTTATAATAAGTTATAAAATTGATTAGAAACCGTCAACCTACAACAAAGATTTGCATGCAAACATAGGACCTTAGGTTAAAATGAATTAATTTTAAAATGTTTAAAATTAATTAGACCTAAGCTCATTATAGTTCTAATAGGATTAGAATTATTTTCTTACTTAGAATTAAAAATAGTTTTAATTGACTAAGTAGGAAAAACATTACTATGATTATAAGGGAACTCCACCGGTTAAGTTCTGCCTAAGCCTGGAGGTACTTAAGATGACGGTTTAAGGAACACCTCCTACCTGGGAACTAACCCAGAAGACCGGAGTTGAATTAATCATAGTTAAATGTTAGCATGCAATGTCACTAGGTTTATTAAAAGAGTTTAATTCACCTAGATCTTTAGAGTAAAGAGTTTACATTACTAAGGTTTTAAGGGAACTCTCCTGATGAAGTTCTGTCTAAGGCTAGAGGTACTTAAGATGACGGTGTACGAAACACCTGCTACCTGGGAACTGAGCCGGAACTTGAGTTGAATTAACCATAGTTATGTTAGCATGCAATGTCACTAGGTCAATTAAAATAGTTTAATTAACCTAGATCTTTAAAGTAAAGATTTATCATAACTATTGGTTATAAGGGAACTCTACCGATAAAGTTATGTCTAAGGATGGAGGTACTTAAGATGACGGTTTACGGAACACCTGCTACCTGGGAACTGAGCCAGAACTTGAGTTGAATTAACCATAGTTATATTAGCATGCAATGTCTCTAGGTAATTAAAAGTGTTTAATCCACCTAGACATTAGAGAAAAGACCTATATATATAAAAGTTCTATACAGACATGGACTTAGATAGATTCACTTAGCCGGAATTTACCTAAGTAATAGACCCTATAATTATAAAAATACTTAGTGGGAGAAAATATATCAAAACAAGATTTTCATAAATCAAGTTTTGCTCTCACGTCCTCAAAAGTTCACAACGTGAGGTTCATGCTTGGCCTCGAGTCACCCTAGGAGTGACCCCCTATGGATGGTGTTTGCATGGATCAATATCAAGGTGAATGAGGGAGTATTTTATAGTAAGTGGGAGCAGGACACGTGTCAACGTATCCTACGGTCTCCTCCATTAGGTTGCACCGTGAGATCCTCATGATCTGCCTGCGAGTCGCCCTGGGAGCGATCACCCTATGGAAGGCTTGATCATGGGAGTCGGAACGACGCAAACTCCAGAAATGGATAGGGTTTCTTAGGTCCATTTCCAACTTTGACTTTTCCTACGGTAGCATTGTTGGGGCCGACCTCTGAAATCTAAAACATGGAGGGTCACACTTACGAGAAATTGCTAAGGTGTTAATAATTTCCTAACCGAAAAAACGGTAGCTAAGAACTATTGGAATATGAGTTATTCCAGGAATAGGGATTGGCTGAGATTGTCTCAATTTAGAGGAGTAGCTGACTACCCTACGATAGCTGTTGTTTAAAACCTTTGAAGTATCGTTGCAAAATGAATGTTTTTTCTATGGGTCGATCATTACTTTTGCTAAATTGATTGGATTAAAATAATAATATTATTTTGTGTAATGGGTTAATGCAACAATACTTATTAAGTTAATTTGTTTGTTCTCAGCAATGAAACATTCTTTTTATGCCTCGAATAACGCCAACTACAAAACTGGTATTTCTAATACAACTAATAAAATGAACTTAAACATTAATTGCGTGGAATTGGTCTTAACTAAGGACGGTCCTCAAGCCCACATGTCTAATTCATCTGAAATTGTTCATGATGCATATGACATAGACTGTTTAGCACATCTCAATGAAAATAAATTTGATTTATTGGTCATTGAAACGTGTATAGTGGAAAATGATGATACAGTCTGGATCCTTGATTCAGGTGCCACTCATCACGTATGCTCTTCCTTTGAGGGAATGAATTCCTGGCAACAGTTGGATGCTGGGGAAATGACTCTCAGAGTTGGGACTGAGGAGCTCATTTTAGCTAAAGTAGTGGGAGATATTAAAATGTTCTTCTCCAGGGAACACTATATGTTATTAGATAATGTATATATAGTTTCAAAAATAAAAAGAAATTTGATTTTTGTTTCTTGTTTGCTAGAACAAGGATATTCAGTGTCCTTTTCTGTGAATGAAGCTTTCATTACTAAAAAGGGTACTGATATCTGTTCTGCAAAAATGGAGAACAATTTGTATGTTTTAAGACCAATAGAGTTTATGGCTATTTTGAACAATGAAATGTTTAAAACAACCGAGACTCAACCAAAAAGGCAAAAAGTTTCTCAAAGTACCTATCTTTGGCACTTGAGACTTGGCCACATGAATCTCAATAGGACTGGGAGATTCGTTAAGAACGGACTTCTAACTCAAAACTATAGCCCGAACTCAGATGCTCAAGGGCTCCACAAACATGCTATTCCACCCCCAAACTTAAAACATGCATTGTACTCAATGTATAAAGAAAATAAAGCATAAACAAGCATGATAACAATAAAAGAATGAAATGAGTGAACAATACTGGCCTGGAATGATGATGACTTCTTGACTAAAAGCTTGAAAGCTTGAAAGCAAAGGAGAGACTGAAAACAAAACCTACAAAACAGACACAAACAATGAATAAAACTCAAAAGAAAGACACAACTAAACTTACTTGGGTTGCCTCCCATAAGCGCTTGTTTAACGTCATTAGCTCGACGTGTTGACCAAATAGGCATCAAGGTGGTCTCCTGTCAGATGTTCCATCACTGGTGCTCTTCCTAGCACCTCTCCTATAGCCCACCAACATGGTATCTGATGTGTTATTGGGGTTCTCAAAAGCTTTTAAAATTTCCTTCTCCTATTGGACTCTGATGATTAGCTCCCTGCGTTTAATATCGATTATAACCCTCCCTGTAGCAAGGAATGGTCTCCCTAATATAATAGGCATGGCAGGATTTTCTTTAATATCCAACACAAAGAAATCAACAGGAAGGAGAAATCTACCTACTTTAATCTGAATATTCTCAACAATCCCATATGGACTAACCACAAACTGGTCAGCCAATTCAAGTCTAACAGAAGTAGATTTTATTTCTCCTATATTAAGCTTTTTGCACAGAGATAATGGAATAATGTTTATGCTAGCCCCTAGATCACATAGTGCTCTACATGAAAAAGTACCAAAATTACAAGGAATAGTAAAACTCCCTAGGTCAGACAATTTTTCTGGTACTCCCTGTTGGACACGAGCACTGCACGTCGATGCAAGGTATACAGTCTCCAACTGCTTTTCCTTTTTCTTCTTGTTGAGCCATTCCTTCATGAATTTTATGTAGTGAGGCATCTGCTCCAAGGCATCTTAAAAAGGAATATTAACATGCAAACCCATAAAAGCATCTAAAAATTTGTCAAACTTAACCTTAGAATTTTTCTTTTTCTTTGAGTTAGGAACTAAAACAGTAGGAGGAGGGATAAAAGGCTCAAGATTAAGCTTTCCAGCTTCGTTTGAGGTGGTGCCTTCTTCAACTCCTCCAGTGAGTTCCTCTGGTTCAGTAGTCTCCTCCTCGTGATGCACAGATACGACCTTGCAGTACTCCAAAGAAGATTTCTCCTGTTCAGCTGGGGCTTTACCTTTATTCATGGTGTTGACAACACTTACCAGTTGTCCCAGCTGAGTCTCTATGTTCTTAATGGCTGCAGAATGGCCATTGACAGTGGTGTTTATAGCAATCACGGCCTCCTCAAGCTTATTTATCCTGTTACTTGATTCTGCAATAAAAGCTCCAACAAGATCTTCTAGAGACTTTTTACTTTCTAGCTTAGGAGTGAAGCCAGGAGGGTTCAAAATATTCTTATTATTTGCATATGAAAAATTCTCATGATTTCTATTACTAGGGTGATAATGTGTAGGTGTAGAATTATTATTATACTCCCTAGAATTAAAATTTGAAACATACTGAACCTGCTCGAGATTTTCCTCCTGAGTCTGGGATGCGAGGGCAGCTACATACTCGATCGTTTGAGCGCTCCCTGTACCTAAAAATTTTAAGAACGCATTAGCGAGGGAAGACATCTGGGCCTGAAGTGCACTTACGTTATCGATTTCAAACACTCCCGCAACAATCTTTTTGGGTCCCGACCGCTCCGATGGCCACTGATAGCTATTGGTGGCCATCTTCTCTAACAAAGTCCTAGCACTCTCAACAGTCTTGGACAACAGAGTCCCACCTGCAGCTGCATCAACGATAGTTTTTGTGCTAGGAGTTAAGTCATTATAAAATAACAGAACCTGGAGCCAGTCGGGGTAGCCATGCTGAGGGCACTTCCTTAGTAGCTCTTTAAATCTCTCCCAACCTCGAACAATTACTCATCGAATTGTTGCTGGAATGTCCCAATTTCGGTCCTCAGCTTGACCGTCTTGGCAGGAGGAAAGAACTTCTTTCAGAATGCCTGGACCAAAGCATCCCAAGTGGTAATGCTCCCAGGTGGAATAGATTGTAACCAGTCCCTCGCTTTGTCCTGCAAAGAAAAAGGAAATAAATGTAAGCGAATGGCATCTTCAGAAACACCATTTAACTTTACCGTCCCACAAATGTCTAAGAATGATTTCAGATGAGAATTTTGATCCTCTGTGGGCGATCCCCTGTAGGCATAGTCTCGAGCCATCTGAATGAGACCTGTTTTCAACTCAAAATTATTAGCATTAATTGGGGCATAGACAATCCCCGACTGTTGCTCCTGAAAGACCGGCTAAAAATAGTCCCTGATAGGCTTAGGCTCCTCAGGATTAGGACTGGTCATTTGGATATTTTCTTGATTTTCCCTTCAAAGTCTATTGTATGTTCTTTCTATCTCCGGATCTAAGGGAACTAAGGCCAATTCCCCACCCCTTTGCATACACAATCTGACCCAACCTAAAAAGAAAAATAAAAGAAAAGGAAATAAAACAAATTAGGAAAGAAACTAGAAAAAGAAAATAACTAAATCTAAATAAGGAAAATATAATCTACAAAAGGACAGAAATAGACTAATATGGAAAGCAAAAACAAATAAAGCAATAACAAATAAGGAAACTAACAATTAGGAAAAAACTAATCTAACAAGGAAAAACTACTAAAAAGAGAAATTCTATGTATGGAAAATTCAAAAGAATATGGCAAAAAAATCTAAATATGGAAAAGAAAAACAATAAAGGAAAAAAATGTAATCTACCAAAAAAAACACAAAAATAACAGAAATAACAAAAATACAATAAAATACACCCTAAACTAAGATCGAACAATTTTTCTACGATATTAAAATTGACTAAATATGCCAATCCCCAGCAACGACGCCAAAAACTTGATGCGCAAATTGCTAACCGCAAGTGTACGGGTCAAGTTATAATATAGTGAATGTAAATTCAAATGTCGTCCTCTGGATTTGTGTCTAGTCAGTTTTAATTACCGAAAATACTTTTGACCAATTTTATTTAGGGAATCGAATTGAATGAGAATATAGTTGAATCAAACACAAAAAGAATGCAAAAAGTGACAACCTAATGGGAAGAATTGGTCTTAGGGATTTGATTTCACCAATTGGAGTTATGAATTAATAAACGGTTTAACACATGCTATGACTCATAAATCTTGGTAACTAAAATCACACATATCTCTCCTGAGCATACATGATTCTCCCATATGCCATTGAACCCGATATCCCTATCTAAATCCAATAAACATACAAGGCAATAAGAGTAGCTTTTTTAACAATTTCTAGAATTACCCTTAATCTCCCGATTTTTAGTTAAATTCTAGTTATGCATATTGATTTCTAATTTAAATCCTCTCTCCCGAGTTAGATTCAAACATAAACATCAATCAATTTATGGCCAGTAAATTGAAAGCTTTAAGGATACAAAATATGCATAAATGACATCAATAGCATAAAAACCGTAAATCAATCCATAACGTGCCCAACGGCTACATCAATCCCTAAGAATTAAAGCCTAGCTACTCATACACAACGTTACAATATAACAATAGTCTAAAACAACCATAAAAACTAACTAAAGTGAGGGAAAGAAGAATTAAACTCGTTGTAGGCCGAGACCGAACGTCCCCGTGAAGATCCCCACGAACAATGGGTTGATTTCCAACTTGCTCCCTTTGCTTCAGCCCCAATATGCTCTGTTTTCACTATGTTTACGGCTCCAAAAAGTCCCAAAAAGAAGTCTCCAAAGACCTAGCCGCAAATGCCTTATATTCTGTTTTTTTCGTCGCAGCGTCGAGATGCTATCAAGACAGCGTCTCGACGCTGCCTTTAAAACGCGCGTTTCTGGAATTGAAATTACAAAGTGTCGAGATGCTAAAGGGCTGGCGTCGCGACGCTAGCCTGCGATTGACCATAAGTTGACTTTTTCTTCTTTGATTCTCTTCGGTTCTTTTATATCTTTTCACGTCCCGAGCACCCGATTGACTTAAATTGACGCTTAAGCTCTAATCAACACTTTCCTACAAAATAAACAATTAAGTGCAATAAAATGGCCAATAAATGATAAAAGACTAGCTAAATTTATTAGGGAAAACTAGCTAGCTATGCTCGCTATCAAACACCCCAAACTTAAGCTTTTGCTAGTCCTCGAGCAAACTAAAGATCAAGCATACAGTGGAAGAATGGATGCAATAAACATAACTCAATCCTCAAGGCTCAAAAGTCAATAGTCAAGCAAGCAAGAGACATGCACACAAGGACCAATGAGGGAGACAAATCAAAAGTTTTCCAAAATTAACTTGCACAAGCGAGATCTAACTCAACGAGATTAGACTCTACTAGCCCAGGATTGGATTATTAAACTCTCAACTCATCTTCCCTCTACACTGGCATTAAAGATTCACTAACGAGTCAATGGAACAAATTAGTTTGTTTTCATCCATACTTAGGTGCTTAATATTGACATTAAATTAAGCATGTATATGTGGCACTAGCTTTCACACACCCATTGCAGGGACCCTTAACCTGAGTTTTCTCTGGTTGGTCTAACTGATCACTACAGGGGTAGCTCTTTTTGCCTAAACTTTATTACACATTGCAAACTGTGCACAGGCCATGGCATAATTTTTTTTTTCTCAACAGTAACAACAAGAATGATTTTTCTTTATGAACATGATAAGCAAATATTCTTTTCTTTCCTCCTAAGCAAGATTAAACATGCTAATTTGCAAAAAAAAAAAAAAAAAAAAAAAGAAAAAACTCTTTAGCTCTTCCCTACACCTATCAAGGTGACAACAAGCATATGAACTCAATAATTCGCTTCTAAGCATTCAAATCCAAATCTAGCCAAGACAAATACTCTACTCATGCAAGCCATCTCCTAGAAAAAGTTTAAACAAATCTCCCTTTTTGGGCACTCATGCTTACAACTCATCTCAAGCTTGAAAATTGACAAGAAAGCCTATCCTAGGACATCATAGTCATGCAAAAATAACATCAAGAAAACAACCATATGCAAAATTCAAAGAAAGCTCAAAACTATAGCCCGAACTCAGATGCTCAAGGACTCCACAAACATGCTATTCCACCCCCAAACTTAAAACATGCATTGTCCTCAATGTATAAAGAAAATAAAGCATAAACAAGCATGAGAACAATAAAAGAATGAAAGGAGTGAACAATACTGGCCTGGAATGATGATGACTTCTTGACTAAAAGCTTGAAAGCTTGGAAGCAAAGGAGAGGCTGAAAACAAAACCTACAAAACAGACACAAACAATGAATAAAACTCAAAAGAAAGACACAACTAAACTTACTTGGGTTGCCTCCCATAAGCGCTTGTTTAACGTCATTAGCTCGACGTGTTGACCAAATAGGCATCAAGGTGGTCTCTTGTCAGATGTTCCATCACTGGTGCTCTTCCTAGCACCTCTTCTATAGCCCACCAACATGGTATCTGATGTGTTCTTGGGGTCCTCAAAAGCTTTTAAAACTTCCTTCTCCTGTTGGACTCTGATGATTAACTCCCTGCGTTCAATATTGATTATAACCCTCCCTGTAGCAAGGAATGGTCTCCCTAATATAATAGGCATGGCATGATTTTCTTTAATATCCAACACAAAGAAATCAACAGGAAGGACAAATCTACCTACTTTAATCAGAATATTCTCAACAATCCCATATGGACTAACCACAGACTGGTCAGCCAACTAAAGTCTAACAAAGTAGATTTTTGACCATCCTTAATCTTAGGCTTTTGCCTTTGTGGAAAAGGTAAATGTCGTACATAAGGTGGGGGCGACACGTAAGGTGGTTCCACATCTGGAACAGAACCAGATGCTCCAGCATCTCTATTGCTGCCTCCAGCACCCTGACCAGACTCCAACTCTTTCTCAACAATAGCATCTTTATCACCATTTTTATCTATAACATGGGTTTTACTAGGTTCTATCCTTTCTTCTAGTGGCTTACCACTCCTAAGAGTTACTACCTTTACTTGCTCCTTACCTTCCCTTCGAGGGTGTTTAGTATCCGATGGAAGTTTCCCTTGAGGCCTTGCCTTCAGCTCATTAGCTAGCTGACCCACTTGCAATTCCAGGGCTCTCATCGAAGCTTGATTACTTTGAATTGCGGCGTCTGTACGAGCCATAAATTCTTTCATCATTGCCTCGAGAGAACTTCCCGAATTTTGCTGGGGCAAAGCCTGTTTATTTTTCTGGGGCAATACCTGTGCTTTAGCAAATCCCGGCTGGTTCACCTTTTGTTGCACTTGCACATTGCTTCCTTGACCTCCCCATGACAAGTTGGGGTGGTTGCGCCAACCTGGATTATAAAAGTTAGAGTAAGGGTTATTCCTCTGATTTCCTACAAAAAACACAGAAGCTGGATTGTTGGGGCAAAACTCGTAGTTGTGATCTTCACCACAATAGACACATGCTTCCTCTACGACTTGGTTCACCACTGCAGTAGGCTCCATAGCTGGTGGCTGCTAATGACTAATCACTGTCACATTCTTATGAGTGTTAGCAATCATTGCAAGATCATCCCCAATGGTGGACACACCATCAACCTCTAATACACTCTTAACCTTTTTATTTGTGCCTCTAACATCCGACCACTGACAACTATTAGTAGATATTCTTTCTAAAATTTCATAGGCTTTATTAAAAGTTTTTGCCAAAAGGGCCCCTCCAGCCGAAGCATCAACCATGCCCTGGGTTACTCCATTTAATCTATTGTAAAATGTCTCCATTTGAACACAATGAGGTAAACCATGGTGGGGACTTACTCAGTGCTCATAGAATGGAAACATCTGGAAATGTCTCCATTGTAAAATGTCTGCATTTCATAGGCTTCATTAAAAGCTTCAAAAAGTTAGAAGAAAATTAGTTAAGTTAGCGTTACTCAGTGCTCATGGAATGGAAACATCTGGAAATTTCATTAAAAAAATGAAGAGAGATTACAAAAGCAGAGATATATTTTTTAGCAGCAGGAAAATTAAAAAGAAGCAAACAGATCATCAACATAAAAGGAAATTAGAAAATGCGCGAGCAAGCAAAAATTCAAGAACAAAAACTATGCTCGCTCAAGGCCACTTCATCTTTCAGTCCTCTTGGCCCTGTTCATTTTCATCCTCATCTTCTCCTCTGTCCATCGGTGGGGGTGGAATCCAGGGGTTTAACAGATCCTCAGGGAATGCTGGAAGGGTTGGAAATGGTTTTGAAAAATTTTCTTGCAGCGCCCTCTTCAAACCAGCATCACGATTCTTACCATAGGTCCAGAAGGTTAAAGCTTGCCGCTCGACAAACTCCTGCCTGCTGGCCGAAAGTGCCAGTTGTTCTAGAATCGAGTTGATGTCGTAGATAAGCCCACCTTGACGTACCTCCTTCGTACGCTGGAGCCGTGCCGAATTGGGTGTATCGATGATTCCCTTATCTGGTAAAATTATATCATCTTCACTCTCTGGTACCCTTGCCCTCCGACATAGCATCGTGATAGTGTTGGGGAAAAACAGCTTCCCACCTTTTTTTGCCAGCAATCAACAATCTCAGAAGAAATTATTTTCCCTATGTCAATACTCATCGAGCAAAGAATAGCAAAGGCAAGCAATACCCAGTCCCGAGATACTGTGGAGTCGTGAGTTGTCGGTAGTAAGCACAACCTAATGAAACCCATCCAGGTGTTGACCTCGCTTTTCAAATAAGCAGCCTGAAACGTGCGCTTCTCCGTCTTCGACAACCTCCACTGGGCCCCCTCAATGCCAACCTCTTGGACCGTCGCATTCAGTTGGTCGTTAGATGGTGCAACCATCATCTCATTAAAGGTTGCATGCGGAAAATCTTGGAGATTGAACAAATCATTCATGGCTTCTGGGCTCCAGTCCACGGGTATTCCTCGAACTATAACCTGAAACTCCCCCTGATCATCAAGATTCGCGTAAAACTCCCGAACAATGTTGGAATTAACAAGCTCTGGTTTCGCACAAAATTGACTCTAGCCGAGGTTCGATATTCCAGTCCGCAAGAACCGTGGCACATCATCGCCAAATCCTTTTTCGAACAGGAAGCCCCTTTTCAGCATCTCCTGGTATTTTGCTCGAGCAAGGTGGTTGACAAAGCGAATAAAAGGTAATCCTCGTTCTTCAACCTCGTCAGCCGCCCCTGATGCCTCAGCAATACCTTTGCCCTTGTCTTCTCTCCGCTTGGGCAAAATTTCTTCCTCAGCTTTCTTTGCTTCTTCTTCTCTTGCTCTGTCTTCAACCTCCTTCTTTTATTGCTCCCTTCTCTCCGCCTCAGAATCTGACGATGGAGGCGATGAAGTACTTCTTAACACTCTGACGTGGCCTGCCTTTCGCTTAATGTGGCGTCGCTTCGGTGGTTCGGGCATGATTACCTCGACCCGAGCCTCCTGCACCGGTTCCTGTTCTTCAGGCACAACCGCGTCTTGTCCGTCTCGTCCCTCGTCAACCTCTCTTTCTTGATTTTTCTCAAAATTTTCCTCTTCAACTGTTTCTGGGGCTATCGGTTCTTCCTCAGGATTTTGAACTCTCTCCGTTTCTGGGACATTCCCTGATTCTTCTTGAATAGCTTCTTGACCTTCAACCCTCTGTTGTTTCCTTCGCCTCTTGGCTTCCTTTTCTTCGGGTGTTCTCTTCTTCTTTGTCTTTGCTTTTGGTACCTCTGGCACTGTTTCCTCCTCATTATCTCTTTCTCTGTTCGCTCTCGTTTTTGCCATGACAGACTCAGGGTTTTCCAGAGAAAAGGAAGAAGAAGAAGAAGTACGAGCAGAGAAGAAAGTAAATGCAAAGTTGAATTGAAAAGAAACTTACCACTGTCCGTAAATAAATAAGGCACCAGCAACATCAAATCCTAACTGAAAAGATTTGCCCTGCATTTAATATTATTCATGTTCAATTTTAATCGCATGCAAATTAGCAATTCAAAACCATCAACGATAAGTTTATGAATTCCAATCGCCCACGGTAGTTTATTACGCACTGTCCACCATCAAAGCCCTTGGATGACTGCTGTGTGACACGTTGGTCCATCAGATAACGCATGCAAATTTACCTGCGAAAACCTCAAAGAAAATTCCAATGGTAAAAATAATAATTACTCCAACAAACGCCTTCTAATTCGGATTATTTTGCTTCAGCCATAACTTTTGCCGCAACAACCTGCTGAACCTGAAGAATCTTGGATACAAAATTCAAATTTCAAAACAGAAAAATCAAATCTTTTAAATTTAAAAATAACAAATCAAATCAAATTTTAATCCTTCTTGAAGCCGAATTAATTTAGAGAAAATCTTTATGAACTTAAACTAAACATAATTAAAATAACTGAAAATAAAATCTAAATCAAATCTAATAAAATCTAATTAATTAAAAGATAATTCAAATAAATGACCCGAAAATAAAATCACATCAAATTCAAAACGAAAATAGATAAAATCTAAAATAACCTCCACGGAAAAAAAAAAAAACACCAACGGACTGCAAATAAATCATGCAAAATTGAAACAAACCAAATCTAACCTAATTGAAATTAAAAACAAATCAATGAAAAATAAAATCAATAGAAACACTGGGAGCTCAAAATTTTGCTCTGTGAAATGCTCCCGTAAACATCATGCTCTCTCAATCATCAATCAATCTTAGGGAATGATATTTTGCCTGAAACTTCTCACCCTAATAATGTTTCACGCGCTGTCCATTCACCTTGAACACTCTCCCATCTTTTTCATCCTGCAAAGTAATTGCTCCATGGGGGAAAACCTCAATCACAACAAACGATCCTGACCATTTAGATTTTAGCTTCCCAGGAAATAATTTTAATCTAGAATTATAAAGCAAGACTTTCCGACCCTTGACAAACTCTTTAGATTTAATTTTCTTGTCATGCCACAGCTTAGTCTTTTCTTTATACATTTTCGCATTCTCATAAGAAAATTGGCGAAATTCCTCTAATTCATTAAGCTGCAACATTCTTATTGCTCCTGCACGACTCAGATCAAAATTTAACTTTTTCAAAGCCCAAAACGTTTTATGCTCTAGCTCCAATGGTAAATGGCAAGCTTTCCCATATACTAACCTGTAGGGAGACATACCTAGAGGAGTCTTATAGGTTGTCCTATAAGCCCAAAGAGCCTCATCTAACCTAAAAGATCAATCCTTTCTAGATGGATTGACTACTTTCTCTAAAATCGATTTTATTTCCCTATTACTAATTTCAGCTTGACCATTTGCTTGTGGGTGATAAGGGGTAGCTATCCTATGCTTAATCCCATACTTAGCTAATAGCTTAGTTAAGATATTATTAACAAAAGGTGTACTCTCATCACTCACTAGAGCCCTAGGTGTCCCAAACCGCGCAAAGATGTGCGATTGAAGAAACCTTGCAACTGTCTTGGCATCACTCGGATGGCATGCAATGGCCTCCACCCACTTGGACACATAATCAACTGCCAATAAGATAAAAACATGGCCATTAGAAGGGGGAAATGGCCCCATAAAATCAATACCTCATACATCGAATAATTCAACTTCTAAAATGTAAGTAAGAGGCATTTCATCTCTAGGCCCTAAGTTTCCTCTCCTGTGGCAAGCATCACATTGCTTGTAGAACCAGTGGGCATCCTTAAATAAGGTGGGCCAGAAAAATCCACAATGCAAAATCCTCATAGCTTTCCTTTGACCGCTGAAATGACCTCCATACGACGAAGAATGACATTGCTCCAGGATTTCCTTTGCTTCATCACCTGAAACACACCTACGAATAATACCGTCAGAGCATTGCTTATACATAAATGGCTCATCCCAATAGAAAAAATTTGCATCATGCTTAAACTTTTTCTTCTACCTCCAATCCATATCAATAGGGGTGACTCCCTTTACCAAAAAGTTGGCAATATCAGCATACCAAGGGGCATCCCTGACTACCTTTACCTCTACAGCAAAAAGCTGTTCATCTGGAAAAGAATCGGAGATAGCATAATGCTCCAACAAAGATGATGATGGATCAAGACGAGACAAATGATCTGCAATGACATTTTCTGATCCCTTCTTATCCTTTATCTCCAAGTCGAACTCCTGCAATAATAAAACCCAACGAATTAGTTTAGGCTTTGCATCTTTCTTAGCCATTAAATACCTTATTGCTGCATGATCCGTGAAAACCGTGACTTTGGATCCAACCAAGTATGGCCGAAATTTCTCAAAAGCGAACACAACAGCTAACAACTCCTTTTCAGTAGTTGTCTAGTTGATTTGTGCTTCATTTAAAACCTTGCTTGCATAATATATAGGATGGATAAATTTGCCCTGCTTTTGCCCCAGCATTGCACCTACCGCAGCATCACTCGCATCACACATTACCTTGAATGGTAAATTCCAATTAGGTGCACAAAGAATGGGTGCTGAGATTAAAGCAGCCTTTAAAGTCTCAAAAGCCTTCCTACAATCTGCATTAAAGTCAAAAACATGATCAATACTCAATAAGTTACAAAGAGGTTTACTGATTTTGGAAAAATCCTTTATGAACCTCCTATAAAATCCAGCATGTCCTAAAAAACTCCGAATTCCCTTCACTGAATTCGGTGGTTCTAATCTCTCAATAACCTCTACTTTTGCTCTATCAACTTCTAGACCATTTTTAGAAATCTTATGTCCTAACACTATGCCCTCCTTCACCATGAAGTGGCATTTTTCCCAATTAAGAACTAGATGGGTATCCTCACATCTTTTTAACACCTTACCTAAATTATCTAAACAATTCCCTCCAAAAACTGAAAAATCGTCCATAAATACCTCAACAGTGGACTCAATCATATCAGAAAAAATTGCCAACATGCACCGCTGAAATGTTGCTGGAGCATTGCAAAGACCTAAAGGCATTCGCCTGAAAGCAAACGTCCCATAAGGGCAGGTGAAAGTGGTTTTTTTCCTGATCCTCAGGAGCAATAGTAATCTAGTTATACCCAGAATAACCATCTAAGAAACAGTAGTAGGTCTGACCAGCCAATCTATCCAACATCTGGTCAATAAATGGTAGAGGGAAATGGTCCTTACGAATGGCTTTATTAAGCCTCTTGTAATCCATGCAAACCCTCCAACCAGTTACTGTCCTGGTTGGGATCAACTCATTATCTTTATTGCTCACCACAGTGAGACCTCCTTTCTTAGGAACACATTGGACAGGGCTCACCCAATTGCTATCTGCAATTGGATAAATCATCCCAGCATCCAACCATTTAATCACCTCCTTTTTAACCACCTCTTTCATTGCAGGGTTAAGCCTTCTTTGTTGCTCAATACTCCTAAAGGATCCCTCCTCTAGAGTGATTTTGTGCATACAAAAAGATGGGCTAATTCCCTGAATGTCAGCCAACGTCCAACCTATCGCCTTGCGGTATTGCTGGAGCAATTTTATTAAGGCCTCTTCCTGCTTTGGCATTAAATCTGATACAACAATAATGGGCAACGCCTCACCTTCCCCAAGATACACATACTTTAGGTGATCCGGCAAGGCTTCAAATCTAAAGTAGGTGCCTCAATCAGGGAGGGCTTAATTAGAGGAGCCTTCCTTTGATCTAAATCTAAAGACTCAAAAACATCCTCACACCTAAACAATTCTTTTTCATTTTTTCTATCTAAAAAACAAACTTCTAAATCCTCTACACTAACCTCTCCACGTTCTTCCGAATGTTTACTAGTCGAATTCTGTATTGCTGTCTCAACAACTGTGCTCTCCAGAATCCTAATGAAGGAGCAATCCTCCATTTCGTCAGGATACTTCACGGCTTTAACCACATTAAATTTTACCTCCTCATTATAGACTCTCATTGTTAATTCCCCTTTTTGAACATCTATTAACGCCCTACCAGTAGCCAAAAATGGACGACCTAGAATAATTGGGACATCTTTATCAGCCTCATAGTCTAAAGTAATAAAATCAACTGGAAATATGAATTTATCCACTTTCACTAAGACATCCTCAATTTTACCCTCTGGATATGTGATAGACCTATTAGCTAATTGGAGTGTGACTGTGGTAGGTCTAGCTTCACCGATACCTAGCTTTCGATAGACCGAAAGAGGCATAAGGTTAATGCTTGCACCTAAATCACAGAGTGCTCTACCTAATTCTTTTCCACCTATAGACACAGGTATGGTAAATGACCCTGGATCCTTAGCCTTGGGTGGCAGCCCATTCTTAAGAATAGCACTACATTCCTCAGTAAGGGATACAGTTTCAAACTCACTTTACCTCTTCTTTTTAGTTAAAATATCCTTAAGAAATTTAGCATAATTAGGCATTTTCTCAATAGCTTCTACTAAAGGGATATTTATGTGCAATTGCTTAAGAATCTCCAAAAACGTTTTAAATTGACCATCATGATTCTTAGGCTTTTGCCTTTGTGGAAAAGGTAGAGGTGGTACATAAGGTGGGGGTGGCACGTAAGGTGGTTCTACATCTGGAACAGAACCAGATGCTCCAGCATCTTTATTGCTGCCTCCAGCACCCTGACCAGACTCCAACTCTTTCTCAACAACAGCATCTTTATCACCATTTTTATCTATAACCTGGGTTTTACTAGGTTCTATCCTTTCTTCTAGTGGCTTACCACTCCTAAGAGTTACTGCCTTTACCTGCTCCTTACCTTCCCTTCGAGGGTGTTCAGTATCCGATGGAAGTTTCCCTTGAGGCCTTGCCTTCAGCTCATTAGGTAGCTGACCCATTTGCAATTCCAGGGCTCTCATCGAAGCTTGATTACTTTGAATTGCGGCGTCTGTACGAGCCATAAATTCTTTCATTATTGCCTCGAGAGAACTTCCCGAATTTTGCTGGGACAAAGCCTGCTTATTTTGCTGGGGCAATACCTGTGCTTTAGCAAATTCCGGCTGGTTCACCTTTTGTTGTGCTTGCACATTGCTTCCTTGACCTCCCCATGAGAAGTTGGGGTGGTTGTGCCAACCTGGATTATAAAAGTTAGAGTAAGGGTTATTCCTCTGATTTCCTACAAAAAACACAGAAGCTGGATTGCTGGGGCAAAACTGTAGTTGTGATCTTCACCACAATAGACACATGCTTCCTCTACGACTTGGTTCACCACTGCAGCAGACTCCATAGCTGGTGGCTGCTAATGACTAATCACTGTCACATTCTTAAGAGCGTTAGCAATCATTGCAAGATCAGCCCTAATGGTGGACACACCATCAACCTCTAATACACTCTTAACCTTTTTATTTGTGCCTCTAACATCCAACCACTGACAACTATTAGTAGATATTCTTTCTAAAATTTCATAGGCTTCATTAAAAGTTTTTTCCAAAAGGGCCCCTCCAGCCGAAGCATCAACTATGCCCTGGGTTACTCCATTTAATCCATTGTAAAATGTCTCCATTTGAACACAATGAGGTAAACCATGGTGGGGACACTTTCGCAAAAGCTCCTTAAACCTTTCCAAAGCCTCACTAAAAGTCTCATCTTCAAGTTGCCTAAACCCTACTATTTCACTTCTTAATTTAGCATTTCTATTAGGTGGGAAATATTTACTCAAAATTTTTTCAGCTAACTCATTCCATGTCCTAATTGATCCTGGAGCAAGAGAATTTAACCATGCGTTTGCTACATCTCTAAGAGAATACGAGAACAAAGTTAATCTAAGGACATTTCTAGGCACTCCTTGAATTACAAAAGAATCACTAACTCCTAGAAAAGACTTAAGATGTAAATGAGGGTCTTCAGATGACAAACCATGGAATTGCCCCACGGTTTGCAACATCTGAAACATTATCGGTTTCATTTCAAAATTCGCCGCTTGAATTTGGGACGTGCAATCCCTGGATTCAACTCATCAAACATTGGGACAGCATACGCTCGAATGGCTCTGGTCCTTTCGTTCGCTACCAAGATAGGATTCTCAGCCTGATTATTTTGCTGCTCGTTTTGCTCCAGCGGTGGGTTTTGCTGGGGGTCTGTTGGATCTTCAGGAACCTACGGAAGACGCGACACGTTCTCCATCTAGTTTCTGCGCTGTTCTCTCCTTCTGAGCTTGAATGTCCTTTCAATTTCTGGATCAAGCTCGAACCTTACCCCAGGCGGATCGCTCATGCACCAAACTCACACCTGCAAAAACAAAAGAAGCAATCAAAAAGTTTTAGCACCAAACCACTAAAACACATACACAAAACAGATCAGATAAAAACTTATTCAAGTTCCCCGGCAACGACGCCAAAAACTTGTTGGGCTCCTAGAGTGAGTAAAAATATGGTGTAAAAAGACTCTAGAGTTCCTGTGCAAGTATACACAGTCCGCAACAAGTAATAAGTATTTGTCAATCCAAGGTCTGAACTAACTTCCACTTTATCTATTTTGTATGAATCTTTTAATGGTTTCAAGGTAATAAAAAAGATTGGGTTTTATAAGAATTATGCTGAAGCAAAGTAAATAACAGAACAACAAGTAAACAAATAGGCAGACAGATTAGAGACAGGCGCTGGTTAGGATTTAGTGATTGTTTTAAAAGATGCTCTAGCAATATTATTGATCATGCATTTCTCGCAGTATTATTAGCGGATTCCTCCCGAAACTCTGGATCTTTTGGGATGTGTTTCAACCCCAATGAAGTACGACCGATCGAGCACTAGGCAACTGGCTATCCCTAGCTCAGTCACTGGCGTTCACCAATACACAATGATCGTAGTGTGGATAATTACCACACACTCTCTAAATCATCCCTGAAACTAGAGAGAGGTATTCACACCGGCTGGCCAGGCAGGAATAAAATGGAAATAAGCACAACAATTAACCAAAACGCGATAGTCAATATATTACTAAAGATAAAGCACAACAATCACATTATTCCTAACCAACACCTAAGCTACTTAGTTCATAATAGGCATGGAAACACAAATTACAATCTGAGTAGGCATGTCCATAATCACAAGATAATAAAGAAAATAATAATCTCCTTAATCAGCTTGCGGATGATGGTCTAGTGGTCTCCAACCTCTCTATATTACTCGGCTTCCAAGGAAACCTGGAATGACTTTGACTTGGACGGCTACTTCCTTTTATAGAGTTGAAGGAGGCTTGAATTAGGTCAACTTGGACACGTGTAAGACTCACCTTGCTCCTTTATCACGAAAATTACTCAACAGAAGTCGGTTCATGAAGTTGGCTAACGAACTGTGACGTGGCAGTTTTGCTCCCAAATTTGCTGCAGCATAGAATTTGCTCCCTCAAGTCGCCCAGCAACAGATTCTGCACAAAATGATTTACAAAGCTTCTATTCTTCCAAATGGGTTAAAACATATAGTATATAACCAAAACCAACCCTATTAAGCCTAAAAGACACACAAATCCCTATAGAAATGAGGCCTAAATAACTACCTTTTGGGCAGTTATCACAGAGTGAACATCAATACCTCTTTTAGTTATGAACGCTTGATTGGTCTAATTTGTTATACATTTAGAATCTCCCAATTTTCTTATCTTTATTGAATTCCTTGTGAAAAATGTTTCAAGATGAGTATAATATGTGTATAGGTCCTCGACGGAGGTTTGAAGTCAATTAGGGGCTAAAACGAGCTACTGGGGTCGAGACGCCACTGTGTAGGGTCGAGACGCTGCCATCAGGGTCAAGACGCCACTTTGTAGGGTCGAGACACCATTCCCATTTTCGATTTTTCAATTTTTGAAGGAGCGGCGTCGAGGCGCTAGCCACGGCATCTCGACACTGCTGCAGTTTATAAATACAACTTTTTTCCGATTTTAGGTCATTCTAAGTCCGATTTCCACCGTTTTTCTTCCATTCTCTCTCAATTTCCTTCCTCTTTCTCTGTAATACTTAGTTTAGGCTTAGCTATGGTGGGTTAATCAAGCCTCGGGCTTGGATTTGGCTTATTCATGGTCGTCTAAGCATGGATCGTTGTAATCCGGACTTCGGTAGTAAGTATGATTTATATTTCATGAGATTTTTGTTCCTTCTTGCATGATTTACTGTTTGAATGTTGTTTAGATTCAATGTTTATCAATTTAGCAGTGTTTGTAGAGATTGACAACCTCGCCAAAACTTGTTAAATTAATATGCTAATTAAAGTAGCAAATAGGTCTATGCATGTAGCGATTTGGTGTGTTATCCCACATTTAGCAATTGGCATGAAAGATCTAGAGTCTAAATATGTGTTTGAAATTAATTTAGGCTTTTCCTAGTTATTCTAGAACATTCTAATCATCCTTAGCTTATTGCAATCAATTAGTAGTTAATGTGCACGATTAGCTTATTAATCGGTTAGGACTAGTCTCGATGCATTGGTCGGACTTAGTAATTTAGGGATATTATGGCTTACTGGCTTTTCCAGTTTAGTCGATTAGGCTTTCAATTTGTAAATTAAATTTTCTTGATTATCGATGAATGAAATAAATCATATTGAAACCCGAACGTCTCCGACTACAATGATCCTTGTGGTAAGATTAACCTGTCCATCCTTTTATTTTATGCACTTAATTTTTCTGTCATTTAAATTCCCGTATTTTAATCTCCCTCGCATTTATCACTTGCATCTCAAATCTCCCCTTTAGTCTGGTCGTCTCAATAAATCTAAGTTAAGCAAAAGCGTGCTCCCTGTGTTCGACCCCGACCACTATTGCTGCAAGTTAGCCTTAGTGTACGGTGATTGTAAATTTATTTGGCACGAACATTGGAGAATTCGACACCTTCCAGATCGTCCCGTCAACGCTTCATTATCAGAAAGGGAAATTGAATAACCTTGTTCAATTAAACAAGATAAAGAAATCAAATTTCTTTTATTTTCGGAACCATGTACACATTATCTAATATCATGTAACGTTCCTTAGTGAAGAATAATTTTATGTCTCCCACTGCAATAGCCGAGATGACTTCTCATGTTTCGAATTTAAGGGGTTGTTTGGGGCACTGAATTGGTTATAATATCGGGTGGTTATAATAATCTAGGGATTATAATAGTCTGGGGTTATAATAATCTGTGTTTGGGGTGCAGATTATTATAGTTTGGGATAAAATAATGTGTTTGGGGTGCAAATTATTTTAGTCTGAGATAAAATAATCTATGTTTGGGATGCAGATTATTTTAGTCTGGGATAAAATAGTCTGTTTGGAGTTTTGATCTGTTTTAACATGGGGTTCTGAATCAAAGGTTCAAACTGACAGTTTTCTATTTTTTTTAAGGATATACGATACACTTTGATTTAGGGTTATGTTTTTTTTTTTATATAACAAAAAAAATTAGGATTTGGTATAGAAAAATCATATTATTTAACTTTTAGTATTGCCAAAATAAAATATGTAAATGAGTTCAAAAATCATATAATTTTTTTTAATCAATAAAATCATTTGAAATAAACCTTCGATGATGTCAACGACTTTTCCGGCAACCTTCGATGTTTTTTTTTTCTTTATTTTCATTTTTTATATTTTCCAAAATGAAAATGAGAAGAAATATGAAAAAAAGGAAAAAAAAAATCGGTGGCCGGAAAAGTCGTCGGCGATAAACGGATAAGTCGTCGGCGACCGTCAGAAAAGTCACTAGAAACTTCACCGGCCAACGGCGACTGACGGTCGTCAGAAAAGTCAAAGAGCCGCATGGAAGAAGAGATGAGAGAGTTACTGTAGAAAATGGATAGAATAATCGAGTGGGTTGAATGATGGTTACTGTAGAGAATGGATAAAATAATCGGGGGTAAAAATAACCCACCTCACCATTTATTTTTGTTCATGCCCCAAACACTGAATAGGTTATAATAAAGGGGGTTATTATAACCTATTCAGTGCCCCAAACACCCCCTAAGAGTCACCTTTCCAGCTCTTAGCTGTTGCCAGGAACTCATTCCTTGAAATGAAGAACATACGTGATTAATGGCACCTGAATCGAGTATCCAGGCAGAATCATCGTTCTCCACTAAACACGTTTCCAAGATTAATAAATCGTATTTAGAGTCGTGGATCATGTTTTTTTGGCTAAGCAGTTAGTTTGAGAACATTCCTCAGCTGAGACCAAACCTAAATTATTTGTCACGAGTATAGAGTTCAAGTTTGTTTTCTAAGTTGTATGTACTAAACCGTTTAACTTGGCATTCGACAAAGCACATACGTTTTTCGACATGTTGCTGAAACAAACAAATTAATTCGTATTAGAAACTTGCACTAAACAAATTATATATATTATCCAATCAGATTTAGCAAAAGTAATAATCGACCCATATATATTATTGATTTATTTTGCAATGATACTTCAGGGGTTTATAATAACTGCTACTATGGGGTAGTCAGTTACTCCTCCTCTGAATCGAGACAATCTTGACCAAATACTATTACCAGAATAACTCTTACTCCAATAGTTATTAGCTACCATTAATTTGGTCAAGACAATCTCATAAGTGTGACCCATCATTTTTCAGATCTCAGAGGACAGCCCCAACAATGCCACCGTAGGGAAGAGTTAATGTTGGGAATGACCCTAAGAAACCCTATCCATTTCTGGAGTTTGCATTGATCCGAATGCCATGTGCAAGCCCTCCGTAGGGTTATCGCTCCCAAGGTGACTCGCAGGCAGCACATGGGAATCTCACGGTGCAACCTAATGGTGGAAACTGCAGGATACGTTTGATACGTTTTCTTCACCCACTTACTATGAACACTTTCCCCATTCACCTTGATATTGACCCATGCAAACACCATTTGTAGGGGGACGCTCCCAGGGTGGCTCGAGGCCAAGCATGGATCTCATGGTGTGAACACAGGGGAACGTGAGAGTAAAAACTTAAAATGAATATTTCGTTTTTATACTTTTCCTCCCATAAGTGTTCTAAGTCATAAGGGTCTATTACTTAGGTAAATTCCGGCTAAATGAATCTATCTAAGTCTATGCCTTATTAAATAAGGTCTTTACACTAAATGTCTAGGTAAATTACACTCTTTTAATTACCTAGTGACATTGCATGCTAATAAGACTATGGTTAATTCAACTCAGGTTCCAGACCATTTGCCAGGAGAGTTCCCTTATAACCAAGGTCTTATGTCCTACTTACCCATATTTTAACTCTATTTAAAATACTAAGTAAGACATTTTCTAATCCTATTAGAAACAGTGATCTTAGGTCTATTTAATTTTAAACCGTTTAAAATTATGTCATGATCCTAAGATCCTATGTTAGCATGCAACTCTTTGTTATAGGTTTTACGGTTTCTATTCATTAAATTTTATAATTCTTATAACTTTTAATGAATTAATCCTATAAAATGCTTTCTAATGGTGATTTAAAGCATATAACAATCAAACATTCAAGTTATATATAAAGCACCATTTAGAAAGAACCTATGTCTAGGTGTGTATAACTCTTTATACTACGATGTCTAGGTGATAACTCTTTAAAACCACACATCGCTCACGTATGCTCATAAAGCTCGGGTTAATCTAACTCAAGTACCGATTCGATGCCCAGGTAGGAGGTGTTCCGTAAACCGTTAACTTAAATACCTCCAGCCTTAGACAACATCTTACCGGGTAAGTTCTCTCGTAACCTTAGCTTTACAAGATATCAACCTAATCTATGCAAGTTGGTCGCTTTGGAGGTTCGTTAACCTAAGTTAGCAAGCATTTATATTGTTATAGATTTTAAGTCTATCTCAGTTTATAACGCTTATAATGAACGAAAAATCTATAACATGCTTTATTTCGAATATAACTTTTATAAACGAGCTAAGGAAGTTTCATGTTGCATGCTTGGTTTATTTTCGATTAATTAATATAACGTTTATATTAACCATTCATTTAAAATTAAACCATCCATCATGCATCTCCTAAATTAATACAACTTCTTATATTAATTTCATGAAACTTTATTCTTGCATTTAATTAATATCATAATTCTTATAATATACTAATTAATGCATGAATCATGTTTTCCTATATATGGTGGGATTTTAAATCTAAATGGCATACATTATGCACAAAGAATTGAATTTAATTAAAACATGCATTCATAAATGCATAATTAATTAAATTAACTAAAATGAATTGGTTTTGGGATTTTAACCATGCAAATAATCTAAAATTATTACAATAATAATTTCAAATAGGGCTTGGACCGCTCCCAAAGCATTCGAATCGACCCGAACCGCCCTTTCCTTGCTTGAACCGGACCCAAATGGCTTAAAAACACATTGAACCGACCTAAGACAACCGAACCACGCCTGGAAATGATGAACACACCTGGACTGGAGCTTGAATAACGTCTTGATGCTGATGCTATTCATCTGGACAGCATTCTGGAATTTTCGGCCAACTTCGAACAGTCTCCGAATTTCTTCAAATTGACGGCCTAAATGAACTCTATTGAATCTCAAATTTTACAGACTCTATTTGCACTCATTAGTGCCCATATACATGTAGGCAATTACCAATTTATTCAACAAATTGAACAAAAATTAATGCCAATCCCAAAACCAATTTTCTTTAGTTTCAAACACGGTTTCATCATATGAAAAGCTACCCACCAAGCTAAAACTAATGCATGTTACGTGCCTTAATCATGCTCTGATACCAATTGTAGGTGTTCATATGACAAATGTGGAAGCAATTTTAGGATCGAAGGCACCTAACTACATCAATTTTAGAAAATGAAAACATGTTGTCTTTTAAACCAAAACAGAGAACATAATTGTAACCAACCTTTTGGAGACCAATTGAGCAACTCCTTTTGTTTTCTTAGATCACGAACGGTGTGTGGACCACCTCTAGTGTCTTCCCCCCTATCCTCCGGACTTAGAACGACATCTAGGAGTCTATGGTGATAGGGATTGGAAGGGGTATGCTTGAGGGTTCAAGCTCTAAAGAGTATTGAGAAAGTGAGTTTGAGTAGAAATTTTGGTAGCATAACATTACTAAAAAAACTCATACTTCTCCATCTTCTAATCCCCTACTTATAGGGGTGAAAAAAACCGAACCGAATCGAAAAATCAAACCGAACCGAGTCGGTTCAGTTTTTATATAAATCTGGGTCGTACCGAACCAAACCGAATCAGTTCGGTTCGGTTCTTGCTTTTGAGTTAAATAGAATTTTTAGGGTTTGTGCCGTGAAAACCCCCCTCTCTCTCTCATTCTCTCTTGTCTTTTTTCGTCTCTGCAAAGTGCAAACCCCTTCTCTTTGAGAATTGGAATATTGAAAGAAAAAGAAGAGGAGGAAGAAGAAGAAGAAGAAGAAGAAAAAAAACGACCCGATTCGGGTCAAACTGGGATCGAGTCGGGTCAGGTCGTCCATACAACTGACCCGACCCGACCAATTTACACCCCTACCTACTTATAGAGGATTTTCACGCATCTTAGATTCACCAATGTAAGACACATGGAGAGGAGATTGGCCTTAGTTGATTCTAGGTGTTCTATGGAGCTTTCATGCAAGATTGCATGTGGGAGGTGTTATTCCACTTTCTTCATCCATGCAAGAGTGGATTTAGATGTGTAACTCCACTATTTCCATCCTTGCAAGAGCGAATTTCTACTCTTGGATTTAATTTAAAATGCAATTCTCAATTGCCTTTAAAATTATCAATTAATTGAACAATTTCAATTAATCATATGACATTAATCAAATTAATTCATTTCACCTATTTCAATCCACTCATCTTGAATTTCCATAAACTAAAGATTGAAATCTCTATCTCCAAGTTTAATTAAAAAATAATTCATAACCATTTTTAAATTAAAACAATAATTAATTAAGCAATGTATTATGTAATATTAATTTAATATCATATATAAAATTAATACTATGCACCTTATATGAATCCCTATTCATATATATTGTATTTAAATCATATTTAAATACTTTACTCTCTCAATTAATAGTTTAATCCATAATTAAACTATTGTGTTGATAATATCGTATATAATCGACACTAATTCCCCAAACCGAATTTGAATGATTCAAACTTTCCTATCACTATGTTCTAAGGTATAATTCGTATGAGCTAGCAGGAGGACCTAATGGACCTATAGATCATGGGCTCCAACGATCCGAGGTTAACTAACTAATCTCATTAACCTAACTAACCAACATTTGTTAACTACCGGGACACTCCATTATAGCCCAGTAGCTGCACTCCCATCACTGTAGATATATTTATGTCCACCTCATATAACCATGATTAGTATGTCGATCCTTCACAGGTTGTTCGTAACTATAGCTGGGTCAAATGTCTGTTTTACCCCTATAGTACTTCTTGTTCCTTAAGTCCCACTGATCCTCTAATGAACAATTGGTTTATGGTCCAACCAATAAATCGAGTCCCTCTCGGGTCAAGGGCTGACTCTAGGACTTGAACAAGCGACCTCACCTTCTCATTGGCCCGAGAGGGACTCGGTTTGGTGGTCGGACAATAAACCAATTATTCATTATAGGATTAGTGGGACTTAAGGAATGAGATGTAACTCCAGGGGTAAAACGGACATTTGACCCAGCTATAGTTACGAACAACGTGTGATGGATCAACTTACTAGTTATGGTTATATCGGGTGGACAAAAATATATTTACAGTGAGGGGAGTGCAACTATCGGGCTATAGTGGAGTGTCCCGGTAGTTAACGAATGATGGTTAACTAGGTTAATGAGCTTGCCCGGTTAATCTTGGATCGTTGGAGCTCATGATCTGTAGGTGATAGGACCAAATTTGCCCTATATATTTAGTCTTAATCTTGCTAGTTTTCTGTTAATTATTATGCTAAAATGTATTATTTTGTAGGTGTTTGGTGTTAGAGCTTCTCAAGAGCTAATATTTCAAATTGACGTTAATTTGAGGAAATTAACGTGGTTTTGATCCAACTTGAAGTCCATGGGATGTCGAGGAGGTGAAAAGGCCAAAGCGGAGCACTCAAGACTCGAAGACAGCGTCAAAAAGGATAAACAATTGAAGCAGCCAAACAAGAAAGACACGAGAGGTAGCGTCGAGATGCTACCTCATGGAATCTCGACGCTACGAACTCTAAGGACCGGCTAAATCACCGTCAGCGTCTCGACGCCGCTTCGCTATTTAAACACTGTTTTCCCGTTTTAGGTCATAGTTAGTCGATACTTCTCAGTCGTTTTTCCTTTTCTCTCTGATTTCTCCATTCTCCCTTTGTATTTCATAGTTTTAAGGTTAGTTTAGGTTGGTTTCTTGAGCCTTGGGCTTAGATTAGGCTTGTCTATGGTCGTCTAAGTGTCGTTCGTTGTAGTTGGAACCTCGGATTCGTAAGTGCATTCAGTTTTTATGAGATTTATTGAGCTTTCTGTACTGAATGCATATTCTCCTTGAGTTTACTATGCTTAATGTATGTTTTATTTGTTGTTCGTGATTGTAGATTCCTGCTTTTATAATTAGCATGTACAGTAGGTTAGATTGACGCCCTAACTAGCAGCTTGCATGTTAATAATCCACTAAAGAATTAATTTCCACGTATCTAATGGATAGTTAATTCATAGTTCGCATGTAGACCGATTCATGGGCACGGGTCCCCAGAGCGGTTCTCTGACATCGTAGCTCTGCATGATAGGTCTAGGGTCTAAATAGGTGTTCATAATTATTATATTTTTGGCTTTTCCTAGTTAATTTGAGCATTCTAGCCTAGAGCAACAATTAATTAATTTGTTAATCATGACCGAGTTAATTAATTAATCGATTGCATGTTGGTTCGATGGATTTGTCAGGTTAGCGCTCTAGGGGTATCTTAATCTTAATGCGGTTATTCAATTGATTAATCTCGACAGATTAGTAGAGGTTAATTAATTAGTAATTAGTAATTGAGTCGATCGACATGGGATCGAGTCAATTGATTTAGAGTACCAATTAGACACATGCATTTAAATCATTATTTGCTAATCAATGAGTAAAAACAAATGTACTCAATCCGAGTGTCTCCAGCTACAATGATCGCCAAGGTGAGATTAATCAACCACCCTTAACTTTTTTGTCATTTAATTTTCCGTCATTTACTTTCAACATTTTTACTTTTCCTGCTTTAAATCCTTCTTTCTTCAAACCCCCCTTCTATTACCAAACACAAAAGAGATTAGAGGTAAACAAGTTGTTCCCTGTGATCGACCCTGGCCACTACTGCTACAAGTTAGCTTTAGGTGTCAGTGAACTTATAAATTTAGGTGTCAAGATGTTGTATCATAATTTTAAAAGCACACGAAACAAATTAGCGTCTCAACGCTATGTCGAGTTCCAACGACGACGCTAGCGTTTTCAAGTGGTGCAATCGATTTGGTTCGGTCGGTTTAGCCTTGGTTCGTGGCAGATTTGCTTGGTTCAAGGTTTTGGAGGTCGACTCGAGCTTGTTCAAGTCGTGGTGATCTAGTTCTGGAGCGGCAAAAGACTTATTAGAATAAAATTATGTTAAATTAATGTAATTTATTGCTTTATTTTATCCTAGGGGTCAAATTATCGGTTCATTTGCTATTTAAATGCTTTATGGATGTCATGTAGATTAAATTCCACCTTAGGTTAAGCATGTCCATGCATTTTGATATATTATAATAGTTATAATGTATGGTATAATGCATTATGGATGGATTTCATGAGTGATTTAATATAATGGTTATGTTAAATATATGAAATCGAATAAGCATGTAGCATGAAATTCCATAATTTAAATACAAAAAATGTTATATTTAATTTAATGTCTTATGAATACTTCGATGATTTTCATGTTTGGCTTGATATAAAGAGTTATGTTAATTAAATATGAAAAATCAAAGATGCATTAAGCATGAAACATCCATAGATTTAATATAAGTGTTATATTATTCATGCAATGCATAGTGTATGGTTTATTTATTTAATTTCAATATGATTGTTAATTAAATAAAACTATAGAAAGCATGATTATAGGGTTAATCATTAAAATTTAAAAATAGTTTTAAGATTAATGAATAGAAACTGTAAATCTATAATAAAGAATTGCATGCAAACATAGGATCATAGGAAAATGAATTAATTTTAAAATATTTAAAATTAATTAGACCTAAGATCACATTAATTCTAATAGGATTAAAATTAAGTGTGGCTAAGTAGGAAAGACATAACTATTAGTTATAAGAGAACTCTACCGGCAAGGTTCTATCTAAGGTTGGAGGTATTTAAGCTGACAGTTTACGGAACACCTGCTACTTGGGAACTGACCCGAAACCTGAGTTGAATTAACCATAATTATGTTAGCATGCAATGTCGCTCGATTAATTAAAATAGTTTAATACACCTACATCTTTAGAGTAAAGACTTTACATTACTATGGTTATAACGAAACTCTCCCGATGAAGTTCTGTCTAAGACTAGAGGTATTTAAGCTGACGGTTTACGAAACACCTGTTACCTGAGAACTGACTTGAAACTTGAGTTGAATTAACCATAGTCATGTTAGGATGTAATGTTGCTAGGTTAATTAAAAAGTGTTTAATTCACCTAGAACATTAAGGTAAAGACCTCATTATAAGAGTTATAATAGGCATAAACTTAGATAGTTAAACTTAGCCAAACTTATATAAGTTAAATAAACCCTAAAACCAATAGAACACTTCAGTGGGAGGAAAAATATAAAAACGAGATATTCACATCAAGGTTTTTACTCTCACGTCCTCCTGTGTTCACACCGTTAGATTCATGTTCGACTTCGTTTCACCCTAGAAGTGGCCTCTATTCGGAAAGTGTTTGCATGAGTCAATACCAAGGTGAATGGGGAAAGTGTTCATAGTAAGTGGGAGAAGGACGCATGTCAACGTATCCTACTGTCTCCTCCATTGGTTTGTCCCTGAGATTTCATGCTCCGCCTGCATGTTGTCGTAGTGTGACAATCCCTTCGGAGGGCCTGGACATGGAATAGCAGGAAAAACTCCAAAAATGGATAGGGTTTCTTGGGTTCATGTCCCAACATTGTCTTTCTTAATAGTAGCTTGTTGGGGCAGACCTCTAGGATCTGAAAATGGAGGGTTACACTTACGGGGATGAGTTAAATATGTTAACGAATTCTTGACCGAAGAACGGTGGCTAATGCCTATAGGAATATGAGTTATTCTGGCATTAGAATTATCTGAGAATTGTCTGAATTCAGGGGAGTAGTTGATCACCCTTTCGGTGGTTGTTGCTCTAAACCTCTGAAGCATCATTGCAAAAACTAAATCAATACACTACAGGAAAAACCACATACGATAGCATTGAAAAAACGCTATCCTAAGGCTACGATAGCGTTTTATGAAACGTTGTCGTAACCCATGTTATTGAAAGTCTGAGACTTTTAATAGCGTTTTTCCCCCAATTGAAATCGCTGTAGAAAGTCTATGTTTATTACGTTATTTTAATGTCGTGGAAACATTTCATAGCGTTGAAAAAAACGCTATGATTTCTCTTTCATAACGTTTTTTATAGCCACAAAACAATGCTATAAAAGACATTTCATAGCATTTTTTGCAACGTTGTTGCAGCCGATGTTATTAAAAGTCTCCAACTTTTCATAGTGTTTTTTCAAAGCTATAGAAAATGCTATAAGAAAATTTATTTTTGATTGCATAATTTTAATGCTATGAAAACATTAACAAAAAAAAGTTATGATTGATCTTTAATAGCATTTCTTATATTATTATGAGATATTGTAGCTTTTTTAACTTTATTACACTTTTTATTAATGTTTCTTTTCATTTAGGATATATTACAAATTTTCCTAATGACCATCTTCTATTATATAGTGGTGTTATAATATGTTTCACCATATTGATCAAGTATCACGTCAAATGATATAAGTCTTGACAAAACTTTTTTGTAGCTAAATAAACATACCAAGACTATTATATGACAATTAAAATATCATAACTACCATCTCATAATTGAAATTTTGTAATTAATTACATCACAAAATAACATATTTAATCAGTGTCCAACATAATGAAGGAAATTCACAAAGTTATTTCTAACAAGTGAGTAGCAAAATAGAAAATGCATCAAATGTTCACATTCAAAGTAATATGGAGAACAAACTTCAAGAACCAAGTGATGTCGTCATCTTCATCCATATGTAAAGCTGCATTTTATCCACTTACAAAAACAAATTACAAAAAAATAATATATACAAATTTTTTTGAAACTCCTATATGCCATAGTTGATTCTATTATGGATATAAAAGTTCAAAATGAAATTTAAAACTTGCACCATCATCTATCAATTACCAACCCTTTATGAGGTTGTTGAAAAGTTTTGTGACATTGCTCAAGTATTAGAATTAAATTATTTGAGACATGTCTAAAAACAAGGGACAATGTAACAAGTGAAGGTAATTTTTTCCTGATAAGCAAACAAAACTTTTCATGAATGTTCTAAAAAATTAGACTTGAAAAAAATACATAATCAGAATCATGTAAACCCCTATCAAGAGCAAAAGAATACAAACTGTGAAATACGCACAAAGAACTAAAAAGAACATCCAATCACTAGCCCCACAAAAATTGAAATATCACAATTTTTTGGTAACAAATGTAATGCTCTAGGATTCTATACCGAACCTAGCGACATTACTAAAGCTTCTATCCTAATTCTAGTCGGATGCTAAGTACAACAACATAACAACATACGAATGGCTAACCCAAAATTTTCTTAACACCTGCTAAACAAGAGAAGACACTTCTATAGTCATAATTGTTCAACTATAAATTTCCACAACACTTCTATATTCAAGAGAACACACTTATGAACCAATACAAAAAATTTCAAAGCATAACTAAGTATTTCTCAACCAGAATGAACGTACATTGATGAAGCCCAACCGCAAAGCCATGTAATCAACACAATTGATAGAACTCCAAAACTGGCGGTTGAAACAAAGCTGCAAGCCGATACAATTAGCTTTATAATAATTAACGTACAACTGCCAAGTTTCGAGTTCTCTAGAATATAATAAAGTGATAGAGTGGTTGATTGTGAAGCTTGATAGGCCATTTGAGAATAACAAGTTTGGTAATAACTAGTGCACACAAAGAGAAAATTTGAGAAGTAATGCAATAATAATACTTAAATGCATCTATCAGACTTTTATGTTCAAATTATGAATATTGTAGGTCAAAATACAAATAATGGAAATTCTTAAATGCATCTATAATGACTTTTAAGAAGGATCCAAAGCTTAGGAACTAGGAGAATGATTTGGTGCAATGTTATTTACCTTGTGCGTTCTGAGTGACTAAAGCCTTGGCCTCATTTTTCCATGTTCTCCACCCATATATGTATCTAAACGATAAATATCAAGCTTCAAGAGGTCGTGGAAATCAAAACAGAAGAGTTCAAAGGTATATATGAGATCAACCAACCTTAATTATGGCCAAGGCAATGGCAACGAAGCTATAAGAAACATGGGTGACACCGAGAATGAATATTAATCGATGAAGCTGCTCTAAACTTTCGTATGAAGCAAATAATTCATGACCCTGGAAAGCAACAAAACAACATAGAGAATGACAAGATAAAGTTTTGAATTCATTCTCGACTCAAATCTTGTGCTCAAACACCAATGTTAATTCACCACTAGACCAACAAACTCCAAATGGCTATAGTGACTACACATACAACTGTTTCAACTAATTACTTACAACACTTCGAAATTAAGGACATAAGTCATAAATAAGATAATAGCAACCAATTGAAAGAGGATTAAATCAAAGAAATGCAAAAAATGAAGCTTGCAATCTCACGAATTGATTAAATCCTATCTTTAAATGCTATGAAAAGATATATGTAACGACCCAACTAAAGCGGGAATAAAAGCATACAAAAAGGGGGTCACTACCACTCTCATGAATACGAAAACATTATAAAAAAACTTCAAAGCGGAAAATAAGAACGTTTTTCAATTAATTTCAGTAGGGCCCAAAACATAAATAAGGTTCTAAAGCAAATAACGGAAAGAAAAGAAAAAACATCTGAATGAATCCCAAATGAGACACCAAAACAACTGTTCAAAACCAAGGTTCAACATGAAACTAATAATAGAAGGAAGGGAAATGAATTCCTAAGGAAACGACACAAAAATCTGCAGCTGCAAGCACATAGCCAGCCAAGCCACGACTCTCGCCTATCGCCAGCGCTCTCAAGTGCCACCTAAAAAGGAAAGACAAATAGGATGGGTGAGTATATAAGAATATACTCAGTAAGTAGCCCACTTAAGAACTGAAACTGATAACTTGAGATCTAGAAGCTTGAAACTGAATTCTTCAATTCTTGGGTTTTAGCGTCACAGGGACCTAACTGAATTATCGTTCGGGTTTCTAACCCTAAGGCCAAACTGATCACATAAACATGCTTTGTCTAGGGTGTTGACCTATCCCCAACTTGTGTCAACTAGAGTGTTGTGTGGGTCAGTCAGTTAAGGTAAGTAAACTAGAGACTAGTTGGCCACCTCTAGCAGAACTACACCTATCCCAACACAACACCCCTGAATGTAAAGATAAAAATACGGTGGAGCAACTGACGCATGCAAACATGCCCGATGCCAACTGGCGCACGAACGACATGCCTGATCATAAGCTCAACACCGTCCTGAACTGAGAGAGCGCACGCTAGCGTGCCTGAAACTGAGCTCTAACAGTCAACTAATAGAACACATGTAAACGTGTCTGGTAGCTAAGTTCTATTAGTCCTGAGATGGGGAAGGAAAACACGCTCTAGCTATGCGAGACTTCAAGAATCTAATAAGTAACCGTTGCAGAGGTCTCGGATGGTTGCTAAATTATGTATAAGGGGTGGCGAGCGATAAAGCCTATATTAATTAATCTTATTAATTGCAAAATTCACGGATAACAAGTTAATTAGAACAAGTTAGTGTAGGGGGGTCCTCCAAGTAACCCAGAAGCCGATCAGACTAATGAAATCAGCTTAAAACGATTATTAGAGAAAACTAGGAAGCCAATGAATTAGAATCAAGCATATGAAACCCCAATCAACCGATCCCTTTTTATGGTATTGATCTCGCCTTATTTCTGTTTTTCATGCTTAGCTTTCTGTCTTTTAAAATTCAGTATTTAATTATTTAATTATTTTTTATTTGACCTTCATTATAAAAATCCCCCTGTTTTCGTAAGCACAAAATTCTTCAACTATTAGGTCCCCTTCCCTGTGTTCGACCCCAGTCACTATTACTACAAAATAGTAGCAGTGTCGTGGATTATAAATTTATTTGGCATGAGCCCCACGACAGGTCGTGTCACCTGCAAATCATGGGCTCCAACGATTCGAGGTTATATGACTAATCTCATTAACCTAGCTAACCATCATCTGTTAACTATCGGGACACTCCACTATAGCCCAGTAGTTGCACTCCCTTCACCGTATATATATTTCTGTCCACCTGATATAACCATGATTAGTAAGTCGATCCTTCACAGGTTGTTCGTAACTAGAGCTGGGTCAAATGTCCGTTTTACCCCTATAGTACTTCTTGTTTCTTAAGTCTCACTGATCCTCTAATGAACAATTGGTTTATGGTCCAACCAACAAACCGAGTCCCTCTCGGGCCAATGAGAGGGCGGTATTGTTGGGTTTTATGCCCTAAAACTCGTAGATAGTAAATGAAACAAATTAATCGATCTCAATAAAGCGTTATTTGAGTAATTCAGTAATTTGGTTATTGAATAATCAAGTTTGCATTAATAAACGCTAAATCCAATAAACTAAGATCCAAGCTTGTTTAAATGAAACTTGAACTAGTATGTGGGGACATACGGGGATTGATGTTCATGTAACAACCTAAAAGGTCTATAGTATAGGGATAAGGCTGGGTACCTTATCCTGGAGACACTATGTGATACGACCCACCTTGTATTCGATACAGATGCAATGATCAAAGGCATCCATGTAGGAGACATGCGGGTGGGGGTATCTTATGCAATGAGTTTGCATAAGACCGAACAACGAAATAGTAACCACTAGATGTAACGCCATTAACTAGTTTAGGTTTCTATTTCAATAGGATGACCTAGGTAACTCTATCTCAATCCTGAGTCTGTTATGAACCCCTTTCAAGAGGGATTGTCCTTAGATTTGTATGGGTGAGTGTGGCTAGTTCGCCGACTCAATAATCCTACCGTTTCAGGGGCAAGACCGAATGAGGCTGACAACATAACAGTACAAGATTGAATTCACTCCTTCCTCTATTGGGGTAAGTAGATGTGTGTTCCCTTAAGAGCTGATTTCGGGGCTTGAACAAAGGCGCATCGTCCTCTCCTAGCCCGAGAGGAACTCCTGTTTAGTGGTTGGACCCTAAACAACTTGTTCGTTAGAGGAATCAATGATACTTAAGGAACCAGAGGTAACCCAGGGGTAAAACAGTAATTTGACCCAGCTGGTGTTAGGAACACACGTGAATGATTGACTTACTGCTTGGTCGATACCCGTGGACATAGAAATGTTCTACAGTGAGAAGAGTGCAGATGTGGTTCTTTAGTGGAGTGACCCACAGTTAACGAATGTTAACTAAACTTGGTTAATGAGTTTGGTCAATTAGTCTCGTATCGTTGGAGCTTTTGATCTGTAGGTCCATTAGGTCCCACTGGTAGCTCATAAAGAGACTTGAGGCAATTAAGTATAAATTGTAAATTGGAAGTGTTCAATTTATTTGGGGAATCGTATAATATATATTGATACATTATAATATAAAGTTTATGAAACTTTATAATATAATTTTTAAATTAATTTCAAAAATTAATTCTTTAGAGAAAATATTTGAAAGAGTTCAAATAAATTTAATATGAATTGGATTCATATTAATTTTAATTTTAATAAAATCCCTAAGATTAAATATATGATATTTAATTGGGTAAATTAATTAATTATGGAATTAATTAATTATTTATTAAAATTAGAGACCTTTTCCTATTAGGGAAGAAAATATTTGAAAGAGTTCAAATAAATTTAATATGAATTGGATTCATATTAATTTTAATTTTAATAAAATCCCTAAGATTATATACATGATATTTAATTAGGGAAATTAATTATTTATGGAATTAATTAATTATTTATTAAAATTAGAGACATTTTCCTATTAGGAAAAAAGGTCTTAGTCTTTACCTATAAATAGGACCCCCGGGGTGGGGTGAAAGGCATCCCATTCATTCTCTACTCTCAGAGAATTCCCCCCAAGACTTCCCCCAAGACTTCCTCTAGACTCCCACCAGTCTCCTGCCTCTAGAACTCTCAGAGTCATACCGGTGTAGCCATAGTGGTGGTATTCACACTAGTTCATGATTAATTCACAAGCAGTTGGTGAATTTAATCTGAGTCGTCAACAAGAGTAAGTAATTTGTTACTATATAAATCGAGTCTTATGTAAGTCCGAGTCTAGAATAGGTTTTTATGAGATAAAAATCGAAGAAATTGCAACGCTGTCATGATTACAGCACGGGTTAGGGATTCGCAACAGGACGGTTCAAGGCGGTTGGGCAGTCCGGTTCACGCGGTCTGACTGGGCTGGGATCGATTTGGTCCGGTTCAGCTGGAATTTAGCTCGATTCGTGGTTTTCGTAGCTGATTCGAATTAGTTAGGGTCGATTCGGGCGGTCTAGACCAGTATTTGGAGCTGCAGAAGAACTTTTAGGATAGAATTTAGCTATAATTATTGTAATTTATGCTTTATTTTATCCTATGGGCCAAAATTAACCGGTTCAATTGCTATTTATTTGCTTTATGGATGTCATATAGCTTAAATTCCCACCATAGGTTAAGCATGTTTTCATGCATATTTTATGTTATAATTGTTATAATGTATGGTAATTATGCATGAATTTAATTTCATGAGTTATTTAGTATAATTGTTATATTAAATATAGGAAATTGGTGAAGCATGATGCATGACATTAATTTAGCTAAATATAGTTAATATATTTAATTAATGTAGCATACATGCTTAGAATTATTTTCATGAGGATTAATATAATTAGTTATATTATGAATGAAAATAATAAATATAAATCAATGCTTATTTACATGTATGAATTAATATAAAATGTTATATTAATTAAATGAAAATGAAATAGCATTGAGCATGACATTAATTAGATTAATATAAGAGTTATATTATATTAATGTCAAATTTCATGTAATTTAATTTCATGGATGTTTAATTAATATAATCGATATTAATTAAATGAAATTGAAATTGCATGAAGCATGACACCACTTTAGATTAATATAATCGTTATATTATCGTTATCGGCGACATAATAATATGGTGTTTAATAATTAGAATATGATTGTTATTTTTCCAACACCATAGAAGCATGTTATAGGGCTAATCATTAAAATTTTATAATAAGTTATAAAATTGATTAGAAACCGTCAACCTACAACAACGATTTGCATGCAAACATAGGACCTTAGGTTAAAATGAATTAATTTTAAAATGTTTAAAATTAATTAGACCTAAGCTCATTATAGTTCTAATAGGATTAGAATTATTTTCTTACTTAGAATTAAAAATAGTTTTAATTGACTAAGTAGGAAAAACATTACTATGATTATAAGGGAACTCCACCGGTTAAGTTCTGCCTAAGCCTGGAGGTACTTAAGATGACGGTTTAAGGAACACCTCCTACCTGGGAACTAACCCAGAAGACCGGAGTTGAATTAATCATAGTTAAATGTTAGCATGCAATGTCACTAGGTTTATTAAAAGAGTTTAATTCACCTAGATCTTTAGAGTAAAGAGTTTACATTACTAAGGTTTTAAGGGAACTCTCCTGATGAAGTTCTGTCTAAGGCTAGAGGTACTTAAGATGACGGTGTACGAAACACCTGCTACTTGGGAACTGAGCCGGAACTTGAGTTGAATTAACCATAGTTATGTTAGCATGCAATGTCACTAGGTCAATTAAAATAGTTTAATTAACCTAGATCTTTAAAGTAAAGATTTATCATAACTATTGGTTATAAGGGAACTCTACCGATAAAGTTATGTCTAAGGATGGAGGTACTTAAGATGACGGTTTACGGAACACCTGCTACTTGGGAACTGAGCCAGAACTTGAGTTGAATTAACCATAGTTATATTAGCATGCAATGTCTCTAGGTAATTAAAAGTGTTTAATCCACCTAGACATTAGAGAAAAGACCTATATATATAAAAGTTCTATACAGACATGGACTTAGATAGATTCACTTAGCCGGAATTTACCTAAGTAATAGACCCTATAATTATAAAAATACTTAGTGGGAGAAAATATATCAAAACAAGATTTTCATAAATCAAGTTTTGCTCTCACGTCCTCAAAAGTTCACAACGTGAGGTTCATGCTTGGCCTCGAGTCACCCTGGGAGTGACCCCCTATGGATGGTGTTTGCATGGATCAATATCAAGGTGAATGAGGGAGTATTTTATAGTAAGTGGGAGCAGGACATGTGTCAACGTATCCTACTGTCTCCTCCATTAGGTTGCACCGTGAGATCTTCATGATCTGCCTGCGAGTCGCCCTGGGAGCGATCACCCTATGGAAGACTTGATCATGGGAGTCGGAACGACGCAAACTCCAGAAATGGATACGGTTTCTTGTTGGGTTTTATGTCCTAAAACTCGTAGATAGTGAATGATTAACGAATTATACACTTGTAACAATAAAGTGTTATTGAGGTTTATGCAATAAAGTGTTATTGTCATATTAAGTCTAGAATTGCACAATATGACCCAAATCCAATAAACTAAGATCCAAGGTTGTTTACATGAGACTTGGACTAGTATGTGGGGACATACGGGGATCAGTGTTTGATGTAGAATTTTCCTACCGCAAGTGTACGGGTCAAGAAATAATATAGTATTTTCGTGTAAAACGAATGTCGTCATCTGGATTGGTTTTCTAGCAAATCAAGTACCGTGAATAATCTTATCCAATTTTATTTAGGGAGCAAAATTCAATGATAAAAGATAAATATAAAGACAAAAAGCATAAAATAAAGGTGGAGACTCAAATGGAAAGACTATTAGAGAATTGATTTCATTGTTGAGATTGAGGATAAATTAATGGGATGAATTTAACATGCAATTATTCTACCAAGTCTAGGAACCTTTTATCACAACTATCTCTCCCGAGCATAATTGATTCTCATGCATGCAATCAACTTGATATCCCTATCTAAGTTCATTAACATGCAAGGCTTTGAGTTTAGTTCTTCAAGCAACTTCTAAAGTTATTCCAAATCCCATCACAAACATAAAATTTCTACTTTAGTCATGCAATTAAATAAAGTAAGTCTTAGGCCAAATCCCCTCTCCCGAGCAAGATTCAACACTCAAATCATTCAACTAGTGATCAAGTAATTGAAAGCATTTAACCATAATTGCATAGGTAAAATAAATGCATATTCATACCACAAATCAATCCAACAAACTAAAACAACTACATCAATCCCTAAGACAAACAACTAGCAATTCATAGTCTTTAAGCTACAAACACTAATTGAAAGAAAAGCCATAAAAACTACAAAAGGTAAGGGAAAGAGAAAGGAAAACTCGAATCTGTCGAAACCGGCACGTCCCCATCACGATCTCCACGTCTTCTCTCTTGATTCCTGCTCCTTGACCTTGCTTTAGCTCCCACCAAAGGTCTCTAGTCGAAATTAGGGCTAAAATCTAACCAATTGGGCTCCCGTTGGCCGTAGCATGAAAAGAAGATTATATAGAAAATTTGCCGATAGCGCTGAGACGCTACAGACAGCGTCGCGATGCTGTCGCAATCTGCAATTTTGGAAAAATTTTCGATAGCGTCGCGACGCTAGGAATTTTTTTTATTTGTTTTATTTTATTTTATTTTTTTAGATTGAAGACTCCATTTGACTCCAATTGCTGAATTAAGCTTCAAACACATACTTCCTACAAATAAAACATAAAAATGCATAAATTTGGGCAAATAATTGTAAAAGACTAGCTTAATTAATCAGAGAAAAATAGCTAGCTATGCTCGCTATCAAATACCCCCAAACTTAAGCTTTTGCTAGTCCTCGAGCAAACTAAAAATCAAGCATACAGTGGAAGAATGGATGCAACAAACATGACTCAATCCTCAAGGCTCAAAAGTCAATAGTGAAGCAAGAGACATGCACACAAGGACCAATGAGGGAGACAAATTATAATTTTTCCAAAATTAACTTGCACAAGCGAGATCTAACTCAACAAGATCAGACTCTACTAGCCCGGGATTGGATTATTGAACTCTCAGCTCATCTTCCCTCTACACTGGCACTAAGGTTTCACTAACGAGTTAATGGAACAAATTAGTTTGTTTTCCTCCATACTTAGGTGCTCATAATTGACAATTAAATTAAGCATTTATATGTGGCACTAGCTTTCACACACCTATTGTAGGGACCCTTAACCTGAGTTTTCTCGGGTTGGCCTAACTGATCACAACAAGGGTAGCTCTTTTTGCCTAAATCTTTATTACTCATTGCAAACTGTGCACAGGCCATGACATAATAATTTTTTCTTTCAAAAGTAACAACAAGAATGATTTTTTCTTTCATGATCATGATAAGCATATATTCTTTTCTTTCCTCCTAAGCAAGATTAAACATGCTTATTTGCAAAAAATTAACTCTTTAGCTCTTCCCTACACCTATCGAGGTGACAACAAGCATATGAACTCAATAATTCGCTCCTAAGCCTTCAAATCCAAGTCTAGCCAAGACAAATACTCTACTCATGCAATCCATCTCCTAGAAAAAGTTTAAAAAGTCTCCCTTTTTGGGCACTCATGCTTACAACTCATCGCAAGCTTAAAAATTGACAAGAAAGCATATCCTAGGACATCATTGTCATGCAAAAATAGCATCCAGAAAACAACTATATGCTTAATTCAAAGAAAGCTAAAAACTATAGCTCGAACTCAGATGCTCAAGGGCTCCACAAACATGCTATTCCACCCCCAAACTTAAAACATGCATTGTCCTCAATGTATAAAGAAAATAAGGCATAAACAAGCATGAGAACAATAAAAGAATGAGAGGAGTGAATAATACTGGCCTGGAATGATGCTGACTTCTTGCTTGAAATCTTGAAAACTTGAAAGCAAAGGAGAGACAGAAAACAAGACCTACAAAAGAAACACAAACAATAAATAAAACTCAAAAGAAAGACACAACTAACTTACTTGGGTTGCCTCCCATAAGCGCTTGTTTAACATCATTAGCTCGACGTGTTGACCGTGCTTCAAGGAGGCTTCTTTTCTGTGAATCCAACAGAGGTGCTCTTTCTTGCACCTTTCTTGTAGCCCATGAAAAGCACGTCTGAATGTCCCTTAGAGTCTTCAACTGCTTTGAAAATTTCTTTTTCGTTCCTGACTCTAAGAGTGAGCTCCCTGCGCTCAATATCAATAATCACTCGCCCAGTGGCGAGGAATGGTCTTCCTAATATGACAGGCATTGAAGGATTTTCTATCATGTCCATAACATATAAATCAATAGGGAGGAAAAATCTACCTACTCTGATTAACACATTTTCTACAATGCCAACTGGTCTAACCACAGATTGATCAGCCAATTGGAGCTTTACAGGAGTAGATTTAATCTCACCTATGTCTAACTTTTTGCACAAAGATAGAGGAATGATATTGATGCTAGCACCTAAATCACATAATGCTCTGAAAGAATAAGTACCAAAACTACAAGGAACAGAAAAACTCCCTGGATCTGCTACTTTTTCAGGTACCTTCTGTTGTACTCTGGTGCTGCATGTGGAAGCGAGATATACGGTGTCAACCTTCTTTTCCTTTCGCTTCTTTGCTAACCACTCCTTCATGAACCTGTTATACCGTGGCATCTCTAACGCCTCTGCAAAAGGAATATTAATGTTCAGATTCATAAAAGCATTCATAAACTTGTCAAACTAAACCTGATTATTCTTTTTATTCTTTTTCTTTTTCTTTTCTTTGGGAACCATTAGTGTGGGAGAAGGAATATGAGGCTCAGGTTCAGGCTTTTCAGCCTCATCTGATGATGTGTCATCCTCAGCTTCCCCTGTAGACGTGTCATAATCCTCAGACTCAGGCTCCTCGTCAGCTTCCTCCTGGTGCACAGTGATTGCCTTACAGTACTCCATATGGGTTTTCTCTTGCTCAGCTGGGGCTTTACCTTTATTCATAGAACTCACAACATTTACCAACTGTCCCAGCTGAGTATCAATGTTCATGATGGCTGCACTGTGGCCATTCACCGTGGTGTTGATGGCAATGACTGCCTCCTCTAACTTGGTTGTCCTGTTACTGGACTCTGCAATGAAAGCTCCAACAAGATCTTCTAACTTTTTATTTTCTTGAGTTTGAGGGGCAAAACCAGGAGGATTAAGAACATTCTTATTATTCGCATAAGAGAAATTTTCATGGTTCCTATTGTTAGGGTGATAATGTGTAGGTGTAGAATTATTATTATATCCCTTAGAATTAAAATTTGATACAAACTGAACCTGCTCGATGGTCTCCTCCTGAGGTCTAGATGCTAAAGCAGCAGCTGATTCAATTGATTGAGCACTCCTTGTACCTGAAAATTTCATAAAAGCATTAGCAAGGGAAGTCATCTGGGCTTGGAGTGCACTTACTTTATCAACCTCAAACACTCCAGCAGCAATCTTTTTGGGTGTAGACCGCTCAGATGGCCACTGATAGCTGTTGGTGGCCATATCCTCTAGAAGTATGCGAGCATTTTCCACGGTCTTGGACAACAGAGTCCCACCTGCAGCTGCATCAACAATCGTTTTTGTACTAGGAGTTAAACCCTTATAAAACAATTGTACCTGAAGCCAGTCGGGGTATCCATGTTGAGGACACTTCCTCAACAACTCTTTGAATCGCTCCCAAGCCTCAAACAGCTGCTCATCATATTGTTGATGGAATGTCCCAATCTCGATCCTCAGCTTGACCGTCTTTGCAGGAGGGAAAAACTTCTTCAAAAAGGCCTGGACCAAAGCATCCCAGGTGGTGATGCTCCCAGGGGGAATAGATTGCAACCAATCTCGTGCTTTATCCTGCAAAGAAAAAGGGAATAAACGTAAGCGAATAGCATCCTCAGAAACTCCATTAATTTTTACCGTCCCACAAATATCCAAAAATGATTTTAGATGAGAATTTGGATCCTCGGTGGGCGATCCTCTATATGCACAGTCTCGAGCCATCTGAATGAGACCGGTCTTCAACTCAAAGTTGTTGGCATTAATCGGGGCATAGACAATCCCCGACTGTTGCCCCTGAATAATTTCTCTGTTTTCTCTTTGAATCCTATGAATTGTTCTTTCGATCTCGGGATCCAACGGTATCACTTCTCTACTACTACGCATACAAAAGCAAAACTACCCTAAAAAAGAAAGAAAACAATTAGGGAAAGAAATAAAGAAAAGAAAAACAACTAATCTAAATATGGAAAATATAATCTAGAAAAGGAAACAAAATAACCTAATATGGAATGCAAAAATATATATGGCAAGACACAAATAAGGAAACTAACAAATAAGGAAAAACTAATCTAAAAAGGAATAACAAGAAACAAATAAGGAAAAGATTACACAACTAAAAGAAAATCTAAGCTAGAAAAACAAATATGGAAAGAAAAACAAATAAGGAAAAAAATGCAATCAACCTAAAAAAGTAAAAATACACCCTAAATTAAGACCGAACAATTTTTTTCACAATATCAATCTAGCTAAATGTGCCAATCCCCGGCAACGGCGCCAAAAACTTGATGTGGAATTTTCCTACCGCAAGTGTACGGGTCAAGTAATAATATAGTGTTTTCGTGTAAAACGAATGAAGTCCTCTGGATTGGTTTTCTAGCAAATCGAGTACCGTGAATAATCTTATCCAATTTTATTTAGGGAGCAAAATTCAATGATAAAAGATAAATCTAAAGACAAAAAACATAAAATAAAGGTGGAGACTCAAATGGAAAGACTCTTAGAGAATTGATTTCATTGTTGAGATTGAGGATAAATTAATGGGATGAATTTAACATGCAATTATTCTACCAAGTCTAGGAGCATTATACCACAAATCAATCCAACAAACTAAAACAACTACATCAATCCCTAAGACAAACATCTAGCAATTCATAGTCTTTAAACTACAAACACTAATTGAAACAAAAGCCATAAAAACTACAAAAGGTAAGGGAAAGAGAAAGGAAAACTCGAATCTGTCGAAACCGGCACGTCCCCGTCACGATCTCCACGTCTTCTCGCTTGATTCCCGCTCCTTGGCCTTACTTTAGCTCCCACCAAAGGTCTCTAGTCGAAATTAGGGCTAAAATCTAACCAATTGGGCTCCCCTTGGTCGTACCATGAAAAAAAGATTATATAGAAAATCTGCTGATAGCGTCGCGACGCTACATACAGCGTCGCGACGCTGTCGCGATCTGCAATTTTGGAAAATTTTTCGATAGCGTCGCGACGCTATGAATTTTTATTTTTATTTTTTTTTTTAGATTGAAGACTCCATTTGACTCCAATTACTGAATTAAGCTTCAAACACATACTTCCTACAAATAAAACATAAAAATGCATAAATTTGGGCAAATAATTGTAAAAGATTAGCTTAATTAATCAGAGAAAAATAGCTAGCTATGCTCGCTATCAAATACCCCCAAACTTAAGCTTTGTATTCGATACAGACGTATTGATCCAAGGCGTCCATGTAGGAGACATGCGAGCGAGGGTATCCTATGCAATGAGTTTGCATAAGACCGAACCACGAAATAGTAAACCACTAGATGTAACACCGTTAACTAGTTAGGTTACTGTTTCAATAGGATGGCCTACGTAACTCAATCTTAATCCTGAGTATGTCATGAACTCCTTCTCATGAGGGATTGTCCTTTGATTAGTACGGGTGAGAGTGGCCAGAACGCCGACTCAATAAGCCTACCTTCTTGGGGACAAGACCGAGTGGGGGCTTGGGACATGACAATACAAGATGGAATTCACTCCTTCCCCTATTGGGGCAAGTAGATGTGTGTTCCCTTAAGGGTTGATTCCGGGTCTTGAACAAAGGTGTGTCGTCCTCTCTTGGCCCGAGAGGAACTCTTGTTTAGAGGTTGGACCCTAAACAAATTGTTCATTAGAGGGATCAGTGGTACTTAAGGAACCAGAGGTAACCCAGGGGTAAAACGGTAATTTGACCCAGCTGGTGTTACGAACACACGTGAAGGATTGACTTACTGCATTGGTAGATATCCGTGGACACAGAAATATTCTACAGTGAGAAGAGTGCAGTTGTGGGTCTTTAGTGGAGTGACCCACAGTTAACGAATGTTGATTGGCTCGGTTAATGAGTTTAGCTGATCAATCTCGTATCGTTGGAGATTTTGATTTGTAGGTCCATTAGGTCCACCTGCTGATGTGCAAATTGCTAACCGCAAGTGTACGGGTCAAGTAATAATATAGTGATTATGCAATCAAATGTCGTCCTTTGGATTGGTGTCTAGCCAAGTTTTAATTATCGAAAATACTCTTGGCCAATTTTATTTAGGGAATCAAATAGAATGAGAATATGAATTAATCAACACAAAACTAAAGTAAAAAGTGACAATCAAATGGGAATAATTGGTCTTAGGGAATTGATTTCACCAATTGGAGTTATGGATTAATAAACGGATTAACACATGCTATGATTCATAAATCCTGGCAACTAAAATCACACATATCTCTCCCGAGCATACATGATTCTCCCATATGCAATTGAACCCGATATCCCTATCTAAATCCAATAAACATACAAGGCAATAAGGCTAACCTTTATGACAATTTCTAGAATTAACCTTAATCTCCCGATTTTTAGCTAAATTCTAGTTATGCATATTGATTACTAATTTAAATCCTCTCTCCCGAGTTAGATTCAAATATAAACATCAATCAATTTTTGGCCAGTAAATCGAAAGCATTAAACATACAACATATGCATAAATGACATCAATAGCATAAATACCGTAAATCAATCCAAAACTTGCCCAACGGCTACATCAATCCCTAAGAATTAAACTTAGCTACACATAATCCTCGTTACAATATAAACTAAGTCTAAATAAGCCATAAAAAGTGTCTAAAGTAAGGGAAAAGAGAAATAGACTCGTTGTTGGCCGAGACCGAACGTCCCCGTCACGATCCCCACGAACAATGGGTTGATTTCCAACTAATCCCCTTTACTTCAGCTCAATTCTGTCCTCTTTCTGCTCTAATGTCGGCTCCAAAAGTCCCCAATTCGAAGTCCCCAAAAACCTAGCCGAAAGGATGCTTAAATAGCAAAATTTCGTCGTAGCGTCGAGACGCTGTCGCGATCCACAAATTTGAAAAATTTTCTATAGCGTCGCGACGCTATGATTTTTTTTTTTTTTTTTTTTTTTAGATTGGAAGCTTTATTTCACTCCAATTGCTGAATTAAGCTTCAAGCACATATTTCCTACAAATAAAACATAAAAATGCATAAATGTGGGCAAATAATTGTAAAAGACTAGCTTAATTAATCAGAGAAAAATAGCTAGCTATGCTCGTTATCACCTGCTAGCTCATAACGGGTTCTGAGATAATATAGTCTTGATTATTAAAGGGAAAATAAGTTAATTGTCTTTTGATGCAATTAATATAATGTATGGAGATACATTATAGTATAAGTTTAATTAATGAATTAAACTTTATAATAAAATTAATTTTGGATATGATTCAAAATTAATTAATGAGAGAATTATGAATTTAATTAAATATGTGATATTTGATTAATTCATGAATTAATTAATTGGGGAATTAATTAATTTAAGTTTAATTTTGTTAAATGTGATTTAATCAAATTAATACTATAGTTTATATTAATGTACATTTTGATGCACATTAAAACTATAGGTTAAATGAGAGAGATAAAATTGAATATGATTTAATTATAAATTAGATATTTGATATTTAATTGATGTGGGATCAATTAATTTAAATTAATTGAATGACTTATTTAATTCAATTGAATGTGATTTAATTGAATTAAAACTATATGTTATAATTGATTTAATTAAAACTGGTTTAATTAAATTAATTATAATTAATTAGATAATAAATTATTATTTAAATAATTATTAATTATTTAATTATTTAATTATTATTTGATAATAATTAAACGATCCAGATCATTTGGATTTGATCCAATGGTTGAGATCTTGTATGGTTTTAACTCCCTCCCCACTTATTGTGAAGTGGAGAGGGGTTACCCAATTTTTCTCCCATTCTCTCATTGACGCAAAGTACAGAGAAAAATTCTCTCTGAGTTCTCTATATCTCTCAACCAAAAATCAGCAATCATATTGCTGAATTTTTCCCATCCAAGGCGATTTTGGTTCCCACAAACCAATCTCAAGATATCCCAAGAGAATAGCAAGTGTTCTTGCGTGGTGGTGTCCATTTGGAGATCAAGAACGAGATCCTTGGAGCATTGTGCAGTGTTCTTCAAAATCCAGTAAGTGTTCTTGATCTTGAATAAATTTCCAGCATGTTTAATCTTAGTAATTTAGAAATTGTTTCTAATTTTGATTTGCCAACGTACCGATTTTTCTATAATTGAAATTTAATTTGAGAAAGGTCTTGTTTGCTTCCGCTGCCAAAGAGATTTTAACCGTTTCAATTGGTATCAGAGCCATCTCGTTAATTAAATTCGATTTATGAAAGTTGCGTTGGTTCTTGGTGGGATTTATTCTGCATTATGAATGTTGGTTTGCTTTAAAGACTGTTTTGGTATTTTTTTGGCATTAGATTTACAAATTTCCTATGATTTGATCATGTGAGGGCCCATGTTTTTGGGGCAAATTGTTGTAAATCGAGTCTTGTAAGTCCGTGTCTATAAATTTAGGATCAATTTGTTGATCGGTGTTCGAATCGGGGTTGAAATCGGAGAAGAACGACTGCTGGAATAGAAGGCAGTAGGCTGCCCAGAGGCGTAGCGTCGCGACCCTGCTCAACGGAGTCGCGACGCTGAAGATCAGGCGTTGGAAAAATCGGGCTAGCGTCGGGACGCTTGGCCTACAGCGTCTCGACGCTGATGGTAGTTTCCGAATTCGCGGGGCGTTGAACGAGACGTGCGGAGTGAAGCAGTTTCTTCAGGCGGTTAGAAATAATTTTATTTTGCGTTCCTTATATCTTGAACGTGGTTCGCTAGAGCAGTGGTTTGCGCGTGCCTCTAGCATCCACGAGGGCGCGGGTTTGAGGCAAGTTTTATTTTTTTTCGTGTGGGCGTGATGGTTTGCAGTTTGGAATTCGGTTCGGCCCGGTTCTCCGAGGGTTTGGTCCGGTTCATGGATGGTTGGTATGGTTTGAGCAATTTGTGACCGGTTCGGACGATTCTGACACGGTTCGGGCTGGTTCGAAGCGGTTCGAGGTGATTCAGACCATTTACAAGGCGGTTTAGGCCTAGATCTTGAATTATTAATGTAATTTTTCATTATTTTTGCCTTAGGATGCCAAAATACCGGTCTTATTATTTCTATTTATTGCTTTATGAATGTCATTTAGCTAGATCCCACCATAGGTTAAGCATGTTTTCATGCATTTTTATGTTATAAATGTTATAATATATGATAATTATGCATGAATTTAAAATTCATGAGTTATTTAGTATAATTGCTATATTAAATATATGAAATTGGAAAAGCATGATGCATGACATTAATTAGATAAGTATAAGGTGTTATATTTTATTAATGTAGCATGCATGCTTAAATTTATTTTCATGAGTATTAATATAATAGTTATATTATGAATAGAAATAAATTTCAATGCTTGTTTTCTTGTATGATTTAATATAAAATGTTATATTAATTTAAATGAAAATGGAATAGCATTGAGCATGACATTAATTAGATTAATATAAGAGTTATATTATATTAATGTCTAATTTCATGTGATTTAATTTCGTTGATGATTAATTAATATAGTCGATATTAATTAAATGAAATTGAAATTGCATGAAGCATGACACCACCTTAGATATATAATCGTTATATTATCGGCGTCATGAGCGTTATGGTGTTTAATAACTGGAATTTGATTGTTATTGTTTCCAACACCATAGAAGCATGTTATAGGGCTAAGCATTAAAATTTTATAATAGTTGTAAAATTGATTAGAAACCGTCAACCTATAACAAAGAGTTGCATGCAAACATAGGACCTTAGGTTAAATTGAATTAATTTTAAAATGTTTAAAATTAATTAGACCTAAGCTCTTTTTAATTCTAATAGGATTAGAATTATTTTCTTACTTAGAATTAAAATAGTTTTAATGCACTAAGTAGGAAAAACATTACTATGGTTATAAGGGAACTCTCCCGGTGAAGTTTTGTCTAGGCTGGGGGTACTTAAGTTGACGGTTACGGAACACCTCCTACCTGGGAACTGACCCAGAACCTGAGTTGAATTAATCATAGTCTAATGTTAGCATGCAATGTCACTATGTAATTAAAGGGGTTTAATTCACCTAGACATTAGAGTAAAGTCCTATATATAAGAGTTATAATAGACATAGACTTAGATAGATTGACTTAGCCGGATTTATCTAAGTCCCCCTGTGTTCACACCGTGAGATCCATGCTCGGCTTCGTGTCGTTTTAGCGTGGCCTCCCTTCGGAAACTGAGGAGCCTAGGCCTATTATGAGTGCAAACACGAGTGACCTTTCATCTTCCTAGAGAGATTGTGAGGTCCATTGTTTTTTTTTTCCTTCTTACTTTACTTTGTTTTACAGCATGGAAAATCAAGGTGAAGGTAGTAACATTTACGAGGCCCGAATGAGAGAGGCGCAACAAGGAGCTATAGAGCGATTGATTCGTAACGTAGCAGACTTGACAGAACGTATGGGAAGGTTGGAGACTCAACGCCAAGTCCAAAAGAGGATACCACCTCCACCACCACAACGTGTTGTAGTTGATAACATCCCCTATGAGCACGATTATGAGGATGACAAATCTAATGAACATGAGGATGACCAAGTTACATTAGTTGGGGCTCCAAGAGGAGGAGAAAAGCGTCTTGGTTGTGGCTTACATAGAGCGAGAGGCCGAGGAAGAGGATATCAAAATTTCCAAAGGAGAGCTCCATGGGAAGAAGCTCACGTTGATCGTAACTTGGGGAGCATCAAATTAAAGCTTCCAAAGTTTTATGGAAAAACTGATCCAGAGGAGTACCTTCAATGGGAGAAAGCGGTGGAATACGTGTTTGATTGTCATAACTTTAGCGATGAAAAGAAGGTAAAACTTTGCGTTGCTCAATTTAAACAATACGCTCAAACATGGTGGGATAAGTTGATGTCAAGAAGGAGAAGAAATCTCGAGGCATCAATCGATTCATGGTATGAATTCAAAGAGTCAATGAGGAAGCGGTTTGTTCCAAAGCATTTCCAAAGGGACATGGCACAACAACTTCAAAGATTGAGACAAGGAAGTAAGTCTGTGGAAGATTACTACAAAGAGATGGACACTTTGATGGATCGACTAGATCTTGATGAAGACATGGAAAGTCTCATGGCACGATTTCTTGATGGCCTGAACAAGGAGATTGCAGACAAGGTTGATCTACAACCTTATGGTGACATAGAGGAGATGCTGCATCTTGCCATAAAGGTGGAAAAACAATTGAGTACTAGAAGAGCAAGGTACACTTCATCTAAACCCACTTCTTCTTTCAATTCATCATGGAAAAAGGAGAATAAAAGTGATTTCAGAAGTAGAGAAAAGTTTGTGCAAGAAAAATCTAAAGAAAGGGGTGAGTCTTCTTTGAAAGGAAAGGCTAAAGTAGAAGAGCCTAGGGAAAGAAATAGGGATATCAAGTGCTGGAAATGTCAAGGGTTAGGGCATGTGAGTAGGGATTGTCCAAACAAAAGGACAATGATTATCAATAATGGAGAAGTAGTAACTGAGGGTGAAGAAAGTTAAAGTGAGGAGGAGAAAGAAGAAATTGTTGAGATAGAGGAGTCTAGTGATGGAAGTTATGAAGAACCAATTGTTGGGGACGTGTTTGTAACTAGAAGAGCTTTAAGTGCTCAAGTTAAAGAGGAACTAGTTGAAGAGCAAAGGGAAACATTGTTTCATACTCGTTGTCATGTGAATGGCAAGGTTTGTTGTGTGATCATAGATGGTGGAAGTTGTACAAATGTTGTTAGTACATTACTTATCAAAAGATTGGGATTGCCTACAATACCACATCCTAGACCTTACAAACTTCAATGTTTGAACAATTCTGGAGAAGTTAGAGTCAATAGACAATGTCTTGTCTCATTTTCTATTGGGAGATATAGTGATAATGTTCTATGTGATGTTGCTCCTATGCATGCTGGAAAAATTCTTTTAGGAAGACCGTGGCAATTTGACACAAAGGTGATGCATGATGGTTATCTTAACCGCTACAAATTTACCAAAGATGGGAGAAAGATTATTCTTCTTCCTTTGTTAACTAGCGATGTGTTTGATGAGCAATGTAAGTTAGAGAAAATGAGAGTGGAGGCCGAAAAAAATGATAAAGAGGGTAAAAATATTTTGAGTGAGAAAAACAAAAGAGAAAAGAGTTTGAAAGAAAAAGAGAAGAATTCTAGTGAGAGTGAGAAAAGAAATTGTGGAGAAAAAGAAAAGAGTGGAAAGAATGAGAAACGACCAAAAGAGAGAAAAGAAAAAAAAATGAGAGTCTTCTATTAGCTAGAAACAGAGAGGTTAGGAAAACTTTGTTTTCAACAAAACCAATGTTTGTACTTTTGTGCAAAGGACCATGTTTTCTAACTAATGACTCAAAAACTTCTTTGCTTAGTGTTTTTTTTTTTTAGTTTGTTGCAGGATTTCGAAGACATATTTCCTAAAGAACTACCAAGTGGATTGCCACCACTTAGGGGGATTGAGCATCAAATTGATTTCATTCCAGGAGCTGTCATTCCAAATAGACCAGCATATCGAGCTAATCCTACTGAGACAAAAGAAATTCAAAAGCAAGTTGATGAGTTGCTTGCCAAAGGATATGTGAGGGAAAGTTTGAGTCCTTGTTCTGTTCCAGTCATTTTGGTTTCGAAGAAGGATGGTTCTTGGAGAATGTGTGTGGATTGTAGAGCCATCAACAAGATTACGGTAAAGTATCGTCATCCTATACCTAAACTTGATGATATGTTAGATGAATTGCATGGATCTGTTTTATTTACTAAAATTGATCTTAAGTCTGGATACCATCAAATTAGGATGAAAGTTGGTGATAAATGGAAAACTGCCTTTAAGATCGAACATGGATTGTATGAGTGGTTAGTTATGCCTTTTGGTCTTACAAATGCACCTAGTACATTTATGCGTCTCATGAATCATGTTTTGTGTGAATTTCTAGGAAAATTTGTGGTAGTTTACTTTGATGATATTCTTGTCTACTCTAAGTCCTTGAACGAGCATGTAGAGCATGTTAGGAAGGTTTTACTTGCATTGAGGGAAGCTCAGTTGTTTGCAAATTTGCAAAAGTGTGCTTTTTGTTTAGATAGACTTAATTTCCTTGGATTTGTTGTTTCTGCAAATGGTATTGAAGTTGATGGTGATAAAGTTAAAGCTATCCAAGCATGGCCACAACCTAAAAATGCTAGTGAAGTTAGATCTTTTCATGGCTTAGCTAGTTTTTATCGGAGGTTTATTAAGGATTTTAGTACCATTGCTGCACCACTTAATGAGATGGTTAAAAAGAATGTTGTTTTCAAATGGGGAGAATCTCAAGAAAAGGCATTTACTATTTTAAAAGAAAAATTGAGTTCTGCACCTTTATTGTCTTTGCCTAATTTTGAAAATACTTTTGAAATTGAATGTGATGCTAGTGGCATAGGAATTGGAGCAGTTTTAATGCAGGAACAAAAGCCCATTATGTACTTTAGTGAGAAATTGAATGGTGCTGCTTTAAACTATCCAACATATGACAAAGAATTGTATGCTTTGGTAAGAGCATTACAAACTTGGCAACATTACCTATGGCCAAAAGAGTTTGTGATCCATACTGATCATGAAAGCTTAAAGCATCTCAAGGGACAAGATAAGTTAAATCATCGTCATGCTAAGTGGGTGGAGTTCATTGAATCATTTCCATATGTTATAAGGTACAAAAGTGGTAAGGAAAATGTTGTTGCTGATGCATTATTTAGGAGATATAGCTTGTTGTCAACTTTATCTTCTAAATTGTTGGGATTTGAATTTTTGAAAGAAATGTACGAAAATGATGATGATTTTGGAAAAATCTTTTCTCAATGTGTAAAGGGAATAGTAGTAAATGATTTCTATGTTTTTTATGGTTTTCTGTTTAGGAAAGACAAACTTTGCATTCCTAAGGGTTCATATAGAGAATTGCTTGTGAAAGAAGCACATGAGGGTGGTCTTATGGGTCATTTTGCTGAACATAAGACGTATGCTTCACTCAAGGATTATTTTTATTGGCCACACATGCAGCATGATGTTCATAAAGTTTGTAGTACATGCATTACATGTAGAGAAGCTAAGTCCAAGTCTAGACCACATGGCTTGTACACACCTTTGCCTGTTCCTAATACACCTTGGATTGATTTGTCTATGGATTTTATTCTTGGGTTTCCTAGAACTAGTAGAGGGCATGATAGCATCTTGGTGGTTGTTGATAGGTTTAGCAAAATGTCACATTTCATTGCTTGTCATAAAGCTGATGATGATAAGAACATTGCTGATTTATTCTTTAAAGAAGTTGTGAGATTGCATGGTATTCCTAATTCCATTGTTAGTGATAGCGATGTAAAATTTTTAAGTCATTTTTGGAAAGTTTTGTGGGGAAAATTAGGAACTAAGTTGTTGTTTTCAACCACATGTCACCCACAAACTGATGGCCAGACAGAGGTTGTAAATCGAACATTGATCACTTTACTTAGGGCAATACTTGACAAGAATCTTCGTATGTGGGAAGAAATGTTACCTTTTGTTGAGTTTGCTTACAATAGGGTTGTCCATAGCACAACTAAGTGTTCACCTTTTGAGATAGTCTATGGATTTAACCCTAATACACCTCTTGATTTATTACCTTTGCCAACTAACAAGCTTGTTCATCGTGATGCTAATTCAAAAGCTGAGTTTGTCAAAAAGCTTCATACACAAGTGAAAGAAAGAATTGAGAAGCAAAATGACAAAGTGGCAAAAAAAGTGAATCGTGGACAAAAACCCCTCATTCTAAAACCTGGAGATTGGGTTTGGGTTCATTTTCGAAAGGAGCGTTTTCCAAACCAAAGAAAGTCCAAGTTACATCCAAGGGGAGATGGGCCATTCCAAGTGTTGGAAAAGATCAATGACAATGCATACAGAATTGATCTTCCTAGTAAGTATAATGTGAGTGCCACATTTAATGTTGCTGACTTATCTCTTTTTGATATAGGTGATTCAGATTCGAGGGCGAATCCTTTCGAAGAGGGGGAGAATGATAAGGGAATAAGCAATCAAGAAGCTCAAGAAGAAGAACTTGAAGCTCCACCAACTCAATTAAGCTTGAATGAAGCTCCATGGGTGTCAACGCCAATTGAATCCAATCATGAGGAGATCATTATGCCACTAGCTCCAATGACAAGATCTAGAGCTAAAAGACTACAAGAGGCATTAAATAGTTACTTCCAAGCTAAAGTGACTATCCATGACGAAGAGTTACATCCATTCAAGCTTGGAAAGGCACCCATTCAACCAAAAGACACAATGAATCTAAAAATCCAGATTCATTCACATATTTAATGCATAATGTATCTTTTGAATTCATGAATTTGTATTTATGACGGTTCATGAATGGATTTGAAAGGGTAGGGGCTGAATTTAGACCACATAGATGAAGGGTTGCATCCTTTCATGATGTCTTTCCAATTAGTATAAATATGGATGTAATTTGTCATTTGAACACAAGCTGAAATTGAATGAAATCTTAGATTGAGTTTAGTCTCTCTCAAGCTTTTATGCTTTCTTTGTGTTCTTGTGTTTAGAATGCATGCTTAGAACTTTCAATCTAGTTTGATCAATTAGATTGTGAAGAGTTCGATATCTTGAAGTTAGGAACGAGTTCTCCTTTCTTCTTGATCTTTGATCATCCTTCCAAGTAAATCTGTTTAACTTTCTTGGGGTTGTTTTATCATCTCGTTATTGGGGTTATTCTTATTATTGTTGTGGGGGTTCACCTGAAAATAAGGGGAGTTCTCAAGCATAATTGAGGTAGTTCCTTTATCATTAAGTCTAGAATTGCACAATATGACCCAAATCCAATAAACTAAGATCCAAGGTTGTTTACATGAGATTTGGACTAGTATGTGGGAACATACGGGGATCAGTGTTCAAGTAACAACCTAAAAGGTCTATAGTACAGGGATAAGGCTGGGTACCTTATCCTGGTAACACTATGTGATACGGCCTGCTTTGTATTCGATACAGACGTATTGATCCAAGGCGTCCATGTAGGAGACATGCGAGCGGAGGTATCCTATGCAATGAGTTTGCATAAGACCGAACCACGAAATAGTAAACCACTAGATGTAACACCGTTAACTAGTTAGGTTACTGTTTCAATAGGATGGCCTAGGTAACTCAATCTTAATCCTGAGTATGTCATGAACTCCTTCTCATGAGGGATTGTCCTTTGATTAGTACAGGTGAGAGTGGCCAGAACGTTGACTCAATAAGCCTACCTTCTTGGGGACAAGACCGAGTGGGGGGCTGGGGACATGACAATACAAGATGAAATTCACTCCTTCCCCTATTGGGGCAAGTAGATGTGTGTTCCCTTAAAGGCTGATTCCGGGTCTTGAACAAAGGCGCGTCGTCCTCTCCTGGCCCGAGAGGAACTCTTGTTTAGAGGTTGGACCCTCAACAAATTGTTCATTAGAGGGATCAGTGGTACTTAAGGAACCAGAGGTAACCTAGGGGTAAAACGGTAATTTGACCCAGCTGGTGTTACGAACACACGTGAAGGATTTACTTACTGCATTGGTCGATATCCGTGGACACATAAATATTCTACAGTTAGAAGAGTGCAGTTGTGGGTCTTTAGTGGAGTGACCCACAGTTAATGAATGTTGATTGGCTCGGTTAATGAGTTTAGTTGATCAATCTCATATCGTTGGAGCTTCTGATCTGTAGGTCCATTAGGTCCACCTGCTAGCTCATAACGGGTTCTGAGATAATATAGTCTTGATTATTAAAGGGAATATAAGTTAATTGTATTTTGATGCATTTAATATAATGTATGGAGATACATTATAGTATAAGTTTAATTAATGAATTAAACTTTATAATAAAATTAATTTTGGATATGATTCAAAATTAATTAATGAGAGAATTATGAATTTAATTAAATATGTGATATTTGATTAATTCATGAATTAATTAATTGGAGAATTAATTAATTTAATTTTAATTTGGTTAAATGTGATTTAATCAAATTAATACTATAGTTTATATTAATGTACATTTTGATGCACATTAAAACTATAGGTTAAATGAGAGAGATAAAATTGAATATGGTTCAATTATAAATTCGATATTTGATATTTAATTGATGTGAGATCAATTAATTTAAATTAATTGAATGACTTATTTAATTCAATTGAATATGATTTAATTGAATTAAAACTATATATTATAATTGATTTAATTAAAATTGGTTTAATTAAACTAATTATAATTAATTAGATAATTAATTATTAATTATTTAATTATTTAATTATTATTTGATAATAATTAAACGTTCCAGATCATTTGGATTTGATCAATTGGTTGAGATCTTGTAGGGTTTTAACTCCCTCCCCACTTATCGTGAAGTGGAGAGGGATTACCCAATTTTTCTCCCATTCTCTCATTGACGCAAAGTGCAGAGAAAAATTCTCTCTGAGTTCTTTCTATCTCTCAACCAAAAATCAGCAATCATATTGCTGAATTTTTCCCATCCAAGGCGATTTTGGTTCCCACAAACCAATCTCAAGATATCCCAAGAGAATAGCGGGTGTTCTTGCCTGGTGGTGTCCATTTGGAGATCAAGAACGAGATCCTTGGAGCATTGTGTAGTGTTCTTCGAAATCCCGTAAGTGTTCTTGATCTTGAATAAATTTCCAGCATGCTTAATCTTAGTAATTTAGAAATTGTTTCTAATTTTGATTTGTCAACGTACCGGTTTTTCTATAATTGAAATTTAATTTGAGAAAGGTCTTGTTTGCTTCCGCTGCCAAAGGGATTTTAACCCTTTCATTTCTTAGGTCCATTTCCAACTTTGACTTTTCCTATGGTAGCATTGTTGGGGCCGACCTCTGAAATCTAAAAAATGGAGGGTCACACTTACGAGAAATTGCTAAGGTGTTAATAATTTCTTGATCGAAAAAACGGTAGCTAAGAACTATTGGAATATGAGTTATTTCGGGAATAGGGATTGGCTGAGATTGTCTCAATTTAGAGGAGGAGTAGCTGACTACCCTACGGTAGCTGTTGTTTAAAACCTATGAAGTATCGTTGCAAAATGAATGTTTTTTCTATGGGTCGATCATTACTTTTGCTAAATTGATTGGATTAAAATAATAATATTATTTTGTGTAATGGGTTAATGCAACAATACTTATTAAGTTAATTTGTTTGTTCTCAACAATGAAACATTCTTTTTATGCCTCGAATAACGCCAACTACAAAACTTGTATTTCTAATACAACTAATAAAATGAACTTAAACATTAATTGCGTGTAATTGGTCTTAACTGAGGACGGTCCTCAAGCCCACATGTCTAATTCATCTGAAATTGTTCATGATGCATATGACATAGACTATTTAGCACATCTCAATGAAAATAAATTTGATTTATTGGTCATTGAAACGTGTATAGTGGAAAATGATGATACAGCCTGGATCCTTGATTCAGGTGCCACTCATCACGTATGCTCTTCCTTTGAGGGAATGAGTTCCTGGCAACAGTTGGATGCTGGGGAAATGACTCTCAGAGTTGGGACTGAGGAGCTCATTTCACCTAAAGCAGTGGGAGATATTAAAATGTTCTTCTCCAGGGAACACTATATGTTAATAGATAATGTATATATAGTTCCCAAAATAAAAAGAAATTTGATTTTTGTTTCTTGTTTGTTAGAACAAGGATATTCAGTGTCCTTTTCTGTGAATGAAGCTTTCATTATTATAAGGGGGTACTGAAATTTGTTCTGCAAAAATGGAGAACAATTTGTATGTTTTAAGACCAATAGAGTCTAGGGCTATTTTGAACAATGAAATGTTTAAAACAGCGGAGACTCAACCAAAAAGGCAGAAAGTTTCTTAAAGTACCTATCTTTGACACTTGAGACTTTGCCACATAGATCTCAATAGGATTGGGAGATTGGTTAAGAATGGACCTCTAAGCCAGTTAGAAGATGGTACTTTACCTCCGTGTGAGTCATGTCTCGAAGGTTAGATGACCAAACGACCTTTTACTAGAAAAGGTTATCGCGCCAAGGAGCCCTTAGAACTTGTACGTACTGATCTCTGTGGTTCAATGAATGTAAGAGCTCGAGAAGGGTATGAATATTTCATCTCTTTCATAGATGATTATTCAAGGTATGGTTATTTATACCTAATGAGTCATAAGTCTAAAGCCCTTGAAAAGTTCAAGGAGTACAACACTGAAGTTGAGAACTTGTTAGGTAAGACCATTAAAACACTTCGATCTGATCGAGGTGGAGAGTATTTGGACTTAAAATTCCAGAACTGTTTGATAGAACATGGAATCTCGTCTCAACTCTCAGCACCAAGTACACCTCAACAGAATGGTGTATCTGAAAGGAGAAACAGAACCTTGCTGGACATGGTTCGATCTATGATGAGCTATGCTCAACTGCCTAGTTCTTTTTGGGGTTATGTAGTAGAGACTGCAATTTATATTTTTAATGTAATTCCCACAAAGAGTGTTTCTGAAACAACATTTGAGCTCTGGAGAGGGCGTAAAGCTAGTTTACGTCATTTCAGAATTTGAGGCTATCCTGAACATGTGATAGTGGCAAACCCAAAGAAATTGGATTCACGTTCAAAATTATGCCTATTTGTAGGCTACCCAAAAGAAACAAGGGGAGGATACTTCTTCGATCCACAAGAAAATAAAGTGTTTGTTTCGAAAAATGCTACTTTCTTAGAAGAAGACCACGTTCGAGAACACAAGTCACACAGTAAAATGGTGTTAAGTGAACTTTCTAGTGAAGCTACGAATGAATCAACAAGAGTTGTTGATGAGGTTGGACCTTCAACAAGGGTTGTTGATGAGCCCAATACATAGACTAGACCTTCAACAAGAGTTGTAGATGATCCCAGTACATCTGGTCAAGCCCATCATTCTCAACAGTTGAGAATTCCTCGACGTAGTGGAAGGGTTGTTACTCAACTTGAACGCTATCTGGGTTTAGCAGAAACTCCAGCTGCCATATCTGATGATGGAATCGAGGATCCATTGACCTTTAGACAGACAATGAATGATGTGGAACATGACCAGTGGGTCAAAGCTATGGACCTAGAGATAGAGTCTATGTACTTCAATCAAGTCTGGGATCTTATAGACCTACCTGAAGGGGTTAAACCCATAGGGTGCAAATGGATCTACAAGAGAAAACGAGACACAGCTGGGAAAGTGTAGACTTTCAAAGCTCGACTGGTGGCAAAGGGTTATACCAAAATGGAGCGGGTGGACTATGAGGAAACCTTCTCTCCAGTTGCCATGTTAAAGTCAATAAGGATTCTCTTGTCAATTGCCACGTTTTATGATTATGAGATTTGGCAAATGGACGTCAAGACTGCTTTTCTGAATGGCAATCTTGATGAGAACATCTTTATGTCTCAACCAGAGGGGTTCATTGATCAAGATCAGGAGCAAAAAGTTTGCAAACTTAGACGATCCATTTATGGGTTGAAGCAAGCTTCCAGATCTTGGAATATAAGGTTTGACACTGCTGTCAAATCTTATGGCTTTGACCAGAACGTTGATGAACCTTGTGTTTACAAAAGAATTATCAACAGTTCAGTAGCTTTTTTGGTGCTGTATGTAGATGATATTTTACTCATTGGGAATGATGTAGAATATCTAGTTGACATTAAAAAATGGCTATCGACTGAGTTCCAAATGAAAGATTTGGGTGAAGCTCAGTATGTTCAAGGAATTCAAATTATCAAGAATCGTAAGAACGGAACGTTAGTCCTGTCTCAAGCATAATATATAGACAACCTAAAAGGTCTATAATATAGGGATAAGGTTGGGTACCTTATCCTGGTGACACTATGTGATACGACCCACCTTGTATTCGAGACAGATGCAATGATCCAAGGAAGCCATGTAGGAAACATGCGGGTGGGCGTATCTTATGCAATGAGTTTGCATAAGACCAGACTGCGAAATAGTAACCACTAGATGTAATGCCATTAACTAGTTTAGGTTTCTATTTCAATAGGATGACCTAGGTAACTCAATCTCAATCTTGAGTCTATTATGAACCCCTTTCAGGAGGGATTGTCCTTAAATTTGTATGGGTGAGAGTGGCCAGTTCGCCGACTCAATAATCCTACCATTTCAGGAGACCAAATGGGGGCTTGGAATATAAAAGTACAAGATGGAATTCACTCCTTCCCCTATTGGGGTAAGTAGATGTGTGTTCCCTTAAGAGCTGATTCTGGGGCTTGAACAAAGGCGCGTCTTCCTCTCCTGGCTCGAGAGGAACTTCTGTTTAGTGGTTGGACCCTAAACAACTTGTTCATTAGAGGAATCAGTGGTACTTAAGGAACCAGAGGTAACCCAAGGGTAAAATGGTAATTTGACCCAGCTGGTGTTACGAACACACGTGAATGATTGACTTACTGCTTGGTCGATATCCGTGGACACAGAAATATTCTACAGTGAGAAGAGTGCAGTTGTGGGTCTTTAGTGGAGTGACCCACAGTTAACGAATGTTGACTAAACTTGGTTAATGAGTTTGGCCAATTAGTCTCGTATCGTTGGAGCTTCTGATCTGTAGGTCCATTAGGTCCCACTGGTAGCTCGTAAAGAGACTTCGGGCAATTAAGTATAAATTGTAAATTGAAAGTATTCAATTTATTTGGGGAATCGTATAATGTATATTGATGCATTATAATATAAAGTTTATGAAACCTTATAATATAATTTTTTAATTAATTTCAAAAATTAATTATTGAGAGAAAATATTTGAAATAGTTCAAATAAATTTAATATGAATTGGATTCATATTAATTTTAATTTTAATAAAATCCCTAAGATTAAATATATGATATTTAATTAGGGAAATTAATTAATTATGGATATAATTAATTATTTATTAAAATTAGAGACCTTTTCCTATTAGGAAAAAGGTCTTGGCCTTTACCTATAAATTGGACCCCTAGGGTGGGGTGAAAGACATCTCATTCATTCTCCTTCTCTTAGAGAATTCTCCCCAAGGCTTCCTCTAGACTCCCACCAGTCTCTTGCCTCTAGAACTCTCAGAGTCATACCAGTGTAGCCATAGTGGTGGTGTTCGCACTAGTTCGTGATTAATTCACAAGTAGTTGGTGAATTTAATCTGAGTCGCCAACGAGAGTAACTAATTTATTACTATATAAATTAGATTTAGATCTAATATTTTTGTATACTTAGCCTTAATATAAATCTAGAGTGGTTCTAAGTTTATTGCCAATGTATTGGTATTTTAGATTAAACAAAATTAATTACGAATCGGTCCCAATCATGCTTCCGCTTTACAGAATTACGAAATTCCAATCCTTCAAGGATTCCTTTGTTCAAGCCTCGAAGTCAGCACTTAAGGGAACAACCTCTCTACTATCCCTAATTCGGGGAGGAGTGAATTCCTTCTTACAGGACTATGCCCCCAGCTATCGATCCGTACCTGTCCCTAAAATGGGAGGCTTATTAAGTTGGCGATGTTGAGCCACTCTCACCCATGCTGATCTAAGCATAAGCTCGAATAAACAGGAGTTCCTAGTTAGCTCAAGATTAAGATCGAGTTACCTAAGTCATCACATGAAATAGTCAGTCTTGTCAGTAAACGACGTTATAAAGCAAGAGTGGCTTATTTATCGGTCCTAGTCTTATGCAAACTCATCGCATTGGATGCCCCCACTCGCATGTCTCTACATGGACAATTTAGGATCACATCGTCTATACTATCTAAAAAGTGGGCCGCGTCTCATAGTGTCCCCAGGATAAGGTACCCAACCATATCCCTATACTATAGACCGTTTTGGCTATTACTCGAGCCTGATCCACGTTTATGTCTCTACATAAAGCTCAAGTGTTCATCCTATAGCCAAGGATATTAGTTTATTGGATTTGAGTTATCTAATGTGCAATTTACTTATTTAGTAACGACTTTACTGAATGAATCTCGATAATGACTTTATCGAACAAGTATATAATTCGTTTAACATTCACTATCTACGAGTTTAAGGCACCAATCCCAACAATCTCCCACTTGAACTAAAACTCCAGTTAAGAGGGATGCACTATAATCCATAATAGTAGTGGGTGAATAAATACTTGTATTAATAACAGAGTACAAATACAATAAACTAGGACATCTAAATACCAAGTATACTAAGGTATCGATATATCGGTTACAATTCTCCCACTTGCCCTACATTATTTCCTGTACATATCTCGCAGACCTAGACCTTCTAGATGAATCTCGAACACTTTAGCCGTGAGAGCCTTAGTGAATGGATCAGCAATATTGTATCCTGTAAGGATCAAATCCTTAGCGCCATACATGAGCACATAGTCCCTCGTTCTCCTAAGTTACTTGACGATATTTTTAACAGCTGTCCAATGATCAAATCCAGGATTGGATTGATATCTACTAACAATCCCTACTGCATAACAAATGTCAGGCCTTGTACACAACATGACATACATTAGGCTGCCTACTGCATAGGCATAGGGAATTCGTCTCATGTCCTCAACTTCTTGAGGTGTCTGAGGACACTGTTCCTTAGACAAATTAATTTTGTGTCTGAAAGGTAATAGTCCCTTCTTAGAATTTTGCATCTTATATCTAACCAACAATTTGTCGATATAAGACACCTGAGACAGGGCTAGCATTTTGTTCTTTCGATCCTGAACAATTTGGATCCCTAGAACATATTGTGCCTCACCCAAATTTTTCATTTGAAATTGAGTTGCTAGCCATTGTTTAATGTTAGTAAGATAACGTACATCATTCCCGATGAGTAGGATATCATCCACACACAGTACTAAGAAAGCTACGGAGCTGTTGATGATCCTGTAAACACAAGGCTCACCAACGTTCTGTTCAAAGCCATAAGATTTGATCGCAGTATCAAATCTCATATTCCAGGATCTAGACACTTGTTTTAATCCATAAATTGATCGTTTAAGCTTGCAAACTTTTTGCTCTTGATCCTGAATAATGAACCCCTTGGCTGAGACATGTAGATACTTTCTTCAAGATTGTAGTTCAGAAAGGCAGTCTTGACATCCATTTACCATATTTCATAATCATAAAATGTGGCAATGGATAAAAGTATCCAGATCGATTTCAACATGGCAACAGGGGAGAAGGTTTCCTCATAGTCAATCCCCTCCTACTGGGTAAAACCCTTTTCCACAAGTCGTGCCTTAAAGGTATGTGCCTTTCCAGCAGTATCTCGTTTTCTCTTGTAGATCCATTTACATCCTATGGGTCTAACCCCTTCAGGTTGATCTACAAGATCCCATGTTGAATTAAAATGCATGGACTCGATTTCTAGGTCCATGGCTTTATTCCACTCGTTCTTGTCAATGTCATCCATTGTCTGTTTAAAGGTTAATGGATCCTCGACCCCATCATCAGGTATGACGATTGGAGTTTTAGCTAAACCCAAATAGCGATCAGGCTGTCTGACAACCCTCCCACTACGTTGAGGTTCTCTTGTTTGTTGAGAAGGACGTGACTGACTCGAGGTGTCAGTTTCATCAACAACTCTTGTTGATGTTTTTGTAGCTTCGTTAGAGAGTTCACTTAAAACGAATTTACTTTGTGGCTTGTGGTCTCTAAGGTGGTCTTCTTATAGGAACGTAGCGTTTTTCGATACATGTACTTTATTTTCCTCTGGACCGAAGAAGTATCCACCTCTCGTTTGTTTGGGATAGCCTACAAATAGGCAAAATCTAGAATGAGGCTCCAATTTCTTTGGGTTTGCCTCTAGCACGTATGCAAGACATCCCCAAATTCTGAAAATGTCGTAAACTAGCTTTATGTCGTTTCCAGAGCTCAAACGGTGTTTCAGAAACACTCTTTGAGGGAACTACGTTCAAAATATAAACTGCAGTCTCTAGTGCATAACCTCGAAACGAGTTAGGAAACTGAGCATAACTCATTATCGAATGAACCATGTCCAACAAGGTTCTGTTCTCCTTTCCGATACACCATTTTGCTGAGGTGTACCAGGGGCTGAGAGTTGGGACGTAATTCCATGCTCTATCAAATAGTCTTGAAATCTTGAGTCCATATACTCTCCACCTCGATCGGATCAAAGTGTTTTTATCATCTTACCTTATAGGTTCTCAACCTCGGCCTTGTACTCCTTGAACTTTTCAAGAGCTTCGGACTTATGATGCATCAGGTAGAGATAGCCATACCTCGAATAATCATCAATGAAACTGATGAAATATTTGTACCCTCCTCGAGCTCTAATGTTCATTGGTCCACAGAGGTCCGAATGTAAGAGCTCTAGGAGCTCTTTGGCACGATAACCTTTTTCAGGAAAAGGTCATTTACTCATCTTACCCTCAAGGCATGACTCACAAGGAGGTAACAAGTCGTCTTCTAACTTGTTTAGAAGTCCATTTTTGACCAATCTCCCAATCCTATTGAGATTGATATGGCCTAACCTCAAGTGCCAGAGATAGGTATCGTGAAAAACTCTTCACTTTTTAGGTTGAGTCTCAGTGGTTTTACACATCTCATGATTTAAAATAGCTTTAGACTCAATTGGTCTTAAAACATACAAATTATTCTCCATGTTTGCAGAGCAAACATCAATACCTCTTTTAGTTATGAACGCTTGATCGGTCTAATTTGTTATACATTTAGAATCTCCCAATTTGCTTATCTTTATTGAATTCCTTGTGAAAAATGTTTCAAGATGAGTATAATATGTGTATAGGTCCTCGACGGAGGTTTGGAGTCAATTAGGGGCTAAAACGAGCTACTGGGGTCGAGACACCATTCCCATTTTCGATTTTTTCATATTTGAAGGAGCGGCGTCGAGGCGCTAGCCACGGCGTCTCGACACTGCTGCGGTTTATAAATATAACTTTTTCCGATTTTAGGTCATTCTAAGTCCGATTTCCACCGTTTTTCTTCCATTCTCTCTCAATTTCCTTCCTATTTCTCTGTAATACTTAGTTTAGGCTTAGCTATGGTCGGTTAATCAAGCCTCGGGCTTGGATTTGGCTTATTCATGGTCGTCTAAGCATGGATCGTTGTAATCGGGACTTCGGTAGTAAGTATGATTTATATTTCATGAGATTTTTTTTCCTTCTTTCATGATTTACTGTTTGAATGTTGTTTAGATTCAATGTTTATCAATTTAGCAATGTTTGTAGAGATTGACAACCTCGCCACAACTTGTTAAATTAATATGCTAATTAAAGTAGCAAATAGGTCTATGCATGTAGCGATTTTGTGTGTTATCCCACATTTAGCAATTGGCATGAAAGATCTAGAGTCTAAATATGTGTTTGAAATTAATTTAGGCTTTTCCTAGTTAATCTAGAACATTCTAATCATCCTTAGCTTAATGCAATCGATTAGTAGTTAATGTGCACGATTAGCTTATTAATCGGTTAGGACTAATCTCGATGCATTGGTCGGACTTGGTAATTGAGGGATATTATGGCTTACTGGCTTTTCCAGTTTAGTCGATTACGCTTTCAATTGGTAAATTAAATTTTCTTGATTATCAATGAATGAAATAAATCATACTGAAACTCGAACGTCTCCGATTACAATGATCATTGTGGTAAGATTAACCTGTCCATCCTTTTATTTTATGCACTTAATTTTTCTGTCATTTAAACTCCCGCATTTTAATCTCCCTCGCATTTATCACTCACATCTCAAATCCCCCCTTTAGTCTGGTCGTCTCAATAAATCTAAGTTAAGCAAAAGCGTGCTCCCTGTGTTCGACCCCGACCACTATTGCTGCAAGTTAGCTTTAGTGTACGGTGATTATAAATTTATTTGGCACGGACATTGGAGAATTCGACACCCTCCAGATCGTCTCATCAACGCTTCATTATCAGAAAGGGAAATTGAATAACCTTGTTCAATTAAACAAGATAAAGAAATCAAATTTCTTTTATTTTTGGAACCATGTACACATTATCTAATATCATGTAACGTTCCTTAGTGAAGAATAATTTTATGTCTCCCACTACAATAGCCGAGATGACTTCTCATGTTTCGACTTTAAGGGGCTGTTTGGGGCGCTGAATTGGTTATAATATCGGGTGGTTATAATAATCTGGGGATTATAATAGTCTGGGGTTATAATAATCTGTGTTTGGGGTGCAGATTATTATAGTTTGGGATAAAATAATATGTGTTTGGGGTGCAAATTATTTTAGTCTGAGATAAAATAATCTATGTTTGGGATGCAGATTATTTTAGTCTGGGATAAAATAGTCTGTTTGGAGTTTTGATCTGTTTTAACATGGGGTTCTAAATCAAAGGTTCAAACTGACAGTTTTCTGTTTTTTTAAGGATATACGATACACTTTGATTTAGGGCTATGTTTTTTTTTTACAAAACAAAAAAATTTAGGATTTGGTATAGAAAAATCGTATTATTTAACTTTTAGTATTACCAAAATAAAAATTGTAAATGGGTTCAAAAAACATATAAGTTTTTTTTTAATCAATAAAATCATTTGAAATAAACTTGAGTGTGGTAAATACAATTCCGTTTGAATGTTCTTTTTTTTTTTTAAGTTGGTTAACCTTCGATGATGTCAACGACTTTTCCGGTAACCTTCGATGTTTTTTTTCTTTATTTTCATTTTTTATATTTTCCAAAATGAAAATGAGAAGAAATATGAAAAAAAGGAAAAAAAATCGATGGTCGGAAAAGTCGTCGGCGATCAACGGAAAAGTCTTCGGCGACCGTCGGAAAAGTCGCTGGAAACTTCACCGGCCAACGGCGGCCGACGATCGTCCGATAATTCAAAGAGCCGCATGGAAGAAGAGAGGAGAGAGTTACTGTAGAAAATGGATAGAATAATCGGGTGGGTTGAATGATGGTTACTGTAGAGAATGGATAAAATAATCGGGGGTAAAAATAACCCACCTCACCATTTATTTTTGTTGATGCCCCAAACACTGAATAGGTTATAATAAAGGGGGTTATTATAACCTATTCAGTGCCCCAAACACCCCCTAAGAGTCATCTCTCCAGCTCTTAGCTGTTGCCAGGAACTCATTCCTTGAAATGAAGAACATACGTGATTAGTGGCACCTGAATCGAGTATCCAGGCAGAATCATCGTTCTCCACTAAACACGTTTCCAAGATTAATAAATCGTATTTAGAGTCGTGGATCATGTTTTTTTGGCTAAGCAGTTAGTTTGAGAACATTCCTCAGTTGAGACCAAACCTAAATTATTTGTCACAAGTTTAGAGTTCAAGTTTGTTTTCTAAGTTGTATGTACTAAACCGTTTAACTTGGCATTCGACAAAGCACATACGTTTTTCGACATGTTGGTGAAACAAACAAATTAATTCGTATTAGAAACTTGCACTAAACAAATTATATATATTATCCAATCAGATTTAGCAAAAGTAATAATCGACCCATATATATTATTGATTTATTTTGCAATGATACTTCAGGGGTTTATAATAACTGCTACTGTAGGGTAGTCAGTTACTCCTCCTTAACTGCTACTGTAGGGTAGTCAGTTACTCCTCCTTTGAATCGAGACAATCTCGGCCAAATACTATTACCAGAATAACTCTTACTCTAATAGTTATTAGCTACCATTAATTTGGTCAAGACAATCTCGTAAGTGTGACCCATCATTTTTCAGATCTCTGAGGACAACCCCAACAATGCCACCGTAGGGAAGAGCTAATGTTGGGAATGACCCTAAGAAACCCTATCCATTTCTGGAGTTTGCATTGTTCCGAATGCCATGCGCAAGCCCTCCGTAGGGTGATCGCTTCCAGGGCGACTCGCAGGCAGCACATGGGAATCTCACGGTGCAACCTAATGGTGGAAACTGCAGGATACGTTTGATATGTTTTCTTCACCCACTTACTATGAACACTTTCCTCATTCACCTTGATATTGACCCATGCAAACACCATCCGTAGGGGGACGCTCCCAGGGCGGCTCGAGGCCAAGCATGGATCTCACGGTGTGAACACAGGGGAACGTGAGAGTAAAAACTTAATATGAATATTTTTTTTTATACTTTTCCTCCCATAAGTTTTCTAAGTCATAAGGGTCTATTACTTAGGTAAATTCCGGCTAAATGAATCTATCTAAGTCTATGTCTTATTAAATAAGGTCTTTATACTAAATGTCTAGGTAAATTAAACTCTTTTAAGTACCTAGTGACATTGCATGCTAATAAGACTATGGTTAATTCAACTCAGGTTCCAGACCATTTGCCAGGAGAGTTCCCTTATAACCAAGGTCTTACCCATATTTTAACTCTATTTAAAATACTAAGTAAGACATTTTCTAATCCTATTAGAAACAGTGATCTTAGGTCTATTTAATTTTAAACCGTTTAAAATTATGTCATGATCCTAAGATCCTATGTTAGCATGCAACTCTTTGTTATAGGTTTTACAGTTTCTATTCATTAAATTTTATAATTCTTATAACTTTTAATGAATTAATCCTATAAAATGCTTTCTAATGGTGATTTAAAGCATATAACAATCAAACATTCAAGTTATATATAAAGCACCATTTAGAAAGAACCTATGTCTAGGTGTGTATAACTCTTTATACTACGATGTCTAGGTGATAACTCTTTAAAACCTCACATCGCTCACGTATGCTCATAAAACTCGGGTTAATCTAACTCAAGTACCGATTCGATGCCCAGGTAGGAGGTGTTCCGTAAATCGTCAACTTAAATACCTCCAGCCATAGACAGCATCTTACCGGGTGAGTTCTCTCGTAACCTTAGCTTTACAAGATATCAACCTAATCTATGCAAGTTGGTCACTTTGGAGGTTCGTTAACCTAAGTGAGCTAGCATTTATCTTGTTATAGATTTTAAGTCTATCTCAGTTTATAACGCTTATAATGAACGAAAAATCTATAACATTCTTTATTTCGAATATAACTTTTATAAACGAGCTGAGGAAGTTTCATGTTGCATGCTTGGTTTATTTTCGATCAATTAATATAACGTTTATATTAACCATTCATTTAAAATTAAACCATCCATCATGCCTCTCCTAAATTAAGACAACTTCTTATATAAATTTCATGAAACTTTATTCATGCATTTAATTAATATCATAACTCTTATAATATACTAATTAATGCATGAATCATGTTTTCCTATATATGGTGGGATTTTAAATCTAAATGGCATACATTATGCACAAAGAATTGAATTTAATTAAAACATACATTCATAAGTGCATAATTAATTAAATTAACTAAAATGAATTGGTTTTGGGATTTTAATCAAGCAAGTAATCTAAAATTATTACAATAATAATTTCAAATAGGGCTTGGACCGCTCCCAAACCATTCGAATCGACCCGAACCGCCCTTTCCTTGCTTGAACCGGACCCAAATGGCTTAAAAACACATTGAACCGGCCTAAGACAACCGAACCGGCCTAAGACAACCGAACCGAACTGCCTGGAGGCTGAACCGGACCGAACCATGCCTGGAAATGATGAACACACCTGGACTGGAGCTTGAACAGCATCTCGATGCTGATGCTATTAAGCTGGACAACATTCTGGAATTTTCGGCCAACTTCGAACAGTCTCCGAATTTCTTCAAATTGACGGCCTAAATGAACTCTATTGACTCTCAAATTTTACAGACTCTATATGCACTCATTAGTGCCCATATACATGTAGGCAATTACTAATTTATTCAACAAATTGAACAAAAATTAATGCCAATCCCAAAACCAATTTTATTTAGTTTCAGACACGGTTTCATCATATGAAAAGCTACCCACCAAGCGAAAACTAATGCATGTTACATGCCTTAATCATGCTTTGATACCAATTGTAGGTGTTCATATTGTTGGGTTTTATGTCCTAAAACTCGTAGATAGTGAATTATTAACGAATTATACACTTGTCACAATAAAGTGTTATTGGCGTTTATGCAATAAAGTGTTATTGTCATATTAAGTCTAGAATTGCACAATATGACCCAAATCCAATAAACTAAGATCCAAGGTTGTTTACATGAGACTTTGACTAGTATGTGGGGACATACGGGGATCAATGTTCAAGTAACAACCTAAAAGGTCTATAATACAGGGATAAGGCTGGGTACCTTGTCCTGGTAACACTATGTGATACGGCTTGCTTTGTATTCGATACAGACGTATTGATCCAAGGCATCCATGTAGGAGACATGCGAGCGGGGGTATCCTATGCAATGAGTTTGCGTAAGACCGGACCACAAAATAGTAAACCACTAGATGTAACACCGTTAACTAGTTAGGTTACTGTTTCAATAGGATGACCTAAGTAACTCGATCTTAATCCTGAGTGTGTCATGAGCTCCTTCTCACGAGGGATTGCCCTTTGATTAGTACGGGTGAGAGTGGCCAGCACACCGACTCAATAAGCCTACCTTCTTGGGGACAAGACCGAGTGGGGGGTTGGGGACATGACAATACAAGATGGAATTCACTCCTTCCCCTATTGGAGCAAGCAGATGTGTGTTCCCTTAAGGGCTGATTCTGGGTCTTGAACAAAGGCGCGATGTCCTCTCCTGGCCCGAGAGGAACACTTGTTTAGAGGTTGGACCCTAAACAAATTTTTCATTAGAGGGATCAATGGTACTTAAGGATCCAGAGGTAACCTAGGGGTAAAACGGTAATTTGACCCAGCTGGTGTTACGAACACACGTGAAGGATTGACTTACTACATTGGTCGATATCCGTAGACACAAAAATATTCTACAGTGAGAAGAGTGCAGTTGTGGGTCTTTAGTGGAGTGACCCACAGTTAACGAATGTTGATTGACTCGGTTAATGAGTTTAGCTGATCAATCTCGTATCGTTGGAGCTTCTGATCTGTAGGTCCATTAGGTCCACCTGCTAGCTCATAATGGGTTCTGAGATAATATAGTCTTGATTTTTAAAGGGAATATAAGTTAATTGTATTTTGATACAATTAATATAATGTATGGAGATACATTATAGTATAAGTTTAATTAATGAATTAAACTTTATAGTAAAATTAATTTTGGATGTGATTCAAAATTAATTAATGAGAGAATTATGAATTTAATTAAATATGTGATATTTGATTAATTCATGAATTAATTAATTGGGAATTAATTAATTTAATTTGGTTAAATATGATTTAATCAAATTAATACTATAGTTTATATTAATGTACATTTTGATGCACATTAAAACTATAGGTTAAATGAGAGAGATTAAATCGAATATGATTCAATTATAAAATTAATTAAATATTTGATATTTAATTAATGTGGGATCAATTAATTTAGAATTAATTGAATGACCAATTTAATTTAATTGAATATGAGTCAAATTGAAGTAAAAAAATTATATTACAATTCATTTAATTAATATTGATTTAATTAATTAATTATTTATTTATTTATTATTTAATTAGTTAATGGTCGAGATCGTTTTGATTAAGATCTAACGGTCTAGATCTAATAGGGCAATAACTCCCTCCCCACTTATAGTACAGGGGAGAGGGAGTTCCCTAACGAACCTCCCATTCTCTCATTCACGCAAGAAAACAGAGAGAATTTTCTCTCTAGTTTTTCTCTCAAAACAGAGCAATCACCTTGCTGAATTTTTCCCTTCCAAGACGGATTTTGGTTCCCACAAACCAATCTCAAGTAATCCAAGAGATATAGCGGGTGATCCATAATGGTGGTGTCGATTGGAAGATCAAGAACGATCAAGAACGAGAATAATCTTGGAGAATCGTGTTGTATTCTTCGAAAATCCAAGTAAGTGTTCTTGATTTTGAATCAATTTTAGCATGCTTAATCTTAGTAATTTAGAAATTTGTTTCTGAATTGATTTGCCAACGTACTGGTTTTTCTATAATTGAAATTTAATTCGAGAAAGGTCTTGATCTTTTCCGCTGCCAAAAGGGATTTCAACCCTTCACATATGACAAATGTGGAAGCAATTTTAGGATCGAAGGCACTTAACTACATCAATTTTAGAAAATGAAAACATGTTGTCTTTTGAACCAAAACAGAGAACATAATTGTAACCAACCTTTTGGAGACCAATTGAGCAACTCCTTTTGTTTCCTTAGATCACGAACGGTGTGTGGACCACCTCTAGTGTCTTCCCCCTATCCTCCGGACTTAGAACGACTTCTGGGAGTCTATGGTGATAGGGATTGGAAGGGATATGCTTGAGGGTTCAAGCTCTAAAGAGTATTGAGAAAGTGAGTTTGAGTAGAAATTTTTGTAGCATAACATTACTCAAAAAACTCATACTTCTCCATCTTCTAATCCCCTACTTATAGGGATGAAAAAACCCGAACCGAATCGGAAAACCGAACCGAACCGAGTCGGTTCAGTTTTTATATAAATCTGGGTTGAACCGAACCGAACCGAATCAGTTTGGTTCAATTCTTGCTTTTGAGTTAAATAGAATTTATAGGGTTTATGCCGTGAAAACCCCCCCTCTCTCTCTCATTCTCTCTTGTCTCTTTCCGTCTCTGCAAAGTGCAAACCCCTTCTCTTTCTCTTCGTCTCTACAAACTATGGCGGAGCAATGGCTCAACTGCTGCCACTCCCAACAAGAAGAAGCGAGTGGCGGAGCAATGGCAGCGTTTCGATCTGCATTCGATGTCGGAGAGACGAGAACTGAGTTCAAGAAGGCTGGCATCAAATCCACCTTCATCCCCTTCGCAACCACTTTGTTCTTGCCCTAGCCATCGATTCTGGTTTACAAATCCACCCTTGAAAGCCGCATGTAGTCTTCGTCTTCGTGCTCGTGTTTCTCAGGTGGGATCATGATCTCCAAGGCTCTTCTCTAAACCAAATCGGCCATTCCCACTGCCACCATCGCTGTCGTGGGACTTCTCTTCAGGTGGGATCATGATCTCCAAGTTCCTTTGTTTTGTGCATAGCCCATAGATAAATTTAGGGTTTGGAATTTGGGGGTTTTGAAATGGAAGGGAAAAGGAGAGATGGGGATGGGGAAAAGGAGACAAATCATAGAATGAGAGAGAGAAATTTGAAGGGATTTGAGAATTCTGTGATGGGATTGCTGTGAAGGGAACACAGATTTGAGAGAGTTTGAGAATTGGAATATTGAAAGAAAAAGAAGAGGAGGAAGAAGAAGAAGAAGAAGAAGAAGAAAAACGACCCGATTCGGGTCAAACTGGGATCGGGTCGGGTCGTCCATACAACTGACCCGACCCGACCAATTTACACCCCTACCTACTTATAGAGGATTTTCACGCATCTTAGATTCACCAATGTAAGACACATGGAGAGGAGATTGGCCTTAGTTGATTCTAGGTGTTCTATGGAGCTTTCATGCAAGATTGCATGTGGGAGGTGTTATTCCACTTTCTTCATCCATGCAAGAGTGGATTTAGATGTGTAACTCCACTATTTCCATCCTTGCAAGAGCGAATTTCTACTCTTGGATTTAATTTAAAATGCAATTCTCAATTGCCTTTAAAATTATCAATTAATTGAACAATTTCAATTAATCATATGACATTAATCAAATTAATTCATTTCACCTATTTCAATCCACTAATCTTGAATTTCCATAAACTAAAGATTGAAATCTCTATCTCCAAGTTTAATTAAAAAATAATTCATAACCATTTTTAAATTAAAACAATAATTAATTAAGCAATGTATTATGTAATATTAATTTAATATCATATATAAAATTAATACTATGCACCTTATATGAATCCCTATTCATATATATTGTATTTAAATCATATTTAAATACTTTACTCTCTCAATTAATAGTTTAATCCATAATTAAACTATTGTGTTGATAATATCGTATATAATCGACACTAATTCCCCAAACCGAATTTGAATGATTCAAACTTTCCTATCACTATGTTCTAAGGTATAATTCGTATGAGCTAGCAGGAGGACCTAATGGACCTATAGATCATGGGCTCCAACGATCCGAGGTTAACTAACTAATCTCATTAACCTAACTAACCAACATTTGTTAACTACCGGGACACTCCACTATAGCCCAGTAGCTGCACTCCCATCACTATAGATATATTTATGTCCACCTCATATAACCATGATTAGTATGTCGATCCTTCACAGGTTTTTCGTAACTATAGCTGGGTCAAATGTCTGTTTTCCCCCTATAGTACTTCTTGTTCCTTAAGTCCCATTGATCCTCTAATGAACAATTGGTTTATGGTCCAACCAATAAATCGAGTCCCTCTCGGGTCAAGGGCTGACTCTAGGACTTGAACAAGGGACCTCACCTTCTCATTGGCCTGAGAGGGACTCGGTTTGGTGGTCGGAAAATAAACCAATTATTCATTAGAGGATCAGTGGGACTTAAGGAACGAGATGTAACTCTAGGGGTAAAATGTTCTATAGTCATAATTGTTCAACTATAAATTTCCACAACACTTCTATATTCAAGAGAACACACTTATGAACCAATACAAACAATTTCAAAGCATAACTAAGTATTTCTCAACCAGAATGAACGTACATTGATGAAGCCCAACCGCAAAGCCATGTAATCAGCACAATTGATAGAACTCCAAAACTGGCGGCTGAAACAAAGTTGCAAGCCGATATAATTAGCTTTATAATAATTAACGTACAACCGCCAAGTTTCGAGTTCTCTGGAATATAATAAAGTGATAGAGTGGTTGATTGTGAAGCTTGATAGGCCATTTGAGACTAACAAGTTTGGTAATAACTAGTGCACACAAAGAGAAAATTTGAGAAGTAATGCAATAATAATACTTAAATGCATCTATTAGACTTTTATGTTCAAATTATGAATATTGTAGGTCAAAATACAAATAATGCAAATTCTTAAATGCATCTATAATGACTTTTAAGAAGGATCCAAAGCTTAGGAACTAGAAGAATGATTTGGTGCAATGTTATTTACCTTGTGCGTTCTGAGTGACTAAAGCCTTGGCCTCATTTTTCCATGTTCTCCACCCATATATGTATCTAAACGAAAAATATCAAGCTTCAAGAGGTCGTGGAAATCAAAACAGAAGAGTTCAAAGGCATATATGAGATCAACCAACCTTAATTATGGCCAAGGCAATGGCAATGAAGCTATAAGAAACATGGGTGACACCGAGAATGAATATTTATCGATGAAGCTGCTCTAAACTATCGTATGAAGCAAATGATTCATGACCTTGGAAAGCAACAAAACAACATAGAGAATGACAAGATAAAGTTTTGAATTCATTCTCGACTCAAATCTTGTGCTCAAACACCAATGTTAATTCACCACTAGACCAACAAACTCCAAATGGCTATAGTGACTACACATACAACTGTTTCAACTAATTACTTACAACACTTCGAAATTAAGGACATATGTCATAAATAAGAGAATAGAAACCAATTGAAAGAGGATTAAATCAAAGAAATGCAAAAAATGAAGCTTGCAATCTCATGAATTGATTAAATCCTATCTTTAAATGCTATGAAAAGATATATGTAACGACCCGACTAAAACGAAAATAAAAGCATACAAAAAGGGGGTCGCTACCACTCTCATGAATACGAAAACTTTATAAAAAACTTCAAAGCGGAAAATAAGAACGTTTTTCAATTAATTTCAGTAGGGCCCAAAACATAAATGAGGTTCGAAAGAAAATAACGGAAAGAAAAGAAAAAACATCTGAATGAATCCCAAATGAGACACCAAAACAACTGTTCAAAACCAAGGTTCAACATGAAACTGATAATAGAAGGAAGGGAAATGAATTCCTAAGGAAACGACACAAAAATCTGCAGCTGCAAGCCCATAGCCAGCCAAGCCACGACTCTCGCCTATCGCCAGCGCTCTCAAGTGCCACCTGAAAAAGAAAGACAAATAGCATGGGTGAGTATATAAGAATATACTCAGTAAGTAGCCCACTTAAGAACTGAAACTGATAACTTGAGATCTAGAAGCTTGAAACTGAAATCCTGAATTCTTGGGTTTTAGCGTCACAGGGACCTAACTGAATTATCGTTCGGGTTTCTAACCCTAAGGCCAAACTGATCACATAAACATGCTCTGTCTAGGGTGTTGACCTATCCCCAACCTGTGCCAACTAGAGTGTTATGTGGGTCAGTCGGTTAAGGTAAGTAAACTAGAGATTAGTTGGTCACCTCTAGCAGAACTACACCTATCCCAACACAACACCCCTGAATGTAAAGATAAAAATACAGTGGAGCAACTGACGCATGCAAACATGCCTGGTGCCAACTGGCGCACGAACGACGTGTCTGATCATAAGCTCAACACCGTCCTGAACTGAGAGAGCGCTCGCTAGCGTGCCTGAAACTGAGCTCTAACAGTCAACTAATAGAACACATGTAAACATGCCTGGTAGCTAAGTTCTATTAGTCTTGAGATGGGGAAGGAAAACACGCTCTAGCTATGCGAGACTTAAAAGAATCTAGCAAGTCTACCTGAGGCCCTAAACGGAGTTAAGGTCCCTATTCTAGTCTCTTCCTTGAAGACACTCCTGATCCCTAAACCACTCGTATGCTACCGAAAATTCGGCAACATATCGACTTACATATGGGGGACCCAAAATTTTTCCTAGCACCTGGAAACGAAAATGATGCACTTCTATTTGTTCAACTCGCCAAATCTCACTTCTATTTCCATCACAACCACAGTAACCATTTAGTTCGTCCTCCAGTATCATAACAGGATCCAGAACCAGTCATACATCATCAATCCAAACATACTCAGCAGTAATACAGCAAACGCCATAGAAAACTAAAGGGTTCTCATGTTATTGCCATGTTTCACAATTCATTACAACATGCTACATTTATTAATTCTACAAGCATATAAGCATTACTTAAAAATCATATCCAAGTAGGCAACACTAAATTCATGCTCAAGAAAGAAACTCTTAAATTATGGCCAAGCAAGCATACAACGGTTCCCAAAAGAGTTAAGTCATATCCAAAAGCTACTTACACCAAGGGCATAACTTAAGCTTGGACCCAAACCACACTAATGTCACCACTTTCGACACATGATACAAGGCAAAATATTAAATCCAATGGCTACTTACATTAGATAGAAAGCTTGACAAAATAAAGTGCCTCTTAGCTTCCAAGCCTCTATCCAATCCAACTAAGAACTGAAACGAAGCTTGTTGTCCGGATTAACAATTCCACTCCAAAATGACAAGCAAGATCCCGAACGCTAAGAAAACCTTGGAAACAATTGACACAATTAATGGGTAGGCCTCTAGCACCATAAAACCAACAAAAACTCGAGCTTAGGAACTTACCCACAACCGATAATGCCAAACTACACAGAAACTTGAAGACCCGTTACTTGAACCGCCGATTATGAAGTGAACGCCTGCTGAACGGACAGAACTGAGTGGGTAAATGTTTAAATGCAAGAACTAACTCACATAAGCCTCAAACCAGCTTACCCACTGCGATAACTCACCTAAAACACCGGAAAAATGTAGAAAACGCCCCTAAACAGCTGCTGGTCGCGCCTAACGATGTTGTTGTCGGAAAGCTGCTAACTCGATCACACCCACGCTGCTACAACAGGGCTAGGAGTGAGAGATCAATGAGGGAACAGTTTGCATGAAAACACCCAAAGAAGAAGAGAAACTCTACCTGTTGGCCGAAGGACGACGCTGACGCCGCACCTGCTGCTCACGCCGCTGCCGAAGATCGAAGTTGTTGTCGCCAGAACCACGCACGCCGCCGAGACCTCTGGGACTTGCCGGAGGTGCTGACTGGAACAGGGGACGCTCGTCGGCCGGCCGAATGACGCTTTAAGGGAGGCTCGCGCAGGAGAAGAAGCCGAAAAAGAAAACAATGGGGCTGCCGACCAAGACGAGTACACGCGAGGAAGGGATGTGCTGCTACCGAAGACTCTAGGAAAAGGGCTGCTGCTGAAGCCGAAAAAAACGAGAAGGAAAAGGGAGGGGTGGCTGCGTGATATCAAAAAATAGGGATTTAGGGCAAAAGTTCCAACTCATGAAATTACAAAGATGCCCTTCAGCCTTAATTCCATTAAGAAACCCATTAATTAGAGACATATAATCGCCACAATTCGAAACTTAACCCGACAATTTTCAAATTTAGAGCAAGAAACGAGATCTACCTTAATTTTCCGGCGTTACAATATATTTGTTTTGACCCAAACTATCCTAGAATCTCTTAATCTCACGAATTGATTAAATCCTACAAACTACAGAACATTATCTCTCACCTTCAAAACGTTCAAAAAACTTCAAGAATCCAGAAACAAGGATGTAGTAAAGGAAAACGTGAAAAAAAGAGAGAGAGATAGTACCATTAATTTGCAGCTACGAGGACACCTCAAGAGAAAGCTGGTGCAGAGACAAGCAAGCAGAGAAAATAAGAAGGAACAAAAAGTTTACGAGTTAGCAATTATAAATAACAGTTCTTTTGTATCTTCCCTTGGTTGATGGCTTAAGCTATCAGCTCAAAATAGAACAAAATTAAAAATGCTAACAAGAACCACAAATCTAAGCTTCATGAATGAAAAAGAAAATGTAGAAATGAACTAAACCAAAACATAAAATAAAAGTCTTCCAGACCATACACAAACCTCAATCGAAAGGGGAAAAACACAATGAGTACAAAAAAATCAAGTTTATAATATATATATATATATATATATATATATATATATATATATATATATATATATATAAGATTACTTGAAATAGAACAACCAACGAAGAGAGCCATTAAGAACAAGCAACAAAGGGTCTACTCGATCGTCATCTTCAAACTTTTCGTTGCAAACTCCACCCGAAGTCTCAAATATAGTTGTGAGCAAGCAGCAAAAAAGTTGTTGAGATTTAGATTAGTTTCACAAACTAGAGAAAAGAAAGGAAAGGGAAAAAATAGAGGGGAAAGAGAAGGAAAATCAAAGAGAAAAGAGAGAAAATAAGAGGAAAAATAGTGTGCTTTTATTCATTATGTTTTCAAATATTTTCATAGCCTATATTGGAAAAAGTTATATCCAAAGGCTAAGAAAGGATTTTTTTTTCCCTAACATTCCAATGATAATAAAATGTCTATGTGGAATTCATGGTTAACAAAAAAAAAAGTATTTGAATACCAAGTGCAAATAACTAGAAGATATTAGAATAGAAAGAACATTGTTTTATGTTGTTGAAGTTACTAAGTTAGGAATGGAAGTTGCATTAAGATGTTTGAAGTTCTAGTTGTCTTTTTTGAAGGAAAAATGATAGCATGGGTTACTACTTACATCAGACTAAATAGATCAAAATAGCTATTCAAAATATAAATAGAAAGTTTAAATAGATGGGTGGACTACATGAGAATGAAATAGTAGTATAAATAGCAAAATATGATCCTCTTGCAAACATGTCCAACGACCTATTTTCTTCTTCATTTTCATACACATAAGGCTCGCGAGGACTGAAAAACAATATAATTTTGTCAATGTTTTTTTCTATATGCTAAACATAAACATGTTCTAATAGTTCATCTATGGAAAATAAAGAGAACAAAATTTAGAGCAAAGGTAAACCTTGAGATAAAAGCAAGGCAAAGTTAAATAAACTAATGGCCACCACATTTGCAAATACTTGCAAAGCATGATGAAAGAAATTCAACACTTCACCTTAAACTTTTCAATAATCCATTTCATTCCTTACATTTTAGTTCCAAACAATGACTTTCTCAAAGGGAATTTGGTTAGAAAATGAAGTGAAATTTGAATTTGATTTCAAGTTCATAATATTTGATTAAGTTTGGTCAAGTTTTCATTGTCTGGTCCACCATTTGAATATTCACAACGTTTGAATCTTAAAGAAGAACTAATGTTGAAAGAATTAAACAAACAAAAAATTGTTTAATCCTTGTGTTGAATAAAAAATCAGCATATGTGGAGTGGGCAACGAGTGCAATTGCAGAGGAGGGACAGAGGGACATTGGAACAGAGACCTTCATACTACCAAAGAAGTATCACATTCTAGCAATTAGAAAGCACCTAATTGAATAGGATTTCAACTAGTAAACAAATTATTCCCCACTTGGGTAGAGCTAATTTCTCTGATTATTGCAATCAAAATCATGAAAAAATGAATAAATTTCTCGTATGTTATACCAATTACTACCTATGAGATTCAGTAGAAGAAAACACAGAAAAACAATTTCAAAACATATGCAAACATCCTATAACACAATATTGTACAAAACAAGTTCCAAACCTATTGATTGTAGATGCCAAGTCACAAAAACTCACCAGCCTTTTATGGTTTTGCTTTCATTCTACATATACCAACCAACCGATCAATCGTACAAACAGTCCAACAAACAAAGTAGGGTAAAAAATTGAGTCAAAATCAAATGCCAAAACTCAGTTCTGTGTTTCCAATTTAAGTTCATAATGTTCGTTTTCAGCATCGAACATAACTAAATCAGAAAATCAATTACCTTCTTAATCACATTCTCGATGAAGTCCAATGCAAGAACCTTCTTGGCCTTCTCCACCAAATCGCTAGTGAAACGACCAATGCTAGCTCAAAGTTCCAGCACCGATTTTTTTTTCGTAAAACGGAAACAAAGAAAGCACCTATAGTAATTATATTGAAAAATCAAATTTCCACTCTTTCCTTACTTTTACAATCACAGTTGAAAATTACCAAATAAAAATTGATGAACCACTTATCTATGGTAGATAACACAATATAGTATTTCAATTGCATGAGATGAACATTTTACCTCTTAGAACTTGCAAAATATTATTTCAAAAAGGAAATTTCTCAATGTTTGAGAAAGAAAGAAAGAAAAAAACACCATTCGCTACTAAAATCAAATACCTAAAATTTCAAGTGCTGGCAGCTGTAGGTTCATCTTATCGGAATTGATGTTGTCGCACGATGAAGAAAATAACAAGGTTAGGGCTCTACACATACGACTAATAAGAAAACCTAATAGAGAAAAGGAGAAGACAAAGACGAAGGAGAAAACGTAGATGAAGACGAAAGATAATATGAAAATGAAGAGAACGAGAATATGAAAGTCATTTTGTCAGCTTGTTGTTTATATGCCCCTTTTTATTCTTTCAATTTACTCTATGAAAGTCAGTTTCTCATGGAAAAAAAACTACCATGTAAAGAGTGGAAATGTAGACATACATCTAAAGAAACAGTTATTTCAACAAACTAGCAATTTTTTTCCCATAATAAGAGGCTTTTAAAATGAAACATACAAAATGTGGAAGACAAGCCTCAAGTTGAGGTGTGGGAATGATAGAAAATAAATGAAAAACTAAACATAAAAGAACCTTCTAACTAGTGCAAACAAAAGAAAAATGAAAGTTGCAAAAAGGTTTAGATAATTTGCACCAAGACTGGGCAACTATAATAATATGCTTCCACAATTGGGCAACTATAATAATATGCTTCCACAATAGGGAAAAATATCTCTCATCCCTCCCAAATTTATCATTTCTTTCTAAATAGAAAGTCCAAAGAAAAGCTCTAATAAATTCCATATTGTTAAAGTATTGATATAAGATTAAATTTATCAGGATCTTTACTAATTTGTTTTGCAAAAGATTCATTTGCAAGAAGACTCATGTCACTAAACTAATATTCTACCTGTAAAATTGAAATGATCATCTATAAGATGCTGAAAGTTCTCATGTAAAAAGCTATATTTTCTCACTGCATCCTAAATCAAATGAGTCTCGAAAAGGCAGAGAAAAAGCTTGGTAGACATTTGGCGACAATCTTAGTTAAATTCCTACTTTGATCAATCTGTTTTTTTATAAAGAACTTTGAACAACAAAAATGAGACTAACAAACTCTTAAGCAACAAACCGAGTTCAAAACATAAAGCTGAGACCAAACACATGAAGAAGGAATCCAAGAAGAAACTAATAAAAGAGGGACATGAGAAAACGCAAAAGATGAAAAAAAAAGTGTGCCATATGGACATTATAGATAGTCTTGAAGCGACAATCAAATTAATAATAACATAATCTAGTTATGAGCACAACACAAAGATCTCCAAAAAGGGAGACCGTTCTCTTGTTTGGAGTTCTAAAGATCTTTCATACATTGACCAAACAGAAAGAAGCATACATATAAAGAAAACAAATGTCTTACACAATTCAAGATCCCCCAAGAATATCTAAAATGAGAATTTCTTTTATCATGCCTTAGAGCCAAAAGAACTACAAAACATATGCATAACATCAGATACGACTTAAACATTAGGAGAACAGAGTAGGAAGAATAATTCTAATTTGGCTACCCTTTAATCAAAGCATTATTAGATTTTAAAGGACCTTTACTACAACAATGGTGTTAGCTTAGACATTATGGGTAAAATTGAAGGCAATAACGTTTTTTATATTCTTGAGAACCATCAATGTTGTGAGAAATTGTAAATAAAGGCTAGTAAAAACCACTCCATTTTGACACAAAATTTTCAAACCCCAGCGAAAAGACCACTAAACTGAACTAAAACAGAACAAAAAAGAAATGCCCAACAGTTGCAAACAAACACAAACTTCAGTCAAATGGAAAAAACACAAAGAGATAGTGTAGAAGAAAACACAAACTCAAAGGGATAGTACCATTATGTGCACAAAGATATTGAGAGTTGAATACTTACAAATACAAACAGGAAACACAAGCACAACACAAATAACCTAACTCAAACACAAACTCTTGTAGTTTTCCACTGATGTTATTTTGTGCATTTCATCAACCGTTGTAGCAAACACAAACTCCATTCTCTATCAAATTTGCAAGATATTCTAAAAAAACAAAACAAGCAATCTAAAAATAAAAAAATAAAAAAATAAAAAAAAAATCCATATAAACACAACAACAGAGCCAAGAAGTTACCCCTAGGTCCAAGAGTTAGATCGATGCATTGGCAAACTCCATAAACGCTTGAAGCTTGTAAATTTTCCTTCACCCATTCAAGAAGACACGATCATTGCTCCAGATAATCAACATGAAAGATAGTCTTCAAGCACTCCCCAAGCTGCACCCGGCACATGCACAATGTTGAAGTAACTGAGAGAATTAACATCCACACACAATATTCAATGATTTGCATGTAAAAAGTCTAAAAAAGGTTGTGCATAAAACAATTAGCTTTGGAAAACTTCCACAACATCAAAAGATTCAAAAGGCAATCTTTAATTCGACTGTCTTCTATCATACACAAGTAAACACTTACCTCAATAATGATGGAACGTGTGATAAGAATGGAAGAATATTCGTCCAAACTAAATCTTTATCACCTCAGAAATCTTTTGCTGCTCATCTACATTGACACAACAAGAACAAGTAAGCCACCAAAACTAGCCTTAACTCTTTTAATCTTCATCCTCCCAATAAAACAATAAGTAGAACCTTTAAAGTTATTTGAAATGAAATTTCACTTGTTCTACAAGTGTATAATATACATTGAAAATTATTGCAACAAAGTCATAAGGCTAACTTGTTCACCCCTCCCCTCAACAAACTCTCCCATCGATCAAAGAGCTCCATGACACAACATCCCTCTCGGGCATTAAATCAAACACCTCCCTAGCAGTATTCACATCCCCACATTTGGCACATATGGTCACTTACTCTGTGTAACTAGTACTTGATTTATGAAAATCCAATTAGCTCGATATGGTGTTGCTCACGACCCCACAAACACGTCAATCTAAATTCACACACAAGCTTCAAAAAATTAGAAGAATCCAATTTCCATAATTTCACTAAAAACCAACTTGATTTAAATAGGTAGAAACTCACTCAAACGAACATGACACTTGCTGTTCGGATTCTAATTTCACTCCAATTTAGTGGTTTGGCCTCCCAAATGTTGTGGGTACCTTAAATTAAGACCCAAACATTAATGAGTACATATTGAACACTAAAATCAGTCCCAAAAAGTTTTAAATCTCACTTACCCATAGCCTGAAATCACTAACAACCACTGAGAATCCAATATCCATTATCCGAATTGCCAGAAAATGAACCGCACACGCACTGGAAAAGACTGAGGTTGCTGGAATCGACCCCTCACCGCTGCAGCTTGCCTAAAACGTGAAAGAGGGGATGGAAGCTGATGATGTTGTGTCGATCTAATCGTGAATGGCACACTAATGCTATTGCAACTCGTCAGAGATGAGAGGGAAAAAGATATCGAGCAGGAGAGAGAGATCAAAACAAGGGAGAAAACTTGTTGCTCGCGTCTGTTTGTGCACCATTGCCATCAAAGGAGCGTCGTGCAACCAGTAGTTGATGTCACCGGAGATGGGCGAAGGTGAGAGGAAGCCGACAGATGGAGAAGAGGAGGTGCGACTGGGTGTGTGTTCTGTCGAGAGAGAAAGAGAGTGTCGAGAGGGAGAGGGTTCTGAGGGGGTGTGATTTTCCTTTTTTTTTAATTAACTGGTGAGCGGGAGTTTTACCGCTTTTTTTCTTTTTTTTTTCAGAACTTCTCCAGCGCCCTTCTTTTTTAATAGCTAATCTTAACTAATGTTATAATTAGGTGCTATAAAAAGTCATATTTGTTGTAGTGATAGTTTATTAGGGTTCTATGATTGTTGGTTTTTTGCTAAATTGATTGGATTGTTTTGTAATTTGTTTGCTTGAGTAATGAGTTAAGGCAAAGATAACTAATACGGTCAATTGTTTGCTTATATTTCAGCATGTCTTCCTCTATTATTGCTCATCTTAAAAATGAAAAATTAACCGTAGAAAAATACGTGACGTGGAAATTAGTCTTAACTGAGGAGTGTCTTCATGCCCCAATGTCTAATTCATTAAGTAATGAATATGACATAGCCAAAAAGAACATTTTCAAAGACTGTAAATATGATTTACTTGTCTTGGAAACATGCTTAGTGGAGAATGATGATTCTACCTAGATTCTAGATTCAAAGGCCACCAACCACGTTTGTTCTTCCTTTAGGGGCCGTTTGGTCCACTGTGTTGGTTATAATAATGGGGGTTATTATAACCAACCCAGTGTTTGGGGCATCAACAAAAATAAGGGATAGAGTTGGTTATTTTTTTCCTCCGTATTGCTACAGTAACCACTATTCAACCCACCCAATTATTTTATTCATTCTCTACAGTAACTCTTTTCTCTCTTCTTCCATGTGACTCATTGACTTTTCTACCGATGACTTTTCCGGCGACCACCGACAACTTTTCCGGCAACCGTCGTCGACTTTCCGGCCACTTTTCTAGCAATCAACGACAACTTTTTCCGGCGACTTGAAAAAAATATATTTCTTCTCATTTTCATTTCGAAAAATATAAACAACGAAACGTTTTTTTTTTAAAAAAAATCTCATTTTCATTTCGAAAAATATAAAAAACGAAAATAAAGAAAGAAAAAAAAAAGAAAAGAGGTAGAAGAAAATGAAAGAAAAAAAAGAGGGAAAAAATTTCAGTCTCCGAAAAATTTGTTGGTGGTTGTCGGAAAAATCGAAAAATTTCTAGGGAGTTAGATACTAGGTTGTCTTTGTACATATATAAATATGGAGTTTTATTACATAATTACTTTTGATAATGAAGTATATGAATGTTTACCTTCATCGTACCATATTTTTCATTCCAAATTATACTTGTCATATTTAAGTTTACCGTGATAATAATAATTTTTTAAAAAAATACAACTCAAGTTTTTATTTTATGTGATTTCTATTTTATTTGATTCTTTTGATAATGAATGTAAATGAGTTTTGAATAAGCATCACCATTTTTATGTTGGAAATACATAAAATGACTTATTTTGTGAAAAAACCATGACTCTAAAACAAAGAAAATCAACCCTTACTTTAGGTTATTTTTGTTTTCTTTTAAGTTAAACACATAATTTAAACTCTGTACCCAAAACTTTATTTTTTTTACAACTAAACCCAATATATATTTTTTTATTAATATTTGAAGTACAAAGTTGTATGAGGAAAATAAACAAAAAAAAAAGTCAGGAAAAAAAAAACAGTCAGCTTGAAACATAGACTATTTGAACCCAGACTAAAATAATCTGCATCTCAAACATTGCACCCCAAACATAGACTATTTTATCCCAGACTATAATAATCTACACCCCAAACACAAACTATTTTATCCCAGATTATAATAATGTGCACCCCAAACACAGACTATTATAACCCCCATACTATTATAATCCCTAGCTATTATAACCCCCAACTATTATAACCAACCCAGCGCCCCAAACAACCCCTTAAAGGAATGTGTTCTTAGAAACAGCTTGAAGCTGGTGAGATGACTCTTAAAGTCAAAACTGGAGAGGTTGTCTCTATTATAGTAGTGGGGAACAACAAACTATTTTTCAGTAAGAATAAATACATATTATTACACAATGTATATGTTGTTCCAAGGATCAAAAGGAATTCGATTTCTATATCTTGTATGCTTGAACAAGATTACTCCATATTTTTCTCACTAAATGAATCATTCATTTCAAGAAAGGGAATTAATATTTGTTCAGCTAAACTGGAAAATAATTTATATATTTTAAGACCAATCAAGACTAAAGTAGTCATGAACATTGAGTTATTTAAGATTGCTACTACTGAAAGTAATAAGAGGCAAAGGATTTCTCCTAAAGAGAATACCTATCTTTAGCGCTCAAGGTTAGGTCATATTAATCTCAATATGATTGGGAGATTGGTCAAGAGTGGACTTCTAAGTGAGTTAGAAGATGACTCTCTACCACCTTGGGAGTCATGCCTTGAGGGCAAAATGACTAAAAGGCTTTTTACTGGAAAAGGTTATAGAGCTAAAGAACCATTGGAGCTTATCATTTGGATTTTTGTGGTCCATTGAATGTTAAAGCAACAGGAGGGTATGAATATTCCATCTCTTTTATAGATGATTGTTCAAGGTATGAATATCTCTACCTAATGTACCACAATTCTGAAGTCCTTGAAAAGGTCAAGGAGTATAAGACTGAAGGTGAAAACTTGTTAGGTAAGACGATAAAAACACATCGATCTGATCAAGGTGGAGAGTATATGGATCTAAGATTCCAAGACTATATGATAGAACATGGAATCCAAATCCAACTCTTAGCACCTAGTACACCTCAGCAGAACGGTGTATCTGATAGGATCTAAATAGTCATATTTTATTGCCTCTAATCTAAGCTTGTTAGAATCATTTTATGCTTTACTTGTCTTATTTACAGATTAATTGAGCTTAGGCGATGTCGGGAGCCGATCACGCTACTTGGTGTTAATTCAGGCCAATTGTGGAGTTTTGGAGCCATCTCGATGTCTTGGACGGCGAGGAGGTGAAAAGACCCAATTGAGCTGAAGCGGGCCTGAAGAATGACACCAAAAACCGAAGATTGAAGCCCTCAAACCGAGAAGAAGCGAGACAAGGCCGAGAAATTAAGCAACAAGTCGAGATATGAGGCTGACGTCTCGACGTTGCGCCTTGGCGTCTCGACGCTACCGTATTTTCTATATATATGTAGCCTCGGTTTTAGTCCACCGTTAGGTTAGAACTTTGGTCCTTTTTACGATTTCTTTGCCTCTTTTACATTCCAACACTGTTGTAGACCATTCTTGGTCATATTTTATGGATTCTTTCATGTTTATTGTTGCTTTTACTTCATTTATGCGTAGCTAAACTTGTTTAGATCGTTGAATTGGGTTTATGTCTTGATTCTTAATATGATTGGCTGAGTTTTCTGAGTTTTACTTGTTGTTCTTGTTGTATTTTCATTAAGTTTTGCATGTTATCCAGTTTAAACCAATACATAAGACTAGTCTATTAGGATTGACGCCCTATGCGATTATCGCTTGTGTATTCTATCAGTTATTTTTAGATAGCCACTAGGTTAAGGTAAGCCACTCTCTTCGCGAGACGACCCTTGATAGGCCTAGGTTGCATGTTAAAGGTTGTAGGAATTAGATTTAAATTGCTTTTGAATTTGGTTCTTTTGTTTCCGGACCCACAGTCCCAAAGAGACTAGTTTAATTAGGTGATTGTGAAATTGCTTAATCTAAAACTAGTTAGATATAATTAGTAATCGTTGTAGAGGTCTCATATGGTTGCTAAATTATGTATAAGGGGTGGTGAGCGATAAAGCTTATATTAATTAATCTTGTTAATTGCAGAATTCACGGTTAGCAAGTTAATTAGCATAGGTTAGTGTAGGGGGTCCTCTAAGTAACCCAGAAGCCAACCGGGACTAATGAAATCAACTTAGAACGATTATTAGAGAAAACTAGGAAGCTAACAAATTAGAATCAAGCATAATAAATCTCAATCTAACAATTCTTTTTCATGTTATTGATTCTCGTCTAATTTCTCTTCTACATGCTTATTTTGTCTTTTAAAATTCAGCATTCAATTATTTTACTTATTTTTGCTTGTTCTTCACTATAAAAATCCTCTTGTTTTCATAAGCACAAAATTCTAGACTTACTAGATCTCCCTTCCCTGTGTTCGACCCTGACCGCTATTGCTACAAAATAGTAGTAGTGTCATGGATTATAGAATTATTTGACCAACTCAACCTTCGACAAGTCGGACCTCGTCAGTATCGAAAAGGAGAAATAGAACCTATCGGGTTTTATGTCCTAAAACTCGTGGATAGTAAATGTAATAAAGTTAATTATAATCAATAAAGCGTTATTCAAAAGTGATTCAATAAGTGGTTATTGAATGGTTATTTAAATTATGCATCAATAAACCCAAATCCAATAAACTCACATCCATGGCTATATGATATGAATACTTGAACTTTATGTAGTGACATAAAAGTGGAACAAGTTCAAGTAATAGCCTAAACGGTCTATAGTATAGGGATAAAGCTGGGTACCTTATCCTAGGAAAACAATGTGACGCGACCTACTTAGTATATAATGCAAACGATGTGATCCTGAATCGTTCATGTAGAGACATATGAGTGGGGCGTCCTATGCAAATGAGCTTGCATAAAACCAAAGCCGAGAAATAAGTCACTCTTGCTTTATAACGCATTTTACTGACAAGACTGACTATTTCAAGCGATTACCTACGTAACTCGAACTTAATCCTGAGCTAACTATGAACTCCTATTTATTCAAGATTATCCTTTGATTTGCATGGGTGAGAGTGACTCATCATTGTCGACTCAATAAGCCTACCATTTTGGGGATAAGACTGGTAGATAGCTGGGGACATAGTCCTGCAAGACGTAATTCACTCCTACCCAATTTAGGGATAGTAGAGAGGTTGTTCCCTTAAGTACTAACTCCGGGAGGTGAACAAAGGGATCTCACCCTCTCATTGGCCTGAGAGGTATTAGGTTTAGTGGTCGAACCACAAACCAATTGTTCATTAGGGACTCAGTGGGGACTTAAAGAACAAGATGTAACTTCAGGGGTAAAACGGACATTTGACCCAGCTGTAGTTACGAACAACCTATGAAGGGTCGAGTTACTAATCATGGTTATATTGGGTGGATAGAAATATATCTACAGTGAAGGGAGTTCAACTATCAGGCTTTAGTGGAGTGCCCCAGTAGTTAATGAATGTTGGTTAACTGAGTTAAAAGAGTTTAGCCGGTTAATCTTGGATCGTTGGAGCCCATGATCTGTAGGTCCATTAGGTCCATACGGAATAAACCTTAGAACTAGTGTGATGAAGAATTTGAAACATTCAAGTTCATTATAGGAAGTTGTCATTAATTTATGTTCAATATATTTAACGTTAAAATTTAATTATGAATTAAACTATAAAATTAGAGAAAGTTGGTAATATTTAATTACGTTTTAAATATTGTCGGTATTTTATGCATTCGATACATATTGTGGTTTAAATATGAACAGGGATTCATATTCAAAACATTCGAGATTGAGAGAAATTGGGATTGGTCCAAATAATTAATTTAAATTAATTAATTATTTAAAATTAATTTTATTTAAAACTAATTATAAGAATTGGTTTTATTTAAATTTAATATTAAAATTAATTTTTGAATTAATTGAAATTGAAAATTACCTCAATTTTTGGAGGTGGATGGTGACTAATCCTATTACACAATCCAAATGAATGACACCTTGATCATAAGCTTAATTGTTCTCCTTGTGTTAAGGATTATAAAGCAAGGCTTCATTTTATTTAAAGAGAATGGAAAAAGCTGAAGGAGAGAGGTGTAATGAATTTCTGCTGGAATTTGGACTTGAAACCCAAGATGAAATACTCTCATAAACCCATCCTTTTCTCCCTCATTTTCATCACAATCTTGAGTCCCACAACTCGTTCTAAGACCAGACGATAGCGGGGAAGATCATGGTGGTTGTCCACGACTTGATCGAGCTTAGAAACATTCAATGGATAAGAATAATTCAAGCTCCAAAGGTTGATATGATTCTATCTCTGTTTTCGGTTCTTACTGGATACATGTTTTCAATTGCAAAATTAATGGAATTGAGTAGCTCTCGATCCAAATCGCTTCTGCTAGTGTCTTATACACTTATTCAATTGGTATCAGAGCAGATTTGGGCACTCAATTTTCGTTATAAATTTAATAATGATGGGTAATTTTATTCATGTGATGAATGTGTTGGGGCATCCAAATCACTTCTGATAGTGTCTCGTACACTTCTTCAAGTGGGTTTAATTTCGATTTGGCATCAATTTACCTTCAATTCGTTAAAATAATTTGTAATTGCCTACATGTTTATGGGCATTAATGAATTCATTTGTGTTGGGTTTTATGCCCTAAAACTCATAGATAGTGAATGTAAACAAATTGTATACTTATTAGAATAAAGTGTTATTGTTAAATGTTGCACAATTTGACGCAAATCCAAGGTTGTTTGTATGTAACTTGAACCAGTATGTGGGGACATACGGGAATCGATGTTTAAGTAACAACCTAAAAGGTCTATAGTACAAGGATAAGGCTGGGTACCTTATCCTGGTAACACTAAATGATACGACCCGCTTTGTATATGATACAGACTTATTGATCTAAAGCATCCATGTAGTAGCACATGCGAGCGAGGGTATCCTATGCAATGAGTTTGCATAATACCAAACCATGAAATAGTAAACCACTAGATATAACATCGTTAACTAGTAAGGTTACTGTTTCAATAGGATGACCTAAGTAACTCAGTCTTAATCTTGAGTGTGTCATGAACTCCTTCTCATGAGGGATTGTACTTTGATTAGCATGGGAGAGAGTGGCCAATACGCCGACTCAATATGCATTCCTTTTTGGGGACAAGACCAAGTGAGAGGCTGGGGACATGACAACACAAGAAGAAATTTACTTCTTCCCACTTTTAGGAGAAGTAGATGAGTGTTCCCTTAAGTGGTCACTCCTGGACTTGAACAAAGGGATCTTGCCCTCTCACTGGCCCGAGAGAGACTTTCTGTTTAATGTTTGGACCATAAACATATTATTCATTAGACTCACTGGTACATAAGGAAACAGATGTAACACGGGGGTAAAATAATAATTTAACCCAACTATGATTATGGACACTCGTGAAGGATTGAATTACTGGTATAGGTCTATATCTGTGGACACAGAAATGTTCTACAGGTAAAAAAGTTCAGTTGTGGGTCTTTAGTGGAATGACCCATAGTTAATGAATATTGGTTAACCTAATTGTTCACACGAGATTTCGATAGGGAAATTTGATTTGTGGAAATGAACTTGATTTTATTGATTTGATGTATAAGTGTTACAATCTCTAATATTTATCCTCTGATTCTTGCTCAAAAATATATAAATTTTGTTCTCTAACTTGTTGATCTTCTTGGGTCGGTTTGTTGAGCTTCTTGGATGATTGGCTTGCTAGGTTGATGATCTCTTGGATCGGCCTGTTGGCTTGATGATATCTTGCATCAGTTTGTTGGCTTGTTGATCTTCTTGGATCATCGACCTGCTGGCTTGATGATCTCTTGGATCGGCTTGTTGGTTTGTTGATCTTCTTGGATGATTGACCTACTGGGCTTAATGATCTCTTGGATCGGTCTGTTGACTTGTTGATTTTCTTAGATGATCGGCCTGCTGGCTTGATGTTCTTTTGGATTGAACTGTTGGCTTGATGATCTGTTGGATCGGTTTGTTAGCTTGTTGATCCTCTTAGATGATCAGCCTGCTAACTTGTTGATCTTCTTGATCGGTCGGTTGGCTTGTTGATCTCTTCTTAGAGTCTTATAGTCTTCAAATCTTCTGAGTCTTGAATCCTTTGAATTTTGAATCTCAGATCCTTCTAAATTCTCTAGACTCTTTGGCTTCTGACAACTCTGGACTTTGGAAGAATGCTCTGGACTTTGCCCTTTCAGACTCTTTTCGAATGCCCAAAATGAATGGTGGACTCCTCTATTTATAGAGTTTGATGGACCTCATTTGGGCTTAGGCTTAGTTGATTTTGGGTCCAACTTTTGCGCTTGGACTACATTTGGGCTTTAATTCAATCATTTTTAATAAGTTTGGATTATTTTAATTTAGTCCAATTTCTTCAATGACCTCGGGTTACATTAGTCTCGGGTCCAATTGCCATGTGGCATAATTTGATTGGACTTGGCTTATGTCATCCAATAGATTAGTAATAGACAAGTGGCATTATTTGATTTGCTAAATTTTCATGTGTATTAATTTAATTTAGGGACACGTGTAAATTTGTAATTGATTCCAAATTTATTTTATCATTAATTTAAATTAATGACGTGGCAATTTGTGATTTGTCAAAATTTCTCATTCAACAAATGCCCCCTTTTCGAGATTTATGCACAAGTTTGTGTGAGTGAATCTCAAAAAAAGATAATTTAAAATCAAAATGTAAGATATTTGTTCTTAATTTTGACTTTCTTCAATCTGTCAGATAATCAACATATGAATTTAGTTCAAATTTTTGATTTTTTTTTATTTGACACGGTTTTATGCCAATTAATCAAAATATGAATTTGGGTCATAATTTTGATTTTCTTATTTGGCAACAAACTTCCAGTCGAATCTCAATAGACTTTATATTTCAAATCGCATTTCGAATAGGATTGATGTTCTATCTAATTTGGAGGACTTAGAGTCCACTCAATTTTAATATGGAGTAGAATTTAAATATGAATTTTCCTCACATTTTGATTTGGGATCAATTTTGTATTATGACCAAAATTTAATTTGAGGTAAAATTTTACCAAATTTAAATTTGAATTTGAATATCAAATTTAGATTTGGTAGAAAATTTGGAGTATGACCAAATTTTGATTTGAGAAATTTTGCAAAAATTTTGATTTTGAATAGAATTTAGACTCTATTCGGACCTTGGCTTGAATTTGGAATGAGATTTGAATTTGAACGGTACTCCAATTTTGATTTGGAAAGAATTTGGAGTGTGCCCAAATTTTGATTGGAAGAGATTTGCACTTTATAATTTGAAATCTACTACAATCTCGATTTGAATTTGGAATGACATTTGAATATGGAATTTTGATTTGAGAGAAAAAATTGTCCAATATTGATTTGAAAAAAAAAATTGAGTTATTTTCTAATTCAGACATTATTCGAAGATTTTACCTGAATTCGAATTTCAGCAAGGACATCAAATTTGGAATAAGATCCTAAAATCCCATTCAAATTTGATATGAAAAATCCCAAATTTAAATTATCAATTAGGTTATATCAAAGATTCCAAATTTTCTCTATACGTATGAAGCGAAATGTGGGTATTTATCATCTTTGGATTTTGGAGTCATTCGCAACCAGCCAAGAATAACAATGGATTAAGGCTTCTTCTTTATTTTCAGCTATGTTTTTTTTGCGCCTAACAAGTCATCAAAGTTTTGCCACTATAACATCATGTTTGCTTGTATTCGTGTTTTCAGAGCAAGGAGTCGAAACTCATCGGAGTTGGGCATCTTCGGGTTGTTGCTCTCAACTGTAAAACCGACTATGGGTTTCGTTGCTTCGATGAAGGAAGTTCCATCGCTTTGGATGTCGGAACAAAAGCATCACTCACCGGAGTTGGGTATCGTCTTGCTTCCACCTCATATTTATTTCCATCGTGTGTGTTGGAGATAAGAGTAGCGTGATGGGTTGCTTCCACCTTGTATCTGTTGAAGTGGGTCGTGGTTTGGGTTGTCGCACATTAGACAGTGAGTTGTTTTTTTTTCTTTTTAAAGTAAAAAAAATAGGAGAAGAATGGTAAGAGATAGAAGATTTTCTTATTGAAATTCTCTCTCCTCTCATTAGGGTTAATTAATTAATTATATGTTGGTTCAGCGAATTCATCAGGTTAGCGCTCTAGGGGTATCTTAATCTTAATGCAATTATTTAATTGATTAATCTCGACAAGTTAGTAGGGGTTAATTAATTAGTAATTAGTTATTGAATTGTTGTACGATGGAATCAAGTCAATTGATTTAGAGTACCAATTAGACACATGCATTTAAATCATTATTTGCTAATCAATGAGTAAAAACAAATGTACTGAATCCGAGTGTCTCCAGCTACAGTGATCGCCAAGGTGAGATTAACCAACCGCCCTTTATTTTTTTATCATTTTATTTTATACCATTTACTTTCTCGCATTTAATGCCCTCTCTCTTCAACACCCTTTCTATTACCATCAAACACAAAAGAAATTAGAGATAGATCAATTGTTCCTTGTGATCGACCCCGACCACTACTACTGCAAAGTAGTTCAGTGATCGGTGATTTAAAAATTTATTTGGCACTTGGAGCATCGATAACTCTGGCCTGTCAAAGGGACCAATACTTCAGGTTAGTCTCGTCCTTCTCAAACGTTGAGAGTGTCTCAACGCAGTGCGAGGGTTGTAATACAACCTGACCATTACCTGTGTTTAGCTAAAACTCTAGTCGTCACACCTGATGATGACATTGAGGATCCATGGTCTTATAAAAAGGCAATGAATGACATAGACAAAGACTAAGGGGTTCATAGTCCAAGGTCAGGAGCAAAAGGTTTGCAAGCTAAATCGATCAACTTATGGGTTGAAACAGGCTTCCAGATCTTGGAATATCATATTTGATATTGTGATGAAATCTTTTGGTTTTGACCAAAACCTTGATGAGCCTTGTGTATACAAGAAAATCATTACGGGTAAAGTAGCTTTCCTGGTACTTTATTTGGACGATATTCTACTCATTGAAAATGATTTAGGGTACCTTATTGATGTTAAAAACTTGCTGGCAACCCAATTCCAAATGAAAGATTTGGGAGAGGCGCAGTATTTCTAACATCCAAATCATTAGGATCGTAAGAACAAAATGCTAGCATTGTTTCAAGCAAAGTATATCGACAAAAAGTTATCTCAATATTCAATGCAGAACTCTAAGAAATGTTTATTACCTTTCAGGCACAAAGTTAATTTGTCTAACGAACAATGTGTTGGGTTTTATGCCCTAAAACTCGTAGATAGTAAATGTACTTTTGACCGAACATTAATAAAAGTGATGTATTATTCAATGTGTGTATTATATCTTGTCTTATTATCCCTAATCCAATAAACTAAATATCCAAGGCTAATAGAATGAGACTTGAACTAGTATGTAGGGACATACGGGGATAAATGTTCAAGTTTTAGCCTAAAGGGTCTGTAGTATAGGGATAAGGTTGGGTATCTTATCCTGGTGACACTATGGATACCGCCCGCTTTGTATATTGATACAAACGTATTGATCCAACGCGTTCGTGTAGTTGACATGCGAGTGGGGGTATCCTGTGCAATGAGTTTGCACAAAGACTGGATCGCGAAATAGTTAACCACTAACTGTAACACCGTTAGTTAGCTCGATTTCTATTTCACTAGGATGACCTAGGCAACTTGGCCTTAATCCTGAGTGGATTATGGACTCCTGTCCATGAGGGATTGTCCTTTGATTTGTACGGGTGAGAGTGGCCTACACGCCGACTCAATAAGCCTACCATTTTGGGGACAAGACCGAGTGGGGAGCTGGGAACGTAATCTTACAAGATGGAATTCACTTCTTCCCAAAATTAGGGTAAGTAGAGGTGTGTTCCCTTAAGTGGTGTCTCCGGGTCTTGAACAATGGGCCCTACCCTCTTTATGGCACGAGAGGGACTTCTTTTTGTTGGTTGGACCACAAACAGGTTGTTCATTAGAGGAGCACTGGTACTTAAGGACCAAGAGGTAACCTAGGGGTAAAACGGTAATTTGACCTAGCTGGGGTACGAACACACGTAAAGGGCTAACTTGCTGTTGATGGTTGATATCCCTGGACACAGAAATATGTCTACAGTGAGAAGAGTGCAGCTGTGGTTCTATAGTGGAGTGAACCACACTTAACGAATATTGATTAACTTGGTTAATGAGTTTAGCCAATTAATCTCATATCGTTGGAGCTTCTGATCTGTAGGTCCATTAGGTCCCACCGGTAGCTCTATAAGGGCGTTGAGGTAAATTTCTAAGGGAGAATTGAATATTCGAAGGGGTTCGAATATTAAGTTATAATATGAATTTGATTTATATTAAAACTATAGGTTATAATTAATGTGCATTAGATGTACATTAATACCATAGTTTATTTGAGATAAATATAATTAAATATGTGATATTTAATTATGATATTAATTAATTGGAGAATTAATTAATTATTGTTTTAATTTAGTTTAATTAAATTTGATTTAATTGAATTAGATTAAAACTTTAGGTTATGTGGTATAATTGGTATAAAATTGTTTTATATGAATTTTGCTAAATTAAATGTTAATTTAATCAAATTAAGTTAATTAATAATTTAATTATTAATTAAATTTGATTTATTATCAGTTAACGTAACTGATATGGTCTTCCCACTAACCTAGTAAAAACGAGTGGAAGAGAGGTTTTTTAGGGAGGGAGTTTCTTCATCCGTTACTTAGCTCCCTCACTTGATGTGCAGAAGTGGTTAACCTCTAGGATTCACGCAAATTGGCTCTCTCTCTAACCTGTGATCTCTGTGTTTTCTCTCTAGCAAGACATAGTCAAAAAATATACTCTCCAAACCTTAGAATTTCATTGGTTCCCACAAGCCACTCAGTTCCATACCTTAGGAGAATACCGGTGTGATTTTTCTGGTGGTGTCTCACATCAAATCACAGAAAAGAAGGATCTTGAAGGTTGCTGGAATTTTAAATTCAAAGGGTAGAATTCGGCGAGGTGATCAAGAATTTCCATAACGGTAAGGTATTCTTGATCTAGGATCATTAGGATCCTCTCTAGATTAGATCTAGGGTAATTCTTGATATTTTATGCAAGCTTTATTCGTATTTTTCAGTAGTTTAATTATGATTTTACTGCTGTATTTAATTTGCCAACGTACAGTATTTTATTCCGAATTAAAAAACTGAGTTAAGGTCCTTGGTCGTTTCCACTGTGTAAGGGTTATTATCCCTTCACAATGTCCTAAGACACCTCAATAAGTTGAGGATATGAGAGATAATTGAAGGAATTGAATCCCAGCAGAAGCGATTTTCATCGAGCATGAATGAATTGCAGTCAATTAGAATACCGCACATTGGGCAAAACAAAAACAATTTCTACAATAAACAGATTAAGCCATGTTGTATAAATTGGTCTAAACCGATTAGAATTAAGGAAACTTACGTGTTTGAGTTTCTTCTCATCACTATGCTCACAATCGATCAAAGTCACGTACTGTGATCTTCTCCTCCAAGAACACTACCACCAAGGGATCACCCGCTATGACTCTGGGTCTAAAGATCGTGATGGTGGTATCTACAATGTCTTGGATTTGGGAATGATTTTACAGCAATATGCTTGTTGTCTCTCTTGAGAGAGAATGGGAGTTAGAGAGAGTTTGACAATTTTGTATTCATCCGATAGAGAGCACCAGCGAAAGTGAGAGGTTCCCCTATTGTTAACCACTGTACATGATAGAGAGGGGAGGGGGAAGTTACACACTCTGTAACTTTCAATTTGCCTTTAATTATTAAAGATTAATAATTTAAAAACAATTATATATTATATAACTAATTAATTTAATTAAACCAACTTTAATTAAATTAATTATAACATATAGTTTTAATTGAATTAAATCATATTCAATTGAATTAATTAGGTCAACAAATTAATTCTTAATTAATTGTTTCCCACATTAATTAAATATCATATACTTAATTTTTTTTTTTTTTTTTGAAATAAGATATCATATACTTAATTAATTTTACATTTGAATCATATTCAAATGTGTCTCTCTCTTCTAACCTATAGTTTTAATGTGCATCAAATGTACATTAATTATAAACTATAGTATTAATTTGATTCAACCATATTTAACCAAATTAAATTAAATTGAATTAGGGTGTGTTTGGTTTAACTTTTTAAGTGTTTAATTTTGAAAATAAACCATTTTGAAAAAAATTCTAGTGTTTGGCAACCACTAAAAATGACTTATTAGAAAATGAGATTGATAAATAAATCATTTTAAGAGAAACACTCGAAACCAACTTTTTAAAAAAGATTTCTTAAGTAAACAATAACTTGTGTATAAAAAAATTTGTGAGGAAATGCAACCAAACATATGAGTGTTTAAATTTTAAACCATTTTTATACAAAATGTTTTTTAAAAAATGCATTCTTAAAAAACATTTAAATTAAAATGTATTCCAAACGGACCCTTAATTAATTAATTCTCCAATTAATTAATTCTTTAATTAAATATCAAATATTTAATTAATTTTCCATTTGAACCATATTCAAATAATTCTCTCTTATACTATAATTCTAATATGAATCCTTATCCATATTAATTTTACCCTATAGTATCTATATGAATCTAATTCATATTTAATATTTGAACCCCTTCAAATATTTAATTCTCTCATTAATTAATTTTCAATCACATCCAAAATTAATTTAATTATAAATTTTAATTCTCTAATTTTTTTTTGAAATTAATTCTCTAATTAAACTTATATTATAATGTATCTTCATACATTAAATTAATTGCACCATATACAATTAACTAAAATTCCCTCAATGAATTTGAACTCTTCAAATTCTATTCAAGACTAATTAATCTCAGAATCCTTTACGAGCTAGCAAGTGGACCTAATGGACCTACAGGTCATAAGCTCCAACGATACGAGATTAACTGGCTAAACTCATTAACCAAGTTAATCAACATTCGTTGACCGTGGGTCACTCCACTAAATGCCCACAACTGCACTCTTCTCACTGTAGAATATTTATGTGTGTCCATGGATATCGACCATACCGGTAAGTCAATCCTTCATGAGTGTTTGTAACGCCAGTTGGGGCAAATTACCATTTTACCTATGTGTTTCCTCTGGATCCTTAAGTACCATTGATCCCTCTAATGAACAAGCTATTTAGGATCCAATCACTAAACAGAAGTTCCTCTCAGGCCAGGAGAGGACGGCACACCTTTGTTTAAGACCAGAAATCAACCCTTAAGGGAACACACATCTACTTACCCCAATAGGGGAAGGAGTGAATTCCATCTTGTACTGTTATGTTCTCAGTCCCCACTCGGTCTTGCCCCTGAAATTGTAGGCTTATTGAGACAGCGAACCGACTACTCTCACCCATACAAATCTAAGGACAATGCCTCATGAAAAGGAGTTCATAACATACTCAGGATTTAGATTGAAATAGAAACCTAAACTAGTCAACGGTGTTACATCTAATGGTTACTGTTTCGCAGTCCAGTCTTATGCAAACTCTTTGCATAGGATACCCCCACTCGCATGTCTCCTACATGGATGCTTTGGATTAATGCATCTGTATCGAATACAAAACGGACCGTATCACATAGTCTCAACAGGATAAGGTTTCCCAACATTATCTCTATACTATAGATCTTTAAGGTTGTTACTTGAACATTAATCCCCGTATGTCCCCACATACTAGTCAAAGTTTCATTTAAACAACTTTGGATCTTAATTTATTGGATTTAGGGTTAATTAATGCAAAACTTGAATATTCAATAACAAATTACTGAATCACTCAAATAACACTTTATTAAGGTTAATTAATTTGTTTTGTTTACTATCTACGAGTTTTAGGTCATAAAACCCAACAGTTATTCCCTATGCCTCAACTGTAGGCAACTTAATGTATGTTATGTTGTGGGAATAGTCAGTAGGGACTAGTCCAATCTAGTGTTAGTGTAATGACGACATTAACGGTAAATCTTAATTTCTCTAATTCGAGTTTAATTTCTTGAAATTAGTGGGGAAATAAGATTTATCTTGATGATCTTTGTTTTTTTTTTTCTTAAAGCAAAGAATGAAAAAGGCATTGTTGTAATTAAGGAGAAGTTGGAGTCAAGTTGGACCCTAATATTTTAATATAAATGGAGCCACACGGAGCCCTAGGTGTGCACAAGCCATCTAACGTTTTTCCCTCCCACTTCTCTTGTCGTGAGCCACCTTCAACAGCCTCCCTCCTTTTGTTTTCTTCTTCCTCTTCTCGATTTGGGCGGCAGGCAACGTTCACCGACGGGTTTTTCTTCTTTCCTTCGAGCTCCACGCGTCAGCCAGCCTCTCCTCTCCTCCCGTTCGTCTCCTCTGGCAACGTCTGTGGTAGTCTGACGTGGTGGTCGCGGTTTTCGGTCACAGCAGGTGCGTGTCTTCTCTTCTTTAGTGTTTTGCGCCTAGCTTGTTTCTTCTGCTCCATCCCTCACTCTTGGTTCACTCTCCCTCTGTTTTCGGCCACAGCAGCGTTTCTCCGGCAAATCGGCGGCTTCTAGGCGTGGGTGTCCGGTGACTGCGTCGTTGGTGCGTGCGACAGCATTGTTTTGGGGCGTCTTCATCCTTCTATCAGCGTTTCGGTAAGTTTTTGGCATGGGTAAGTTGGATTGAAGCTTGTTTTTGTTGGTTCTTGTGTTCAATCGATTACCCACTCACTTTTGCCTCCATTCAGCAAGATTTTCTCTTTAATTTTGACGATTCAAGCAGTGAACTTCACGTTTCAGCATGTTTGATCGAGTTTAGATTTGGGTATGTGATTTTCAGCAAGGTTTGGGGTTGATTTTGAAGTTTAATCAATTATCCATTGTCGTTAGCTTTCTTTTTCAAGGTACCCATCGCGTTTGGAGGCTTAATCGTCGTTTTGGAGTGGAATTGAGAGCTTGGACAGCAAGCTTTGTTGCTGTGTTAGGTGAGTTTTTGGGAGTTAAACCTCTCTCAAAATTAATTAACTCCTTATGCCACTTGTTTTAAAAGGATCTTTGAGTTTTAAGTATGTTTCCACCTTTTAATGAAGTTGGTTAAGAGCTTGAAGGTTAAGGGAGTTTGTTGCTTTTTCAAGCAACTTAATTAGCTAAGGTAAGTAGCTAATGGATTCAATTCTCGAGCTTTAGACCCATTGCATGATTGATGGATTCGATTAAGTCAGGTTTCATGTTTTAACTAATTTCCTTTATGAATTTAGTATGCTTGTAAGAGTTAGTTTAAATCTTGTGTTTGCTTATGGATTTAAAGGAGTTAGTTTAAGAGTTGCATTGCAAAGCAAGTTGTGGGCATGAAATGTGGTTTATTAATTATAGCATATCTTAGACTACTTCTGGATGGGTTATTACCTTTTGGTTCATTTGGAAGGCATGCTTGATTGTATGGATTTGTTGCTTTGAATATCGTGATAGTTGTGGATGCGAGGTCTGTCTCGCTTTGGTTGTGGTAGATCGGAGTACCCTGAACTTTGTGGTTGGGCTATGTTGATTATAGAAGTGTTAGGTAGACTTAGCAGATCGTTAAGCCTCATGTCAAGCTAGGGCCACTTCCTTCCCCATCTTAGGATACTGATGGAACCTACTATCAGGCACGAGATTGTGCACTCTATCAGTGACTGGTAGAGCTAACTTTTCTGGCACAGGATCGTGCATTCCATCGGGACAGTGTCGAGCTAGGCACAGGATTGTGCGTCAGATGGCATTCGGGCATGCTTCATGCCTAGATTGCTCCACCATACTTTGACTTCATGATTCAGGTGTGTTGTGTAGGGATAAGTGTAGTTCCGCTAGAGGTTGCCAGCTAGTCCCTAGTTTACTCGTCTCACTTGACTGACCACACAACACCATAGTTGGCACAGGTTTGGGGCAGCAAACCACCCTAGGGAGATCATTACCTAAACCCGAATATGGCCCTGGGGTTAGAAACCCAAATTGATGTTTCCAGATGGGTTTCCTATGACATAGAAACCTGGAAACTAAGTTTCATGTTACCTGATTTTATGATTATCAGATTCAACTCTTAAGTGGGCTACTTATTGAGTATATTCTTATATACTCACCCATGCTACTTGACTTTCCTTTTCAGGTGGTACTTGAGGACGTCTGGCACTTGACGAGGGTTGTGACTTCGTTGGCTATGGGATCGCAGTTGTAGATTTTGTCCCTTGATCTCTTGTTATTTCCAGGCTCTTTGTTATAGGATCAAACACTTGTTTTAGATTCGATGTTTTAAAACTATGAGTTTTTTAGGATTATGCTTCGGTTGTTCCATTTTAAGATTTATGAACTTAATTATGTTTTGAGCCCTTTTAGTAAATGGAAGTTATTTATCTCTTTGTCCTTGATTTAGTAGCGACCTTTAGCATGTTTTAGCTTTCTTCTAGTCGGGTCGTTCCAGTTAGACCACTAAAGTACGGTTAAGAACATCCTCAAGTATCTTAGGAGAACGAGGGACGATAGGCTGGTGTATGAGGCTAAGGATTTTATCCTTACAGGATACACCGATTCTGACTTCCAATTTGACAAGGATTCTAGGAAATCCACGCCAGGGTCAGTGTTCACCCTTAAGAGGGAGCTGTAGTGTGGCGAAGCATCAAGCAAGGATGCATTACAAAGTCCACTAAGGAGGCCGAATATGTAGTTTCTTGTGAAGCAGCAAAGGAAGCAGTTTGGCTTAGGAAGTTCCTAAGTGATTTGGAAGTCGTTCCAAATATGAAATTGCCTAACATCATTGTTCCATTTATGAAGGCTCTCTCAGCTAAAGTGTTTGAGGGTCATCTAGAAAGTCTAGGTCTAAGAGATTCATACATAGTATAAACTACGGCAAGTGGGAGATGTGTAATGGGTATGAGGATGCCCTAGTTTATTTGTATTTAATGTACTTATACATCTAACATCTCAATTCCTTTGGTTTATTTATCTGAACGTACATCCCACTAACTACAGTTTTAGTTTAAGTGGGAGTTTGTTGGGTTTTATGCCCTAAAACTCGTAGATAATAAGTGTAAACTATTTATTATTCTCAATAAAACATCATTGATTGTTATTCCATAAAGAGTTATGGAATTATTAGTTGTTTAATCTTAAATAAACTCAAATCCAATAAACTAACATCATAGGCTATTGTATGAGTCTTGAACTATATGTAGAGACATACAGGGATCAGTGTTCAAGATACAATCTAAAGGGTCTATAGTATAGGGATAAAGTTGGTTACCTTATCCTGGGTAACACTATTGATACGACCCACTTTGTATTTGATACAAAACGCAACAATCCAACATGTTCGTGTAGCTGACATGTGAGTAGGGGTATCATACACAATGAATTTGCATAAGATCAGATCGCGAAAGACTAACCGCTAGATGTAATTTCGTTGACTAGTTAGGTTTTCATTTCAATAGGATGACCTATAGGCAACTTAGTCTCAATCTTGAGTGTATTATGAAATCCTATTCGCGAGGGATTGTCCTTTGATTTGTATGGGTGAAAGTGACCAGATCACTGACTTAATAAGCCTACCATTTTGGGGACAAGACCGAGTGGGTGGCTGGGAACATAATCACACAAGATGGAATTCACTCTTTCCCGACTTCAGGGTAAGTAGATGAGTGTTCCCTTAAGTGGTGTCTCCATGTCTTTAACAAAGGGCTCTACCCTCTCATTGACACGAGAGAGGTTTCTGTTTATTGGTTGGACCATAAACAGGTTGTTGATAACTCTCCAAAACGGAGTTATTTAGGCCTTATTTCCATAGTGTTTTGTGTGTCATTTGTGATAAATAGGGTTGCTTTTAGATGAATATTATATATTTTAACCCATTTGGAAGAATGGATGCTTTGGAAGTTATTTTGTGCAGAACATAATGCTGAGCGACTTGAGGGAGCAAAATCCGTGATCCAACAAAGCAGGAAGCAAAACTGCCTCGTGAGCCGCACATGATTCATTAAATGAGGTGTCATTAGCTGAATTAATCTCGGATCTAGGAAGCTTGGAGGGCCCTCCACATGTAAAGTTTGACCTAATTAGGGCTTGACTTCACTCTATAAAAGGAATGAGTCGTCTCAAGTCAAAAACAATTCCAAATTAGAGAAAGGAAAGTCCTATTCCATTCGTGGAGGCTTACTTTCCATCTTTGGGAACCGAATAGAGGAGGAAAGATTGGAGACTTCAAGAAGACCATCAACTACAGATCTAATCAAGGGAATTAATCTTTTCTTGTAATTTCTTGTAGTTATGGATGCACATACTCAGACTGTAGCGTGTGTTATGATGAACCTTATGAACTAAATTTACTTAGGGATTGGTTAGGAATTATGTAATTGTCGTGCTTCATTCTCTTTGCAATAAATGTTAATTTGAGCATCTTGATTATTTGTTGTGTCTATTTCTATTTTGTGCGTCTGGCCAGCCGGTATGAATATCACTTCTTAGTTTCAGGGATGATTTGAAAAGTGTGTGGCATTTAATCGCACTAGACCATTATGTGTTGGTGGACGCCAGTGACTGAGTTAGGGATAACCAGTTGCCTAGTGCTTGATTGGTAGCACGTCATTGGAGTTGAAACACATTCCAAAAAATCCAGAGTTTCGGGAGGATCCTGCTGATAAGACTGCAAGAGAATTGCCTAATCAATAATATTGCTAGAGCATCTTTTAAAACAATTACTGAAATCCTGACCAACGCTTGTGTTCAATCCGTCTGCTTTATCTGTTTACTTTCTGTTCTATCCTTTCTTTTGCTTCAACATTTTTATGAAAATCAATCAATTTAACAATCTTGAAACCATTAAAAATTGACACAAGATAGGTTAAGTGAAAGCTATTCAAAACCTCGTGGATACGATAAATTACTTATCACTTGTTGCGGATTGTGTATACTTGCACAGTATTCTGGAGTTTATTTTACCATATTTTTACCCCACTCTAGAAGGCAACAGTTGTACATTAGAAGAGCACCGGTACTTAAGGATATAGAGGTAACCCAGGGCTAAAACGGTAATTTGACCCAGCTGGTGTTGCGAACACTCGTGAAGGACTAACTTGTTGTTATTAGTCTATATTCATGGACACATAAATATTCTGCAGTGAGAAGAGTGCAGTTGTGGGTCTATGGTGCAGTGTACCCACAGTTAGTGAATATTAATTAATTTGGTTAATGAGTTTAGCTAGTTAATCTCATATCGTTGGAGCTTCTGATCTATAGGTCCATTAGGTCCCACTGGTAGCTCATAAAGGGTAATTGAGGTAATTAAGTCTTGATTGTAACTTGAAGTTGTCAAATTTAATAAGGGATATAATGTACTCAGATTCAGCACTCGAGCAAGAAACAACTTTTTGTCTAGCAGACAACCAAGAGATCAAGTTATTTCTAAGAAACACGCAATTTCCACTAGTACTTTGTCGATCATTGGAACAACTAGCCCAATTAGCATTAGTATAGCTAATGGGCGAACATGCGCAAACACAAGTATACGCTATCACAAGTAGTATAAAATGGAGATATTCCAAGTATCGAACCCAAGGGAACAGAGAATACAAGAGAAACAATAGTTGAGGATCAAATTCAAGTTAAACCAATGGTACCCAATAAGAGAATGGTAAAAGAGTTTGAATGCAGGAAAAATTAGATTCAAATAACTAAAGAAGGGATTCAAACTATGTTCCTGCTCTAGATGTTATGAAATTGTCAAACTATGCGGTCGCAAGACTGTTGCACAACGTCTTGCATTGTGAACCGAATTCAACTCTTATTTGGCTTTCTATGAAATACTGTTAAGAGCCTAAGCCATTAAACCTATATCTCTATGGTTAATGTTAACTTAGATAATTAAATACTCAATTCATGGGTTCAATAGGTGTTGCCTTATCTCTAAGGTCAACTACGAATTACTGTCTCTAGCCTCTTCTTCCTATATTGCTTTTATGACAACTGTATATTACTTAATTCTCTCGATATTAAACTCAACATTGTATATTAATTTAGGTGATCAATCTAAACTAATAATAAGCATTTATTCAATAAAAGCAAACAATGGTAGATACAAGTAAAGCTACAATTACATAGTAGGCAATACGTTTCCTCTAGAGCATTCACATGTTTGAATCCCAAAGGAAATTTAACTCATAATAGCATAAAATAAAGACTCAACGATATTGAATAAATGACTCATTATATTAGAATAGAAATGTGCAGGAATACAAAACATAAACTGGGGATACAATGACACAAGCGAATTGAATCAGTTAACATAAAGAAAATGGATGTACAAGACTTGCAAACTAGAAATGAACAACGCACAGCAACTCAAAATACTAGATGCCCTCCCAATCTAATCCAACTTACCTTTCTCAAGGACGTTGGATCTTTACGCCTACTCTATCGAGATCGGTGTCCGATTGGGATCCAGCTCACAGCAGATACTCTCGTATCCTGCTGTATCTAATCTTCCAAACTGTTGTCACTCGGAGTGGTGATCAAAAGCTTCTAAATCTCTTCTTGAATCTCTTTCCTTCTTTATTTTTTTTTTTTTTTTTTTGTTCTTTTCAGTATTGCTTTGTATTCAGGTTGGTTTGCTTGGAATTTTAGCATGTATTTGAAGGAGTGTACGACACTCGAGCGGAAGAAATTACGGATCTTGGGCGTTTAATTTCATTAATTTGTTTAAAGAAAACATGCTGAAAAATTGCTAAAAAAATAGAGTACCGAGAGACTTATCTTTGAAGCTCAAATTGGAGCATTTGGTTGGATGACTCTCAACACAATCGAGTCGTGGACGATCACTGAAGCCTTCCCCGCTATTCTCCGGCCTTAGAACGAGCTTGTGGGAGCTCGAGAGTGATGAATTTTAGAAGAAAAGAAGTGTGAGTCTTTGGAGATGTATGTTTTCGGTTTTTATGAGAGAAGAAAATATCTAGCCAATTCCATTGAATTTCTTCAGCCTTCTTCTTCATGAATATGGTGCAACTATTTACAGCAAGAGACAATTCGATCTTTATCAATATTGACACAAATTTAGGTGTCGATCTCAAGTCACATGCAAGACAATAGTCATAAGCATATGTGACTCTTAAATTGATTTTGCCTCTTCAAATTTCAATTTTAAAGAAATTCAGAATTTCTTTAATTTAATTAAAATAATCAATTTTACATGAAATTAATTATAATTTAATATTTAAATAATCTCAATATATAAAACTTTGCACCAATTTCGAACTCTCTCTAAACCGGTTATTTAACTATGAATCCTTATTCATATTTATTCAAACCGAAATATCTATCAAATACATTTTCCAATATTTAAATCATATTTAAATAACTCCAACTTAATTAAATTATGGTTTAATTCATAATTAAACCGATATGCCATATTATATCGAATATAAATTACAATATTTCTCTAAATCGAATTTGAACACTTTCAAATTCTTTTCATCACATTTGTTCTAAGGTTATTCCGTATGAACTAGTAGGGGGACCTAATGGACCTACAGATCATGGGTTCCAACGATTCGAGATTAACAGGTTGAACTCTTTCAATCCTAGCTAATCAACATTCGTTAACTAACGGGACACTCCACTATAGCCCGTAGCTGAACTCCCCTCACTGTAAATATATTTTTGTCCACCCGATATAACCATGATTAGTGAGTTGACCCTTCACAGGTTGTTCGTGACTATAATTATGTCAAAAGTCCATTTTACCCCTATAGCACTTCTTGTTCCTTAAGCATCTACTAAGTCCCTAATGAACAATTGGTTTGTGGTCCCACCACTAAACCTAAAACCTATCGGGCCAATGAGAGGGCGGTGCACCTTTGTTCACGTCTTGGAGTCAGCACTTAAGGGACAACCTCTCTACTATCCCTAAAGTCAGGTAGGAGTGAATTTCATCTTGCAATACTATGTTCCCAACTATCTACTCGGTCTTATCCCCAAAATGGTAGCTTATTGAGTCGGCGATGTTGAGCCACTCTCACCCATGCAAATCAAAGGATAATCTCGAATAAACAAGAGTTCATAGTTAGCTCAGGATTAAGATCGAGTTACCTAGGTCATCGCTTTGAAATAGTCAGTTTCACAGTAAACGACGTTATAAAGTGAAAGTGACTCATTTCGCAGTCCGGTCTTATACAAACTCTTTTGTATAGGACGCCCCCACTCGCATGTCTCTACATGAACGATTTAGGATCACATCATTTGTTGAAAAACAAAGTGGGCCGCGTCACATAGTTTTTCATAGGATAAGGTACCCAGTCTTATCCCTATACTATAGACCATTTAGGTTATTACTTGAACTTGATCTACTCTTATGTTACTACATAAAGTTCAAGTGTTCATATCATAGCCAAGGATTCTAGTTTATTGGATTTGAGTTAATTAATACATAATTAAAAGCAACTATTTAACAACCAGAAATTGAATAACCTCGATAACGCTTTATCGATTATAATTGACTTTGCTACATTTACTATCCACGAGTTTTAGGACATAAAACCCAACAATATTTCATTATTTTTGTTGTTTTTACCGTTAGTATGCTAAGCTAAACCTTTAGGTTGTTAGATTGGGATTAATCTTTGGATTGTTCTCGACTTGGATTGAGTTTGCTGGAGTTTTATGAACTTCTATAAATTATTTTTGTTACATCCTTGTGTCCTCATTTTAAAAATTGTGCTTGAATTGTTTTTCCTTTGTTTTTGTCGTCACTTAGGGTCAACTTGAGCATGATTTATCAGTTACTGTTAGATAGCCACTAGGCTGAGGCGAATCCATCGTTAATTGTGTTGTTCGATTTGAAGGGATCGAATCCCAGCGGAAGCGATGTTAATCGGTCCATAGTTTAATTGTGTTTCTAAAATACCAATACACTAGCTAAATACAGAGAAACTATTTCTATGATTTAATTAAGGTTAAACATGCTTTTTAATTTGCTGTAAAAGTCTACTGTCACGGATTGAAATTACTTGTTGTAGATTACAGGTACTGCAAATTCGAATTCCCTTATACTCAAGATCATGAACTCACCATATTTTTGCAGGGACCAAAAGTGTAACACCACCACTACAACAACATTCCTATCCTCTTAATTTTGAGGTGTTGGTTGTGGGACCAATCCTTGAGATGAAGGGAGAATTTCAAAAAGAATTTTAGTGAAATCTTGAGAGAATTTTGAGAGATATTTTTCTTTCCTTGGGAGAATTATTTGTAGAACCAAATACTAGAGATCCTACTACAATACTTCAGAAACGTGTATACAAGTAGGTGGAGAGGTGAGTTGCAATCGCGGGATGATTCCACGATTGCCTAACTCCCAGCAATTGTTGGGAGTTAATTATTTTTAATTTAATTAAATTTAAATCAAATTAAATTAAATAATTAATAATTAAATTAATAAATAATTAATTATATCCAATTTAATTAATTTATTCATTTAAATCATATTTAAATGAATATATCTCACATAACCTAGAGTATTAATTCAATTAATTTAATTTAATTAAATTTAATTAATTAATTAATTCACCAATTAATTAATTACTAAATTAAATATCTCAAATTTAATTTAATCCCACTTTTGAATCATATTCAAATGCACATTTCTCGCATAACCTATAGTTTTAATTTGCATCCAATGCACATGAAATTTAACCTATTATTTTAATATGAATCCAATTCATATTAAATTAATAGTTTAACTCCTTTAAATGTTTAATTCTCTCCTAAGTTAATTTTGAATCATATCCAAAATTAAATTTATATTATAAAGTTTAATTAAAATATAAAATTTATACTATAATGTATCAACATACATTATATTAAGGGAAAAATACACTTTTAGTCCCTCAGGTTTGGGTTAGGTTTCATTTTAGTCCCTGAGTTTTCAAACTCAACAATTTAGCCCCTGATGTTTGATTTTAGTTTCATTTTAGTCCCTTCATTCCTTTTTTCCGTTAAAAAACTAACGGTTTGCTGACGTGACACTAGTTTTTTATTAAAAAAAATATTTTTTAATTTTAAAAATAAAATAATTAAAAAATATTTTTTTTTCATTTTCATTTTCCGTCCCCTCTTTCCCCTCTTTTCTTCTTCTTCTCAACCATCACCATCTTCTTCCTCTTAACTACCACCCTTCTTCAACTCCGATGGCCGGCGACCTGTGGCCGGTGACTGATGACCATTGTCGGCCAGTCGTCGGCACTGTTTTTTTTTTCCTTCTCCTCCTCCTCAAATTTTTCGTAAATGGGTAATGTTTCTTGCTTATCGTTTCATTTAATTCAATGTTGTATTCGGGCTCTGAAGGTCTCTCCGCACCTATAGTCGAGATTAAGATATTTTGCTGGATCATTAATATTTGATGAATAAATCCGTTTTGTGCCCCCCCCCCCGCTCGCGGTTAGTATTTAGCATATGGATATTTCATGGTCTTTTTGTTCCTTTCTTACCGTGGATTATATGGGAAGTATGGCTTTGTGTTTCTCTGTTTTGGTGTCGAACTTTTTTTCTTCTTCTCCTCCTCCTCTTCTCTTCTTTTTCTCTCTTCTCCCACTTTTTTTTTTATATATATATAAAATAGAGGAGGGAAGGAGGATGACTCCCTCCTCTATTTTATAAAAAAAATAAAAAAGAAAAAAATAAAAGTGGGAGAAGAGAGAAGAAGAAGAGAAGAGGAGAAGGAGAAGACAAAAAAAAAAATAGTGTCGGCAACAGACGCCGGTCGCCGCCCGCCAGAGTTAAAGAAGAAGGGTGGTGGTTGAGAGGCGGTCGCCGCCCGCCAGAGTTAAAGAAGAAGGGTGGTGGTTGAGAGGAAGAAGATAGTGATGGTTAAGAACAAGAAGAAAATAGGGGGAAAATAGGTGGGAAAATGAAAATTTTAAAAAATATATATTTTTTAATTATTTTATTTTTAAAATTAAAAAATATTTCTCTCTGTCAAGTTTCCATTAAGAATCAGATCAATACACAATTGGCCAGATTAAGTAAAGCATTAAGCACATCCATACAAATAATTAGGACAAAGGGCAAGAGACAAGAAATTAGGGACAAGAAATTATAATAACATTTTGACTATAATTTCATTTTTACCCTAATATCGTCGACAATTTCGAAATTTTGAAACATATCGAAATTTTGGGGAAATTTAAACGAAATTTCGGAAAGAAACAAAATTTTTTAACTTATTCAGGCCCATTTCCAGGGGCCCAATACAACCATACAGCAAGTAGTACAAGTATCTGGATGGGGACTGGGGAGAAGTACATATATATAGGAAGAAAATTTACTTCAGCCATATACTTTACCGATGTGGGACGGACAACTACACACCATCTCATTCTCTCCTCTTTCCGACTTTCCCTCCACCTTCTCGTACACGTTTTTTTCTTTTTTTTAGTACAACGTCCTCTTACTTTTAATTCTTCTTGATTTCACCTTATAGTTTGTATAATTTAGTTTTTTTTAATAAAGTAAAATGTGAATTTTTATGTCTTTGTGTTATAGGTATACATTTTATTTTTAATCTTTTCAAAAAAAAAATATTTTGTTTTTAATTAAGTAACAATACTTCATACCTATTTAGGTTGAGTAATTATATATGATCTAATTAAACTACAATAATATTCTTATTAAAAATGGTTAACTATAGTTTCATTAACTCTCATCTAATAATTCAAACAATTTTCATCCATCTCCATAAATTTTCTAAAACTTTCGTTGAATTGAAATCTTAATATAAAAATTATATATATTTTAGATATGACTGTTAAATTGATCAATTGTTGTATAATTGAATCACAATTAAAGTTTTATGAAATAATTCAAACAATTTTATTTTATTTCCATATTTTTCAAAATTCCTATAACATTTTCATCTAAATATTGTCTTAGTTTTTAGATACGATAATTAAAATTGGTCAATTATAGTCTAGTTAAGCCACAATTATATTGAAATATTGATAAAAAAATATTGCTATCTCAATATAAATATTATATATAGTTTTTAGATGATGGTTAAAAATGATCAACTATTGTATAATTAAGCCACAATTAATGTCTCATTCAATAATTCAAACAAGTTTTTATCAAACAATAAAAATAAATAAATAATTTTTACAAGATTTATCAATTTCCACAATTTTTTTTTCAAAATTCCTACATACATCAACATTTCCCTCCATATTTTCATATTCTTTTCAAAATTACTGCACATATCGATATTTGAATTGACAATTCCATTTAAATATCATCTTACTTCTTAAATATGATGATAAAAAATGATCAATTATAGTCTAATTAAGCCACAATTAAAGTTTCATTAACTAATTCAAATAATTTCCATCAATTTCCACAATTTCCGTAAATTTTCCCAAAATGTCTCTCGACATTTCCATCGATATCGACATTTCCATAAAATCTGGACCTCGACATTTCCATCGACATCGACATTTTAAACCTTGGCTACACATGGCTAAAATATCCACAACATTTACAAGGAAAAGCATAATTAAGAGCATAAAAGGAAAGGAATTGACCGTCGAAAAACCCCTTCGCTGACGCTCGGAGTCCCGCCGAACACTCCTTGAGCCTCCTAGGATGCTCCCCAAAATTCCCCAAAATTCCCCAAATTTTTTCCCACTAAAGAAAGCTCTCAAAAAGGCTAGAAAGCCTTGAGAGAGGCTCCAAAGGAGCCAAAAGAAGGAGAGAATGGAAGAAATGGGAATTGATTGATGGTAAAATGAGGCACCAAGGGGCGCCTTTTATAGGCTTAGAAAGGGGGTAGCGTCGCGACGTTGATTGGCATAGCGTCACGACGCTGTGACGCAATCGGCTTGGCGCCCAAGAAATGGACAGCGTCTCGACGCTATGCCATTTTCCAGATTTCCCAGCTGCAGTTTGGGCTTCTTTTTGGACCTCCACTTCAATTCTTTTTGGGCTTTTTCTTCGTGGTTGACTTCTTTTGTCTCCCCTTGACCCAAGCATGGAAATTGGGCTTGAATGTCTTCATTTTGGGCACTTTTTTCCTCAAAATCCACAACTTTTCTCCGAAAGACCAAATAACAAAATACATTAAATATTTTCAATAAAAAACACGATTAAAGCACAGAAAAGCCTAATAAATTGAGGCTAAAATAGCGACATTTCTGCTCGCTATCAATACCCCCACTCGTATGTCACCTACACAAACGCGTTGGATCATTGTGTTTGTATCAAATACAAAGTAGGTTGCATCCATAGTGTCACCTAGGGGTGTTCATCGGTCGGTCGAAGTCGGTTTTGAGCAAATATCGACGTCGAACCGACCAAGTCGGTTTCCGTGGGATGCAAACTGATGGTTTTTTCATGGAGTTCTGTCGCCGAACGACCGACTAATTGATTCCGTCGGTCGGTTCGGTCAGTTTAAGAAGAAAAAGAGGGAGAGGACAAGAGCAAGGTAGAAATCCCAAAACTTCGACAGCGACAAGTCCAAAATATAACTCCGACGACGACGATAACGAGCAATATGGGAGAAGAAGAAGACAACACTACGCGAGGTGTTGAATACTTGTGGGTTGAAGAGAGAGAATAAAGAAAAAGTGGGACTACACGCAAGAGGTGTTGGATATTTGTGGGTTGAAGAGATAAAGAGAGAAGATGGAAGAAGATGGAGTAGAGAGAAGAAGAGGAGATTAAGAGTTTGAAAATGAATGGTGTAAAAAATGGTTGAAATCTGCGTAGAAGAGATTGAGGGAGAGAGAAGAGATGAGATGAAAGGATAAATGGGAAAGTGATAAGGCCTTGGATTTCGAAATCCCAACCCAATTTACCAGTTTTTTTTTAATATAATGTGGAGTTTCGAGAAAACCACAAGTGGTTTTCTTGAAACTCTACAAATGCATTGAAACTCCACAAATGCATTAATTTAAAGACTGCAACAACATTAATTTTTCAGATTGTATTTCTCCCCTCTGTGATTGTGTGGTAGGCGGCCGGTCAGTCGGTTTTTTTACTTTCTGACTAGACCGATTGACCGACCCATCGGGTTTTTCAAAGATAAAATCGATTCCGACCAAACCAATAATTAATCCGACCGATCGACGTCGGTTCGGTCGGTTTTGGTCAGTCGGATCGGTTTTCGGTCCAAAGTTGAACACCCCTAGTGTCACTAGGATAAAGTATCCAGCCTTAACCCCTATACTATAGACCTCTTTAGGTTGTTTCTTGAACATTGATTCCCATATGTGCCCACATATTGTTCAAGCTATATAATAACAGCCTAGGATGTTAGTCTATTGGATTTAGGGTTATTAATGCAAATTTAATACAATACATTCAATAACACTTTATTCAATAACTTCAATAACATATTATTGATTAAATCAAAATGTTTACATTTACTATCTACAAGTTTTAGGGCATAAAACCCAACTTGGTTAGTGTAGACTTTCGATAGGCCTAAGAATCTAGGAGAAATTAGATTAATTTAATTAGAGAGTTTGAGATCTTAATTAAATTAGTTATTTTCAGGTCTTGTGTGTTAATGCAGTTAGCTAGTTAATAATTTTGAGGAGTCATCTGGTTATTAATTTAGCTAATTAGATTTAGTTTGAGGAGTCATCAGGCTAAGCATGAGAGGTAGCGGGCACCATTAAAATAACTAATTGATTAGAAAATTCGTGGAGTATCGGGTAGTTTAATTAGTTAGACACAGGTTGAGTAAGTGGAAAGCATTTCGAGTAATAAAATAATTCATAAAGTAATTTTTTAGAGCAAACAATCCCATCTTTTGAGTGAATTTTCTAGTTATTTTCCATTCTCTATTTCCGTGCATGTTATTTTCCTGTTTTCGACATTCTATTTATTTTCCCTTGCATTTTAGTTTTCTTTGGTTTGTGACAAACCCCTTTTATTTCCACACCTTTTGGTTACTAGCGAGGATTTAAAAATTAATTAGAAGCTCCCTTTCCCTGTGGACGACCTAACCACTACCTACTACAAAGTAGCATAGAGCCGGAGTTTATAAATTTTATTTGGTCATGAGGACACGACAAACTCATCCACTCAGATACTCAACAAACATTCTTAGTTGTCGATCCTCTTAGTATAAGATTTAGAATGTAAGAGGGAGCATTGAGACGATTCACCATATTGGGCTCGAATGGAGTTCATGATCATGTTCTAAAGTTGCTGGAAAGACAAAGAGGCAACTAAAGCTGAGTGTTGCAATTGATCCACTTGGACAATAGCTTTTCCCTTTTTACTTTTTCCTACAGTAGGGGTCTGACTTGATTTAGCAGTCTTTCGATTTTGAAGTGAATAGATCGAATCCCATAGCGGAAGTGCGTGAACCCGTGTGTTTCGATTTGAATTAGAATTTAATAACACAATATAGGAAACAACATACATAACATTTCATGTAATCTTTGGTTAAGCATTAGTTCTACATGGAAGAAAATTTACAAACCTTTGTAGACTCTTTCTTCACCAAAAATTGCAGCAAACTTCCCCTCAACGAACGATGATCAGCAAGAACACCAATTTGACTGGATACCACCAAAAAGTCTTCCCAGGTATTCTCTTGACAAATACTAGCTTGTGGGAGCTTCTTTTAAAAGGAAAAGGGAATGGATTACAGGGGCAATTGAAAAAAAAAGGTCCCTTTCAGTTTAGGGTTTGTAAAAAACGCCCCTTTTTTGAAAACTTGTTTTTATGGACCCCTAGCTATATTAAAAGACTATAATATCCTCAATGTTTTGAACCCCTCAATTTCTACTCTACCATTGTCATTGATAGACAAATTTCAATACTTAATATCACTACTACAAATTTGATCTTTATTGACGCTTGTGTCAAAACAGCGTCAATAAACATAATTTTTGTACTTTAAAATAAATTATTAATAATTAAATAGATATATTGACGGTTTTATGGTATCAAGATATGATATGACTTATGTTGACGGCCAAAAAAACGTCAATAAATGTGATTAAAAATGTAGTTTACGTAGATTTTCGTCCAACTCTGCCTTTTCACATAGTTGACGGACAAACACCATTAATGAAAATAGTTTTGTTACCGGTTTTTATTGACGCTTATTAGCCGTCAATGAAAACCGCATTCATTGACAACTAATAAGTATCAATAAACATTACTATATTGACGTGCAATAAATGTCAATATTAATGGGAGTTTCTTGACGGGTATTAAACGTAAAAAAAATTTAAGTTCTTTTGGGATTTTGGATTAAAGTTTAAATTACTCCCAAATTTGAAATTATTTTAGGATTTTAAATTTATTTCTCCATCTCTTCCTTATTCTCCTCCTTCTTCTCCAACACCTTTTTCTTCATCAACACTGACGCCCGCCCACCGCTAGCGATTTTTGTCGCCGCCACCGACCTTTTTGTTTTGTTTTTTTTTTTTAAAAAAAGAAAATGTAGAGAAAGAGAAAGAAAAGAGAAGAAAAGAGAGACAAAAAAAAATTGTTGATGAAGGAGGAGAAGAAGAGGGGGAGAGAAAGAAATAAAAATAAAAATAAAAATAATATTATTTTATTGTTTTAATATATTGTAACGACTGCATTAAACGTAAATCTTATTTTTTTTTTCTCTAATTTGAGTCTAACTTCATGAAATTGATGGAGATTTATTTAGAGCCTCACGTAGCCTTCCCCTTCTCACGCGAGTTTCAGCCGTCCAAGCCCTTCTTCCAGCCGTTTTCTTCTTCTTAGTTTCATCCAACCAGCCGTGCGCCACCATACCTTCAAGCCCCGACCACCACTTTGCAACCAGCATTCTCCGGCGAGCAGCTGCGGCGTTTCCGGCGTGCACAGGTCTTCGACGCGAGCGGCACAAAAACAGATCGTGAGGGGCGGTTTTTCGCGTGCGGTAGGTTGCTCTCACTCTCGGTTTTGTGTTTTTCTTGCCTATACCTCGTTCTCCATCTCCCACTCTCGGTTTTCAACAGGTTTCGGGCTCGAAGAAGGCTGTTTTTACATCTTTCCGGTGACTATGCAGTGTTGGGCGCGGACAGCAGCGTTTGGGGATCGTTTCCTCTGATTTTCCGGCGTTTTTTGCAGTGGGTAAGCGCGTAGGATATGTTTCTTGGTTGATTATTAAGTTTAATCGAATACCCACTCGTTTTTACTTTCGTTCAGCTAGTGTTTCTCTTCAATTTTGAAGTGTTTAATCGTTTGGATTTTGCATCCCAAGCTAAAAGTATGGTTACAGTTCTATTACATGCATGTTGAATATTTGTACCAATCAAACTAGTGACTGAGTTAGTTCATTTAACCGCCTATTCAAATTGCTAAACAAATATAATATATATGAATTTCAGGTGCGAGTTAAGGTTGCTTTAAACAAACAATCTAAAACTAGATTGATTGGCCCCAAATGCCCTGACATTATCAAGCCTGGAGAGTGTAAAATTGGAATTATGCTTGGATACATCCATAAATCTGAACGCATTGGCATTATGTCACGATCTAGTACCTTGACTTAGGAAGCGGTGAGTTCTAATTTTTGTCATATCTATCAAGTGATAGATTCTTCTGTAATCTTTCTTTTATCAATATATTATTTGTTCTTTATTAGAGGAAAAAGAACTTATGGGAAAGATCACAAATGTATATCAGCTATCAGATTTAATTTTCATTTTGTTTTTATGATTTATTGACATAGAAGACAAGTATAGTGAAATGGTCTATGTGTATCAGCACAACTTTATACTTGCTCCTACCAATGTGGAATGACTTATTAACTTATTCTCTTCTATAGAGAATTGTCTAGTGTTCTTTGTCCTTATTGATTTTACTCTTAGTTTACTGAAGGGTAAATCCGTTCTTTTTTTTTTCTTTTTTTGTGGAGGGGACTATGCCTCTTTACCATGTTACTATTTTGAAAGTAAAACATATTTGTATATATATAAAAATTTCCCTGTGATATGCAATGATTCTCGTACTTGTATTTCATTTCCCCATTTTATGCCTTTAGGTTTTCCAAACAATTATTGTTGTTGGCCTTGGACAATCCACATGCGTAGGTATTGGAGGAGATCCCTTTAATGGGACAAACTTTGTTGATTGCATCAAGAAGTTCCTTGTTGATCCTCAGACAGAAGGTAATTCTTGTTTTGATTTATTGGTCTGTTATCCAAATTCTTACTACATGATTCTATTTGGAAAAAAAATGATGAATCCTGATACACGAACGATATATATACGTCTTTCCCCCAATCAATCCTGATACACAAACTATTATGAATATTTGCATGTCTCTTTTAGCCTATCTAATATGCACTTCTACTTTTTCTCGTCGCCTACCTTCTCATGCTTTTGGCATGTGAGATCGGTTCATGTTTTTTAGCCCATTGTACTATTGTAGGATAATATTTCAAAAGTACAAGACTATGGATTGTTGTTGGGTTTGTAAGCTTAGATATTCTTTTATGTGGAGTTAAGAATGTGGAGTTAAGAATGGATTTAATATCCTACGGTATAATATATTATGAATGGATTTAATATCCTACGGATTTTCTTGGCAACCAAAATGTAGTAGGATCAGACGATTGTCTCATGAGATTAGTCGAGGTGCACGTAAGCTGGCTCGAACACTCACGAATATATAAAAAAAAAAAAAAAGAAAGAAGAATAGATGATAATAAATTGACTCGATTGGAGAATGATGTTTAGTTACTATTTCTTTTCTCCGCTTGTTCTAATTTTTTTATGGACCATGGTAAATATTATTAATTACAAGAAAGGGATGGTGATCTCTAGAGTTTGATACAATGCCTCATGCATCTCAGGGATTGTTCTAATTGGAGAAATAAGTGGAACTGCGAAAGAGGATGATGCTGCTTTGATAAAGGTTCTGTCCATTTTTTTTATCAGTATGGCTGAACATATTTTATTTGGGCTCATCTTTATCAAATACTTGTAGGTCCATTGCTACTTTTATAGATTAGCTCTTAGATTTATTCAATCTCCTTCAAAGATTTACTGTATAATGTATTTCTGAACTGTTATATTCATATTTTATTGCTCATTTAAATTTTTTGTTACAATCCTTCAGAAATGTCATGGATTATTTGAGCTACACGAAGAACATTTTTTCCTCATCCATTGCATAATTGCATTAGGGATAGGGATAATGGTCAATTGCTTTGAGAACAAGACTTTCGTTGACTTTTAGGAGGAAATTTTGAAACAAATAATATTTGCATTGGCACCCTAAGAAACTTTCATATATCATTGCTGCTATTACTTAAATGCTTAAATTATCCTCATGCTGCTTTGCTAAAATGCTTAAATTATGTCATTTGGTGACAAAATGCTTAAATTATGTCATTTGGTGGCGAATTGAATATTCAGTTTTTAACATTATAGTTTGAATGCATATTTAAACATTATATACCAACATAAGAATGATATTGTTATTGCTATTCTGTAAAATTGCTGGTGGAGAACCTCACTCCGAACTGTATGCAAATTAGTTTTACAAACTTATTGGTTTGTTATTTGCTTTGCTCCCAGTTTTGGGTGGTCACAATGTTCTTCTTTTAGGAATGATATCTATGGGAAAGTTGTAAGTCAATGTTCTCCTCTTTTGATCCTTTTGTATGTAAATGTTCTGAACATTGAGCTTGAAAATATCACAAAATAAAATTGATTATAGAAGGCTTTAGTAGATTTATGTAATAGGTTTTCTTTGAAAAGTTGGACCTCTTAATAGGTTTGTTGAGTTGGTGCAACATGACGTAAACTGCAAGCAATATATTGCTTTAACCTTTTTCAGTGCAGTGATAAGTTGTGCCTCAGTCTTGAGTTGGGTTCCTTTGTAGTTAGAGTTATGATATCTACCACTGACTTCAATCAACATACTTTAGATCAGGTACTCCCTTGACAATGCATACGGTCAGTTCCTTTGTTGTTGTGTTCTATTTGTCATAGGCCAAAACCAAAGCAAAGGCAAAGGAAGCTGCTCAAAGGCTGCTAAGTGATCGTTTTGAGTTTAGATGATTTCGTTTTGTTTTTGTGTATAACTTTGAATATGTAAGTTTAGTTGTTTGTTGGAGTTTGAGGTTAGTTGTTTGTTGGAGTTTGAGATATACATTGTTTTTTTTGTTTTTGTTTTTTTTTTGTTTTTGTTGAATGAATGCATAACTTTTTGGTTAAAATTATGATTAATTTGATTCTATATTTCTATATGAACAATAATGTGTTTGTTACGAGATATGACTCATACTATTTATACTTGAGTTTTGATGTTAGCTTCATATAATGTATTGAACATGTCATGCTATTGGCAAGTGAAATGAAAGTTGTGTTCTGGGTTTAAAAGCGCATATTTCTGTTTTTTAGGTATCTAAAATTTTTTTGTTAGTTATAATTACGTCATTTTGTTGTTGGATTTTTGGTAAATCAAACTTGGTTACAGGATAAAGTTTAATAATGCCCTCTATATTAGGTTAAATTTTGGGGGCGTTATAGTTGGTAGCTAGCTACTATTGTGTAAATGCAGGTTGTAGAGGGGTAAAAACCAACGTGAGGCTTTTTTTTATTTATTCCAAATACATATAGTTGATGGTTAAAAACGTCATAACAAACACCATAATTGACATATATTAACCGTCAATGAAAATACACAATTTGACAATTTAATACGGTAACTTGACGGCTAATAAACGTCAATAAAATTATATATTGACAACTTATAAGCGTCAATAAATATATATGTTCACATTTTCGATCCTATAATTGACATTGAAAAATCGTCAATATAAGTTTATATTGACGGTTTATAAATATCAATAAATATGACAACATTGACGCTTTTATGTATATCATTGACGAATAAAACGTGTCAATAATATGATTTGTTGATGGCTAGTAAACGTAAGGTGCCTATGTTGACGCTTTATGAATATCATTGACGGATAAAACGTGTCAATGATGTCTTTGTTGATGGCTTATAAACATCAACAAAGACATCTTCGTTGACGTCCTATAAGAGTCAATGAAAACACTAATATTGACGCTTTAGTTTTATTGATACCACTTCGGTTGACTGTCAAAAAGCGTCAATGAAGATGATAGTTGATACTTTTTAGCCGTCAACAAAGGCCAAATTTGTAGTAGTGTATACAGTTTTTTTTTTACAAACTTTTTTATCAATTAATACACAAATTTCAATACTTAAGATTTATGTTCAAATTTGAAAGTATGTTTGAAAAGGTTAAAATTTAACAAGATTATCAATTAGATTTAATGAATCTCGATCGGAATTCATGCAAATTTGGGTTAAATCTGGTCGAAATTAATGAATTCCGGCTGAATTTAGTAAATTCCAGTCGAAGGTGACCCAAATCTAGGACTAAATCCGATCGAAAATAATGAATTTCGGTCGAATTTTAGTCGGGATTCATGCATTCCCGATCGGGAATCATGTGAAGTCTGGTCGATGGCCAGATTTCATGCTTTTTTTATATTATAATATTTAAAAGTTTTTCTTTATTTTATTTATTAAATTTTTCGAGTTCAATTTTTTCTTTATTTTTCTTTATATTAAAAATATTATTTAAATAAATTTTTTTAACAAATCTGAAAATTATATGCTTTTTTTAATATTATAATATTTAAAAGTTTTTCTTTATTTTCTTTATTTAATTTTTTGAGTTAAAGTTTTTCTTTGTTTTTTCTTATATTAAAAAATAGGGAAAAATACACTTTTAGTCCTTGAGGTTTGAGTTAGGTTTCATTTTGGTCCCTGAGTTTTCAAACTCAACAATTTAGTCTCTGAGGTTTGATTTTAGTTTCATTTTGGTCCCTCCATTCATTTTTCCGTTAAAAAGTAACGGATTGCTGACGTGGCAATATTTTTTATTTAAACAAATTATTTTTAAAAATTTTAAAATAAAATATATTAAAATAATGAATATAATAATTTGTTTTTAATTTTATTTACTTCTCTCTCCATTTCCTTCTTCTTCCCTTCCACAACTACCAGCCAACCTTCTTCTTCTTCACACCTGCCGGTGGCGGCATTTACTTCTCTCTCCATTTCCTTCTTCTTCCCTTCCACAACTACCAGCCAATCTTCTTTTTCTTCACACCTGCCGGCGGCAATGTTTTTTTTTTCCTTTTATTCTTTTTCCCCTTTCTCTACCTTTCTTTTTGTTCATTTTTCTCTTCCTAACTACCCCGCTGCAACATCGCGCCGCTGCCGTTCCATTCTCGCACCACCGCCGGCGGCCGTTCATTCTGCCCAGCCGAGCTCGATTTCTTCTCTCTCTCGGTGAGATCTGCGTCCGGCGACCGTTCGTTCGTCCCAGCCCAGCCCGATTTCTTCTCTCTCGACGAGATCGTAGCCAGCCCAGTTCGCTGCTCTTCATCAATCAGCGAGATCTTCGATTCTGGAAACTCGCGGCGAGATCTGGGCAGCGGTCCGATTTCTTCTCTCTAGACTACAACACACCAAAATAACGAGATCTGGGCGAGAGGCAGACGGAACGGTGTGCGAAGACGAGAGGAAGCAAAGGCGAGAAGTCGGGAGTTGAGAAGTTGCGAAGGGACAAGAAAAATGGGTTTGGTCTGAGCGGCGAGCTGGGCGTACGTTGCGACGGGAGTTGCGGTTGCGGCTGTGAACTGGTGTTCCAGATCTGGGCTACGACAACTGTGAATGGGTGTTCCAAATTAGGTGTTTGGCTGCAATGATTCGATGGTTATTCAGATATGGTGTACGGCTGCGAAAAAGAGAGACGGGGAAGAGCAACCAGCGGTAGTGAGGGACAAAGAAAGAAAGATAGAGTGAGAAAAAAAGGAAAAAAAATAAAAAATCTCGCCGGCGGCGGTTGTCGGTGACGGCACCGGCATCGGTGGGAGGAAGAAGAAGAATAAGGGAATAGAGAAAGAAATAAAAAAATAAAGAAATAAAGGAAATAAAAATTTAAAAAAAAAGTTTTAATATTTTAATATATTTATAATTTAAAATTTTTAAAAATAATTTTTTTAAATAAAAAAAATTGCCACGTCAGCAATCCGTTACTTTTTAACGGAAAAATGGATGTAGGGACCAAAATGAAACTAAAATCAAACCTTAGGGACTAAATTGTTGAGTTTGAAAACTCAGGGACTAAAATGAAACCTAACCTAAACCTCATGGACTAAAAGTGTATTTTTCCCTAAAAAATATTATTTAAATAATTTTTACAAATCTGAAAAGTATATGCCTTTACATTTATTTAAAAAACTTAATAAGCTTAAAAAATCTTTCAACGTTGTTTGGGGATTAAATATAAAGTTGGGTAGAAATTGGTAAAAAAAATTACATTGGTTTGTTTAAAATTAATGGGGTATAAAAGTCATTTTACACTCTAAAGTTTTCTGGATGACATCATCTTAGTAAGTAAGGGGTCCGTAAAAACAAGTTTTCAAAAAAATGGCCCTTTTTTCAAACCCTAAACTGAAAGGGTCCTTTTTTTTCGATTTCCCAGATTACAGAGAAATTATGGTCTCTGAGATTTTGAGAGAGTGTAAACTTTCTGAGAGAGACTGCGTGAGATTCAGAACCTTCCCAAAATGTAGACACCTTACATTGTAAAGATGACAGAGGGGAGGTTACTAACTCCCCACTCCCCACTTCTCAACATTAATGTTGTGGATAGAGATGTCCACGAGGCGGGGTGATAACTTGCGAAAAGCAAGTTATTTATCCTCTAAACTTGGGCTAAAAGAAGGCTGAAAGAACCTCAGATGCGTTATCTTAACGCATAAAGAAAAGAAAAAGTGTTTGTTATAAGCAGCAAGCTATATTCGTGTATGCGGTAAGAAATTATAAAATACAGAGCGCTAATGCAACTAATCTAGTTGTTTTAAGTATCTTCTCAGCGCAGGCACACATCCCAAGATGATAAAGAGACAGAAAAAGAGGGATGAAAAGACAGCGTCGACGCAATCAGAGCAAGTGGGCGAAAAAGGGGACTGAAAAGGCACAAGTGGTCTAATGATGAGCAACACAAGTTGCTATTACTTGAAGAAGTCATCTTCCTCGCCTATAAATAGAGAGAAGAGAAGAGAGAAAAAGAAGAAGAGAAGAAGATGAGGAGAAGGAAATCACGAAGAAATTCCAGAGAGAACTACAAAATTGGAGCAAACCTGTGTGTAATATTTTATTTCATAATGTCTTGTTCTGCTCACATGAGCTAAATCTCTTCTTCAAGGCTTAGCGCAAGCACCTCATGCAGTGATAAGTACATCTTGTAAGCACATATTTTGGTTCAAATGAAACATTGATTGTTTTCTACTTAGTTGCGTTGATATTTTCATTGTTAATTCCCGCTTGGCCAGCCGGATGCGGTAGCAGTATGATAAATCCTTGACAGGTAATGCATATAGATCTCTCTAAGTAGAACAAGTTAGCGCATGTCATGTAGTCTTGGTAGCATAAAAACTTACCGCTAAAAGATATTGCATGCTTGAGCTTTGATTGCGTTGTGACCAACTCAGTCCCTTGTAAGTATTAAGAGAACTAAACTTCACGCATGAACTAGTCAAGTAATCGATTGATAGTTTATTGCCAAACGCATAGGGAATACCGGAAGGGAAACTTAGTGATTTTTTCTCACTTAGGCATTAATGGATCAATTAACCAAAGTTAGTGCTACAAGACTCCTTTAAACGCATGAGGTTGCAACCGCAAAAGCCTTGATACCTTCTCGCATTACGAATTCTTCGTTAAGCTTTCATTACTTATTTTTCTTTCATGCCATTAATTATTGTTTAAGCTAAACCAATCCTTTCCTTATTCCCTTAAATTAATATTACATGCTTTGAAATTAAAATCAGTAAACATTGTTGAAGACTTTTGTAGCATTTCCCTGAGGATTCGACCCTGGACTCATCAGGTATTACTTGATTTAGTCAGTTTATACTTGGATTGATTTAAATCTACGACTATTAAATCAGACATTCTGACAACCGATCACGGGGCAGGGACGGGGATGGCTTCCCCGTCCCCGTCCCCACCTCCCATTTCAATCCTCATCCCTGTGAAATTCTCCGTTAAAAATTTCACGGGGAACGGGGCGGGGATTCCCTGCGGGGAATTATTCCCCATTTATTTTTTTCTTTTTTCTTTTTATCTTAGTTGAATCAACTAATTTCTTTGATAAATTTTCAAATAGTTAATTTTTCATGGGAAATGTCCATTAACTTTTAATTAGACAGTTAATTATTCACATGAAATCCTCAAATACTTAATTTTTAAAAAAGAATACTTATTTAAAGATAGAACTTTTAAATCTCATAATAGAAACAAAATAAGATTTCATATCAAATTATCTATTCAAATGTTTAAACCATATAATTCAAACATATCCAATTTTCTAAAACATTCACAATAAAACTTTAAATTGATATATAAAGAAAAATAATAAATAAAGAGAACTAATAATAATAATAGTAAAAAAAAATTAAATGGGGAACGGGGATGGGGAATACATTCCCCATCCCTGTCCCCGTTTAGTTCGCGGGGAATTTTTTCCCCCACTCCCTCTCCCATTCCCCGCCTAAACAGGGATTCCCAGGGGCGGGTCCCCACGGGGCAAATGAACATCCCTAGTTGTGGAGTTGTTCCCTTTTCCTTTTTTTTTATTTATTAGTTTATTTAATTAATTAAATCTAATTTAATTTAATTTAACCCAAAGTATTAATTTAGTTAATTTAATTAAATCATATTTAGCTAAATTAAATTAAATTAATCAATCAATTAATTAAATGATTACTTAAATATCATATGTTTAATTAATTCTTTATTTGAATCCTATTCAAATACACATCTCTCTCATAACCTGTAGTTTTAATGTGAATCTCATCCATATTAATTTTAACCTATAATTTTAATATGAACTCAATTCATATTCATATTTAAATCATATCATATACAATTAACCTACACTCCCTGAGCTTATTTGAACAATTCAAATTCTAATTTCAAAACTAATGATCCTTATTTACCCGTATGGACCTATAGATTATAGCCTCCAATGATTTGAGATTAATTAATTAAACTTATTAATTAAATTAATCAACATTCATTAACTATGGGTCACTCTACCAAAGACTCATAGATGCACTCTTAGCACTGTAGATTTTTTTTTGTATCCATGGACATAACCATTACAAGTCAACCATTCATGAGTCACTCGTAATTATAGTTGGACCAAATTACCGTTTTATCCTTGTAATACCTCTTGCTTCTTAAGTACCATTGATCCATTTATGGTCCTACCATAAACAAAGTCTCTCTCGAGCCAGGAGAGTGTAGGGCCCCTTGTTCAACATCCGGGGTCAACACTTAAGGGAACAACTCATCTCTTTACCCTAAAGTCTAGAATGAGTGAATTCCATCTTGTGTGTAGTTATGTTCCTAGCTTCCCACTCGGTCTTGTCCTCATAATGGTAGGCTTTATTGAGTCGGCAACTCGAGCCACTCTCACCCATACAAATCAAAAGACAATCCCTGAGAGGCAGGAGTCCGGAACTCACTCATAATTGAGGCTGAGTTACACATGGGCATCCTATGAAATATTAATTTGTTCAGTTAACGGTGTTACAACGAAAGATTAAATATTTTGCGATCTGATCTTATGCAAACTCATTGCATAGGATACTCCTACTCGCATGTCTCTACATGAATGATTTGGATCAATTCATTTGTATCAAATACAAAGTAGGTTATATCCATAGAGTCACCAGAATAAGGTACCTAATCTCATCCATATACTATAGACTCTTTAAATGATTGCTTGAACATGATCCACTGCATGTCAACCACATACTGTTCAAGTTACATTAAATAACCTAGGATGTTTGTTTATTGGATTTGAGTTTATGCAAGCGTAAAACACTACAACAAAATAACAATTATCTTTATTGAATAAATAAACAAGTTTACATTTACCATTCACGAGTTTTGGGCATGAAACTCAACATGAAGTTGGTTCAATCTTTAAGTATGTAATTTCATGATCACTTTCTTCAACTCCCTTCATGATAAGGTTGAGGCGAGCTTTATTTCCATTTCTCTCATCCTCTCATCAGAGTCTACATCAGCCATCATAATAGACATCACATTACGATTTGGTGTCCTTCGATCGATCAGAGGTCAGAGTGAATGTATCAAACAATAGATTGTCTTTAACAACGAACTTGTCTTTAGAGGATTCCTGATCAATCAATTTTGAAATCATGCTTGCAATAGTGAGAGGAATTTGATTTGCCTTGATCTCAATTTTCCTCTTAAAAGATTATGGGCAACTGGTCTCGTGTAAAAGTCACTTGATGTTATAACCTTTGAAGGAGCTTTCTTTGGTACCATCACTTCACTTGGATCTTGAGATGAGAGAAAGAGAGAAGAGGTTGAGATGGTCCCACCGGGTGCGCCAATTTGTTTACACATAATTTTGAAGGAAATGAGACATGTGTAATGCACTTGATTGGTATTGATTTTTATATAAGTGTGGATCGATGTACAATCTCTAATTTTGATCCTTTGATTTTTTTCTCTTTCAAATATAAAGTCTTCTTGAGGGTTTTGCAGCTTGTTCTCGAGGTTGAATTTGTTTCAAGGGCTTTACAGCTTGTTCTTGGGATTAATTAAACTTTCAACTTCTTGGGAGAATGGTTGATGTTTGAAATCTTTAGTTCTTCATGGAAATTTGTTTTTATCTTCGAAGTCTTCTAATCTTCAAGTTTCAGGCCTTCAAGGAGTTTTAAGAAGTCTTTTAATCTTTTGGAAGTCTTCTGAGTACTCTAGGCTTTGAATTCAATTTGAGTTCTTTTCTAAGATTTTAAGTTTTTGAACATTGTGTTGGGTTTTATGCCCTAAAACTCGTAGATAGTGAATGTAACTGTTGACCGGATATTAATGAAATAATATTGATATATTTTTCCATTAATTGTTATTAGTTATTTTATATTTGTCTTTGCCTAATAATAACCCTAATCCAATAAACTAGACATCCAAGGTTGTAATATGAGTCTTGAACTATATGTAGCGACATATGGGATCATTGTTCAAGAAACAACCTAAAGGGTCTATAGTATAGGGATAAGACTGGGTGTCTTATCCTGGTGACACTATGGATACGACCCACTTTGTATTTGATACAAACGCTGCGATCCAACGCGTTCGTGTAGGAGACATGCGAGTGGGGGTATCCTATGCAATGAGTTTGCATAAGACCGGACCGCGAAATAGTAACCACTGGTTATAACACCGTTAACTAGTTGGTTTTCTATTTCACTAGGACGACCTAGACAACTTAGTCTTATTCCTGAGTTGATTATGGGCTCCTGCTCATGAGAGATTGTCTTTTGATTTGTATGGGTGAGAGTGGCCAATACGCCGACTCAATAAGCCTACCACTTTGGGGATAAGACCGAATGGGGAGCTGGGAACATAATCGTACAAGATGGAATTCACTCCTTCCCGACTTTAGGGAAACAGATGAGTGTTCCCTTAAGTGGTTACTCTGAGTCTTGAACAAAGGGCCCTACCCTCTCAATGGCACGAGAGGGTTTTCTGTTTGATGGTTGGACCACAAACAGGTTGTTCATTAGAGGAGAATTGGTACTTAAGGAAATAGAGGTAACCCAGGGGTAAAACGGTAATTTGACCCAGCTGGTGTTACGGACACTCGTGAAGGACTAACTAGTCGATATTGGTCTATATCCGTGGACACAGAAAATATGTCTGCAGTGAGAAGAGTGCAACTGTGAGTCTATAGTGGAATGAACGCACAGTTAACGAATATTGATTAATGTGGTTAATGAGTTTGACCAATTAATCTCACATCGTTGGAGCTTCTGATCTGCAGGTCCATTAGGTCCCACTGGTAGCTCGTAAAGTAATTTGAGGCAACTAAGTAATAAATGTAAATTGAAAATGTTCAATTTACTAAGGGAAACAAATATAATATATATTGATATATTATTATGAGAGAAATTAATATTTGAAGAAATTCAAATATAAATTTATGGAAGTATGAAAGAGTTCAAATAATGAATTAATTAATTTAAGGCCTAAAATGTGTTTGGGAAAATTAATTAATTCTAGGCCGGGAATTAAATATGTGATATTTAATTGGTGGTTAATTAATTAAAGAATTAATTAACCGAGAATTAATCAATTATGTAAATAATTAATCACTTAAGAAAGTGATTAATCATTTATGGAAATGATCTAATCACTTATGGAAGTAATTAGTCATTTGTGGAAAAGATTAATCAATTATGGAATTGATTGATCATGATTGATTAATTGAGGAATAAGATTGAATCAATTTTGGAAAAGATTGATTTAATTGAATATTTTATTCATGACCTCTCTTCTATAAATAGAACACTAGACCTAATTGGTCATGAGACTTGACACTTTTGCTCTTGCTCTTAGACTCTCAAAGACAAGACCTAAAATTCTCTCTAGCCTCCCTCTTAGAGAAAGACTCCCACAAGTCTTTTGCCTCCTAGACTTAGAGACATACCGGTGTAACCTTTGTGGTTATTGTGTCAATCAAGAAGAAAATTCCAGCGATTAAGAAACGAGGAGACTGCTACGTTTTCGTTCGTTGGAGCATCGTTGGCGAAGAACGGTCAAGTCTACAACGAAGGTATGTGACGGTTCTTCCACTTTTCTTTAGAAAAGCATGAAAATAAATTTAGATTTATTTTTAAGCATGTTTAAACAGAATTTCCAGCAACTTTAAAAGGAGTTTAAAGTTTGATTGAGTTTTCGTAACGGTATTTTAATGTTAATTAATATACGGCGTAAGGTCCAATCGATGCGCTTCCGCTGCGTGGGGACTTTTATTCCCTTCACATTGAAAATTGGAGAGAGTTCCCTACTTATAGAGTTTTCAATGGATGTGAGTTTGAGCTCAATTGACTTTAGACTTGGTCCATTGCACTTGAACTTTATTGGTTTTAGACCTAATTGTCCTTAAATTAGACTCTTTTTTGGTTCATTTAATTTTGGACCCAATTGTTATATGACTCATTTTGCTTATTTGATCAAACCCAACTAAAATAATAGCAAAATTAGCAACATAATAAAGTATTTGCAAAAATAGCAAAATTTAACATCCAGTCGATCTAAATTACTAAAAAACTCATCTAACATGATTACTCATCCCATCCAATCCGTTTCTTTCCTTCTTCCCATTTCTATCAAGTTTATCATTGATAGATTCTATCAGCGATGAAATTCTATCAGTGATAAGAGATTCTATCATTGATAGTTTCTATCCGTTATTTTTGCGTTTTGTTTAGAATTTGTTATTGTTTTGTCATTGATAGATTTAGTAAAGTGATTGGTTGAAGTTGTTCAGCCCGTTTTTTTTCTTCTTCTTCCCATTTCCATCAAGTCTATCATTGATAGATTCTATCAATGATAAAATTCTATTAGTTATTTCTGCGTTTTGTTTGGAATTTGTTATTCCTTTTTGTCACTGATAGATTTAGTAAGGTGATTCGTTGTAGTTGTTCAAATTAGGTGATAAAAGATTTCTATCACTGATCTATCAGTGATATAAAACCTTCTAAGTTCTATCACTTATAGAAATCTATCTTTCTATCACTGATAGAAATATTGATTTCTATTAGTGATAGAAAACTATCTTTCTATCAGAGATATAAATATTCTATCACTAATAGAAAACTATCATTTTTGTTTTTAAAACCCCTGTCACTAATTTTGTTTTGATTTTGTTTTTATAGATGTCGAAGCAAAATAACATGAAAATTGAACCAAAAGAAAAGAAAAACACATACAAAGCGGAAGTTGAAATTTAAAGACGAAGAGACCTCAACAAAACAAGAAAACAAAAAACAAAAGATATGTGCAAAATTTATCACATCATCAAATACACTCTTGGTTTCTATCAAATACACTATCGATTTTTATTAGCGATAAATTTCTATCAGTGATAGAAATCTATCATTGGATTTCTATCACTGTGATTCTATTAGCGATAGATTCTATCAGCGATAGAAATTTATTACTGATACAAATCAAAACAAGGGCAAAATGGAAATTAAAAAACGATTTAAAAATCTTGCGATATTTGCAATTTTTTTTTAAAAAACTTGCTATATTTGCAATTAACCATTAGAATTTAGTCACTCATTACAATTTTCCTTTGGTCAAGTGGCCATAATGAAAAAATATGGGATTATTTGGGATTTGGCGCTTTCCAAAGATGAATCTTCAAGTTCTTTCGAATTCTAAAGGCCCTTGTCGAAAAGAAATTTCATCTCATCACTTAACGGTGGTTATTTACTCCCTCAAGACTTTGAAAACAAGGGAAAAGGTAGATACTAAAGCAAAGAAACTTAGGTATGTATAAACTTAATTTTCAAAAATAAAAAATCAAATGGTTATCAAATGACCTTAATAATTTTATCATTAATTAGAAATAATGATATGTTACCATATTACTGGTCAAATTTTCTTATTGAACAACCCATATTATCATCTTCCTTGGACCCATCTAAATCTATTTCCACATCGAACTTGCGAGCTTGTTACCCCTATTTGTTCATTCTCATTCCTCTAATTTGATAGTTGAAGTTTTTTTTTTTTTTTTTTTTTTTTTTTTTTTTTTTTTTTTTTTTTGAGAAAAGAAACTGCATTAATTAGAAATTGTTGGGTTTTATGCCCTAAAACTCGTAGATAGTGAATGTAAAACAAATTGTATACTTGTTTTAATAAAATGTTATTAAGTTTCTGCAATAAAATGTTATTATTGAATATTGCACAATTTGACCCAAATCCAATAAACTAAGATCCAAGGTTGTTTGCATGTAACTTGAACTAGTATGTGGAGACATACGGGGATCGAAGTTCAAGTAACAACCTAAAAGGTCTATAGTACAAGGATAAGACTGGGTACCTTATCCTGGTAACACTATGTGATACGACCCGCTTTGTAATTGATATAGACGAATTGATCCAAAGCGTCCATGTAGTAGACATGCAAGTAGGGGTATCCTATGCAATGAGTTTGCATAAGACCGGACCGCAAAATAGTAACCGCTAGCTGTAACACCGTTAACTAGTTAGGTTTCTATTCCACTAGGATGACCTAGGCAACTTAGTCTGAATCCTGAGTGGATTATGGACTCATGTTCACGAGGGATTGTCCTTTGATTTGTATGGGTGAGAGTGGCCAGTACGCCGACTCAATAAGCCTACCATTTTGGGGACAAGACCGAGTGGGGAGCTGAGAACATAATCACACAAGATGGAATTCGTTCATTCCCAACTTTTGAGGAAGTAAATGAGTGTTCCCTTAAGTGGTGTCTCCAGGTCTTGAACAAAGGGCCCTACCCTCTCACTAGGCTAAGAGGGGTTTCTGTTTGATGGTTGGACCACAAACAGGTTGCTCATTAGAGCAGCACTGGTACTTAAGAAGGTAGAGGTAACTCAGGGGTAAAACAGTAATTTGACCCAGCTGGAGTTACGAACACTCGTGAAGGACTAACTTGCTGTTATTGGTCGATATCCGTGGACACAAAAATATTCAGCAATGAGAAGAGTGCGGCTGTGGGTCTTTAGTGGAGTGACCCACAGTTAACGAATGTTGACTAACTTAGTTAATGAGTTTAGCCAATTAGTCTCGTATCGTTGGAGCTTCTGATCTGTAGGTCCATTAGGTCCCACTAGTAACTCGTAAAGAGACTTGAGGCAATTAAGTATAAATTGTAAATTGAAAGTGTTCAATTTATTTAGGGGATTCATATAATGTATATTGATACATTATAATATAAAGTTTATGAAACTTTATAATATAATTTTTGAATTAAATTAATATAAATAATTTAATAAAATCCCTAAGATTAAATATATGATATTTAATTGGGTAATTAATTAATTATCGAATTAATTATTTATTTATTAAATTAAATATGAATAAGATAATAGATTTGATCTTATTCATGACCTTTTCCTATCAGGAAAAGGTCTTGGCCTTTACTTATAAATACGACCCCTGGGGTGGGGTGAAAGACATCTCATTCATTCGACTTCTCTCAGAGATCTCTCCTAAAAAGACTCCCACCAGTCTCTTGCCTCCATTAGTCTCAGAGATATACCGATGTAACCAAATGGTGGTGTTCTTCGTTGCTGCAAAGCAATCAAGAATCATTCTTGATTATCAGAGACGTCAATGGAGGTTTGCTTCTCTTTTCTTTATTATAGATTTAGATCTAATTTTTTGTATGCTTAGCCTTAAGTTTCTATAGAATTTGTTCTATGATTTTTGTCAATGTAATGGTATCCTCTAATTTGATAGTTGAGGTTTTTTTTTTTTTTTTTTTTTTTTTTTTTTTTTTTTTTTTTTTTTAGAAAAGAAACTGCATTAATTAGAAATGAGCAATTGCTCCCAAGTGGCTTCCAGCCATGGGACAGGAACCCCCATTGCTGTTAGAAATATCGACTAGATCCAAAATATTAAGATGCAAAAACCATAAAGGAAAGTTTGCATTCCAACTTTCTGAAGAACCTGAGGCCCAACCCTTACGAGCCAGTTGATGGGCCAAGTGGTTCATCTTCCTAGAGACATGTCAAATTGCTATGATTTTTAGAGTTTCCATAACCCTCTTGGCATCTTCAATGAACAAGGACAGTTAGGTGAGATCCTTCCCATTCCCATCCAGAAGATTTGCCACCTGAATAGACTCAAGCTCGACAATCACTTGAGAGGAGTCGTGAGGGATCATTCTCAATCCTTCTGTTACCCAAGGGCTTCAAGCTAGGCAATCAGCCAGTTCCTATGAATAACACGGTAGCCGGCAGATATAGGCGTGCCATTCCGGTTCCTCAGCACCCATCCAATTCCCCCTATCATCTTCCCTTCATTCCACGTTGTGTCAATATTAAGCTTCCAGTGGCCCAACGATGGAGGCCTCCAGTTGCTGCTCGAGCTCTCATCTTGCCCATCGACGACAGGAGTTGGATTAGGCACCACAGGGGTCGACACTGCGGAACGATTAGTCTGCTCCCTACAGGTCGCCGGATCATCGTCCTCTTCAACGTTTGTAAGTACCTCTAATGCTTTGTTGATCTGCTGCTTGAAATACACTAGGTTGAAATTCTGACTTCCATAAAGTAATTAATTTATGTATTTCCATATTTGCCAACCGCTTATTGTGCGCAATATCATGTTCTTCTCTGCCCATCGATTTGTGCTGCAACTCTTCTAGATACATTCGCAATAGTTTGCTGACGTCCATTCCCCCCTGTTCATAAAAAAGAACTCATTAGGAAAAGAAAGAAAATAATCCCACATACCTTTTGTTTGCTTGCATTCCCACATAAGATGTGTGATTGTTTCTGATTTTGCTCCGCACAGGAGACATAAAGGGTTAACTCCCATTCCCCTCTTGATTAGGTTTGAACGGGTTGGTAGGATATCATGGAAGATCATCCAATCACACACTCTAATTTTTGGGGGAACTGGAATTTTCCAGAATGTTGTCCATAACTCTTCTTTTTTTCTTTTACAAGAACCGGACGCCTTAAAGAAGTTTTGAACTTGAATCCCCAATCTATAGGCGCTTCTCACGGAAAAAATTCCTTTTGGATCATAGTGCCAAATAATTGCATCCTCTTTATTTAACGAACTGAGGGGAATATTTAAGATGGCTTTAGCATCGTCTTCCAAAAACGTCTCCATAACCAGAGCTTCATTCCATCCTCCCGTACGCTGGATGAGATTTGCCACCGAATAATGTTGAGAATTTCTGTTAACGAAAAGGGGTGTACAAACTCCTTCTTTAGGAATCCAAGGGTCGGAAGCAACATTCATGTTGCTACCATTCCCTATTCGCCATTTATATCATTTTCTGAATAATTCTCTTCCCCATACAATACTTCTCCATATGCAAGAGGGGTTACTTCCTGATTCTGCCTTTAAGAAATTCCCTGTTTTAAAATAACGGCCTCATAGAACTCTTGCAAGCAGACTATCTGGGTTCCGAATAATCCTCCAGCTTTGTTTAGCTAACATTGCCTGGTTGAACACCAAGATATCTCTAAATCCCATTCCAACGAGCTTTTTGTTAATACACAGTTTTTTCCAGCTTCTCCAATGAATTTTGTTCCTCGTATCTTCCGCTCCCCACCAGAACCTAGCACACATAGAATTCAGATCGTTACACAAAGACATAGGAAATTTAAAACAACTCATCGCATTATTGGGTATGGCTTGGGCCACAGATTTGATTAGGATTTCCCTTCCAGCAGCTGAAAAAAAAAAAAAAAAAAACTTCCCTTTCCATCCATGTAGCACTTTCCAGACCCGATCTTTGATGTGATTGAAGATTTCCTTCTTATTGCGAGCATTTTGCAATGGAAGCCCAAGATATTGTCCCAAGCTCTCCGTTTGTTTAACCTGCAAAATAGTCTCGATCTTTTTGGCTAGATCATCATTAGTATTGGGGCTTGTCATGAAATTTGATTTATCATAATTTATAATTTGACTTGAGTCATTCTCATAAATCTCTAGAGTTTTTTTTTGACAAAGTTGCAATCACATTCAGAAGCCTTAAAGAACAATAAACTATCGTCTGCATAGAATAAATGAGTCAAACTAGGACAATACTTATTATTAATATGCAAACATGTTATCTCTTTTTTGGCTTCTGAAATGTTGGGGTGCCTCGATAAACCTTCCGCACAAATGAGGAACAAATACGGAGAAAGCGGGACTCCTTGTCGAAGTCCTCTTTTTGGAGAGAATTTTGCTCTAGGAACCCCATTCAATAGAACCTGAAAGCTGACCGATTCAACACAGTGCATAATGAGGTCAATCCATCTGTCACTAAACCCCATTTTAGCCATTAACCTCCGAAGATAGACCTACTCCACCCTGTCATAGGTTTTACTCATATCCAGTTTGAGAGCCACCTCCCCTTTCTTGCCTTATCTTTTCTTTTTGACGTCATGGATACATTCAAACCCAATGACGCATTGTCGGTTATAAGCCTTCCAGGGACGAACACAGATTGGCTTGGGGAAATGATGTAAATCAGCACCTGTTTCAGTCTGTTTGCAAGAACCTTAGAGATAATTTTATAGAACACCGAGCACAAACTTATCGACCTAAAATCCTTGATTGTTTGAGGCTCCTTCACCTTTGGGACTAGGACAATATAAGTCTCGTTTATACTATCAAGATTCCTTTCTCCATTTAGGAACTGTAAGCAGAACTCACAAATATCCTTCCCAACCACTTCCAAGTATTTCTGATAGAATATGGCCTGCATCCCATCAAGGAGCCTTTGTCGGATGCATACCTTTAACAACACCAAAGATTTCCTCCCTAGTGAATGTTGCTAACAACTTCCTGTTTTGCTCCTCTGAAATGCATATAGATGTAGCCTTCAAAATTTCTTCTATTGCACCCATATGCGGATTTGATGTTTGGAACAAATCTTTGAAATAGTTATTAGCAACCCTTTCCATGTCATCATCGTTCTCCATCCAGGCACCATTCTCGTCATACAAACCCCGAACCTTGTTAACATTTTTCCTACTACTGGCCTTCAGATGAAACCATTTAGTATTTCTATCCCTCCAGTTTAACTAATCCTCTCGAGCTCGCTGCTTCCAGTAGATCTCATCATCTTCTTGGAGATTCTCAAGCTCCCTTTCTTTCCTAGCCACCTCTGGATTGTTAATTTGGTTCCCTTGATTAAGAAGCCGTTGTATCTCATTTTCCTTTCTGGCTATAGCTCCCCTGATTGAACTGTTGTACTTTCCCTTACTCCACTGATCTAACTTGCTTAAACACTCCCTCATTTTTCAGTTAAAGAACGACGACCTCCCCTTTCATTACCCACCCAAGTTTGTCTCACTATTTCCCTGCATTCGTCATATTTTGTCCAAACCTCCCCAAAGCGCATGGGACGCCTTTTACAGTGGATTATTATGTCTGGAGGTTATTCTTTCCATTATGCCAGAAGAGGTCTATGATCCGACGAAATCATCGCTAGGTGACTGACCTTAAACACACTACACCGATTTTGTATAGCGAGATTAATAAGGAATCGATCAAGTCTTTCCCAAATAAGGCCATGATTCACATGATTACTACACCATGTGAATTTTGGCCAAGTAAAGCCAGATCAAACACCTCACAAGCATCAATAGCCTCACGAATCTCCCTCATATCTGATTCAGGCCTATCAAGACCGCCTCTTTTTTCACTGCCCTCCAAGATCTCATTGGAGGTTTCGTTGTCCATTGTACGTAAAAATGATTATTAACAACACTAAAGGACAGCTATTATCCCATCACTTATAATGAGAATTGAAAGATCAAATAATTAATTATCATTAATAATAGAGAGAACCAAGATTATTGCATATCTGAAAGATTTGAAATATCTAAAACACGAGGAGATCATTCTAGATGCTATCTAAGAGAACATCCAAGTGTAACATTGCCGTCTCAATACAAACACGCATATCACCCCTTTTTTTCTTCTTTAAAAAAAAAAAATGGGACAACTTGATTATTGTTTTATACATCATAACAAATTTATTAAACTAAAATAATTCCACCAAACAACTACTTGAAAGAAAAGTACAAAGATTAATTTATTAAAATATAATTTAAAAAATAATTCAATGCACATAAATTCCCCCACTAGCTGGTCAGTCTCCAGTCTTATGGAAGATCACTGCAGCACTGAATAGTATTTAATGGCAATCGAATTGGGTTTTACGAATCAATTGGCCATTTTGGGCTTCCATTTCCTTTTTGTTATTGTTTTCCCTGCGAGATGGCAATGGCGGTGGCACCGTACTTGTCACTGATGGTACTCTTTTCGGTGAGTCTGCGGGCGGTTCAATTAACCACCGCCTAGGCGATGCGGCTGCGTTTCGGCAAAAATGGAGAGTTTAAGATACTGCAAATGGCGGATATGCATTATGCTGATGGGAAAGCTACCCCATGTGAGGATGTTCTTCCCACACAGTTTGCTTCTTGCTCTGACCTCAATACCACTGCCTTCCTTCATAGGATGATTCTCGCTGAGAAACCTGATTTCATTGTTTTTACTGGTATTTTCTCACGCATTCTAACTCTTCCCCTAAGCCACAACACACTCTAAGGCCACGGCTACAAGTTCCTTAAATAAATTTAGGATTCGTTTGAAATACATTCTAATTTAAATGTTTTTCAAGAATGTATTTTTTAAATAACATTTTGTATAAAAATGTTTAGAGTTTAAACACTCGTATGTTTGGTTGCATTTTCTCATATGTGTTTTTATACCCAAGTTATTGTACTCTTTTTAAAAAAAGTTGATTTCAAATGTTTCTCTCAAAATGATTTATTTATCAATCTCATTTTCTAATAAGTCATTTAAGTTAAACCAAACACACCCTTAGTCTACTAACTTTTAGATTCATGTCTATATGACCTCTGAAATTAGATCTGGTGTCTAGTAGATCTCCAAAGTTTCAATTTTGTATCCAATAAGTTTCTTACCTATTTGAAAATTAAGAATATAATAAACACAAATGTAAGACTTCAGGGAGTAAATTTTTAATTTGATATTTATATAAATATAATTTTAAATGTGCATGAACAAGTGCCCCTCATGCCAATGAACCAAGGATAGATGTTGTATAGCGTTTACAATGAAAAAAATATGTACATAGATATAAATAAAAAAAACAAAAAAGGTAAAATACCTTTTTGGTCTCTCATGTTTCGAGTCAGTTTATAATAGATCCCTACGTTTCAAAATCGGACAATCAAGTCCCTACTGTTCCGGAAATGTTTCTATTGAGTCCTTCCAGGACTGACGTGGCAATTTAAAATAATAAAATATTGATTTTTAATTAAAATAATAATAATATAATAATAAAATAATAAATTTATTATTTTATTATTATTAAAATATAATAATAATAAAATTATTATTATTATTTTCTTTCCCTCTCTTCTTCCCCACCTTCTCTCTCCTCTTTCCCTACATTCCCTTTCTTCTTCTCCGCCGGAACTTCCTCCCTCCGAGACTCGCTGTCACGAAAACGAAGGCTGAGGAAGAAGCTACCAACAACGTTTGAGGAAAACGAAGGCTGGGGAAGAAGCTCCGACGCCGGCGCCGGCGGTGGTGTCACCGCCTGTGAAGAGTCCGACTAAAAGAGGTTCCGACGAGGTTAAAACGACACTGGAGGTCCGGACGAGAAAATCAGCAGCCCGAATCAGAAACTAACAGAGAAGAAAGAAATTGAAAATCAAAACAGAGAAAAGGGGAAGGAATCTAAAACAGAGGAGGTGGGTAAGAATCGAGAAGAGTCGAAGATCGGCACCGGAAATCGATCCGCGGCTACACGGTCAGAAGGATGTCGATGACTGGTGTTGGAAAACTTGTCGGCGGCTACACGGTCAGAAGGATGCCGTTACCAGTGACGGCGAGTCTCGGAGTGAGGAAGTTTCGACGGCTACACGTTAAGGGGGAACGGGAGAAGAAGAAAGTGAATGTGGGGAAAGAGGAGAGAGAAGGTGGGGAAGAAGAGAGGGAAAGAAAATAATAATAATTATTTTTTTAATTTTATTATTATATTTTAATAATAAATTTATTATTTTATTATTATATTATTATTATTTTAATTAAAAATTAATATTTTATTATTTTAAACTGCCACGTCAGCCCTGGAGGGACTCAATAGAAACATTTTCGGAACAGTAGGACTTGATTTTCCGATTTTGAAACGTATGGACCTATTAGAAACTGACTCGAAACATGAGAGACCAAAAAAGTATTTTACCAAAAAAAAAAAAAAATTGAGAGGAGCTTGTACCCCTTTAGCCTCAATGTGGATCTGCATGCCTCCTACTTCCTCTTTTGTTTGGTTGTGTTTGGTGTGGAAATCTCATTCGCTTATATGGGCAATTTTGATAAAATTACTTAGGAGTTTTATGTCATTAATAAGCGATAATATCTTTGGATTTGATGCAACTAATGCTGCAAAATCTATGGATATGGCATTTGCTCCTGCAATCGACTCCAAATGTTCCATGGGCCGCTGTTTTGGGAAACCATGACCAAGAATCAACCCTTACAAGGGCCAAGGAGTTATGAAGCATTTAGCTATTGAGGATCCCACATTGAAAAAATTGGTGGAGACCTCATAATATATAAGCTATAAGGATCACTCCACTCATTGTCAATTAGTTTCGAAATGGAAGCCCATATAATATAATAATAATAGAGTTAAGCCAGTTGGAGTAAAGATTATATCTCTATACTTGTTCCTTGATAGTGGTGATTATTCCACAGTTCCTTCTGTTCTTGGCTATGGATGGATCAAACCTTCCCAACAATAATTTTGGTTTCAACGTACTTGTACCAAACTCAAGGTATTAAATCTCATCTTCTCTACACCACAACATATTTTGATAATCTTTTGGCCAAATTTGGAGATAATTAAACTAATGCCTATTGAATATTTAAAGATGTTATTTAATTGGGGCAAGAAGAAATATGGCTAAAAATAAATAGGTGGCTTGAAATATAGCTACAAACGTTTAAAAATTAAATAGATGGCTAAACGATTTAATGATTAATAAATCCATATTTGTAAAAGACAAATATGCCCCCAACAAACTGCGTAACGTATTCTTAACTTTTAAAATCAAAATCAGAGTTTAGGAGAGATAAAATATACCCCTAAAAAAACTGGAGACATTTTAGGAAGTTTGAAAAATAAAAAATCCAAGAAACAAAACTAGTTTGAAAAACAAAACTAGTAGTAGGTGTTACTACTGAAAAAATTTGCACCCCAGAAAAAGTTGCTACCAGGAAAAAAGGAGTCAATACCTTTATTAGGGAAGGATAACAAAGTTCAACCTCCCTCAGTAGAAAGAAATACCTTCAGAATGCATTAATTGGAAAAAATGTCCTCTCAATCCGAAGACATACTACCTGCACCCAAGAACATCAGCAATTAAAAACCCAAAAAAATAAGGACACCAGCAACCCGAAGACATATTAATTTTCCCCCAAAAATGAATAAGCTAAAAAGAAGATACCGCCCACCCTCACCACCAGAATGAATAATTGCAATTAAATACTGCAAAACACATCTCTGTCCTCGGAAATGACGTAAACGGCGTCTGTAAATAACCGTAAATACAAGGGGTAAACAACGTCATGTCACCGCCCACCCTCACCACCAGAATAACCTTCATACAGCAGCCCACCCGTCCATCTTCTTCCTCCAAAAGTAGAAACCCTTGAGAGCATTCCACACCCCCGAACTCTCCATTCCACACCATTTCCCTCCGCCAAACAGAGTGAATATCACTACCTACCTCTCACACCACGACGACGAACCATCTCCGTCGTGCCAACGACCTTCATCCGCCGCGTCGAAAATCATCTCTTGCATGCTCGGTCGTTTCTCCCCCTACGCACGACTGTATCAAAAAAATTGAAATAGGTAACGGTTTCGTTTCTCTCCCCTTATATTTGCAACAAACAGATACTAAAATCCCGAGATTTTAGGGATTTAGTTTACTCCCTTTGAAACTGTCCCCACGGGGTGTATACCAGTATTGACACTCGGGATGTCAACGACTACACAGCACCCCCTGTATGTACCGTTTTGAAATTCGTTCACCATCCAAAAAACATCTCTGTCCTCGGAAATGACGTAAACGACGTCTGTAAATAACCGTAAATACAAGGGGTAAAAATGTCATGTCACCGCCCACCCTCACCACCAGAATAGCCTTCATGCAGCAGCCCACCCGTCCATCTTCTTCCTCCAAAAGTAGAAACCCTTGAGAGCATTCCACACCATTTGAGAGCATTCCACACCCCTTGAGAGCATTCCACACCCTCGAACCCTCCATTCCACACCATTTCCCACCGCCAAACAGAGTGAATATCACTACCTACCTCTCATACCACGCCGACGAACCATCTCCGCTGTGCCAACGACCTTCATCCGCCGCGTCGACAACCATCTCTTGCATGCTCGGTCGTTTCTCTCCCTACGCGACGACTGTACCAAAAAAATTGAAATAGGTAACGGTTTCGTTTCCCTCCCCTTATATTTGCAACAAACAGATACTAAAATCCCGAGATTTTAGGGATTTAGTTTACTCCCTTTGAAACTGTCCCCACGGGGTGTATACCAGTATTGACACTCGGGATGTTAACGACTACACAACACCCCTGTATGTATCGTTTTGAAATTCGTTGACCATCCAAAACACATCTCTGTCCTTGGAAATGACGTAAACGGCGTCTGTAAATAACCGTAAATACAAGGGGTAAAAACGTCCAAAATAATCCAGTAAACAGTTCCCTAAAATGTCGGTAGCCATGCTTGCAAAATCCAAACTTCCGTAGCCAAAAATCAAGAATGCTTATTTTTTGTAGTCATTTATCACAATTTCTCTATTTAATTTATAGTTTGTAATTTTGAATTTAAAGGGCATACATGAGCGAACCATTAGCCCAAAAAGCGTTGCCGGAGTATGGCAACATCGATTCAAAGAATTACAGTGGTGTGAAAATGGAAGCAGGGATCAGCTGTCCTTCTGTGAACTCTGGTTTCTTCAGCACTCTAGTTGAAGCTGGAGATGTGAAAGCAGTGTTATACCTGTGAAATCCATTAAAACGTGGAAGCGCCTTGATGATAAATATCTCACTATTATTGATGCTCAGTTTCTAACCCTTCTTTTTATGTTATTTGATGTTTTTCACTTTAGGTTAAAAAACACTACTTTTCACCTCTAAACTTTAAATTATAACAATTTAGTCTATCTACTTTCCAATTTGTAACAATTTAGTTTCTCAACTTTAATATGTAACAACTTAGTTCCTATAATTTCAAATTCCTAACAATTTAATCCCTACCGTTAAAAATTCTATTAAAATTAAGTGTCAAATTTTATTATGTAACAATTTAGTCTTCGTAGTTTATAATCTTGCATCAAATCAATTTATTGATTTGCATAGGTAACAAATCTCATTAAATTTAAAAATAAAGACTTAAAAACCTTTAGAAAATTTGAAGTACAAGAACTAAATTGCTACATATTAAAGTTCATTACTTAATTGTTACAAATTTTAGAGTACTATTAGACTATATGAGCTTCCATTTCAAAACCAATTGACAATGGGTGGAGTGACCTTGAAGCTTATATATTGTGAGGTTTCCACCAATCTTTCCGACGTGGGATCCTCAACAAGTACAAGTACTAAATTATTACAAACAAAAGTTAGAGACTAAATTGTTGCTTTGATGAAAGTTCAAGACCAAAAGTGATTTTTAATGTTGATTGTATCACCATGACAAATTTTTCATATACCCTGGAATTTGGTCAACTGCCTCCTGAGTCCACTCCTCCTTGGCTGACGTATGATTCGAAATTTTTGTTTTGTCTTGTTTAACGATTCTGAATGTCTTAGGAACTTAAAAAAAAGGGTCAATTGCAACACAGGGAATTTACAACGGTGCCTTCAATTTTTGTATGTTGCAAATATGGTAAAAAAAATTAATAAAAGGTCAAGCCCAAAATATTAAAGTTTGAAAAGTCGAAAAAATCCCTTAAAAATACGATGGTTTAAGAAGTATATCAATGATGTTGTTGATATATCCTATATCAGGTACATCATTGATCATTTATTTAGTGTGACTTATATATTTGGTATATCAGTCAACCGATCCACTTTAAATTTGGTATATCCAGTCAACCGATCTACTTTACATTTGGTATATCAATCTCTTAATCTACTAAATATATAGTATATTAGATGTATATTTCGTGAATATAATATATTTTATTTATGAAGTATACTCATGAGTTTTCGTTAGTTTGAATATTTTTTTATATAATTCATTAATGAATAATTAGGTATATTAATTTTTTTTGGACAATATGTATGGTGGGAGATTCAAACATCTAATCTCTTGATCAAATGAACATGTCTTATATCAGTTGAGTTATGCTCATGTTAGCAAATATATCATTTGATATATTATATATCATCTTAATGATATATTGTTGAGACATTAATGATATACTTGAAATTGCGTTTTTAGTGAGTACTGATCATACTGATGTACTAATTATATACTTGAAAATGCATCTTATTGATATATTTATAAATAATTTTGTATTCCATGACTTTCATGATACACCAACAATTATAACATTGTTATACTGCTAATATACTACTTATATACCTTGTTAGTGAATCAACATATTATACTTAAAATGAATTTTGAATGAAAGCATCGATATAATATTGATATATACACCAATGATATACTTGATTGTAATATAAAATTCACATTTCACAACCTTGATAATAACACACCAACAATTAAAAGTATATCAATGATTTTTTTTTATAAAAAAAACATCAAGCGCATCATTGATGTACCTGACTACTCATAATCAAGTTTATCAAAATTTAATATAACAAATGAGATATATCAATTATATATCAACATTCATAATATTTAACGACCCGACTTCTTACACAAGAGTCTTTTCGAGACCGTTACGACAATGCAGGCTTTGAAGGTCTTTTTAAGTAAAAACATTTTAAAACATAAACACTAATTTGAGTAAAAACCTCAAAACAAAACTTTTATTCGGGATCCCTAATTTTAAAGGTTTTAAATACTCTTAATAAAATATCCAAACTATAAACATACATAACCTCTAAGAAATTTCTCAAACAAGTTCACAAATCAAATAAAGTAAAGCAGAGTTCTTAAAGCGGAAGACAAATAAAATATGAAGTTCATGGTTCCCTCATGGCTGCCTAACGGATTCTCATCAGTCGCCTTGCACCTGTCATTGCCTTTACCTGAAAAAAATATTTTTGAAAAGAATGAGTATTTAAAATACTCAGTAAGTGACCCTACTGTTGAGGTTGGGTCACGCTTAAACACGTTTTTAAAATCAACAACAAATATATTTTTGGTGGCTCTAAACTTTATCTTAAACTTATTAACTATGGGATATACATCAATTTCATGTGTCACCTACGGAGATCGTCAATTTCACGAACCTCGACTTAGGTACATCAATTTCATATCCCTAAGTTCTGTGTAGGCATCTCTTTAAGTACATCAATTTCATGTACCCTATCAAAATTTAAGAAAACTTATAAATTATTTAAACTCATACGTATAATGGAATTTTGAGAGACCACCAACTCAAAGATTTCAAAACATCAACTATTGCAAGCATTAATAATAAATTTCATGCTTTCAACAATTTTCATAAACGTATACGTAGTCAAACAACTCAGAAAGCACAGGAATTTTGGAAAATCAAACACGCGTTCCCAATTAAAAAGTTCAACAGTAAAGCTACTTACCTTGGCTTAATTATTCAAAATCTAAAATTCCAATTAATTCCAGCAAAGCCAACCTCGACCTTAATCAAACGATTACTTTCTACACTAGAACAATACACAAACTTAGCCCAAACTATACTACTAATTTTCTAATCAGTCTAACCAACCACGAAGGTCAAAACAAGATCGAGCCTTACTCAAAATGAAATAATGTTTGCTGGACAAACTTCAAAATACTCCAAGATTCGACGATTCGACTCCAAATCGCTTGAGAAACCAAAGATTCAAAGACTAATGTTAATGGGCATTCATGACCACACAATAAATTAGTTAAACTTCACCCCAAAAGCACTTACCCACTCCAAAATCACCTAAAAAAACAAGCGTACAGTCGTTGGTCATCGCACGCCGGAGAACACACAGAGGAACAAGGTCGCTAATCTGTTTGCTGTCACCGCCAGAGGAACCACCGCACCACGCACCTACTGTGTTGCGCCTGCACCGTCGCTGCTGTTGGGGTGTATGTCCTAGAACTAAAGTTTTGTTATCCTTTATACAAATAAAGATGTTATTCAGTGAAATTGTTTATTTATAACTTATAATCCAATAGAAACATCCATGGTTATAAAATGAGATACTCGAACTATATAGTGAATATGGACAGGGATCAAGTTCGAGTATATAACCTAAATAGTCTATAGTAATGAATAAGGTTAAGTACCTTGTTCTGGTAACACTATGGATGCGACCTACTTTGTGAATAAGGTAAACGACGTGATCCTAGATCGTTCATGTAAAGACATGAGAGTAGAGGCATCTTGTGTAAAAGATGTTTACACAAGACAAGACCGAGAAATAAGTCACTCTTACTTTATAACGTCGTTTACTGTTAAGACTGATTATTTCCTGCGATGACCTAGGTAACTCGATCTTAATCCTGAGCTTACTATGAACTCCTGTTCATTTAGAGTTATCCTTTGATCTGCATGAGTGAGAGTGGTCATAAAATTTCGTTCAATAATCCTACCATTTTGGGGATAACACTAGATGGATGGTTGGGGACATAGTAAAGTAAGACGAAATTCACTTCTACCCTATTTTGGGATAGTAGAAAGGTTGTTCCCTTAAGTGCTAAAATAAGACTTGAACAAGGGGTCCCACTCTCTCATTGGCCCGAGAGGGATCTTGTTTAATGGTTGGACCATGAACAAAATTGTTCATTAGAGGACCAGTGAACTTAAGGAACTAAGATGTGCTTTTTCAAAAAAAAAAAAAAGGAACTAAGATGTGCTATAGGGGTAAAACGGACTTTTGCCCTATCTATAGTAACGAACGACCTGTGAAAGATTGACTTACTAATCATGGTTATATCGAGTGGAAAAAAATACATCTACAGTGAGGGGAGTTCAATTACTACGCTATAGTGGAGTGTCCCGATAGTTAACGAATGTTGGTTAACTAGGTTAAAAGAGTTTGACTAGTTTAACCTCGTACCGTAGGAGCCCATGATCTGTAGGTCCATTAGGTCCCCTTGCTAGCTCTAGACTAACTTTTGGAACAATATGATGGATAAAATATGAATTACTTTAAATTCATGTTGAGAAATATGAGTAGAGGTGATAGGCGTTATCGATACGTTGGGTTTTTGTGAAAACTGTTAGGTGAGTATTTAATATTTAAATATGATTTAAATATTGAAAACATGAATATGGATTCATGATTGAAAATAACATTTTGGAAATGTTCGGGATTGGCGGAAAAATATTAATTTAATATTAAGATATTAAATTAATAATTATTTAAAATTAATTTTGAATTAATTTAAAATTAAAAAATTGAAATTAAATTTTCAAAATTCAGATTATTGCACTTTGAATATTTAATTAATAAATTCAAGATAAATCTTGAATTTTCAAAATTCAAATATGTTGAATTTTTGGAGGTGGAGTGTATGGTGACTAAACCCATGTCACTCCCCTCTCTTAAGCCATTTCAATCCCCACTAATATGGGATTAATTGTTGTCAATCCTAGGCTACTTCTCTTCAGCTATCTTCCCTCTATATAAATGATGCATTTTGCTGAAGAAATTAAGCTTGAACCTTAAGGAAATGCTGCCAAATTGAATACTCACCAAACCCACTTTCCTATGCTTGTTCTTCAAGCTTTCTCACTTAAATTCCATCACTTGAGGATCTCACAATCCGTTCCAAAGGCTTGAGGATAGCAAGAAAGATCCAGTGGTGGTTCGTGATCGATTGGTGAAGAAAGACAACAAGGAAATCCAACCAATTTCTCCATAGTAACAAGGTTGGTAAACATACTCTATTTTTCTTCATATGAACAACATGCAATGTATGATCAAATTAAACTAATTATGTGCCTAAGATCCAAAATTGCTTCCACTGTTTAGATATTAACACTTTCAGCTGCTCCACCAGAAGAAACCCACGAAGAAGACGTCGGAGATCGCTCGCCTGAAGCTACTCGGAACCGCCTCGAACGCTTGCTGCATGCCGCGTCGCCGTGAGTTGCTGCACTGCCAGAGAGACGCACGCCGTCGGAAGAACACCTACCGCCGTAGTTGATGTTGGAGCCGCTTCAGCCGTCGGGTAAGTGAAGGAGAAAAAGAAGCTGCTGGTCGTGGGTTCTAATTAAGGAGAGAAGGAAGAGGAAGATGGAGATAGATGGCTCACATAGGGCTCCGTGCGACTTAAATAAAAAATGGCTTAGGGTTTGCTTGGCTTCAAAGACCATTTAATTACGAAAATGCCACTCAACTCTTTTAAAATTGAAAACTGTTGGGTTTTATGCCCTAAAACTCGTAGATAGTGAATGTAACCGTTGACCGGATATTAATGAAATAATATTGATATATTTTTCCATTAATTGTTATTAGTTATTTTATATTTGTCTTTGCTTAATAATAACCCTAATCCAATAAACTAGACATCCAAGGCTGTAATATGAGTCTTGAACTATATGTAGCGACATATGGGATCATTGTTCAAGAAACAGCCTAAAGGGTCTATAGTATAGGGATAAGACTGGGTGCCTTATCCTGGTTACACTATGGATATGGCCCACTTTGTATTTGATACAAACGCTGCGATCCAACGCGTTCGTGTAGGAGACATGCGAGTGGGGGTATCCTATGCAATGAGTTTGCATAAGACCGGACCGCGAAATAGTAACCACTGGTTATAACACCGTTAACTAGTTGGTTTTCTATTTCACTATGACGACCTAGACAACTTAGTCTTAATCCTGAGTTGATTATGGACTCCTGCTCATGAGAGATTGTCCTTTGATTTGTATGGGTGAGAGTGGCCAATACGCCGACTCAATAAGCCTACCACTTTGGGGACAAGACCGAATGGGGAGCTGGGAACGTAATCGTACAAGATGGAATTCACTCCTTCCCGACTTTAGGGAAGCAGATGAGTGTTCCCTTAAGTGGTTACTCCGAGTCTTGAACAAAGGGCCCTACCCTCTCAATGGCACGAGAGAGTTTTCTGTTTGATGGTTGGACCACAAACAGGTTGTTCATTAGAGGAGAATTGGTACTTAAGGAAATAGAGGTAACCCAGGGGTAAAACGGTAATTTGACCCAGCTGGTGTTACGGACACTCGTGAAGGACTAACTAGTCGATATTGGTCTAGATCCGTGGACACAGAAAATATGTCTGCAGTGAGAAGAGTGCAACTGTGAGTCTATAGTGGAATGTACACACAGTTAACGAATATAGATTAATGTGGTTAATGAGTTTGACCAATTAATCTCACATCGTTGGAGCTTCTGATCTGCAGGTCCATTAGGTCCCACTAGTAGCTCGTAAAGTAATTTGAGGCAACTAAGTAATAAAAGTAAATTGAAAATGTTCAATTTATTAAGGGAAACAAATATAATATATATTGATATATTATTATGAGAGAAATTAATATTTGAAAAGTTCAAATATAAATTTATGGAAGAATAATGAATTAATTAATTTAAGGCCTAAAATGTGTTTGGGCAAATTAATTAATTCTAGGCCGGGAATTAAATATGTGATATTTAATTGATGGTTAATTAATTAAAGAATTCATTAACCGGGAATTAATCAATTATGGAAATAATTAATCACTTAAGGAAGTGATTAATCATTTATGGAAATGATCTAATCACTTATGGAAGTAATTAGTCATTTGTGGAAAAGATTAATCAATTATGGAATTGATTGATCATGATTGATTAATTAAGGAATAAGATTGAATCAATTATGGAAAAGATTGATTTAATTGAATATTTTATTCATGGCCTCTCTTCTATAAATAGAACACTAGACCTAATTGGTCATGACACTTGACTCTCTTGAAAGACAAGACCTAGAATTCTCTCTAGCCTCCCTCTTACAGAAAGACTCCCACACGTCTTTTGCCTCCTAGACTTAGAGACATACCGGTGTAACCTCTGTGGTGATTGTGTCAACCAAAGAAGAAATTTCCAGCGAAGAAAACGACTTTTGCGTTTTCGTTCGTGGAGCGTCGTTGGCGAAGAACGGTCAAGTCTTCAACGAAGGTTTGTAACGGTTCTTCCTCTTTTCTTTAGAAAAGTTTTAAAAATAAATTTAGATTTATTTTAGCATGTTTAAACCAATTTTACAGCGGCTTTAAAGGTTGTTTAAAGCTTTGTTTGAGTTATCGTAACGGTATTTTAACGTTAATTAATATACGGTGTAAGGTCCAATCGATGCGCATCCGCTGCGTGGGGACTTTTATTCCCTTCAATCGGCATCAGAGCCATCGTTGTCCCTATTAATTAATATTAAAAGTTGCGATAGGCTCAAATAGGTGGGATTTATGCATAATGTATGTTCGGTTTGCATTGAATTGTTCGGGTTAATTTTTTGGCCATAGATTTTATTTTTATGTGATTTTGATCATGTAAGGCCCGATGTTTAGGGTATTTTATGTAAAATCGAGTCCTATGTAAGTCCGGGTCTAGAATAGGTTTTTATGAGATGAAAATCGGAGCAATCGCCGCTGAAATCGGGGCCAAAATCGGAGAATCGATGCTGCTGCCACCCAGATTCTGCCTCCAAACGCAACAGCGTCAGGACGCTACTTCAACAGCGTCTCGACGTTGTCTCGATACCGAAGGCGCTCGGTAAGGAAAGCACACAGCGTCGGGACGCTACCTCAACAGCGTCTTGACGTTGTCTCGATTACGCAGGCGCCAGATAAGGAAAACGCACAGCGTCGGGACACTATCAACACAGCGTCTCGACGCTGTCACGATGGAGGCGCGACCTAGGGTTTAAACAGGCGCGGTTCAAGGCATAGCCTGTCCGGTTCGGACCGGTTCGGCTGGGCTGGGACCTATTTGGTCTGGTTCAGCCAATTTTTGGCATGGTTCATGATTTTGGAGGCCGGTTCGAGGTGGTTCGGGGCGGTTCGTGCTGTCTAGACCAATTCCGGAGCTGTACATGGATTTTTTAGGATAGAATTTAGCTAAATTAATGTAATTTAATGCTTTATTTTATCCTAGGGGCCAAAATTAACCAGTTCAATTGCTATTTATATGCTTTATGGATGTCATATAGAATATTTAATCCCACCTTAGGTTATAAACATGCTCATGCATTTTTTATATATTATAAGTTGTTATAATGTATGTTTAAATGCATGGATTTGTTTTCATATTTTTTAATATAAGTGTATATTAATTATATGAAAAATTGGAAAGCATGAAGCATGTCATTACTTAAATTAAATATAAATAGTTATGTTTAATGTGATGAATGAAGCATGCTTGATTGATTTTCTTGATTGGCTTATAATTGTTATAATAAAATAAAATAAAAAATTGCATGAAGCATGAAACATCCATAGTTAATAATATAATTGTTATATTATTCATGCAATTAGTGTGGTTTAATTATTTAATTTGAATGAGATTGTTGAATGAATTAAACCCTAGACTCTTGATTATAGGATTAATCATTAAAATTTGAAATAGTTCTTTATTATTAATGATTAGAAACCGTCAACCTATAATCAAGATTTGCATGCAAACATAAGATCATAGGATAAATTGGATTAATTTTAAATTGTTTAAAATTAATTAGACCTAGATCGATTTCTAATAAGATTAGAATCTTTTCTTACTTAGTGTTTAAAAATAGTTTTAATTGACTAAGTAGGAAAAACATTGCTATGATTATAAGGGAACTCCACCGGTAATGTTCTGTCTAAGGCTGGGGGTATTTAAGTTGACGGTTTACGGAACACCTCCTACCTGGGAACTGACCTGGAATACCGAAGTTGAATTAATCATAGTTAAATGTTAGCATACAATGTCACTAGGTTTATTAAAAGTGTTTAATGCACCTAGATCTTTAGAGTAAAGACCTTACATTACTGAGGTTATAAGGGAACTCTCTCGGTAAAGTTCTGTCTAAGGCTGGGGGTATTTAAGTTGACGGTTTACGGAACACCTCCTACCTGGGAACTGACCCAAACATTGAGTTGAATTAACCATAGTAATGTTGACTTGCAATATTGGGTTTATTAAAAGAAGTTTAATTCACCCAAAAGATTGCAGTTGAATCCTTTCCATAATTGTTATAATAGGATCAGACTTAGATAGATTGACTTAGCCGAATACTATCTAAGTTAAATAACCCTATATTAACCTTAGGACATTTTCAGTGGGAGGAAAATTACAAAACAAGATTTAAATCAAGTTTTGCTCCTATGTCCCTATATTCACAACGTGAGATTCATGCTCGGCTTCGAGTCGCCTTAGGAGCGGCCTCCCTTCGGAAAGTGTTTGCATGGATCAATATCAAGGTGAATGGGAAAAATGTCTAGAGTAAGTGGGAGCGGGACACGTGTCAACGTATCCCTCGGTCTCCGCCCATAGTTCACACCGTGAGAGTCCTATGATCCGCCTGCAGGTTGTCCTGGCGCAACCATCCCTTCGGAGGGCCTGGTCATAGGATTCGGAACATCGTGAACTCCTGAGAAGGATAGGAGCTCTTAGGCTAATCACCAACAGTTGTCTTTCCCTTCGGTAGCCTGTTGGTGCATGCCTCTGAGATCTGAAAGTGGAAGGGTTACACTTACAAGGATGAGTTAAAAGTGTTCACAAATCCTTGACCGAACAACGATGGCTAATGTCTATAGGAATATGAGTTATTCTGGAATTAGAATTAGCTGAGAGGTGTCTCATTTCAAAGGAGGAGTGCCTGATCACCCTTCGGTGGCTGACATTCTAAACCTCTGAAACGTCGTTGCAAAACTAAATCGATAGTTTTAGGGTTCTATGATTGTCTGTTTTGCTAAATTGATTGGATTGTGTGTAATTGTTTGCTTGTATGATGGGTTAAGGCAAAGATAACTAATACGGTCATTGTTTGTTTAAATTTCAGCAATGTCTTCCTCAATTGTCTCTCTGCTTAAAAATGAGAAATTAACCGGGGAAAATTATGCTACGTGGAAGCCGAACCTGAATACGATTCTTGTTGTCGATGATCTGCGGTTCGTCTTAACGGAGGATTGTCCTCCAGCCCCTGCTCGTAATGCATCCCAAGCAGTTAAGGATGCTTATGACCGCTAGACAAAGGCCAATGATAAGACTCGCGTCTATATCTTAGCCAGCTTATCTGAAGTTTTGGCTAAAAGGCATGAGAGCATGGTAACAGCGAAGGAGATTATGAACTCTCTCCAGGAGATGTTTGGACAACCGTCCTACCAACTCCACCATGACGCTCTCAAATACGTTTATAGTTGTTGCATGAAAGAGGGCACGTCTGTTCGGGAGCATGTCCTGGATATGATGGTCCAATTCAACGTGGCAGAGGCAAACAGGGTGGTCATAGATGAGCGTAGTCAGGTTGCATTCATCTTAGAATCTCTTCCGAAGAGTTTTCTACAGTTTCGAAGCAATGCAATGATGAATAAAATAACATTCAACCTGACTAGCCTCCTGAATGAGCTACAACTCTATCAATCTCTTCTTAAGAACAAGGGACATATAGAAGGAGAGGCAAACGTTGTCCGCTCTAAAAGAAAGTTCGAGAAGGGTTCATCCTCTCGAACTAAATCTGTAGCCACTTCTTCAAAGAAAACTTAGAATAAGAAAGGAAACAAGGGGAAAGCTCCCAGCACTGCTGCTAAAACAAGGGAAAAGCCAAAGCTATGGCAGACAAGGGCAAGTGTTTCCACTACAATGTAGATGGACATTGGAAGAGAAACTGCCCAAAGTACCTTGCTGAGAAAAAGAAGAAAAAGGAAGGTAAATTTGATTTACTTGTTTTAGAAACATGCCTGGTAGAACATGATGAGTTTACCTGGATACTTGATTCAGGAGCAACTAATCATGTTTGCTCTTCTTTTCAGGAAAATAGTTCCTTTCGGCAGTTGAACGATGGGGAAATGACACTCAGGGTCGGAACTGGAGAAGTCATTTCAGCTAAAGCAGTGGGAGCTGTGAAGTTATTTTTTAGAAATAGATTCTTACTTTTAGAAAGTTTGTTAATCGTTCCCAAGATTAAGAGGAACTTAATTTCTATTTCATGTTTGATTGAACAATCGTATACAGTTACTTTTGATATGAATGAAGCGTTCATTTATAAAAATGGTGTACTTATTTGTTCAGCCAAATTGGAAAATAACTTGTACGTTTTAAGACCAACCGAAAACAAAACACTTTTAAATCACGAATTATTTAAAACTGCTGAAACTCAAAGAAAAAGGCAAAAGATTTCTCCATCAAGTAACAATACTCATCTTTGGCATCTTAGACTTGGTCATGTAAACATCGATAGGATCGGTCGTTTGGTAAAGAATGGACTTCTAAACAAGTTAGAAGATGATTCACTACCACCTTGTGAATCGTGTCTCGAGGGAAAAATGACCAAGAGACCCTTTTACTGGAAAAGGTTATAGAGCCAAAGAACCCTTAGAGTTAATACATTCGGATCTATGTGGTCCAATGAATGTAAAAGCTCGAGGAGGGTACGAATATTTCATCTCATTTATAGATGATTATTCAAGATATGGTTACTTGTACCTAATGGGACATAAGTCTGAAGCCCTTGAAAAGTTTAAGGAGTTTAAGGCTGAAGTTGAAAACCTATTAGGTAAATCTATTAAAGTACTTTGATCTGATCGAGGAGGGGAGTATATGGATCAAAGATTCCAGGATTATATGATAGAACATGGAATCCAATCTCAACTCTCAGCCCCTGGTACACCTCAACAGAATGGTGTGTCAGAAAGGAGAAATAGAACCTTGTTAGACATGGTTCGATCAATGATGAGCTATGCTCAATTGCCTAGCTCGTTTTGGGGGTATGTAGTAGAGACTGCAGTATACATCTTGAACAATGTTCCCTCGAAAAGTGTTTCTGAAACACCTTTCGAATTATGGAAGGGGCGTAAACCTAGTTTGCATCACTTTCGCATCTGGGGTTGTCCAGCACACGTGCTTGTGACAAATCCTAAGAAACTGGAACCTCGTTCAAAACTGTGTCAATTTGTTGGTTACCCTAAAGAAACGAGAGGTGGTTATTTCTACGACCCACAAGAAAATAAGGTGATTGTATCGACAAACGCCACTTTCTTAGAAGAAGACCACATGAGAGATCATAAACCACGCAGCAAAATAATATTAGGAGAAGCTACTGAAGAATCATCAAGAGTTGTTGATGAAGTTGGACCTTCAACAAGGGTTGATGAAGGAACTAGTTCTTCAGATCCATCCCGTCCATCTCAAACGTTGGGAATGCCTCGACGCAGTGGGAGGGTTGTATTACAACCTGACCGCTACTTGGGTTTAACTGAAACTCAGGTTGTCATACCTAATGATGGCATTGAGGATCCATTGTCCTATCGACAGGCAATGAATGACGAAGATAAGGATGAATGGGTCAAAGCCATGAACCTGGAAATGGAGTCAATGTACTCCAATTCTGTATGGGAACTTACAGATCTACCAAATGGGGTAAAACCAATAGGGTGCAAATGGATCTATAAGAGAAAAAGAGATGCAGCTGGAAAGGTACAAACCTTCAAAGCTAGACTAGTGGCAAAGGGTTATACCCAAAAGGAAGAGGTTGACTATAAAGAAACCTTTTCTCATGTAGCCATGTTAAAGTCCATAAGAATTCTCTTATCCATAGCCACATATTATGACTATGAAATATGGCAAATGGACGTCAAGACTGCCTTTCTGAATGGTAATCTTGAAGAGAATATCTTCATGTCTCAGCCCGAAGGGTTCATAGCCCAAGGTCAGGAACAAAAGGTTTGTAAGCTCAATCGATCCATTTATGGATTAAAACAAGCGTCCAGATCATGGAACATTAGATTTGATACTGCAATCAAATCTTTTGGCTTTGACCAAAACGTTGATGAGCCTTGTGTGTACAAGAAAATCAACAAAAGGAAAGTAGCTTTTCTAATACTTTATGTAGACGATATCCTACTCATTGGGAATGATGTAGGATACCTCACTGACATTAAGAAATGACTAGCAGCCCAATTCCAAATGAAAAATCTGGGAGAGGCTCAATATGTTCTGGGAATCCAAATCATTAGGGATCGTAAGAACAAAACGCTAGCTCTGTCTCAAGCAACGTATATTGACAAGATGTTGTCTCGATATTCGATGCAAAACTCCAAGAAGGGACTACTACCCTTCAGACATGGGGTACACCTGTCTAAGGAACAGTCTCCTAAGACACCTCAAGAAATTGAGAACATGAGACACATTTGATAGCAAGCATAGCTAGCTACTTTTACTTATTTAATTTAGCTAGTCTTTTATGATGTTTGGGCCGTTTTATTGTGCTTTATTGTTTATTTTGTAGGAAATGGTTGATTGGAGCTATAATGCCATATCAGAGTTAATCGGATGCTCGGGGCGTGAAAAGATGCAAAGGAATGAAAAGAGTAAAAGTGGAGAAAAGTCAAATCTCGGTCAACAGCAGGCTAGCGTCGAGACGCTAGCTCTTGAGCGTCTCGACGCTCACATTCCATATCAGATTAGGCGCGTAAAGCTTAAAGCGTCGAGACGCTATGATAGGAAGCGTCCCGACGCTACCGTTTTTCCTTATTCAGAATGCGCGTTTAAGAGGCAGCGTCGCGACGCTGTCTTGACAGCGTCTCGACGCTAAGACAAAAAATCAAAATAAAAGCTTCACTTCGGCTAGGTTTTAGGGGAGATCAATTTGGGACCTTTTGGAGCCGTAAAGAGGACAGAATAAAGGACTTTTGGAGCTGCAAACAAAGGAGGAACTTGGAAATCAACCCATTGTTCGTGGGGATCGTGACGGGGACGTCGGGACTCGGCCTACATTGAGTTTTCTTTTCCCTTTTCTTTCTTTAGTTAGATTTATGGCTTTCACATGTTTAGTTGAGATTGTATTTCCATTCATGAGTAGCTAAAACTCCAAGAAGGGACTACTACCCTTCAGACATGGGGTACACCTGTCTAAGGAACAGTCTCCTAAGACACCTCAAGAAATTGAGAACATGAGACACATTCCCTACGCCTCAGCTGTGGGCAGCTTAATGTATGTTATGCTCTGCACTAGGCCTGACATATGTTATGCAGTGGGAGTAGTCAGTAGGTATCAGTCTAATCCAGGGTTGGACCATTGGGGAGCGGTTAAGAATATCCTCAAGTATCTTCGGAGAACGAGGGACTACATGCTTGTGTATGGAGCTAAAGATTTGATTCTTACTGGATACACTGACTCTGACTTTCAAGCTGATAAGGATTCAAGGAAATCCACATCAGGGTCAGTATTCACCCTCAATGGAGGAGCAGTAGTATGGAGAAGCATCAAACAAGGATGCATAGCAGACTCAACCATGGAGGCTGAGTATGTAGCAACTTGCGAAGCAGCTAAGGAGGCAATATGGCTCAGAAAGTTCTTGATTGATTTGGAAGTGGTTCCGAATATGAACGTGCCCATAACACTATACTGTGACAACAGTGGGGCTGTAGCCAACTCAAAAGAACCTCGAAGCCACAAACGATGTAAACACATCGAGAGGAAGTATCACCTGATACGGGAGATTGTGCAACGAGGAGATGTGATCGTCACTAAGATCGCCTCGGAGCACAACATCGTTGATCCATTTACGAAGGCTCTCACGGCTAAAGTGTTTGAGGGTCATCTAGAGGGTCTAGGTCTACGAGATATGTATGCCATCTAATCTAGGGCAAGTGGGAGAAATGTATAATGGGTATAAGGATGCCCTAGTTCATTGTATTAATATACATGACATTTCCAGCTTTAGATCATTGCATTTACAGCCCACTAACTAGTGTTTTAGTTCAAGTAGGAGTTTGTTGGGTTTTATGCCCTAAAACTCGTAGATAGTGAATGTAACCGTTGACCGGATATTAATGAAATAATATTGATATATTTTTCCATTAATTGTTATTAGTTATTTTATATTTGTCTTTGCTTAATAATAACCCTAATCCAATAAACTAGACATCCAAGGCTGTAATATGAGTCTTGAACTATATGTAGCGACATATGGGATCATTGTTCAAGAAACAGCCTAAAGGGTCTATAGTATAGGGATAAGACTGGGTGCCTTATCCTGGTTACACTATGGATATGGCCCACTTTGTATTTGATACAAACGCTGCGATCCAACGCGTTCGTGTAGGAGACATGCGAGTGGGGGTATCCTATGCAATGAGTTTGCATAAGACCGGACCGCGAAATAGTAACCACTGGTTATAACACCGTTAACTAGTTGGTTTTCTATTTCACTATGACGACCTAAACAACTTAGTCTTAATCCTGAGTTGATTATGGACTCCTGCTCATGAGAGATTGTCCTTTGATTTGTATGGGTGAGAGTGACCAATACGCCGACTCAATAAGCCTACCACTTTGGGGACAAGACCGAATGAGGAGCTGGGAACGCAATCGTACAAGATGGAATTCACTCATTCCCGACTTTAGGGAAGCAGATGAGTGTTCCCTTAAGTGGTTACTCCGAGTCTTGAACAAAGGGCCCTACCCTCTCAATGGCACGAGAGGGTTTTCTGTTTGATGGTTGGACCACAAACAGGTTGTTCATTAGAGGAGAATTGGTACTTAAGGAAATAGAGGTAACCCAGGGGTAAAACGGTAATTTGACCCAACTGGTGTTACGGACACTCGTGAAGGACTAACTAGTCGATATTGGTCTAGATCCGTGGACACAGAAAATATGTCTGCAGTGAGAAGAGTGCAACTATGAGTCTATAGTGGAATGTACACACAGTTAACGAATATAGATTAATGTGGTTAATGAGTTTGACCAATTAATCTCACATCGTTGGAGCTTATGATCTGCAGGTCCATTAGGTCCCACTAGTAGCTCGTAAAGTAATTTGAGGCAACTAAGTAATAAAAGTAAATTGAAAATGTTCAATTTATTAAGGAAAAAAATATAATATATATTGATATATTATTATGAGAGAAATTAATATTTGAAAAGTTCAAATATAAATTTATGGAAGAATAATGAATTAATTAATTTAAGGCCTAAAATGTGTTTGGGCAAATTAATTAATTCTAGGCCGGGAATTAAATATGTGATATTTAATTGATGGTTAATTAATTAAAGAATTCATTAACCGGGAATTAATCAATTATGGAAATAATTAATCACTTAAGGAAGTGATTAATCATTTATGGAAATGATCTAATCACTTATGGAAGTAATTAGTCATTTGTGGAAAAGATTAATCAATTATGGAATTGATTGATCATGATTGATTAATTAAGGAATAAGATTGAATCAATTATGGAAAAGATTGATTTAATTGAATATTTTATTCATGGCCTCTCTTCTATAAATAGAACACTAGACCTAATTGGTCATGACACTTGACACTCTTGAAAGACAAGACCTAGAATTCTCTCTAGCCTCCCTCTTACAGAAAGACTCCCACACGTCTTTTGCCTCCTAGACTTAGAGACATACCGATGTAACCTCTGTGGTGATTGTGTCAACCAAAGAAGAAATTTCCAGCGAAGAAAAGCAAAGGCGGCTGCTGCGTTTTCGTTCGTGGAGCGTCGTTGGCGAAGAACGGTCAAGTCTTCAACGAAGGTTTGTAACGGTTCTTCCTCTTTTCTTTAGAAAAGTTTTAAAAATAAATTTAGATTTATTTTAGCATGTTTAAACCAATTTTACAGCGGCTTTAAAGGTTGTTTAAAGCTTTGTTTGAGTTATCGTAACGGTATTTTAACGTTAATTAATATACGGCGTAAGGTCCAATCGGTGCGCTTCCGCTGCGTGGGGACTTTTATTCCCTTCAAAAACCAAGCAAATATCCAATTAAACCTTACATTATAAATGATTTAATTTATCCCTTAAACCAAATTCATGAAATTAGCTCTCAAAACTTTAAATTTGAGACGTTTAACTTTACTTGAAAATTCAAGACGTTACATAATATGTATAGAAGATAAATATTTAAGTTATAAAAGACAGACATTTAATTTAAAATATGTAAATAACATAACACAATTTAATTATAAAAAAAAACACGATGAAAGAAGTAAAGAGAAGTAACATATGAGGTATACATTTTGGTATATCAACATTCATATCTAAAATTGATTTCTAAAATCAATTTTGATCTAAAAATAATTCATAATTAACTTAAATAATTAATTTAATTTAATTTATATAAAATATTAAATTAAATAATTAAAGTGTATCGTTCATATATCAATACTCATAATCAAGTATATCAAATGTTGCCAACAAGAGCTTGGCTCAACGAGTATAAAGCTTGTACCCTGACCAAGACGTTAAAGGTTCAATTATATATCAATTATATATATCAGTTGATACACCAACAAGTGACAAATTAGAATAATAAAAAAATGAAAATTAGATTTAAATTTTTTTTCTATATTCGTAAATCTTGTTTCCAAAAGTCGGCTTGATTTTTTAAAACATTACTAAAAAGTAAATAACAAAACAAGAAAACTCATGGGGGAAGTAGTATTTATAAACTTAATTTTCAATAACCAAAAACAAGTTTTGAAAACTAAAAAAGTAGTAATATATGTTGTTCTATGTAATTTTATTTAGTGTCTACTTTTAAGCCTTTTTTTTTTCTTGAAGTTCAAGATCATTTGAAAGTGGAGGGATTTGAACATGTAAACTCTTGGTTAAGGGTACATGTCAGTTACCGTCGGGGTATGCTCATTTTTAGTTGTCTACTTTTAAGCCTTGTTGAATGACCATATAGTGAAATAACACCTGTTCTTCTGCTTGAAATTACTTCAAAAAATTATTGTAAATGTTGACAGTTTTAAATTTGTGTAATATATCTACAAGTAGGCTAATCGTATAAATTCGTTTAAGAAAGGACATTTTAACGCTGACCACATTTTTTATTGCACTTTTTTCTTAAGGTAGTTGAAAGTGAGTAACGTTTGCTCCACTGTCAGAAGGAAAAGCACAATGTATCCAATGCTGTAAAATTGATTACAGTCAATCATATTGTATTAATCGTACCAAATAAATTTCACATTATTACAGCCAACATTAGATAAATATTTGTACCTTCTAAGGAAGGACGAAGGAGTGCCTATTCTGCAATTGGATTGCAAAATATGTAAGTTTATAAAATTATATACAATAGATAAATGATATAATTAGAAAATAAATTAATTAATGAGCAAATTATGATGAGTCTAAATTATCTAAATTGGGTTTTTTTTTTTTTTTTTTTTTTTTTTTTTTTTTTAAAAAAATCTAAATTGGGTTTTAATGCTCCATGGATCAATTTTGTTAGCCTTTTGTGTATTAATTTTACACAAAACAAGATAAGATTATTTGTACACCGCCAATATTGGATATAACTAAGGTAAAAAGGAAAGTATCGATCATAAGGCTTTGTTTGGAATTGTTGTAACTTTTAAAGTAATTGCTGTCAAATTTTCTAAAGTAATTGTTGTCAAATTTTGCTTTTAGAAAAATCAATTTTAACATGAGTATATTAGCATTTGGTAAATTTTAATTTAAAACTTGAAAAATCATATTATAGTATGTAGTAAAATATAAAATTGATGTGATTTAATTATAATATTAAAAGTAGACATATTATTTCAATTATTTTTATATATTATTATAAGTTAATTGTTTAAAATTTTATAGGGATTTAAAATGTAAGTTAATTATTTTGTTTAATCTAAATTGTTTGATAAAATTTTAGGAAAAATAGTTGCTATAAAAAATTGAATTAATCAAAATTTTATTGATATAGAATGAAATGGATGCGAAAGAAAAAAGAAGTTACATAGAATGATAGGATTTTAATTTTAAAATTTAGTTAGAGAATATAACAGATTTTTAGGATCATCAAACCCTAAACTTTAAACTCTAAGATTTAGTAAGAGAATATGAAAGATTTTTAGGATAAAAAAACTGCTTTTAAAAGTTGTAAGGTAAGTGATTTTGCATGTAAGAGTAAATTATAAAGTGATTTTAAAAAAATTGTTGAATAGTCAGTTTTACAAAACAAATAAAATGGTTAAGATTTTTCTATAATTGTTACTAACCATTCTGAAAGCGATTCTAAACGAAACCCAAAACTCGCATTGGCTCTCCTTGTTGATAAATTCTTAGCCTTCTCCTTTTTTGAAACCAAGAAAAATCATGTTGCACGAAAAAAAATCCCAAATCAAGAGCACACCAACATAATGCAAATTGATACCCTATGTGCATAATGTTATTATCTCTTCTTCTGTGCCATTCAAATCAGGAAAGCATATTTTTTTTAACATTTGGGATGAATGGATTCAAACTTCTAACCCCTTGATCGACGTTATATGCCAATTAACACTAAGCTATACTCATTTTGACCCTCGTAAAAATAAGTTAAAGCATAAATGGTGACATGGAAATATACTCAAATCAAAAGCACAAGCACATGCAATACAAATATATAGCAACACTCTATGCCATTTTTAATTAGTTTTTAACCATGTAATCCAAACAAGAATTCTAAATTTGTGGTTAATTCTTCATAGTTTATATTTCTTTTAACCATTTTAAAGTACTAAAGAAACCAAATAAGTGGTCCTAAATATCTAAGATACCAATATTTCTAGAAATATTCGCACAAGTAACGAAACCAAAAAATGTTTTAGGGCAAAATACATTTTTTTCTCCCTGGAGTTTAAACTTAGAGTCTATTTCGTCTCTAAAGTTTTCGAAAGAGACAATTTAATATTTGAGATTTGAAAAATAGTTCTAAATGGTTTTTAGATCGTTAGTTGATCAACAGAAAATGATGTGGCGACTAAGTTGTTGATCATATATTTTTTAGTAGAAAATTGTAGTGGGTGGCAAATTGGACCAAATTAATAGCAAATATAGCACCATGTAAAAAAATTGCAAATATAGCAAAATCTATCCGAGTCTATGTGATAGACTTCGATTATAAGAGAGTTTATCGGCGATAGACTCTGATTAGTCAGATCTATCAGTCTACTGATAGACTCCGATTATTCAGAGTCTATCAGTGTCTATCGTTGATAAACTTTAGTTAATCAAAATCTATCGGTGACTATCACTAATAGGCTCCACTGATAGATTTTGATTAATCGAAGTCTATCAGAGATAGACACTGATATACTTTTTATAATCAGAGTCTATCAGTGATAGACACAGATAGAATCTGACAACAGCTTTTTGGTATTGTACAATTAATTTTTCTATATTTGCAATTACTTTGTAATGGTGCTATATTTGCTATTAATTTGGTCCAATTTGACATCTATGCAAGTGCCCCTTTTTAGTTGACAAATATATTAATTTGATATATTTTTTTTTATGAGGTGACTTTTGTCTCTCATCTTCCCTCCTCTCCATCCTCATTGCGAAGCTTCGCGGCCAGTCACCCTTCCTGCTCGCGGCCAGTCACCCTTCCTGCTGGAAGAGACCTCCCTAGCTCACTTCTCTCACTCTTTCTAGTGAAGGAAATATGAACCTTCAACTTTTCCCAACTATCCCAAACTCATTCTTCTCCAATATCTTTCATTCCAAAACCTTAAGATCCCCAATCTAAAATTTAAAACCTTTGCCAAATTTGTACTCATCTGCTGTCTTGAAGTTTGTCTTTCAATAGAATTAGAAGCCCTAGCTCAACAGCGAGACTCCCCTTATTGTCTTCATCACCTTCGACAAAGTTTGTCTAAACCCATATTGGGTTCTCTGTCACGACCGGACTATTAAGGGGCCTTGTACATATAGCAAAACAGGTCACAATAATTGTAAATATAGCAAAATCTAAAACTATTTGCAAATATAACAAAACTTAATAATCAACCCATGTAAATGATTAAAAAGCTAAAAAAACATGCTATCCTTGATAGAAGTCTGTCAGTGATAGTCATTGATTGTGACGTCCCGTACATTTTGGTGTATTTAATTTCATGTATTTAGTCAAATTAAATGTAAATTGTTATTTGGGCTTTTATTATGGAATTTATAATTTTATACCAAGGTGTTGGGAATTAATTCTTGAAATATAAGTGTTGCATTAAATTAAATTCTCTCCCTTAAGCTCGATTAAAATTGGTTAGCGTTTGTTATCAAGTCGGTTGAAGTGTTGAAAATTTCGGGGAAAAGAAGTTGGAGAGTGCCTATTATTGGGTTGCCTATTACGGGGTTTTTGTGAATTAAGAAGAAAAGAAATTCAAAGAGAAAGCAAAACCCTATCTCAAACCCTCTCTTTCTCCATCTCCTTTGTGCAAGGCCTCCTCCCCCTCTACTCGTGAGTGATAGCGAGCATAGGTAGCTATTTTTCTCTGATTAATTAAGTTAGTCTTTTACAATTATTTGCCCAAATTTATGCATTTTTATGTTTTATTTGTACGAAGTATGTGTTTGAAGCTTAATTCAGCAATTGGAGTTAAATGAAGTTCAATCCTAAAAAAAAAAAAAAAAAAAATCGCGTCGCGACGCTCTCGGCGAATTTTCCAAAATCACGATATCGCGACAGCGTCTCGACGCTATCGGCAGATTTTCTATAAATTCATCATTTTGTGCTACGGATTTGGAGAGTCCAATTGGTGAGATTTTAGCCCTACTTTTGACTAGAGACCTTTTGTGAGAGCTAAAGGCAAGGCCAAGGAGCGGGAATCAAGCGAGAAGACGTGGAGATCGTGACGGGGACGTGCGGTGTCGGCTGATTCGAGTTTTCCTTTCTCTTTCCCTTAACTCTTGTAGTTTTTATGGTTTTTCTTGCAATTAGTGTTGGTGGTTTAAAAACTATGAATTGCTAGTTGTTTGTCTTAGGGATTGATGTAATTGTTTTAGTTGTTGAATTGATTTTTAGGTATGAATGTGTTTTTATTTTACTAATGCAATTTTGTTTAATGCTTTCAATTACTTGATCACTAATTGAATGATTTAAGTGTTGAATCTAACTCGGGAGGGAGGATTTGGCCTAAGACTTACTTTGTTTAATTGCATGACTAGAGTAGAAATTCTAAATTTGTGACGGGATTTGGAATATCTTTAGAAGCGTAACAAGGACCGAACCGAATAATGCCTTGCATGTTAATGAACTTAGATAGGGATATCAAGTTAGTTATATGCATGAGAATCAATTATACTCGGGAGAGGTAATCGTGATAAAAGTTTCCTTGGCTTGTAGAATAATTGCATGGTCGATTCATTTCTATTAATCAATCCTCAATATTAAACAATGAAATCAATTCCCTAATTAAGAGTCTTTCCATTTGAGTCTCCACTTTTATTTTATGCTTTTTGTCTTTACTTTTATCTTTATGTTTGAGTTTTGCTCCCTAAATAAAATCGAACAAAAGTATTCACGGTACTTAATTTGCTAGAAATCCAATCCAAGACGACACTCGTTTTACACGAAAACACTATATTATTACTTGACCCCTACACTTGCTGTAAGCAAATTGCGCATCAAGTTTTTGGCGCCGTTGTGCATCATGTTTTTTCCTTATTTGTTTGATTTTTTTTCCTTATTCGTTTTTTTTCCTTATTTGTTTTTGTTTTCCTTTTCTATTTAGTTTTCTTTGTTATTTTTCTTTCCTTTTTTGTTTGAGTCTTTGTCATTTGTTCTTGTTGGGTTATTATTTGATTGGAAGCCTAATTATCATTGTTGCTTTAATTGATTTGAATGACTTTTTATTCAACACCATACTCCAATTTTTCATCTTCAAGTTATACCCCTTTAAAAGAAAATTCTTCCTCGGAAAACATAGTTCAAAATTATATTGAGGAGTCTAGAGCGAGGAGTTTAAAATTTGATGAAATTATAAAAGGACTTCAAATCCCAAAGGAAGTTAGTGAGGTGGGATCCACTTCCATAGGATGTCTAGTGAGTCATGTGGCCGATGATTCGTTGGCACCCATTCAGGAGTTTAGTTCTTTCGATCTTGCTAAGGATGAGCATTTAGGGGTGAGTTGCATAGATAGTGGAGAAGAATTTGAGAGTTGCAGCACCTTTCAAGAACATGTTTGTGAGGAAGAAAAAGAAAATGAGTTTGAAGTGTCAGAGGAAGTTCAGGAGGTAGAGTTTGAGGTTGAAAAGCCTTCGTCTGATTTATCTTCTCCGTCCTTTGTAGATTTTGATTGTTCTTTTTTCTATTCTCACGAGTCAGTTTTAGAGTCATAGTCTCTTTATTTTGATATTTCTCCTTTTATGCTTCTTTTATTAAAAAATACAAAAAATAATTCTGTTTCAGGGGCCCATGAGAAGCTAGTCAGTTTGCTAGCAATCGTTGGTTATATTGATTCAAGGAAGAAGGGCCCAAAGAAATACGAGAATTTTTATGTGCCTTGACAGACTGCACGAGTACGTCGAGCTAAAGACGATAAACAAGCGCTTATGAGAGGCAACCCAAGTTACTTCATTATTGTTTTTTATGTCTTGTTGTTTTTGTTTTATAGGAGTTTCCGTGCTCTTGTCTGTGCCACGCATTCATGAAAAGGTCATCATTCCAGGGCAGTATTGTTCACCCCTTCCATTCTTTATTTGTTCTCATGCTTGACTATGCTTTATTTTCTTCATACATTGAGGACAATGCATGCTTTAAGTTTGAGGGTATTTAGGAATATCATGTTTGTGGAGCCCTTGAGCATCTGAGTTCGGGCTATAGTTTTGAGCTTTCTTTGAATTGAGCATATGATTGTTTTCTGGATGATATTTTTGCAGGGATTAAAACCCTAGCGCAGCGGAAGACGTCAGAGACTTTTTTCGAATAAAAACGCCGATTGGGATACCAATACGACGACAAAACAAATATACAGCAGAAAATTAAATAATCATGCTGTAAAACTGATATAAAACATGCTTGAAACCATAAAATAACTAAAATAACTCTAGATCTAATCTAGATAAGGATCCTAATGATCCTTGGGTTCAAAAATCCTTACCCTTGAAGTGTTCTTGATAAAAACCGCCTTTTCCCTCGCGAATTCGCAGAAAAACAGCAACGTACCAACCTTGATTTCGCTAATTTTGGAGGACACTACCACCAAATTTCACCAGTATTCTCACAAGGAGTTTAGCGTTGTTGCTTGTGGGAACAAGGAAACTTCAATAGGGATTTTGTTTCATTTTGTACTCAAGAGAGAATGCACAGAATGTTGTGTCTTAAAGAGAGCCCTTTTTTTTCGTGGATCAAGAGAGTGAGAGCCAGAGCTTCTGTAAATCCCAACCTAAGCAATATATCGTTTTCACATAAAACTTCCCTAAAAACTCTCTCAACCACGCAGCATTATAGGTTAGTGGGCATCCATCGGTTTTGATAACTGATAACCAATTAAATAAATTAATAATTAAATTATTAATTAATTTAATTGAATTTAAATTAACATTTAATTTAATCACTTTATATAAAACAATTTTACATAAAATGAACCACATAACCTATAGTTTTAATGTAGTTTAATTAAATCAAATTTAATTATACTAAATTAAAACAACAATCAATTAATTCTACAATTAATTCTTCATAATTAAATATCACATATTTAATTATATTCCTCTCTCAAATAAACTATGGTCTTAATATACATCTAATGTACATTAATTGTAACCTATAGTTTTAATATGAATCGAATTCATACTATGGTGTAATATTCGAACTCATTCGAATATTTAATTATCCCATAGAAATTTACCTCAACGCCCTTAGTGAGCTACCGGTGGGACCTAATGGACCTACAGATCAGAAGCTCCAACGATATGAGATTAATTGGCTAAACTCATTAACCAAGTTAATCAATATTCGTTAACCGTGGTTCACTCCACTAAAGAACCACAGTTGCACTCTTCTAACTGCAGATATATTTCGGTGTCCACGGATATCGACCGTCAACAGCAAGTTAGCCCTTCACGTGTGTTCGTACCCTAGCTAGGTCAAATTACCGTTTTACCCCTAGACTACCTCTTGGTCCTTAAGTACCAGTTCTCCTCTAATGATGTAACGCCCCGCGTTTCAGAATTAAGCCTTTTGGAGTAATCGAGTCTATTCACTCAAGTTCTAATTTGGAAAATTAGACAGTGTCATTTAGTTCCTAAATCGATGAGTTAAATCTCGACAATTTAGGAATTTAGTTTTTCGTTGTGTCTCTAATTTTCTCTAGAAATCCAAATCGCTTTTTTTTTTTTTTTATCTAGGATTACCCAATTATTCAAAGTTTTAATTGGGTTTATAATTGGGACAAGAGATTTAATGTGGAATTCAAATTAAGGCTTCCTTTATTATTTTTGGCTATTCATTCTTAGGAAAAGGAAAAGATGGTTTTTTTTTTAAAAAAAATATATAGAATCAAACCCTAGCTCCATCTTTTCCCTCCCTTCTTCTTCACTATCCAGCCGCCAAAACAACCCCCCCCCTTGAATCTTCTTCCTCTTTCAGCAGTGGCAAATGCGTGCAGCCTTCATTCTTCTATGTTCTTCGTTCGGCAGCACTCCTTGCGTCCCTCTCTCTCCCGTGCGTTTTCGTCTTTGGTCGGTCGCTCACGCACGCAAACGACAAACATCAACTCTCTCTCTCATGTTGTCCTTCACGAGCATCAGCATCTAGGTAGCGATTTCAGCTATGAGCTCCTTGCGACGACATCGCTTCTTCATGCTTACTAGCAGCAGGTCTCCAATCTCGACATCGATTGCTCGTGCCTACAGTCTGCAGGCGTTTTCTTCCTTTCGTGTGGGCTCTCTCTCTCACTTGCATTTCCGTCGGTAGCAGATCCATGGAACCACGCGAATCTGATGGCTCTTGAGCGGCGATAACGTGAGAAGCCTCCCCTTCGTCTGGTTCAGTTGTCGATGAGCCACACGTTTGTTGACTCTTCATCCCTCTCGTGTTCTGTCTTTTCCATCACAACCCATAACTAGTCGTGCACTTGCCCTCTTCGACGAGCGGCTCTAGAGTTGTTCAACCCACACAAATTCAAGTCGTCCAATCGGCGTGTTTTAGCGTTTTGGCTCTTTCGAACAACAATCGGTGAGCTACTAAACTCGAAGTTGGCATTCGGCTATTACCCATAAGCCAAAAGGCATTGAATCAGTTTACCCATGGTCAATAGCTCAAGTTTGGCAATTTTGAACAATGGAAAGCCTTAACCAGCAAGCGTTCAGTCTTGTTTAGAAAAGTTTAGTAAGTTTGAACGCTCTCTAGACTCCTTCAGATTTGATTATTTTGGTCTAGATCGTTCTGTAATGCTTGTAAGACTTTTGTTTGTAGTTGGGGACTCGCTCAAGCCTATTTGATCACCAATCAACACTACTTGGAGCTGGTTGGGATCAATTCAGTAAGTTTCAGCCACTTGGTAGCCTTTCAAACTCACTAATAGTGTTTTGTAGTTTTATAAATCGATCTCTAATGTTTGGAAGCTCTTTATTCGTAGGTTTGGACTAATTCGATCACTTCTAACCAAAAACCAAGTTTGTTTTGGTAAGGATTAGGTAGCAAAGCTTCGCTTAGACCCTTTCAATCTAATTTTGTGCGTTGTGAGTAGATTTTTAACCCTTGAAACCTTGTATTCTATATTTTAGGAGCTTGTTAGAGTAATTTAAGAGCGCCTTAGAACTATCTGTAAGTGGATTTCTACCCGTGGAGTCTGTTAGTTGTGTGCTAGCATGTTTAATGCCTTGTCCATGTTATATTTTATGATCTATACACATCGCTTCTTGAATTATATGTTGTGTGAGATATTGGCTAGATGTTTGTTGCGTATGTTGGATTGTTGGGATGTCTTGATAAATTTTGGTTGATTAACTTGGTGCTTCATTATGATTGTCGAAAAGAAGAGTTTATTTATGTTGTGAGCATGTTGCATAGTTGTCATGGCTTTCGGACATAAAGCATGGTCTAGTGGCATGATGTGTAGGATTCATCCATTCTAGTGAGTTTGTGAGGTCAGAGGGCCTTGTGTGATTAAAAAGGAAAGTTAGGTGAATACCAGGTGCCTCAGGTAAAAATGATCGAGGGGTGGTATGTCACCAATGGAAAAAGAGGAGCATCGGGTGCCTTGGGTAATATGGCCAAGGGGCGATGTGATGAGTCTATACGTTGCGAAAGTCATCGGGTGCCTTGGGTAATATGGCCAAGGGGCGATGCACAGTTCGAGGCCTTGGGTAATATGGTCAAGGGTCGAACGCTGAGCGTCGTAGAGAAACGTCGAGGCCCTGGGTAATATGGTCAGGGGTCGGCGTGACTCGAAGGAGTCAGTCTCAGAGAGCTTTGTGAGGGCTATGAGTGTTGAGCGAGCTCGTGGAGCTTGAGAGGATATTGAGTTGCATGGCATGATGCAAAATTCATGTGTTTTGAGTATGCATGGCATGGTGCAGAATTCATATATTAGGTGCATGGTTGTGGCATGATTGTATTAGTTGAGTATGTTCTATGTGTTGATTGCTCACCTTGTATATAAGACATGTTATTGGGTTTGAAAAACATGAGGTTTGCCTTGTATGTTGCATGTGTTTGATGGCTCTTCAGGTGTGAGCCACTTACTTAGTACCGCTGTTTTGTACTGATCCACCACCACAGGTGATGGGGAGTACTACGAGCCTGGTGATGCTGAGGAGCAGGCCTGAGAAAGAATATAACACCTGATAAATTAATACTTTGTAGTGGGGATTTACCTTCTTATGGCATTGTGCTTATTCCATTGATCATTCGTTGTTAGACTTAAACTTGAGTTGAATTGTGTTCTAGTTGTCGTTTTCATTTGGGATGTAAATGAGCAGAGGTTGGTGGTAACTGAGTTTGTTGTTGGTTGAAAGTTGTGAATTGTTCTTAGGATTTCTACTTTTACTTGGTAGTTGTTAAAACTTGTATAATTGAGAGTTTGCAGATGTTAATTTGTGTCGGATGTGTAATGTAGTTGCTGGAGGGTTATCTTATAATTATAGAAGTGTGTAAATCTCATTTTCAGGTAGTAAATAAAATTTGGGTTAATTAAAGTTTCGTCGTTATGCTGTCGAATTTTTTTCGGAGCATGAGGTTGACATTAGGGAAGAGTTAAGTAATGTTTCCTTAGTTTAGGCCAAATTTTGGGGGCGTTACAAATGAATAACTTGTTTGTGGTCCAACCAGCAAACAGAAATCTCTCTCGTGCCATAAAGAGGGTAGGACCCATTGTTCAAGACCTGGAGACACCACTTTAAGGGAACACACCTCTACTTACCCTAATATCGGGAAGGAGTGAATTCCATCTTGTAAGATTACGTTCCCAGCTCCCCACTCGGGCTTGTCCCCAAAATGGTAGGCTTATTGAGTCAGCGAACAGGCCACTCTCACCCGTACAAATCAAAGGACAATCCCTCATGGACAGGAGTCCATAATCCACTCAGGATTAAGGCTAAGTTGCCTAGGTCATCCTAGTGAAATAGAAACCGAGCTAACTAACGGTGTTACAGTTAGTGGTAAACTATTTCGCGGTCCGGTCTTTGTGCAAACTCATTGCACAGGATACCCACACTCGCATGTCAACTACATGAACGCGTTGGATCACTACGTTTGTATCAATATACAAAGCGGGTCGTATCCATAGTGTCACCAGGATAAGGTACCCAGCCTTATCCCTATACTACAGACCCTTTAGGCTAAAACTTGAACATTGATCCCCGTATGTCCCTACATACTAGTTCAAGCCTCATTCTATTAGCTTTGGATGTTTAGTTTATTGGATTAGGGTTATTAAGACAAGATATAATACAAACATTGAATAATACATCACTTTTATTAATGTTCAGTCAAATGTACATTTACTATCTACGAGTTTTAGGGCATAAAACCCAACAATTTTTGCATGACTATGATTTCCTAGGATAGGCTTTCTTGTCAATTTTCAAGCTTTCGATGAGTTGTAAGCATGAGTGCCCGAAAAGGGAGACTTTTTAAAATTTTTCTAGGAGATGTCTTGCATGGGTAGAGTATTTTTTTTTTGGATAGATTTGGATTTGAATGCTTAGGAGCGAATTATTAGGTTCATATGCTTGTTGTCACATCGATAGGTGTAGGGAAGAGCTAAAGAGTTATTTTTTTTGCAAATTAGCATGTTTGGTCTTGTTTAGGAGGAAAGAAAAGAATATATGCTTATCATGCTCATAAAGAAAAATCATTCTTGTTGTTACAATTTGAAAAAAAAAAAGTCATGACTTATGCGCGCAATGCAATGAGTAATAAAGATTTAGGTAAAAAGAGCTACCCCTGTTGTGATCAGTTAGGCCAACCAGAGAAAACTCAGGTTAAGGGTCCCTACAATAGGTGTGTGAAAGCTAGTGCCACATATAAATGCTTGATTTAATTTTCATTATTAAGCACCTAAGTATGGATGAAAACAAACTAATTTGTTCCATTGACTCGTTAGTGAATCCTTAGTGCCAGTGGTGAGGGAAGATGAGTTGAGAGTTTAATAATCCAATCATGGACTAGTAGAGTCTAATCTCGTTGAGTTAGATCTCACTTGTGCAAGTTAATTTTGGAAAACTTTTGATTTGTGTCCCTCATTGGTCCTTATGTGCATGTCTCTTGATTGCTTGACTATTGACTTTTGAGCATTGAGGATTGAGTCATGTTTGTTGCATCCATTCTTCCACTGTATGCTTGATTTTTAGTTTGCTCGAGGACTAGCAAAAGCTTAAGTTTGAGGGTATTTGATAGCGAGCATAGCTAGCTATTTTTCTATGATTAATTAAGTTAGTCTTTTACAATTATTTGTCCAAATTTATTCATTTTTATGTTTTATTTGTAGGAAGTATGTGTTTGAAGCTTAATTCAGCAATTGGAGTCAAATGGAGTTCAATCCTAAAAAAAAAAAAAAAAAAAAATCGCGTCGCGATGCTCTCGGCGAATTTTTCAAAATCACGATATCGCGACAGCGTCGTGACGTTGTCCATAGCGTCTCGACGCTATCGACAGATTTTTCTATAAATTCATCCTTTTGTGCTACGGATTTGGGGAGTCCAATTGGTGAGATTTTAGCCCTAATTTCGACTAGAGACCTTTTGTGAGAGCTAAAGGCAAGGCCAAGGAGCGGGAATCAAGCGAGAAGACGTGGAGATTGTGACTGGGACGTGCGGTGTCGGCGGATTCGAGTCTTCCTTTCTCTTTCCCTTAACTCTTGTAGTTTTCATGGTTTTTCTTGCAATTAGTGTTGGTGGTTTAAAAACTATGAATTGCTAGTTGTTTGTCTTAGGGACTGATGTAATTGTTTTAGTTGTTGGATTGATTTTTAGGTATGAATGTGTTTTTATTTTACTCATGCAATTTTGTTTAATGCTTTCAATTACTTGATCACTAATTGAATGATTTAAGTGTTGAATCTAACTCGGGAGGGAGGTTTTGGCCTAAGACTTACTTTGTTTAATTGCATGACTAGAGTAGAAATTCTAAGTTTGTGACGGGATTTGGAATATCTTTAGAAGCGTAACAAGGACCAAACCGAATAATGCCTTGCATGTTAATGAACTTAGATAGGGATATCAAGTTAGTTATATGCACTAGAATAATTGCACGGTCGATTCATTCCTATTAATCAATCCTCAATCTTAAACAATGAAATCAATTCCCTAAGAGTCTTTCCATTTGAGTCTCCACTTTTATTTTATGCTTTTTGTCTTTACTTTTATCTTTATGTTTGAGTTTTGCTCCCTAAATAAAATCGAACATAAGTATTCACGGTACTTAATTTGCTTGAAATCCAATCCAGAGGACGACACTCGTTTTACACGAAAATACTATATTATTACTTGACCCGTACACTTGCGGTAAGAAAATTGCGCATCAGTGAGTTCAGCCACCACCTTCTCTATGCCGTCGTCGCTGCCTCGTCGTGCCGCCACCGGAGATCAAGAGTCACAGTCGCAGCCCGCGTGTTTGGAGCCAGTCGCCCCACCCTCCTCGCGAATCTCCCTCTCTCTTGGTTTCGCATGAAGCAGTCGCGCCGCCCTTTCTTCTTCCCTTCTCTTCATATCGCCATCAATTCTCGTCGGAAAATGAAGAGTCAGCTGCTGTCCAACCGTGAGTTCGAAGCTCGGTTGTGCCGCTTTCCTTCCCCTCTTTGTGGTTGATGTGGACTTTTCCTACCGCAAGCGCACGGGTCAAGTAATAATATAGTGAATAGTAAATTCGAATGTCGTCCTCTGGATTGGATTTTTAAGCAAATTGAGTATTATGAATAATCTCGCTCAATTTTATTTAGGGATTAAAAAGTGATGAAAAGATGATAATAAAAGTAAATCAAAGCAAGTAAAAAGAATGGAATTTCAATTGGGGAAACTACTTAGGGAATTGATTTCGCCGATGACGTTTAGGATTGATTTTAAAGCATAAGTTATTATGCACAATGAAATTATGAGCCAAAGACCCTTTAATCACAACTACCTCTCCCGAGTATAATTGATTCTCATGCAAATTAACCAACTTGATATCCCTATCTAAGTTTATTAATAAGCAAGACAATGAGATCTTTTAACCAATTCTAAAGTTAATCTAAAACCGTCAAGAATTAGAAAGTAAACTTTATTCATGCAATCTTGAGTAAGTCTAGATCAAATCCCCTCTCCCGAGCTAGATTCGAAACTTAAATCATCCAACTAATGGCCAATTAATTGAAAGCATTAAATCAAGATTACAAACACAATAACATTGCACAACTTAAACCATAAATCAATCCATAAACTTAATCAACTACATCAATCCCTAAGCTACAAGTTTAGCTACTCATGAATGGAAATACAATCTCAACTAAACATGTGAAGGCCATAAATCTAACTAAAGAAAGAAAAGGGAAAAGAAAACTCAATGTAGGCCGAGTCCCAACGTCCCCGTCACGATCCCCACGAACAATGGGTTGATTTCCAAGTTCCTCCTTTGTTTGCAGCTCCAAAAGCCTCTATTCTGTCCTCTTTACGGCTCCAAAAGGTCCCAAATTGATCTCCCAAAAACCTAGCCGAAAATAAGCTTTTATTCTGATTTTTCGTCTTAGCGTCGAGACGCTGTCAAGACAGCGTCGCGAAGCTGCCTCTTATACGCGCGTTCTGAATAAGGAAAAACGGTAGCATCGTGACGCTTCCTATCATAGCGTCTCGACGCTGTGAGCTTTACGCGCCTAATCTGATATGGAATGTGAGCGTCGAGACGCTCAAGAGCTAGCGTCTCGACGCTAGCCTGCTGTTGACCGAGATTTGACTTTTTTTCCACTTTTACTCTTTTCATTCCTTTGCATCTTTTCACGCCCCGAGCACCCGATTAACTCTAATATGGCATTAAAGCTCCAATCAACCATTTCCTACAAAATAAACAATAAAGCACAATAAAATGGCCCAAACACCATAAAAGACTAGCTAAATTAAATAAGTAAAAGTAGCTAGCTATGCTCGCTATCAGTGGTTTTTAGCCAAGACTTGTTTTTGTGGGTTTTTCGTCGAGAAGTGAAAACCCGTGGTAAGCCTCCTTCTTACTCGTTCTTAGTCGTTTTTGAAGGTGTTAATATAATAAAAGCGGAAGCAATTTTGGTTCTAGAACACTTAATAAGCTAAATTTGATCAACTAAAGCATGTTGTTCATGAGGAGAAAAACAGAGACAGCAACCTACCTTGCTTTTAATGGAGAAATTGGTTGGATTGGTTGCTTGTTTTCCTTCACCAATGAGTCAAGAACTACCACAGGGTCTTCCTTGCTATCCTCAAGCCTTTGGAATGGATTGTGGGATCCTCAAGTGATGAAATTTTAGAGAGAAAAGGTGAAAAACGAGTTTAGGAACTTCATAGGTTTGAGCATGGATTTTGGCAGCAATTCAACTCCTCTCTTCCTCTAATCTTTCAGCCTTCTTCTTCAACTTTACAGAGGGATTGAAGCTGAAGAAAATGCCCAACATTTGCCACCAAATCAACTCCAATTTAATGGAGGATTAAGTGGCTCAAAGGAGGTGAGTGCATGGGTTTAGTCACCATGCACTCCACCTCCAAAAAATAAATTTTGATTTTGATTTTAATTAATCCATATTTATCTTGGATTTTCCCACTAATTATTATTTAATTAATATTTGAAAATTGAAAAATAATTTTCAATTTTCTAATTTCTAAATTAATTCAAAATTAATTTTAAAATTAATTAATTAATTATTAATTTAATATCTTAATATTAAATTAATATTTTGCCACTTTTCCCGAACATTTCCGAAATGTTATTTTTCTCAACATGAATCCTTATTCATGTTTTCGGTTTATTTATATCAAAATCCATATACGCTCGGTTTTCGCAAAACCCGACGAATTATCAATACCTATTATTTTAATTCATTTTCCCTCAACATGAACTTTAAAAACAATTCATTTTTATTCCATCATATTATTCCAAGAGTTAATCTCGAGCTAGCAAGGGGACCTAATGGACCTACAGATCATGGGCTCCAACGGTGCGAGATCAAAATAGTCAAAACCCTTTTTAAACTAGTTAACCAACTTCCGTTAACTACCGGGACACTCCACTATAGCCCTGTAGTTGAACTCCCCACTCTGTAGATATATTTCCGTCTACTCGATATAACCATGATTAGTAAGTCAATCCTTCACAGGTTGTTCGTTACTATAGACAGGTCAAATGTCCGTTTTACCCCTATAGAACATCTAGGTTCCTTAAGTCCACTGGTCCTCTAATGAACAATTCGTTTATGGTCCAACCAATAAACGAGGTCCCTCTCAGGCCAATGAGAGGGTGGGGCCCCTTGTTCAAGCCTCGGATTCAACACTTAAGGGAACAACCTTTCTACTATCCCTAAAATCAGGTAGGAGTGAATTTCATCTTGCATTACTATGTCCCCAGCTATTCATCTATTGTTGTCCCCAAAATGGTAGGAACATTGAATGGTGTTTTTGAACCACACTCACCCATGCAGATCAAAGGACAACTTTAAACGAACAGGAGTTCATAGTAAGCTCAGGATTAAGATCGAGTTACCTAGGTCATCGTATGAAAAAGTCAGTCTTTACAGTAAACGGCGTTATAAAGTAAGAGTGACTTATTTCTCGGTCCCGTCTTGTGTAAACATCTTTTGCACAGGATGCCCCTACTTTCATGTCTTTACATGAACGAACCAGGATCACGTCGTTTGCCTCATTAGCAAAGTAGGCCGCATCCATAGTGTTACCAAAATAAGGTACCCAACCTTATTTATTTTACTATAGACGATTTAGGTTATATACCTGAACTTGACCCTTGTCTATATCCAAGATATAGTTCGAGTATCTCATTTTATAACTATGGATGTTTCTATTGAATCTTCGAAATAAATAATTTCATTGAATAACATCTTTATTTATAAAGGATAACAAAACTTGAGTTCTAGGACATATACCCCAACAGTTTTTAGGTCCGATCTAATCTTCCTTGGTTTTGTTTTGGTTAGATCCCACGTGGCCAGCAATTTGGAGCTATTTTCCTCAAAATTTCACCTCTGTCCAGCGCAGTCTTTGCTCCAATCGTGGGTGTTTTGGCATCGTTTAACGATTCCGCTGAGTTTAAGCACTTACCTATGCTTGGTTAGTGTTAGATTTAATTTACTCGTTTCGTCACGTGTTGGAAATCTAAGTTAGTGTTAAAATTTCTATTCTACAGCGCCACCTAAGTGATTGATTGGGTTCGAATCGTTTAAGGTTGGTTACCCACTGTCCAAGGATCGTTCTGGTGTTCTGTTCGAGGTTAATATAACCTGTCTAGCGAGAAATTGGGTCTGTTTGGGTAAGTTTAGGGGTTTTCTTGCCATAAAGAATGTTTAAATCAATTACCCAGTTTGAGTAAGATCTTGTTAACATTTGCTCAGCCTCTATAGGAGTGACGAAGGTGCTAGCTTGGCTTGCTTATCGACGACTCGGATCAAAGTGAATTTACATTCACAGACTCAGGTGTGTTCGTGCCACGGGGCTTGCGTCAAAACAAATTTAATAGTCCATGGACACCAAGCTACCTTGTAGTAGTAGTGGTTGGGGTCGATCACAGGGAACAACTGGTTCACTCCTAATCTTTTTTGTGTTGTGGGGTTGCAAAGAAAAGGGGGTTTCTGACATATGGATAAAATTGTGAGCGAATGATGGACGTAAGAAGGTAAACTGACAGAAAGTCAGCGGATAAGAAGATAAACTGACAAAAAATTAAATGACAAAAAAGTAAATAACGGAAAAGTAAATGGGGAGGTTGGTCAATCTCACCTTGCCGCTCATTGAAGTTGAAGACACTCAGGATTGACTCATTGATTTGCAGATAATGATTTATATGCATGCTGTCTATAGGTACTCTAAATCAATTGACTTGATCCCAACGTCCATCGATTCAATTACTAGCTATTCATCAACTAACCTCACGAACCCGTCAAGTTAATTAATTAAGCAACTGCATTAAGAACTAGATACCCCTAGAGCGTTAATCCATCAGACTCATTGAGCTAACATGCAATTAATCAATAAACTAACCTGGCCACTGTCAATAAATCAATCAATCGTTGCTCTAGACTAGAACACTCACAATCAACTAGAGAGACATCTAATTAATCACAAGCATCGATTTAGACTCCTAGATCTATCGTGTCAGCAACAAAGTCAGAGTCTGCTCTTGGGACTCGTGCTCACGAATCAATCTAACGCTAACTATTGAATTAACTATCCATTAGCTAAGTGGAAATCAATTCTTTAGCGGATTATTAACATACGAGCTACGAGTTAGGGCGTCAATCTAACCTACTGCGCATGCTAATTATAAAAGCGGGAATCTAAAATCACAAACAACCAATAAATCATGCATAAAGTTCAAGAATCTCAAGATAAACAATGAATCAGCTCAGATTGCTCATGAATCTCATAAAAATACAATGTACTTACAATCCCAAGGTCCCAACTACAACGAACGGTGCTTAGACGGCCATAGACAAGTCTAATGTAAGCCCAAGGCTCGAGAAACCAACCTAATCTACCTAGAAGATGTAAAATACAAGAGAAAAGTGTAGAGATTTGACCATAAATCGAGAGAGAACGACTGCTAAACACTCCAATCGATGTTTTTTCTCCTCTCCAAGCTATTATCCTAAAACAGCAGTAGCTGTTTAAATAAACGCATCGGCGTCGAGACTTAAGGAGTGAAGAACACTCGAGCGGAAGCGTTAGCGGATCATAGGCACCGATTTTCATTAATTTCGTTGATTAAAGCATGCTTAATAAAAACCGAAAAACAGAGTAATGTGTACATACCTCTTGTAGCTCTAAATTTGTGGGTTTCTTTTGTTGTTTCTTCACACGACCAAGCCATGGATGACCATCAAGATCTTTCCCGCTATTCTCCGGCCTTAGAACGAGCTTGTGGGAACCCGAGCATGATGAATTTGAGAGTGAAAGAAATGGGTATTTGGAGAGTTTTGAGAGATTTTTTAGCACCAAAATTCATGTTACTTGCTGTAGTTTTCCATCATCCTCATCATCCTTTCTCCACCTCTTAACTCATATATATATGAAGGTTATGGGTTATTTGTGTTTACCACAAATTTACAGCAAATTTGGTGAATTTAAAAGGTGTCAATACATGGGTGAAAAGAAAACAACTTGGTGTCATTGCCATATTTCATGAAATTCAATTGATTTGGAATTTCAAAATTTAATTTCATGAAATAATAAGTTAATTTTAAAAAGAAATTAATTTTAAAACAAATTAACTAAAACATATTTTGTTAATTAATTTAATATCATATATTAAACTAATTTCATACACCAATCTCGTTCTTTCTCAAAACCGGCGAATGTAAATCACTATTCAAATTCAACCGAATATCTCAAACGTGAATCCCTATTCATGTGTGTTGTATTTAAATCATATTTAAATAAAATTAACTCTCTTATTATATGGTTTAATTCGTAACCAAACCGACGAGTTAAACTATATCGAATATAATTTAACAATATAACCCTTAATCGAATTTGAACGTCTTTCAAGTTCTTTCATCATTCTGTTCTAAGGTTAGATCCGATTGAGCTAGTAGGGGGACCTAATGGACCTACAGATCATCGGCTCCAACGATCCGAGATTAACTGACTGAACTCTTTCTATCCAAGTTAACCAACATTCGTTAACTAACGGGACACTCCACTATAGCCTGTAGCTGAACTCCCCTCATTGTAGATATATTTCTGTCCACCTGATATAACCGTGATTAGTAAGTCAATCCTTCACAGGTTGTTCGTAACTATAGTAAGGTCAAAAGTCCGTTTTACCCCTTATAGTACTTCTTGTTCCTTAAGCCTCTACTGAGTCCCTAATGAACAATTGGTTTGTGGTCCAAGCACGAAACCTATAACCTCTCGGGCCAAAGAGAGGGCGGCGCGCATTTGTTCACGTTCCGGAGTCAGTACTTAAGGGAACAACCTCTCTACTATCCCTAAAGACGGGTAGGAGTGAATTCCATCTTGCAGGACTATGTCCCCAGCTATCTATCCGGTCTTATCCCCAAAGTGGCAGGTTTATTGAGCGGCGCTTATGGACCACTCTCACCTATGCAAATCAAAGGATAATCCCGAATAAACAGGAGTTCATAGTTAGCTCAGGAATAAGATCGAGTTACCTAGGTCATCACTTTGAAATAATTCGTTTCACAGTAAACGGCGTTATAAAGTGAAAGTGACTTATTTCACGGTTCGGTCTTATACAAACTTCTGTTGCATAGGACGCCCCCACTCACATGTCTCTACATAAATGATTTAGGATCACATCGTTTGTATTAAAACAAAGTGGGCCTCGTCATATAGTTTTTCCTAGGATAAGATACCCAGTCTTATCCCTATACTATAGACCATTTTAGGCTATGTACTTGAACCTGATCCACTTTTATGTCACTACATAAAGTTCAAGAATTCATCTCATAGTCAAGGATTCTAGTTTTATTGGATTTGGGTTAATAAAAACATAGTTTAAATTAACCTTTCGATAACCATAATAAAAACTTTTCTAATAAGTTTTATATATAAATTTTTACATTTACTATCCACGAGTTTTAGGAGATAAAACCCAACAGAGACGCCGACGCTGATTAATGCTAACTGATTAAGGACCAAAACAATCCTATTTCTTTGTTGTTAATCTAGACTAGTTAGGGTGCATTTTACGCTTTATTTGTTTGTTTTGTAGATAATTTATACATTCAGGGTATCAGGGTCGAACTATACAAATTGGAGTTAATTCGGGTAATTTAGAGAGTTTTCGAGCTAACTTGAGGGCCATGGATCTCGAGGAGGTGAGAAGATTGTGAGGATTGTGACGAGCCCGAAGAATAGTTCAAAGGAGTCAAAGGTTTGAAGCCCAAATCGAGCAAGAAACAACGTGGAATGAAGTCGAAGCACGCTGAAAATAGACAGCCTGTGGCCCATATGGCATGGCGTTGAGACGCCATGCCCAGTGTCGAGACGCCACGACAAAGTTTTCTATAAATCCCCTCTTTTATTTCCGTCGAAAGAAGACCTTTTAGGGTTTTATTTTTGCTCCTCCTCTCGGTTCTCTCTGTCCTAAAAGACCAGAATTAAGAGGCGTAAGTTTTCATTTTGATTTCCTTTGTATTTTCTTGTTATTGTAGCGTTGGGTCGTGGGTTTTAGCCGACTTAACCGCCGTCTAAACCCGTTGATGCCGATTGGATGATTTTTGGGATATAGAATGTATTTCTTTGTGAGTTTCATGTTCTGAATGTATATTTAATTTCATATTGCTATTGTATTTTGGATTCAGTTCGTATTATTTGCATGCATAGTAGGTTAGATTGACGCCCTAACTCGCAGCTCGTATGTTAATAACTTGCTAAGAAATTGATTTCCATGTAGCTAATGGAACATTAGTTTAATAGTTAGCACATAGACTGATTCGTTGGCACGGGTCCCAAGAGCAGACTCTGACTTTGTTGCTTGATACGATATGTTTAGAATCCAAAATAGCGTTAGAAGTAATCTAGGCCTAATTATTTCTAATGTCTTAATCAATCCACTAGACTTAAGGAAATTGGTTGATTGTTTAATCTGATATTCCAATTGAATTAAATAATTAACTAATAAGTGTCTAATTCGATGGACGTTGTATGATTGGGTTAGATGGCTCACTTGGGCTTTGGGTCTTTTCTGGGTTCAGATTAGATCGATTGGGCAATTGAGCAATTCAAACTAGCCTTTAATAGGTAGAGATTCAATGATCAAAGTAAATCATTCAAACTCAATAATCACTCCAATCGGTGTCGCCTAATTTAATTAATTTTCTCGTCTCTTTATGATTTTATGCGATTTAATTTCTTGTCCTTTAAATTTCTTGCTTGTTTAAATTCTTGCACTTAAAATTCCTTGCACGTTCATTTATCCAATTTTCCCAATCCCCCATTTACAGCTTTCATGACTCAAAATAAATAGAAAATAAATAACCAACCGCCACTCCCTGTGATCGACCCCAGCCACTACTACTATAAGTAGTTTAGTGTTTGTGGAATTATAAATTTTATTTGGCAAACTGGGAGCCTCGACAACTCTCATCCCGTCAAATTGGCGTCGTTGTCGGGGAGTGCAAATGGTTAATTATTTTCTTTTTATCTTGAGTTATTAATTTTTAGTTTGACTTTTATTTTTCTTTGTTATGGCTGAGAGAGAAAGTGCAGACATCGAGGTAAGCAAGTTCAAATATGAAATGTCTGAGCTTAAGGCTCTCATTAATCAGTTGGCTGCAGAAAAGGAATCCCCTTCTGAGCGTAGTACATATGAAGGATTTCCAACAATGTAAGGCCAATAGACACCAAACCATTACTTCCAGAACAATCAAAGCCTGAAAATGCAGCTTGGATCAAGTTCAAGTATTTTAATGTTTTTTGTTAAAAACTTATCTGATAGCATTCAATTTTTACAGGAAGGTCAACTCAAATTCCAAGAGGAGATCAGAGCTAAGATGCAGCAATTGAGAGCCCAAGTTTCTCAGTTAGCTGACACCGTTAGAAAGTTGGAGGCCAAAATTGACAAACGGCCTGTGCAATCTGAGATCCCAAAGAGAGACGAAGTGTGTTCGACCACTGATAACTTGAAAATATCAAGTTATTAGGTGCTAATTTAAGCTTATTGTGAGCCTCAAGAGGGTGAAAATACCCAAGTTTTAACTAATTTATATGCTAGATGCAGTAATATTGTTTTATTGTATTAATGTGCTCATATTGATTATTATCTTTGAAATTCATACAAAACTGCACTAATTCTAATTTATTATTGCATCAGGAAAAGCTTGACCAATTATGAGCTAGAAGTATGGCGCATGGAAGCTTATGCACTAGAGCATGACAAGCATGGAAGCTTATGCACTAGAGCATGTCAAGCTTGGAGCATGTTGAGCTAGAGCATGATGAGTTAGAAGCTTGGAGCATTATGAGCTAAAGCATTGATATTGAGTGGGGAGCAAGTTTGTGTTGAGTAGGGAGCAAGTTTCCATCCAAGTTTGATCCTTTGGCTCCAAGTATGATCCTTTGGCTCCAAGTATTATCCTTTAGCTTCAAGTATTCCCCTTTGGCTCCAAGTAAGAGGAGATTATAAATAGAGTGGAGGTGAAAGGAGAAAAACCCAACCAAGGATCCAAGGATCCAAGGCATTCTTAGATTTTTATGTTTTATTGTATGTTTTTATTTTGTAGCATTAACTAATTTCTTTTTTATCAAGGCTTAGCCTAGGCGTCCATGGGGCATTAAGGTTATTTTTGTATGTAATGCAATGAATCAATGATATTGATGTGTTTTTACTTAGATGCGATAATTCTTTCATTACTAATATCCGTCTGATCAACCGATAGAGGTAGCAACATGTATGATAAATCCCGGAAGGGTAATGCATGTGGAAATATCTAAGTAGAGCAAGATAATGCATTACACGTAGTCTTGTTGTGTTAGGAATAGCTCAACTGCTTAGGATATTTCATGGATGTGTTTGGGTTGCTTTAGGGATAATTCAACTGCTTGCAAGCATATAGAGAACTGATTAAATACATGAATTAAGCAATATGAATATTCTTAGTTCATTGCATGTGTAATATCGGAAGGGAATCACATGTTTATTTCTTGCTTAGGCATCAATATTTTGTCGATTCATTGTTATTCGCTACATTAATATCCCATCTGTCGCATGTGGTTGTTGTGGTGAAAGTCTTGATAGCTCATCGACCATTGTTTTTCCTCTAATGCATTAGTTTATGTTTTATATCATCGCATGTTCAACCTATCGCATCCATATTTTATTCTTATTACCCCAGCACAACATCATTAGAATAGGATTTAATTTGAGATATTTTTACTACTCGCTCCTTCCCTGTGGATATGACCTTGGAATACTCCACGTATTACTTGGTAGTGCATAATTTATACTTGGATTAATGCACAACAACGACATATTCTTTAGTTAATTCAATATAATTAGAAGTGAATATAATTTGAACCAACCACGTTAAGAATGAAGGATTAAAATTTCTTTTGGCAGCGGAAGCAATCAAGAATGATCTCGTATTAATTACAATTATAGGAAAAACCGGTACGTTGGCAACAAAATTCAGAAACTAATTTCTAAATAAAATAGATTAGATTAAGCATGCTGGAAATTTATTTAAGATTAAGAAACATACATGATTGGAGACAAAAACTGCACTATGCTCCAAGATTCTCGTTCTTGATCTTCCAATGGACACCACCACGCAAGAACACCCGCTATTCTCTTGGGATATCTGAGATTGGCTTGTGGGAACCCAAAATTCGTCTTGGAAGGGAAAAATTCCAGCAAAGGAATTATTGGAATTTTTAGAGAGAAAGTGAGAAAAATCTCAGAGCTTTTTTTTTCTCTGTTTTGCGTGAAGTTGAGAGAATGAGAGAGATGACCAAACCCCTGAGGCAACTACGTAGAATTAGGTTGGGAAGTTATCTTTAACTCCCTAACCAATCCTGTCCATTGATCTAAACCAATTAGATCTGGACCGTTTAATTATTATCAAATAATAATTAATAAATTAAATAATTAATAATTATTGAAATAATAATTAATTATCTAATTAATTATAATTAATTTAATTAAACCAATTATAACATATAGTTTTAATTCAATTAAATCATATTCAATTGAATTAAATAGGTCATTCAATTAATTTAAATTAATTGATTCCACACTAATTAAATATCAAATATTTAATTAATTTTATAATTGAATCATATTCAATTTTATCTCTCATTTAACCTATAGTTTTAGTGTGCATCAAAATGTACATTAATATAAACTATAGTATTAATTTGATTAAATCATATTTAACCAAATTAAATTAATTAATTACCAATTAATTAATTCATGAATTAATCAAATATCACATATCTAATTAAATTCATAATTCTCTCATTAATTAATTTTGAATCACATCCAAAATTAATTTTACTATAAAGTTTAATTCAATAATTAAACTTATGGTATAATGTATCTCCATACATTACATTAATTGTATCAAAATACAATTAACTTAAATTCCCTTTAATATCAATACTATATTATCTCAGAACTCGTTATGAGCTAGCAGGTGGACCTAATGGACCTATATATCAGAAGCTCCAACGATACGAGATTGATCAGCTAAACTCATTAACCGAGTCAATCAACATTCGTTAACTGTGGGTCACTCCACTAAAGACCCACAGCTGCACTCTTCTCACTGTAGAATATTTCTGTGTCCATGGATATCGACCAATGCAGTAAGTCAATCCTTCACGTGTGTTCGTAACACTAGCTGGGTCAAATTACCGTTTTACCCCTGGGTTACCTCTGGATCCTTAAGTACCACTGATCCCTCTAATGAACAATTTGTTTAGGGTCCAACCTCTAAACAAGAGTTTCTCTCAGGCCAGGAGAGGACGGCGCGCCTTTGTTCAAGACCCGGAATCAACCCTTAAGGGAACACACATCTACTTGTCCCAATAGGGGAAGGAGTGAATTCCATCTTGTATTGTCATGTCCCCAGCCCCCCACTCGGTCTTGTCCCCAAGGAGGTAGGCTTATTGAGTCGGCGTGCTGGCCACTCTCACCCGTACTAATCAAAGGACAATCCCTCGTGAGAAGGAGTTCATGACACACTCAGGATTAAGATCGAGTTACCTAGGTCATCCTATTGAAACAGTAACCTAACTAGTTAACGGTGTTACATCTAGTGGTTTACTATTTCGTGGTCCGGTCTTATGCAAACTCATTGCATAGGATACCCCGCTCGCATGTCTCCTACATGGACGCCTTGGATCAATACGTCTGTATCGAATACAAAGCGGGTCGTATCACATAGTGTTACCAGGATTATGTACCCAGCCTTATCCCTGTACTATAGACCTTTTAGGTTGTTACTTGAACACTGATCCCTGTATGTCCCCACATACTAGTCAAAGTCTCATGTAAACAACCTTGGATTTTAGTTTATTGGATTTGGGTCATATTGTGCAATTCTAGACTTAATATGACAATAACACTATTGCATAAACCTCAATAACACTTTATTGTTACAAGTGTATAATTCGTTAATCATTCACTATCTACGAGGTTTAGGACATAAAACCCAACAAAGAAGTGGGACAGTCCTGAGTCCTAGTCCACAATTCCCTTCTCTGCCTGCATCTGAAAAGAATAGAGAGGCAAAGAAGCCTGAAGAGAAGACAAGCAATGTCAACTTTCCAAAGAAGCGAGGGGTATATTTCAATCCTCCTATTGATTTTAATTCTTATGTTCCTAAAGCTCCTTTCCCTAGCAGGTTAGCGCTGCAACCTGAACCTCCCAAGGAAAAGGAAGAATAGGACATACTTGACCCATTCAAGAAGGTGGAGGTCAACATCCCGCTTCTGGACACCGTAAAACAAATTCCTAAGGTAGGAAAATTTCTAAAGAAATGGTGCTCCAGGAAAGGTAAGCCTGAGGTGTGTAATAATGTTTTTGTTGTCTTGAAAAAATTACCTAATGAGTGTCTAGATCATGGTATTTATACTTTGCCATGCATTCTAGGGGATTTAGAAATTGAGAATGCCATGTTAGATTTAGGATCCTCTATTAATGTCATGTCTCATGCACTCGTTAATGAGCTTAATCTTTCCCATATTAAGAAAACTAGTAATTTGATTCAATTGTCAGATAGATCTTTAATTAGACCTCTAGGGCTTTGTGAGAACATCTTAGTTAAGGAAGATGAGCTTATATTTCCTACAGACTTCTTTATAATCGATATGCATGAAAATGGTTCACCTAATACCACATCTATAATTTTGGGTCGTCCATTCATCAAAACGGCCAAGGTTAAAATGAATATAGGCAAGGGAATCATCTCTGTTGAATTTAACGGAAAAAGAAGTTGCTTTATATCTGAGATTTTAGGTCACCTTAACCCTTCTCTTACCTGTTCAAATATTTCCCATAAGATTTAGGTAAATAGGCATAGAGCCTCTAGATCCAGGAGAATTAATGTTTTGGAGCGGGAAAATTTAGATCCCGGTTGAGTTCATGAAGGACTCTGTCGAGTTCAAGACGTTAAACAGGGCGCTTTTGGGAGGCAACCCAAAATTTTTAAGTTTCTCCTTTCTTTTACTTTTTCCTTATCATTGTTTGTTTTAATTTAAATCCCAAATTAATCTTTCTTTCTTCATTCTTTAATGTTGCATGTTAATTTGAAAGGAAAATTGATTAAATTAAAAAAAAACATGGATTTGGGATTCAAACCCAAGAGCCGGCGTCGAGACGCCATGCTCTCGGCTTCTCGACGCCGACGAGGAATCTGGGGTAAAATCCCCAGATTTCGACAGCTCGGTAAAAAAGAGCTTGAGCCTTAATTTATTTTCCTCTCTACATTTTTCACTTCTCCCTTATTCTCCCACAAATTTCCACCAAGAATCTTCATCTTTTTACAAATCATTCACGATTTCAAGCCACATTCTTAAAGATTTTTAGGTTTTCATCCTTGAATCCGTGAGTTTGTTGCATTTGAGAGATTTCTTGAAGTTTTGGGCGTTTTCCATTGTTCAAGCGTCGGTAAAGCGAATTTATCTTCTTCTTCTCTTCTTTACTTGTTTTTTCCATGTTTAGATGTATTTGGTTGAGATTAGAAGTTGATTTAGCTTGATTGAAGCATGATTTTTGCATTTTCTAGCTGAAAATCGTTGAGAATATTGTTGTAGCTACTATATATTTACTTTTTGTGCAAGTTTTCTGCTATTTTTGTTGGAATTTTGTTGTTTGGCAGGTTAAATTTTGTTTATAAAGGAGGAAGAGCTTTTAAGTGTTGAAGTTTTTGGACCCATTGATCTTGGATCCTTAGTTTTCTTAGTTTCCAACCCATTTTAGATTTTTTTTAGGAACCCCTTTTTCCCATTCCTTTTAAATCTTTTATACTCTTCCTACCCATTCCACCATGAGCGCCAAGAGATCTAGGAGATTAACAGCTTCTTCATCCTCTGTTCCCTTTGATAGGCGTAGATTTATTAGCAAGGATGCTGAAGATGTATATAATTCTTATGTGGTAAGTAGGGGGTAATTTCTGAAAGAGGGCTAGTTCCAAGTGTCCAAAACCAACCTGAGCTCACCCAAAGTATAGCTGAGAGAGGTTGGGGCACGTTCACTAGGCACCCCCAGGCCACTGTAGTCCCTATCGTTAGGGAATTTTATGCTAACATGACGGAAAGATCCACTACTTCCTTTGTTAGGGGTAAAATGATCCATTTTGACTCGGCCTCTATTGACCATATCTATGGCCTTCCCAATATTGATAGGGATGGATACAATGATTACGCAAATAATCACTTTAATGCCCATCAAATTATCGAGCATTTATGTAGGTCAGGGGCAACTTGGTTAATAAGAAGGGGTGAAGCAATAAACTTTAAATCCTCTGATCTGACAGTGGATAACAGAGCATGACATAGTTTTCTGTGTGCCAAACTCTTACCTATGATGCATCTTAGTGATGTAACAAAGGAAAGAGCAGCTCTGTTGTTCTCTATAGCAACCGGCCGCAGTATAGATGTAGGGAAGTTATATATTCTTCCATGCGCCGGATTCGCAGAGGAGCGACCATAGTAGGTCTAGGGCACCCTTCCCTCATCACAACACTCTATAGAGCCGCTAGGGTCGTGTGAGACCTCCGTGAGGAGATTAGCCATCCTGCAACTGCGACTGATGGGAACTTCATCCGACTAGATTTAGGGAGCCTGGACCTAGGATAGCCCACCCACCACCTCCACCCCAACAGGAAGAACCAGAAGATGATCCCCAAGCTCAGGGAAAGCAGCCCCACTTTGATCATCCTTCTTTAACGCATGAGTCGTTAGATGAGAGGATGAATCAGATGAGACTTGAGCAGTTGCGCTACAATGAGAGCCAGCAGCGTAGGGAGGGTAGACACTTCAGACGAACTGAGGACCAGTTCGCTTACATTCGAGAGTATATTATGGCCTCATTGTCTGGACAACCCATCCCACCGCCGCTGCCACCTTATGAGTCTCCCGAGGATGAGGAGTGATGTACTATCATACAGGCTCATCCGCAGTTTTTCTATCCTTTCCCTTATTTTTCTTTATTTTTATTTCTTAGTTTGTTATGTTTTTATTTTTCCTATTTTATTTGTTTTCTTTTTTGTAGATTTTGGCAAAATTAATATGAGGGCATTCAATTCTTGATCCAGCCAGCTCCTGACCATACACCCAGGGAGGTTTTCTCTTCCCTATTCTAATTGTCCCTTACTCTTTCTACTTGCCATATACATTGAGGACAATGTAGAATTTAGGTTGGGGGTGGGGTCTATGCTTCGCTTTGTTTTTCCTGCATATGTTTCGTATGAGTAATGATGCATCTGAGCATCACTTCTTTATCATGCATGCATAGTTTTATTTCCTTTGCTCTGATTAGATTTAAGCCATGAACCTGAGCATTAGACCTAATTTGTAAGCAAATTTTAAAATTTATTTTAATGCTTCTGTGTGGATGACACTATTACTTTTCTTAGGACTATGAAAATCCATGACATGTCATTTATGTTTATTTCATTGCTTTTATTGAATGATAAGCATGTTGCCCAGAAATTTAGCCTTTTTAAAATTTTTCTAGTACTTTTCTTGCAAGAGTGAACCTTAGCATGCCTAAGATTAGTTGGAAAGCTTAGGAGCGAATTATAGATTCATATGCTTTTGTCACCTCGATAGGTGTAGGGTTGAGCTAGTGAGTCAAATAGCTGCAAATTAGCATGTAATATCTTGCTTAGGAGAAAAGAAAGAAAATATGCCTAAGAAAAAGAAAAAGAGAGAAAAGAAAAAAAAAGCGCGAGCTTAAAAAAAAATCATATGCTCGTTTACATTAATTTTATTTTCAAGAAAAAGCATGCTATAAAGGGGGTAAAAAGAGCTACCTACGGTGTGATCAGTTAGACCAACCAAGAGTAAGACTCGGGTTATGGATCCCTGCACTGTAGTGTGAAAGCTAATGTCCCACAAAAAAAAATGAGAGAAAAAGAAGAACGCAGAAAGAACATGTCTTTTATTTTTCAGGCACCTGAGTGAAGAGAAAAGCAGTCTAATTAGTTTTGTTTGCTCCTCGGTTAGTTCCTAGTGCCATTAAAGAGGGAAGATGAGTTTAGGGTTATATAATCCAATCCCGAGTTAGTAAGATTGATTCTATGTAGCCTAAGTGTGAGCTTTACCAACAAACTTCATGAAAAATTTTAATTTGTATCTTTATTAGGCGATGTGTGCATGATTCATAATTGCAATGTTTTTAACATCTTTAGCATTGAGATTTGAGTTTATAAAAACTGTAACTTTTGAATCTAGTACTTTTGATTTATATGTTTGCTCGAGGACTAGCAAGGTTTAGGTTGGGGGTATTTGATACGTCCAAAATAGTCCTATTTATTTGTTGTTAATCTAGACTTGTTAGGGTGCACTTTACGCTTTATTTGTCTGTTTTGTAGATAATTTATGCATTCAAGGTATCAGGGTCAAACTACACAAATTGGAGTTAATTCGGGCTGGATCTCAAGGAGGTGAGAAGACCGAGAGGATCGTGACGAGCCCGAAGAATAGTTCCAATGAGTCAAAGGTTCGAGGCCCAAATTGAGCAAGAAACAACGTGGAATGAAGTCGAAGCACACTGAAAATAGGAACGGCGTCGAGACGCCATACCCAACGTCTCGACGCCACGACAAATTTTTCTATAAATCACCTCTTTTATTTGCGCCAAAAGAAGACTTTTTAGGATTTTATTTTTGCTCCTCCGCTCGGTTCTCTCTGTCCTAGAAGACCAGAATTAAGAGGTGTAAGTTTTCCTTTTGATTTCCTTTGTATTTTCTTTTTAATGTAGCATTGGGTCGCGGGTTTTAGTCGGCTTAATGTTGGTGTACGATTTTTAATCCGCAAGCGCACGGGTCGTCACAAGTAATATAAAACGGAAAGTATTCCGAGTATCGAATCCTCAGGGAAATTGAATTAAATCCATTAAGTACCGAGAATCATCATGTTTTAATTTTATTTAGAAGATCAATTCGAATTATAGTTCGAAAATTTAAGGAATTAATGAAAATAAACATGTAATAATGAAATGAAAATATCCAACTAAGGGGGGGGGCCGTGACCTAGGGTGTTATCTAGTTTTCTTGGATTTGTAGCTCAATTACGTGGATGCATGTAACTAATAATCAACAATCCCATAAATCTAGAAGTAATTACAAGCGGATTTCTTTTTCAAGCTCCTCCACATCTCATACTAACATAACTAATTTATGTGTCCATCTCCTTAGTTAATCATAGTATGGCATTAAGCAACTTCATAATCAATTTCTAACAATTCTCTTTCACTCTCGTGTTCCAAGCAATCGTTAGCCATGCAATTAGGATCTAATCTAATTTCTCTCTGTCGAGTATCAATTTAGACCATTATAACAATTAATCCGTGATCAAGAGATTAAAAGCATTAAGCAAGAATTGCATAGATGAAATATGGAGAATGTCATTACATAATCCAAGTAATTGCGCTACAATATCCAATTAACTAGAATAACGACCCTAGGTCTCAAGATCTACTCACAAATGGAAATAATTTTGCCAAAATGATCTTGATCCATAGGCCTAACTCAAATTACAACAAGGAATTATAAAGAAGCAAGGAAGAAATAACCGATAAGTCGATCCCAAGCTCCCGCTACGATCATCTCGAATCTTGAGCCTTAGAATCTCGCTTCAATCCCACTTTTTCTCCACAATTCTTCTCACTTTTTCTCTCTATTGAGCTAGGGGAGAGCTTCCCCAAATTTTTTGGGATGCTTTGTATCAAAGGGAAGGGGTCTTTTTATAGTGCAAAGGGCTGGAATTTTCTTGCTGAACAAGTCGACAGCGTCGAGACGCTACGTCACAGCGTCTCGACGCTGTGACGTCATGTTGTCTTGGGGCAGAAGTTGTCGCAGCGTCGCGACGCTATCGCGATTTTTGCACGCGCTAATCTGACCACCTAGCGTTGAGACGCTACGGTCCTAGCGTCTCGACGCTAGGCCTTCTAGAAGCCTGATTTGCAGATTTTTGCCTCATTTCTATAATCTTTTGGGCTTTTTGGGCTTCCTTCTTCAATTGTCTTCTTTTCTTGGACCTTAGGGCTTTGATCTTCAATGATTATTCTTCAAATTGCCCAAAAAGTCTCCAAAATTACCCAAATTCTCTTAAAATCTCAGTTTTGTTGCCCGAACTCGGTTTTCTGTAAAATCAACATAAAATTATATTAAAGCTCACAATTTATGCATAAAACTAGCTAAAATTAATAGGAAAATGATGACATTTTTGCATGTCATCACACCCCCAGACTTAAAGTTTTGCTAGTCCCGAGCAAAATATAGTAATGCAAATGAATCATAACTTGCATGTTAACAACTCTATCCTCAATGCTTCTAGCCATGAATGCAAACTATTGAGACAAATGAGTAAGCATGAACAAACATCAAGAAGTTTTAAAATTTAATCCAATCCTCCCTTGCAAAAATGAATCATCAATTGCCTTATCACAATTTTTACTAGCCCGGAATCATTTATATACTCCTCCATTTATCTTCCCCCTACACTAGTACTAAAGCTCGCCCTTTTAGTCATCATACTTATCTAGCAAGCACTACCTTACTAAGGTGCCCAAAATTCTTGAGGCGTCCCCCAAACTTTTCTCTTTTTTTTTTTTTTTTTTTTTGGAGATGATCCTTTTAGATGTAACGCCTTCGTTCTGGCTTGCCAACATTGGTGATGAAAGCATCCAACTACGAGCGCTTCATCTTTCAGGATGCCGAAGCATGCTCATTTCTTTCCAGTGTTTTCATGCAAAGGCAAACGATGGGTGTCATGTATGCCCCTGGTTACTAGCACTTTCAAGAAATTGGAGCATTTATTATTATTATCCTTTGAGCAATTCATTTTTTTTTCCAAAGCTCAGTATTACTGACTATTACGCATGAAAGCTATCTAGACAAACTTTACACCTATCGGAGTGACAACAAACTTCCAAAGCATATAACTTTCATCTAGGCTTTCAAAATCATAATAAAACAAGTGAATCAACATACTTTGCAAGGGGATCAAAGAAAAATTTTAAATTTTCTTGAATTTAGACACGCTTCCAAATTTGCAACAATAAGAGAGAATCATGGCTAAAAGCAAATCATCAGACGTCATTATCATCAACATGCATTTAATTCATCATAAGCATTACTTTGCTTACACAAAACCTAAGCAGAGTGAATCTCCCCCCCAAACTTAAAATATACATTGTCCCCAATGTATGAACATTTACTTAGATAAAGAGAGATCGATACTGCCCTGAAAAAGCGAGAGAATCCAAACGTCTTGAATTGTTGCCCGAGGAAAGAATGAGAAGCTAGGCATGATTTAACGAACCTCCTGCATAAAGATCAATCTCAAGGGAACATTAGGATCAACACGAAAAACAAACATATGAAATCTAAAAACTTTAAACAGCTTGGGTTGCCTCCCAAGAAGCGCTTGTTTAACGTCCTGAGCTAGACGGGGCTTGGTCACCCTGGATCCGTTAAAATCACTTTTTCGACCTTGCGCTCTTCGAATCCACAATAGTGCTTCACTCTTTGAGCATTAACTTTAAAAGTTAACCCGCTGTTATCCATTAATTCAATTGGTCCATATGGGGATACTTCCTTGATTATGAATGGATCGGACCATCTTGACTTCAATTTTCCTGGGAATAATCGCAATCGAGAATTGAATAGAAGAACTTGCTGCCCTGGCTCAAAAGAACGCTTTTGGATTATATTATCATGCCATCTTGCGGTTCTTTCCTTATAGAGCTTTGCGTTTTCATATGCCTGGCTCCTGAATTCTTCTAATTCGTTGAGCTGCAGAAGACGTTGTTCCCCAGCCTTCTCTGCATCCAAGTTTATCTTCTTGATAGCCCAATATGCTTTGTGCTCAAGCTCCACAGGCAGGTGACAGGCCTTACCATACACTAATCGATACGGGGATGTACCGATTGGAGTTTTGAAAGCTGTCCGGTAGGCCCACAAAGCATCGTCCAACTTGTATGCCCAGTCCTTTCTGTTGATACGAACTGTCTTCTCTAGAATTTGCTTAATCTCCCTGTTAGAAATCTCAGCTTGCCCGTTAGTTTGGGGATGATAAGCTAAAGAAGTCTTATGCTTGACACCATATTTCCTCAGTAATGATTCAAATAATTTATTGCAAAAATGAGACCCCTCATCACTAATTATAGCTCGTGGTGTGCCAAATCTAGTGAAAATATTTTTATGCAAGAAACGTAACACAACACGAGCATCATTAGTCTTTGTGGCTACTGCCTCTACCCATTTAGATACGTAATCAACAGCAACTAGGATGTACGAGTATCCATTGGAAGAGGGAAAAGGGCCCATAAAGTCCATGCCCCACACATCAAAAAGTTCAACTTCGAGAATAGGGGTTAAAGGCATTTCATGGCGTCTAGAAATATTTCCTGTCCTTTGACATCTATCACATGTTCTCACGAAGGTATAACAATCTTTAAATAAAGTAGGCCAATAAAAACCAGATTGAAGTACCTTTGCGACAGTACGAGTTGGTCCAAAATGACCACCATAAGGAGAGGCATGACAATCATGTATAATTTTACCTACTTCTTCTGCTGGAATGCACCTTCGAATGATTTGGTCAGAACATACTTTAAAGAGAAATGGGTCATTCCACAGATAGGACTTCACATCATGGAAAAACTTCTTTCTTTTCTGAGCTTTTAAGTCTGGAGGTATTTCTTTTCCTGCAAGAAAGTTTACAAAATCGGCGTACCAAGGAAAAGAAGTTTTAACAGCATATAACCTTTCATCAGGAAAAACTTCTTTAATAGGAAAGGTTGCAATGTTCTTTTCATGCTTTATCCGAGACAAATGATCTGCGACTACATTCTCGCAACCTTTCCTATCCTTGATCTCATAGTCAAATTCTTGCAATAACAGAATTCATCTTATGAGTCTGGGCTTGGAATCCTTTTTACTACTCAAATAACGAATAGCAGCGTGGTCAGTATGCACTATAACCTTTGTACCGAGTAAATAGGGCCTAAATTTATCGAAAGCGAACACAACAGCAAGCATCTCCTTCTCTGTAGTGGTGTAGTTTTGCTGAGCACTATCTAAAGTTCTGCTTGTATAATAGATCGCCCTAAAGAACTTATCTCGACGTTGCCCTAAGACAGCTCCCAGAGCATAATCACTAGCATCGCACATGATTTCAAATGGTTGACTCCAGTCAGGAACAACAATGATGGGTGCAGAAATCAATTTTTCCTTCAAAAGATTAAATGCTAGCAAACATTCTTTTGAAAACACAAATGGAGCATCCTTTTCAAGCAAATGGCACAGGGGTTTAGCCACTTTTGAGAAATCTTTTATAAAACGCCTGTAAAACCTTGCGTGGCCTACAAAACTACGAACTCCTTTAACATTAATGGGTGGAGGAAGTTGCTCAATAGCAGAAATCTTGGCTTTATCAACCTCCAAACCCTTTTCAGACACCTTGTGACCTAAGACTATCCCTTCTTTCACCATAAAATGACATTTTTCCCAATTTAACACAAGGTTAGTCTCTTGGCATCTTTGCAAAACACGAGAGAGATTATGCAAACAGTTATCAAAGGATGAACCAAAAACAGAGAAATCATCCATAAATACTTCCATGATCTCTTCTACAAAGTCTGAAAATATGGCCATCATACAACGTTGAAAGGTAGCTGGAGCATTACATAGCCCAAATGGCATACGCCGAAAAGCATAAGTGCCATAGGGACACGTAAATGTTGTTTTCTCTTGGTCTTCGGGTGCAATCGCGATTTGATTATAGCCCGAATAACCATCAAGAAAACAGTAATATGGATACCCAGCTAGCCTATCAAGCATTTGATCAATAAAAGGGAGAGGAAAATGGTCTTTTCTGGTGGCCTTGTTTAACTTCCTATAATCAATACACACACGCCAACCGGTAACTGTCCTAGTAGAAATGGATTCATCTTTCTCATTCTTAACAACAGTCATCCCCCCTTTCTTAGGCACTACTTAAACAGGACTCACCCAAGGGCTGTCAGATATAGCATAAATAATTCCTGCATTTAATAATTTTAACACCTCGGCTTTTACCACTTCTTTCATTGCTGGATTTAATCTCCTTTGGTGTTCTACTGTAGGATTAAAGGCATCTTCCATTAAAATTTTATGCATGACAATTGAAGGACTGATACCCTTAATATCACTGATGGACCATCCTAAGGCAGATTTTTGCTTTTTCAAAATATCCAACAATTTTTCCTCTTCTACTTTACTTAAATCAGCAGAAATGATAACGGGAAAAGTAGAAGAGTCTCCTAAGAATGCATAGCGCAAGTGGGCAGGCAATTGTTTTAATTCAGGGGAAGGGACATTAACTTGAGCACAAATATCTAATGTCAATGTTTCTTCCCTTCCTAAAGATCTATCAATTAGAGCATTTTTCTGATCAACATCTAATAATTCATCTCCAAATACATCAGGCATGCTTATTTCATAATGATCAACAGGAGACTCTGACTCTACACATGCATTGATAATAGCGTCAACTGAATTAATCGAGAAGCAGGAGCTAACCTCTTCTGGATGTTTTAATGCATTAAAAAGGTTGAACACTACCTCGTCGTCTTCCACTCTGAGAGTCAGGGTTCCTTTTTGTACCTCAATTAGGGCACGAGCGGTTGCCAAAAATGGTCTCCCAAGAATGATCGGGACTTCAGGGTCTTCCTCCATGTCTAAAACTACAAAGTCCGCAGGGAATATGAATTTGTCGACATTGATCAGAACATCTTCTAACACACCTTTGGGGTATGTCATTGAACGATCTGCTAATTGCAGAGCAATTGTAGTTGACTTTAATTCCCCTAAACCAAGTTTCCTGTAAACACTGAATGGCATTAGGTTTATACTTGCCCCTAAATCACACAGAGCCTTTTTTATAAATAAACTACCAACAGTACAGGGAAGAGTAAAACTCCCTGGATCCTTTAATTTTGGCGGCAGATGTTTCTGGATTATGGCACTGCACTCGGCTGTCATATTTACTGTCTCATGGTTCTCAAATTTCTTTTTCTTTGACAATATTTCCTTCATAAACTTGGCATAATGTGGCATCTGTTCCAAAGCATCAGCAAAAGGAATGTTAATATGAAGCTGTTTAAAAATATCAAGAAACTTTGAAAATTCGGCATCCAACTTTTTCTTTTGAAATCTCTGAGGATAAGGAATCTGGTTAAGAACTAAAGGAATAGAATCAGAAGACTTATCTGGCACTGATGGTGCTGACTCTTCCTCTGGTTTGTGTTCATCTTCCTCATCCACTGTCCTTCTAGTGACAGGGTTTGTTTCTTCTTTTCTTTCAATTTCTCTTAATTGTTTCCCACTTCTAAGAGATATGGCGGGGCATTGTTCGTGTGGGTCCATGGTGACGATATTGGATAAATTTCCTTGCTGGATTTCCTTCATAAATATTGTCATTTGATCCATTTTTGCCTCCATTTTATTAATGACAATATCTACCTTGGTTTGAACATTTTCATTCAAATTTCTTGTCTCATTCATGAAGTTTCTTATCATTTCTTCCAAAGGGTTTTTCTTTTCTTTAGGTTTATCTTCCTCTTTTAATTCGGCTTTAGGTGAACTCAGAATTTCTGATCCTGTGAGCTTGTTTAGAGCCTTGGTTAGAGCTTCGACTTGCACCCTTAAAGCACTCACTTCTTGATTTTCACATAGTTCCTCCTTACTTTTGGACTCTGGTTGCCATTGGTAACTTGTCAAAGCCAACTCTTCTACTATAGTTCGTGCCTCCTTGACAGTTTTGGCTAAAAAGTTTCCTCCAGCCGTAGTGTCAAGAATTGTCTTTAAATTCCTATTTAACCCACTGTAGAAAAGTTGAATTTGAAGCCAATCAGGATATCCATGTTGTGGGCATTTCCTTAACAAATCCTTATATCTCTCCCAAGCTTCATATAATTGCTCTTCCTCTAATTGTTGAAATTTTCCAATTTCAGCTCTAAGCTTGGTAATCTTTTCTAATGAGAAAAATTTTGCAAGGAAGGCTTTGACTAAATCATTCCAACCAAGGATGCTATTTGAGGTCAACGAGTTTAACCACTCTCTAGCCTTGTCTTGTAAAGAAAATGGGAATAACTGCAACCGAATTGAGTCAGGGCTAACTCCTCCCATTTTTACAGTTCCACAGATATTCAAAAACGATCTTAGGTGATTGTGTGGATCTTCTGATGGATGGCCTTTGAAAGCATTCTCTCTTACCATTTGAATGAGACTAGCTTTGAGCTCAAAATTATCGACAGTGACTGGCTCATAAGCTATTCCAGAATAGTTTAATGGAAATTCAGGCAAGAAATAATCTCGGATTGCTTTGTCTTCTGCCATGATTAAATCTCAAAAGAACAGATTATCCACCTTATAGCTCCACAAAAATAAAATGCAGAAAAATAAATTTCTAAATTAAAATCAAACACTTAATTCTCAATATTAACGGAAAAAATTACAATATCCCCGGCAACGGCGCCAAAAACTTGTTGGTGTACGATTTTTAATCCGCAAGCGCACGGGTCGTCACAAGTAATATAAAACGGAAAGTATTCCGAGTATCGAATCCTCAGGGAAATTGAATTAAATCCATTAAGTACCGAGAATCATCATGTTTTAATTTTATTTAGAAGATCAATTCGAATTATAGTTCGAAAATTTAAGGAATTAATGAAAATAAACATGTAATAATGAAATGAAAATATCAAACTAGGGGGGGGGGCGTGACCTAGGGTGTTATCTAGTTTTCTTGGATTTGTAGCTCAATTACGTGGATGCATGTAACTAATAATCAACAATCCCATAAATCTAGAAGTAATTACAAGCGGATTTCTTTTTCAAGCTCCTCCACATCTCATACTAACATAACTAATTTATGTGTCCATCTCCTTAGTTAATCATAGTATGGCATTAAGCAACTTCATAATCAATTTCTAACAATTCTCTTTCACTCTCGTGTTCCAAGCAATCGTTAGCCATGCAATTAGGATCTAATCTAATTTCTCTCTGTCGAGTATCAATTTAGACCATTATAACAATTAATCTGTGATCAAGAGATTAAAAGCATTAAACAAGAATTGCATAGATGAAATATGGAGAATTTCATTACATAATCCAAGTAATTGCGCTACAATATCCAATTAACTAGAATAACGACCCTAGGTCTCAAGATCTACTCACAAATGGAAATAATTTTGCCAAAATGATCTTGATCCATAGGCCTAACTCAAATTACAACAAGGAATTATAAAGAAGCAAGGAAGAAATAACCGATAAGTCGATCCCAAGCTCCCGCTACGATCATCTCGAATCTTGAGCCTTAGAATCTCGCTTCAATCCCACTTTTTCTCCACAATTCTTCTCACTTTTTCTCTCTATTGAGCTAGGGGAGAGCTTCCCCAAATTTTTTGGGATGCTTTGTATCAAAGGGAAGGGGTCTTTTTATAGTGCAAGGGGCTGGAATTTTCTTGCTGAACAAGTCGACAGCGTCTCGACGCTACGTCACAGCGTCTCGACGCTGTGACGTCATGTTGTCTTGGGGCAGAAGTTGTCGCAGCGTCGCGACGCTACGCAGACAGCGTCGCGACACTATCGCGATTTTTGCACGCGCTAATCTGACCACCTAGCGTTGAGACGCTAGGCCTTCTAGAAGCCTGATTTGCAGATTTTTGTCTCCTTTCTATAATCTTTTGGGCTTTTTGGGCTTCCTTCTTCAATTGTCTTCTTTTCTTGGACCTTAGGGCTTTGATCTTCAATGATTATTCTTCAAATTGCCCAAAAAGTCTCCAAAATTACCCAAATTCTCTTAAAATCTCAGTTTTGTTGCCCGAACTCGGTTTTCTGTAAAATCAACATAAAATTATATTAAAGCTCACAATTTATGCATAAAACTAGCTAAAATTAATAGGAAAATGATGACATTTTTGCATGTCATCACTTAACCGCCGTCTAAACACGTTGACGGCGATTGGATGATTTTGGGGATATAGAATGTATTTTTTTGTGAGTTTCATGTTTTGAATGTATATTTAATTTCATATTTCTATTGTATTTTGGATTCAGTTCGTATTATTTGCATGCGTAGTAGGTTAGATTGACGCCCTAACTCGCAACTCATATGTTAATAACTTGCTAAGAAATTGATTTCCAAGTAGCTAATGGAACATTAGTTTAATAGTTAGCGCATAGACTGATTCGTGGGAACGGGTCCCAAGAGCAGACTCTGACTTTGTTGCTTGACACGATAGGTTTAGAATCCAAAATAGCATTAGAAGTAATCTAGGCCTAATTATTTCTAATGTCCTAATCAATCCACTAGACTTAAGGCAATTGGTTGATTGTTTAATTTGATATTCCAATTGAATTAATTAATTAACTATCTAGGGGTTGTTTGGGACGCTGAATTGGTTATAATATCTGGTGGTTATAATAATCAGGGGATTATAATAGTCTGGGAGTTATAATAATCTGTGTTTGGGGTGCAGATTATTTTAGTCTGGGATAAAATAATGTGTTTGGGTTGCAGATTATTTTAGTCTGGGTTAAAATAGTCTGTATTTGGATTGTTGATATGTTTAACATGAGATTTTGAATCAAATGTTCAAGTTGACTGTTTTTTTCCTGATTGTTTTTTCCTTATACAACTTTGTATGTCAAATATTATATTTTGCAAATATCAATAAAAAATTGTTTGGATTCAGTTGTAAAAAAAATAAAGTATTGGGTATACGGGTTAAATGATGTGTTTAACTTAAAAGGAAAAAAAATAACTTAAGGTAAGAGTTGATTTTCTTTGTTTTAGGGTCATGATTTTTTCACAAAAGAAGTCATTTTATGATTTCATATTGGAAAACCATATTTGTTTCATTTTTGTATTTTTCAACGTAAAATGGTAAATCCTTATGTACAAAGAAATTATCTAATAAAACTTCATATTTATATATGTAGAAAGACAACTAAAAAACTGGTAAGTGTTTCTAACATGGAATGACCAACTGAGAAACTGGTAAGTGATCTAACATGGAATGACCAAAAATCGTTTTTTTCTTTTTTCCTTCTTTTTCATTTCCTTCCTCCATCTTTATCTTCTTCCTCCATCTCCATCATCTTCATCTTATTCCTCCATTTTCATCTTCATCTTCATCATCTTCTTCCTCCATTTCCATCATCATCTCCATATTCTTCCTCAACCTCAAACTCCATCTTCATCATTTTCTTCTTCCTCTAACCCTAATGTTGGCAACGTTTTCAACGACTTTTTCGACGGTTGCCGACAAATTTTTCGACGACCAAATTTTTTTTCCTCGTTTTCTTTTTTTCTTCTTTTTTTTCTTTTCTTTTTTTCTTTTTTTTCTTTATTTTCATTTTTATATTTTTCAAAAAGAAAATGAGAAGAAATATGAAAAAAAAAAGAAAAGAAAAATCGGTTGCCCGAAAGTCGTCGGCGATCGCCGGAAAAGTGGTCGGCGGTCGTCGGAAAAGTCAAGGAGTCTCATGGAAGAAGAGATGAGAGAGTTACTGTAGAAAATGGATAGAATAATCGGATGGGTTGAATGATGGTTACTTTAGAGAATGGATAAAATAATCGGGGGTAAAAATAACCCACCTCACCATTTATTTTTGTTGGTGCCCCAAACACTGAATAGGTTATAATAAAGGGGGTTATTATAACCTATTCAGTGCCCCAAACAGCCCCTTAGTGTCTAATTCGATGGACGTTGTATGATCGGGTTAGATGGCTTAGGTGGGCTTTGGGTCTTTTTTGGGTTCAGATTACATCGATTGGGCAATTGAGCAATTCAAACTAGCCTTTAATAGGTAGAGATTCAATGATCAAAGTAAATCATTCAAACCCAATAATCACTCCCATCGGTGTCCCCAAATTTAATTAATTTTCTCGTCTCTTTATGATTTTATGCGATTTAATTTCTTGTCCTTTAAATTTCTTGCTTGTTTAAATTCTTGCATTTAAAATTCCCTGCAGGTTCATTTATCCAATTTTCCCAATCCCCTCATTTACCGCTTTCACAACTCAAAATAAATAGAAAATAAATAACCAACCGACACTCCCTATGATCGACCTGGGCCACTACTACTGCAAGTAGTATAGTGTTTGTGGAATTATAAATTTTATTTGGCAAACTGGGAGCCTCGACAACTCCCGTCCCGTCAAATTGGCGCCGTTGCGGGGGAGTGCAAACGATTAATTATTTTCTTTTTATCTTGAGTTATTAATTTTTAGTTTGACTTTTATTTTTCTTTGTTATAGCTGAGAGAGCAAGTGCAGACAGCGAGGCAAGCAAGTTCAAATCTGAAATGTCTGAGCTTAAGGCTCTCATTAATTAGTTGGCTGGGACTATTTTGGACGAGAGTTATTTTGGACGAGGTTTCTTCCTCAAGCTCACACTTAGTCTACCTAGAGTCGGTTTTACTAGCTCGGGATTGGATTATATAACCCTCAACCCATCTTCCCTCTACGTTGGCACTAGGAACTTAGCAAGGAGTAAACAAGACAAATTAGCTTGGCTTGCTTATCTACGACTCGGATCAAAGTAAATTTACATTCACAGACTCAGGTGCGTCCGTGTCGCGAGGCTCGCGTCAAAACAAAGTTATAGTCCACGGACACCAAGCTACCTTGTAGTAGTAGTGGTCGGGGTTGATCACATGGAACAGCTGGTTCACTCCTAATCTCTTTTGTGTTGTGGGGTGGCAAAGAAAAGGGAGTTTGAGACAGATGGAGAAAATTGTGGGCGAAGGATGAACGTAAGAAGGTAAACTGACAGAAAGTCAGTGGATAAGAAGATAAACTGACAGAAAATTAAATGACAGAAAAGTAAATAACGGAAAAGTAAATGGGGAGGTTGGTCAATCTCACCTTGCCGCTCGTTGAAGTTGAAGACACTCGGGATCAATACATTTACTTTTTGACTCATTGATTAGCAGATAATGATTTATATGCTTGCTATCTATAGGTACTCTAAATCAATTGACTCGATTCCAACGTCCATCGATTCAATTACTAGCTATTAATCAACTAACCTCACGAACCCGTCAAGTTAATTAATTAAGCAATTGTATTAAGAACTAGATACCCCTAGAGCGTTAACCCATCAGACCCGTTGAGCTAACATGTAATTAATCAATAAACTAACCTAGCCACAGTCAATAAATCAATCAATCCTTGCTCTAGACTAGAACACTCACAATCAACTAGAGAGACATCTAATTAATCATAAGCATCGATTTAGAGTCCTAGATCAACAACAAGGTCAGAGTCTGCTCTTGGGACATGTGCCCACGAATCAATCTAACGCTAATTATTGAATTAACTATCCATTAGCTAAGTGGAAATCAATTCTTTAGCGGATTATTAACATACAAGTTGCGAGTTAGGGCGTCAATCTAACCTACTGCGCATGCTAATTATAAAAGTGGGAATCTAAAATAACAAACAACCAATAAATCATGCATAAAGTTCAAGAATCTCAAGATAAACAATGAATCAGCTCAGATTGCTCATGAATCTCATAAAAATACAAATGTACTTACAATCCTGAGGTCTCAACTACAACGAACAGTGCTTAGACGGCATAGAAAAGCCTAGTCTAAGCCCAAGGCTGGAGAAACCAACCTAATCTACCTAGAAGATGTAAAATACAAGAGAAAAGTGGAGAGATTTGACCCTAAACCAAGAGAGAACGGCTGATAAACACTCCAATCTCTGTTTTTCCTCCCCTCCAAGCTGCTGCCCTAAAACAACAGTAGCTGTTTAAATAAACGCACCGGCGTCGAGACACTGATGTTGATTTTTCCACGCTTCCACATCGGTTTAAGAGTTGGCTGCTTTAAAACTTGATCCGTTTGGCTCTGATTTCGAGTCCTGAGCGCTCCACTAAGGTCTTTTCACCACCTCGGCATCCCATAGACTTCAAGATGGATCAAAACCGCGCTAAAATCCTCGAATTAACACCAAAATTGAATATGGGCTCCGTTAAAGCACTTGATACTAAATTTCTACAAAACATAAGTTTAAGTGAAATAATTACCGTAAAACTAACAAGATGAAGCACAAATAATCATGGGCAATTAGGTCCCATCAAGGAGCCTTGGAATGAAAATAAATCGGTTTTTGCTTGTTGGTCATAGTTTAAATGCATGGTAAGTAGATACATATCAATTACCTAAGTCTTAGTGTAGTGTTGCTTAATCTCTAAGAGTCTTTAGAATGCTAACTAAGTCTTATTTACTTGTTGTCCAGTGGCTGAAAAACCTTAATTGTGGCCATTTAGCGAGTACCCATTGCTCGTTGTGCCTTAGACATGGTTGCCCATGGTCTAAAGTTTTTGGGTTTTCATTTTGAGGAATTTTGAATTACTATCCAGTAAGGAAATAGTCCATTCTCGGTTGAATTAGGCCTTTCGAGCCTTTTTAAGTAATCATATCTCGAATAATCATCTATAAATGAGATGAGGTATTGGTACCCTCCTCGAGCCTTTACATTCATTGGACCATAGAGATCCAAATGTATTAACTGTAAGGGTTCTTTGGCTCTATAACCTTTTCCAGTAAAAGGTCTTTTGGTCATATTTCCCTCGAGACAAGATTCACAAGGTGGTAGTGAATAATCTTCTAACTCATTTAGAAGTCCATTCTTTACCAAACGACTGATCCTATCGATGTTAATATGACCAAGTCTTAAATGCCAAAGGTAGATATTGTTACTTTTAGGAGAAATTTTTTGCCTTTACTATGAGTTTTAGCAATTTTAAACATCTCGTGATTTAAAAGTGCTTTTGTATCGGTTAGTCTTAAAACATATAAGTTATTTTATAATCTAGCTGAACATATAAAAACATCATTCTTAAAAATGAACGCTTCATTACTTTTAAATGAAATAGTGTACAAATGTTCAATTAGACAGGAGACAGAAATTAAATTTCTCTTAATTCTAGGTACAATGTACAATGCCTTAAGAAAAATAAATTTATCTTCAAAAAAGAACTTCGTAGCTCCCACTGCACGAGCTAAAATGACGTCTCTCGTTTCGACGCTGAGCGTCTCACCATCCTCCATGTAACGTTCGTAATTTAAGTTAAATCTCAAATTTCATTAGTTTTGGAGTTAATTTGGGTTAATTTGGAATTGGAGGGAAATTAAAAGAATGAAAAATTGGTGAAATTTTAAAATTTGAGTTGGAGTGGCATTTTCGTAATTTTTGGGAAGTTGGAGTCAAGCCAAGCCGAAGCCTTCCTCTTTAAATTAGTTGCACGCAGCCCCAGGAGTTTGATATTTTTCTTCCATCTTCATCTTCCTTCCCTCCTTAGCACCTGACGGCAGCCCCTCTCAATCCCTTCTCCGGCGCGCTCATCTCCGACCAGTGGCAGCACCTTCAGTCGTCTCCTCCGACGACCCCACGGCGGCGCAACGATGGTCCTACGACGAAGCAGCTTCTTCGTGGATTGTGCCTCCTTCATGCGTGTTCTCCGAGGTGTGAACCAGTGGCGGTGAGCACCTAAGCAACGGCATTCGGTGTCCTCTCCAGCGGCGTAGTCTTTTCCAGCGGCTCTCCAACGATTGTAGCGGCTGCGACTCCCAAATCTGATGAGCTCCACGGCGGCAGCAAGTGTTCGTGCGTGCGTGGGTCTTATCCAACGGCAAGCAGTATCGGCGGCGCTCCAACAGTTGTGGGTGTCGGTTTTAGCAGTTTTTCGGCGAGGTCGGAGTGTTACAGCAGCGTTTTCGTGCGGGTCTTCTTCCTTGGGCGGTTTCCAGTGGCTTAGTGAAGTTTCAGCGTTGGGTAAGAGGAGTAATTCGTTTTTTAGGCTATTTTAAGCAATTTAAATGAATACCCATTAGTTTGGTTATTGTTTTCAAGTTTCCCACGTCGATTAAGGGTCGGGTTTGAAAGTAGAGTGATTTTAGAAGTCCGACCAGCAAGCTTGAAGTTATTTTTGGGCAATTGTTTGGTTGAGATCGAGGGGGTGTTGCTCGAGTTAGTTGGGATTCTAGATCGACAATATTTAAGCCAAGGTAAGTGAACTTACTGTTGAACTTTTTAATTTGGTGCGCGTGTTGATTTTCTAAAATTCCCGTGCTTATGAGTTGTTCTTGAAATTTTTTATTATTATTAAAAGCATGAGAGTTGTGCATGAAAAATTTATTATTTTTAATTGAGTATGCGTTTATGAAAGGTGTTAAAAGCATGAAATTTATTAGGGGTGAACAAGAAAAGCCGAAAAACCGAGCCGACCGACCGAAACCGACTGAACCGACGTCGGTTGGTCGGTTTTTCAATAATCTCGATCGAAGTCGGTTTTACAAGATGTAAAACCAAATTTTTGGTCGATCGGCTCACCCAAAAAAGGAGAAAACCGACAGCACCGACCGAAAAAAAAAAATCAAATATGCGTCTGATTGCATGCTGCTGCAGCGCATTTAATGCGCCTGCAGCTGCCACCCTTGGGAAAACCATCAGCTGATGGTCTTCCCAAGTAATAATTCAAATTTTTTTTTTCTAATCTCTCTTTCTTCTTTCACGATTCAGAGTTTAGTTTCTTCTTTTTTTTCTTAAATCCTCCCAAGTTTCACCTCTTCTTCTTTTCTCATTTCAGGTTCATCTTCTTCCTTTCTTTCTTCTTTACACTGTTTCTTTTTCTTTTATCCTTCTTCTTTTTCATTTCATTTTTTTTCTTCTTATTTTTTCTTTATGTTTTCATCTTGTACGTTCTTCTCCGTTTCTTCATTTTTTTTTATATCTTCTTCTTCTTTCAGGGTTCTTCTTCACCATTTTTTCTGTTTTTTCCTCTCTTTTTTTTTCTTTTTAGTTTCTTCTTCGCTACCCGCTCTTAAAACCGACTTCAACCGACCGATCGTCGGTGTTATCGGTCGGTCGACGTGACCAATCCCTCCCAAACCGACAAAAACCGACCGCCAGAAACCGATACGTCGGTGGTCGGCGTCGGTTTGAGCCCAAAACCGATGTCGACCGACCGATGCTCACCCCTAAAATTTATTATTTTTGCTTGCATTTGTTGATGTTTGAAATATTTGATTGGTGGTCCCTTTAAAATTCCATTAAAGGAATGAGTTTAAATTATTTATGAGTTTTATAAGTGTACATGAAATTGATGTACATTCAGAGATGCCTACATAGGACTTAGAGACATGAAATTGATGTACCTAAGTCGAGGTTCATGAAATTGACGACCTCGAGGTTTCGTGAAATTGACGGCCTCCATAGGAGACACATGAAATTGATGTGTATAGGATATGCATGAAATTGATGTATATCATTTTTCATTAGTAAGTTAAAATAAAGTTTAGAGCCACCAAAAAGATATTTGTTGTTGATTTTTAAAATGTTTTTAAAGCGTGACCTAACCTCAATAATAGGGTCACTTACTGAGTATTTAAAATACTCATTCTTTTCAAAATTATTTTTTTCAGGTAAAGGCAAGGGCAGGTGAAAGGCGATTGGTGAGAATCCGATAGACAGCCATGAGAGGACCTGAATTTCATATTTTTCTTCCGCTTTAAGAACTTTGTTTTGCTTTATTAATTTATAAATTTGTTTAAGAAAATTTTCTAGAGACCATGTACATTTATATTTTAGAAATTATTTAGAACTTTTAAAATTTAGGGATCCCGATTAAAAGTTTTATTTTAAAGTTTTTGCTTAAATTATTGTTTATGTTTCAAAATATTTTTATTTAAAAAGGCCTCCAAAGCATGCATTGTCATAATGGTTCCTTAAAGGCTTTTTAAGAAGTCGGGTCGTTACACTTCAGATACTAAAAGGAGTTATTTCCCTGAAAAGAAGAACAAAGATGATTAGTTCCTCTCGAATCTAGTATCCAGGAAAATTGATCATGTTCAACAAGGCATGTTTCTAAAACAAGTAAATCAAATTTACCTTCCTTTTCTTTCTTCTTCTCAGCGAGATACTTGGGGCAGTTTCTCTTCTAGTGCCCATCCACATTACAGTGGAAGCACTTGCCCTTATCAGCCACCACCTTGGTCTTACCCTTGCCTTGAGTAGTAGTAGTGGGAGCCTTCCCCTTATCACCCTTCTTCTTCTTAATTTTCTTCGAAGAAGAAGCTTGAGGTACAGATTTAGTTTCAGAGGATGAACCCTTCTAGAACCTTTTCTTAGAATGGGCCACGTTGACCTCTCCTTCAGCAGTTCCCTTGCCCTTAAGTAGGGACTGATAAATTTGTAGCTCGTTAAGAAGGATGGTCAGGTTATATTGAATCTTATTCATGAAAGCGTTCATAAGGAATTGCATGAAACTCTTTGGAAGAGATTTCATTATGAACGCAACCTGAGTTCTTTCGCAAACGACCCCACCATTTGCCTGAGCAATGTTAAATTGGTTCATCATGTTGAGAACAAGTTCCCGAACAAGTTGATCCTATTTCATGCGGACGTTATAGACGTGTTTAAGAGCCTCGTGGTGGAGTTGGTAGGATAGTAATCCAAACATCTCCTGGAGAGAGTTCATAATCTCCCTCGCTGTTTCCACTCTCTTAAACCTTTTGGCCAAGACTTTAGACAAGCTGGCCAAAATGTAAACTCAGGCCTTTTCATTGGCCTTTGTCCACCAGTCATGAGCATCCCTTGTCGCTTAGGATGCATTGCGAGTAGGGGCCGGAGGACATTCCTCCGTGAAGACAAACCGAAGATCATCCACAACCAAAATTGTATTTAAGTTGGATTTCCACGTTGGATAATTTTTGTCGGTAAGTTTCTCATTTTTTAAGAGTGCAATTATTGAGGAAGACATTGCTGAAATAAACAAAACAATAATCATATTAGTTATCTTTGTCTTAACCTATCACACAAGCAATACAAACAATCCAACCAATTTAGCAAAACAAACAATCACATAACCCTAATAAACTATTGATTCAGTTTCGCAACGATGCTTTAGAGGTTTAGAAGAACAACCACCAAAGGGTGATCAACTACTTCTCCTCTAAAATGAAACAATTATCAGCTAACTCTAATTCCATAATAACTCATATTCCTATAGACGTTAGCCACCGTTGTTTGATCAAGGATTTGTTAACACATTTAACTCATCCCTGTAAGTGTAACCCTCCCACTTTCAAATCCCAAAGGTATGCACCAACAGGCTACTATTTGGAAAGACAAGTGTTGGTAATTAACCTAAGAGACCCTATCCTTTTTAGGAGTTCACGATGTTTCGAACTATGATCAGGCCCTCCAAAGGGGTGGTTGCTCCAGGGCAACACGCAGGCAGATCATAAGACTCTCACAGTGTGACCTAGGGGTGGAAACCGAGGGATACGTTGACACGCGCCCCGCTCCCACTTACAATGGACACTTTCCCCATTCACCTTGTTATTGATCCATGCAAACACTTTCCAAAGGGAGGTTGCGCCCATGGCAGCACAAAGCCGAGCATGGATCTCACGTTGTGAATTTAGAGAAGTATGAGCAAAACTTGATTTAAATCTCGTTTTGTAATTTTCCTCCCACTAAAGTGACCTACCGTATAACTTAGGGTTATTTAACTTAGATAAATCCAGCTAAGTCAATCTATCTAAGTCTAATCCTATTATAACCCTTATAATAAGACCTTTGCTCTATCCTCTAGGTGAATTAAACTCATTTAATAAACCTAGTGACATTGCATGATAACATTAAACTATGATTAATTCAACTCAGGTATTCCGGGTCAGTTTCTAGGTAGAAGGTGTTCCGTAAACCGTCAACTTAAATACCTCCAGCCTTAGACAGAACTTAACTGGTAGAGTTCCCTTATAATCATAGTAATGTTTTTCCTACTTAGTTAATTAAAACTATTTTAATGCTAAGTAAGATTAATTATAATCCTATTAGAATATGATCTTAGGTCTAATTAATTTTAACCAATTAAAATTAATTGATTTAAACCTATAATCTTATGTTTGCATGCAATTCTTGATTATAGATTGACGGTTTCTAATCATTAATTTTAAAACTATTTTTCAAATTTTAATGATTAGTTCTATAATCTATGCATTCTAAAGTTTAATTTAATTAACAATCATATTCTAATTAACTAATTAAACTTTATTAATTGCATTGCATGAATATAATATAACGTTTATATTAAAGCTATGGATGTTTCATGCTCAATGCAACTTTGATTTTCTTATTATTAATATAACAATTATATTCATTTGTCAATCAAGAAAATCATACAAGCATGTTGCATACAATACATTAAATATAACCCTTATGTTTAATCTAAGTAATTACATACATCATGCTTTTTTATTTTCATGTTTTTAATATAACTCACATATATTAAAAAACTCATGAAAAAAAGAGTGATCCTTTATCCTCCTTTCTTTTCTTACTTAGTGTGGATACCCTCAACAAGATTGTTTCGAGAAGGGTAGAAGGTAGAATCATTGAGGGTTTTAAGGTGTGTTCGGGCAAAATTCCCTTGTCTCACATTCAATTCATGGATGATACTATCTTCTTTTGCTCTAGCAAGGAGGAGTATGTCTTCATGTTAAATCACATCCTTGCCTTCTTCGAACCCATGTCGAGTCTTAAGATCAATAGGGAAAATGTCAGGTCCTTGGCTTAAACTATGATGCAAGTTGGATAGTGGGCTCCCTTTGTAGGTTGTGAGGTTGGTACATTCCCTTCGTCCTACTTAGGCCTCCCTTTGGGTCATAACCTAAGATCTCTTCCCTTTTGGGATCTGATGGTGGATAAGGCACGAAAGAGATTGGCTAATTGAAATAGAAGCTTTTTTCTCCAAGGATGGTAGGTTGACTCTGATTCGTGCAGTGTTGAGTGGCATACCTACCTATTTCTTCTCCCCATTAGAGTCCCTAATTCAATGTGTAATTCTTTAAAAAAGATGATGTCGAGACGTTTTATGGGAAGGGGTTGATCAAGGAAAGAGTGCACACTTGGTAAATTGGGAGCTGGTGGGGAAATCGTTGAGTTGTGGGAAGCTAGAATTGGGGAATTTAATGGTCCACAACAAAGTGTTGTTGGCAAAATAGTTGTGGCTCCAAGTCCAATACCCTGTGGCATAGGATTATCATGAGTAAATACAGTCCTCATCCTTTCGTGTGGTTGGGCGAGGCGAAAGGCACATACAAATATCCTTGGAAAGACATTTGTATTTAGCTCCCTTCATTTTCTTGTTTTATCCCGTTTTTTTTGTGGGAGATGGTAAGGATATGTACTTTTGGGAGGATACGGTGAGGGATAGACCCCTTTGTAATATGTTCTCTCATATATACAACTTGCCATTCATAAAAAATTACCTTGTGGTTGATTTTTTTTTTTTTTTTGACACTTCTAAGAGCTCTCATTTTTCACTTTGACTTTAGTCGTCTATTATCCAATAGGAAAACCATGGACATCTTGACCTTCTTATCTTTGCTAGGAGAGGTCGTTCTTAGACAAAGGAGGAGGTATATTCATTTTTGAGTCCCAACCCTTCTAAGTGTTTTTCTTGTCGTTTGCTCTTTCATTGTTTATTGAATCCCTCTCCAGTTGGCTAGTCAATCTTTACTGCTTTGTGAAAGGTGAGAGTTCCAAAGAGGGTTCAATTTTTCGCTTGGCAAATCATCCACAAAAGAGTTAATACTTTAGATCAACTCTTGAGAAAGTTGTCTTTTTTTATTGGTCTGTTTTGTTACTTTCTTTGTCATATAACAAAGGGAGACCTTGACCATTTACTTTGGAGTTGACATTGCTCGTTCTATTTAGTGTTCTTTTTTTAAGGTGCTTGGCTTACAATTTGCTAGACATAGGTGTCTTTGGGAGATGCTTGAGGAGTTCTTCCCCCATCTGTCGTTTCGAAAGAAAGTTCTTGTGACAGGCAAGGATATATGATGTCCTATGGAGTTTGTAGGATGAGAGAAATAATAAGACCTTTACACGGTGCTTGAGAGGAATCCGAATGATGTTTGGTCCATTGTTAGATTTTATAAGTTTCTCTTTGGATGTAGGTGATATAATTATTTTGTAATTATTTTGTAGGCCTTATTTTACTTGATTGGAGCCCTTTTTCATTTTTAGGAATCCCTTTTGTGGGATTGGTTTCTTAAGATGCCCTTGTATTCTTTCATTATTTCTAAAGATTGGTATTTAAAATAAAAATTAAAAAAAAAAAAAATGTTTAGAAGATAAGGTCTAGGTGCCCATCTTACATTTGTAGAGCTCAACTGCTCAAGAAAGGGCAAAAGGAAAACTCATGGAATGAACTATCGAATTCTGATCTTAATCTTCCCCCATTTTTTATTCGTGTACTCGGAAGGCTGAACAAAAAATAATAGGAAAATTACTACTCGATCAAGTAAATTAGACCGACTGTTAAATACTTACTGACGAACAAATCAGATCCCATTCTTACATAAACACTATTGCAAATTGCAATAAAAAATTGAAACAATCAATCCAATCTTAACAGGAAAATCAAGAACTATTTTTGTCCCGAATGATTGAAGCTTTTTCATACCTCACTTTCTCAATCTCCCTCCCTAGAAAATCCAAAGTTGTATCCGTGACATGATTAGGGGAACAGCCCGAATCCAGCATCATCTTCAAGAATTTGTAAGCATCCTTAAACCGACCTGCTTTGCTGTGAACTTCAATTAGTGTATTAAAAGTGACAACATCTGGGTTTATCCCACTGCTCCTCATCTGCTCAAAAAGTTTATTTACATCATCCATTCGGCCTGCCTTCCCCAGTGCATTAATCAATGTGTTGTACATTACGATATCGAGATAGCCACCCTGCTCCATGAGCTTATCCAGAACAGAACTAGCGAGATCCGCTCTACCCATCTTTCCAAGTCCTTGAATTATCACATTGTATGTGGCTACATCAGCTGGACAAACCTTCTCGCCCATTTCGTTAAATATACCCCATGCCTGGTGAAAATACCCCTTCTTCACAAATGAACTCAACATTGAATTGTAAGTGTACCTCACTGGGTTGACACCCATATCACTGAAGATCTCAAACAACTTACATGCTAAGCTCAATTTTCCCTTTGCTAGAAAAATAGACAAAAATGTATTGACCATATCAATATCAAATGAGTTGGTCCCTTTTGCTTGAACTCGTCGCCCCTGACCTATAGAGAATGGTTGCAAATAATGGCCTGTAGACCTTGCAAGGTTAGCCAAAAGATCTGCATGTGGGGAGGATGACCAATTGTCAGCATCCTTCTCTTCTGTCTTCTCGAAAATATCTTTAATATCAACTTTCATAACAGAAGAAGCTCTTGAACTTATAATCTCACTCAAATCCCCCTTTGGGGAGAACAAAGATGAGTAGTCTTTTCTTTTATTTTGCTGATATTTCACTGAATCCTCCATATTGGCCTTCCATTTGAGAACACTGGGAACCAAATCACCTTCTCTAATGTGCTTCATGAGCCTTTCTAACCCATCCCACCGGCCTTGCGTGTGCATTGCAATTAACAGAGATGTTACAGTAACTAAATCAACAATAAAGCCTCTCGCTTCCATTTCTTCAACCAATTGTAGTGCTTCCTCAAGCAGTCCCTCTTTACACAGTTGCAGTACAATGATGCTGTAAGTAACACCGTCCACGAATTGACCCTTTTTCTTCAAATCACAGAATAAAGAGTAGCTAGCTGCAGCTCTTCCATTCCTAAACAATCCATCAATTAGAATATTATATGTCCAAGGAGAAGCTCTTACACCTTCCTGCACCATTTTATCAAAAAGTTGACATGCTTCAATAACTTTCCGAGCCTTGAATAGCCCATCAAGGAGAGAATTATAAACAATGGTATCTGGGGTAAATCCATTGTACTCCATTTCATTAAAAATCATGGTAGCATCATCCATTCTGTAAGATTTACAGCAACCCTGAATTATGACACGGTATGTGAAGGCATCAGGCTCATGACCTGACCCTTTAAGTTCCTCCCACACAATAAGTGCATCCTTCACCTTCCCTACTAAACAGAGCACATAAATAAGGCTATTATATGTACACAAATCCGGACCAAAAGACCCCGAAACTAAACTCTTTTGCTTCATTTCTTTGAACAGGGCAAGAGAAGTATCCAGATAACCCCAACATCCAAAAGCATGAATGCATATATTATAACCACAGACATTAAACTCGAAGCCTTTAATTGCTCTAAGCTTATCAAAAACCTTTTTGAACTCTACCCTCATGTCAGATTTTCTAAGAGCAACCAACAACTCATTACAAGCAAGTGCATTAGGCAAGAAGGCAAAACTAGCAGCAGCAGTACCTTCTTGCCCTCCATTGCTAAAAGCATCAAACAGCTTTAAAAGAATTGACAAGGCCAAACCCACCTGATTTTTCTTGACTAGAGCAACAAGAACAGTGTTGTACGTGTTGAGTTCCAAGCTAGTTCCCAACTCTTCCATATGGTCTAAAATTTCAAGAGCGGCATCGAATTTACCAGACCTGATAAACGCATCGAGAAGGACCTTGAATGTGTGAGAATCAACAGCGACACCGTCTCGTTTCATCGAGGAGAGTAAAATGGGAACCTCGTGGAGGTATCCAGAGCGACAGAGGATATGGAAGATTTGGGAGTACGTGGAGGCGGAATGGTTGTAATTGGGGCTGAGAGAACACCATTTGAAGAAATCGAGCTTCTTCGAAGGATGAACAGACCTGCTATGGAGGATTTGGAGGAGGAGATGCTCCGATATTGGAAGTGAATGGTGTTGAAGGGTTCGAGTACCTGATTCCGATAGGGTTTTAGTGACGGAGGCCACGAGGAGGAGGTCGGCCAATTGAGATAGAGTTGACGTTGCCCTTGATTCCATGGCAACGAAACCACCTCTTCCATGGCGCATTGCATTTGCATTTCTAAAGGAATCTTCGGAAATCCTCTCGAAGTTAGATAGATGGATTAGCAAGACGAAGTTTGGAACTTGAAAGTGGCGCAATTGAGCTCCATCTTCATTGGTGATTAGGGTTTTTCCTCTTTAGTCATCTTCAACATAATGCTCCGAACAAAGGACTCCTCGTCCTATTTATTTATAAGGATTAAACGTAGGGGATAACCTATGAATCAACTCTATATTTCATCCTTTCTCAAAAAAACAAAACAAAAAACAAAAAAAACAAAACAAAACAAAAAAATATATATTTCATTAACGTTGTGATTCGCTTTGAGTGTATCCACACTATTAATAGTAGGGAAAAAAAGGAAAGAATGGGATCGTTGCCCTTAAGCTCGATATGAGCAAAGTCTATGACAGGGTTGAATGGCTTTTCCTCCGCCAGGTGATGGAAAGAATGGGTTTCTCGCCAAGATGGATAAATCGCATCATGAACTGTGTGGAATCGGTTAGATACTCGGTACTCCTTAACGGGAGCCCCCAGGAAGAATTTAAACTTCTCAGGGGAATCAGACAAGGAGACCCCTTGTCCCCATACCTTTTCCTCCTGTGTGCTGAGGGCCTGTCTGCTCTACTTAAAAGGGAGGAGTCTCAAAACTATATCTCTGGTATTCGCATTATTGACCACTGCCCTACTCTTACTTACCTCATTTTTGCAGATGACAGCTTAATCTTCTTCAAAGCCTCCAAGGAAGAAGCGCCCAAAGTAAAAGGGGTGCTAGAGACTTACCAGAAGGCATCGGGTCATAAGATTAACTTGGAGAAATCAGTCTTCATGACGAGCCAAAATACGGATGACAACAAGGCAGAGGAGATTAGCATGGTTCTGGGGTCAAGAGATCCAAGTGCTTCGACCATTACCTAGGCCTCCCAGCTCAGTCGGGAAGAAGAAAGTCCAACCTCTTCAATAAGCTGAAGGAAAGAATCTAGTGCTTCAAGAGTGGAAAGAGAAGCTTTTTTCCATGGGAGGCAAAGAGGTCCTCATTAAAGCTATAGCGCAAGCGATTCCAACCTACACTATGAGCTGTTTCAAGCTTCCCAAGTCAGTTTGCGATGAGATAAACAGACTATACGCTCAGTTTTGGTGGGGATCTTCGGAGCATAAGAGGAAGCTCCACTGGATGGGGTGGAATAAAATGTGTGTGAGCAAAGACTACGGAGGGTTAAGCTTTAGAGACATACACCTCTTCAACAAGGTCATGTTAACCATGCACAACTGGAGGTTGATTAAGTACCCTAAAAGCCTTGTTGCTAGAATCTTGAGAGGAAAGTATTACCACGATGGGGACTTTCGGAAGGCTAAGCTAGGAAACAACCCATCCCTAACATGGAGAAGCATCATGTGGGGTCGCGTGCTCTTCGAGGAAGGGTACAGATGGAGGATAGGAAATGGTGAGAGAGTTTATATTAGTCAAGACCCTTGGTTGTGCAGAGAGGGGTCCAATAAACCCTTATGGATGAAAGACGAGTGGAAGATAAAAAGAGTGAGGGACCTCTTACATGTTAATGAGGGATGGAACGAGAGGATCATTAGAGAGGCGTTTCTTCCGGAAGATGCTAAGGTGATCCTTGATACTCCTAGAGCTAAGAACGCAGTGAAAGATGAGATCATCTGGAAGCTAGATCCTAAGGGGGTTTTCTCAGTTAAGAGTGTATATCATCTGGCCAAAAGGTCTAGTTCCTAGGATGAGGCCTCGAGATCAGATGATTCGAGATCAAAAGCCCTTTGGAAATCAGTTTGGAAGGCCAACTGCTACCCTATAGCTAAAATAGTCGTGTGAAAAATCATCAACAACATAGTGCCCACCAAGCTTAACTTAGCCAAAAAAGGGGATCAATACTAACCTTGTGTGTTGTTTTTGCAGGGCAAGCTGGGAATTGATGTGCAAATTGCTTACCGCAAGTGTACGAGTCAAGTAGGGGTGTACAAAAAACCCGACAACCCGAGCAACCCGGACTACCCAACCCAAACCGTAAGGGTTGGGTTGGGTTAGGAATTTTTTCGGTTTGGGTTGGGTTGAATTTTTAGTAAACCGAAAATTCGGTTCGGTTCTCGGGTTGAAAAAAATTGGTTCGGTTCAACCCAAACCGAACTGAAATTATATATATATAAATATGCCGTGTTTCTCTTGTAATGATTGTGTGGCATAGTGGTTTAATCCCTTCTTTGTAATTATTGTGGCGTGAGTTCGAGCCCCACAAACACCCAACACATTTGTTTTTTTATTTTTTTAATAATAGTTTTTTTTTTAGAATAAGGGTCTATTCTTTCTATGTTTTTTTTTTCTTTTTCGTGTTTTTATTTTTTTTCAATGATAACTTCGTACTCGGGCACTAAACAATTGTGTTTTTTATTTTATTTATTTAATCAAACTTCAAATAATTATATAAACTTTTTTTTCCTTCAAACTCCATAAAGCCAATAATTATTTTTTCCTTTTTTTTTTTAACTTCTTTTTCATTTAATCTACCTAATTTAGACTTTTAGGTCTTGAGATTTACATTATAGTGTTGTGGACAAGCATAAATGTTTTTTAAAAAAAGAATTTTAAATAATAATAATAGAAAAGAAGATAACCCGACAACCCAACCCAACCCAACCCGAAAATAGAAGGGTTGGGTTGGGTTGGGTTGCAATGTATGTTCGATTCATTCGGGTCGACAACCCGACCAACCCGAATTTTCGGGTTGGTCCAAAAAAACTCCCCAACCCAACCCAACCCAACCCGTGTACACCCCTAGAGTCAAGTAATAATATAGTGATTTTGCAATCGAATGTCGTCGTCTGGATTGGTGTCTAGCCAAATTTTAATTACCGAAAATACTCTTGGCCAATTTTATTTAGGGAATCAAATTGAATGAGAATATGAATTAATCAAATACAAAACTAAAGCAAAAGTGACAATTTAATGGGAAGAATATGTCTTAGGGATTTGATTTCACCAATTGGAGTTATGGATTAATAAACAGATTAACACATGCTATGATTCATAAATCTTGGCAACTAAAATCACACATATCTCTCCCGAGCATACATGATTCTCTCATATGCAATTGAACCCGATATCCCTATCTAAATCCAATAAACATACAAGGCAATAAGGCTAACCTTTATAACAATTTCTAGAATTAACCTAAATCTCCCGATTTTTAGCTCAATTCTAGTTATGCATATTGATTACCAATTTAAATCCCCTATCCCGAGTTAGATTCAAATATAAACATCAATCAATTTATGGCCAGTAAATCGAAAGCATTAAGGATACAACATATGCATAAATGACATCAATAGCATAAACACCGTAAATCAATCCAAAACATGCCCAACGACTACATCAATCCCTAAGAACTAAAGCCTAGCTACTCATACACAACGTTACAATATAGCAAGAGTCTAAAACAGCCATCAAAACTATCTAAGATAAGGGAAAAGAGAAATAAGCTCGTTGTAGGCCGAGACCGAACGTCCCCGTCTCGATCCCCATGAACAATGGGTTGATTTCCACCTTGCTCCCTTTGTTTCAGCCTCCCAAGCCTCTGTTTTTCCTCTATTGTCGGCTCCAAAACGTCCCCAATCGAAAGTCCCCTCAAACCTAGCCGAAGAGAAGCTTATATAACAGATTTTTCGTCATAGCGTCGAGACGCTGCCTTCAAAACGCGCGTTTCAGTAAGCGAAATAACACAACGTCGAAATGCTAAGGTCGCAGCGTCGAGACGCTAAGGTCGCAGCGTCGAGACGCTAAGGTCGCAGCGTCGAGACGCTAAGGTCGCAACGTCGAGATGTTGTGACCTTTACGCGCCTAATCAGATATGGAATGTGAGCGTCGAGACGCTCAAGAGCTAGCGTCTCGACGCTAGCCTGCTGTTGACCGAAATTTGACTTTTTTTTCTCTTTAACTCTTTTCATTCCTTTGCATCTTTTCACGTCCCGAGCACCCGATTAACTCTAATATTGCGCTATAGCTCCAATCAACCATTTCCTACAAAATAAACAATAAAGCACAATAAAATGGCCCAAACATCATAAAAGACTAGATAAATTAAATAAGTAAAGATAGCTAGCTATGCTTGCTATCAAATACCCCCAAACTTAAGCTTTTGCTAGTCCTCGAGCAAACTACAAATCAAACATACAATGGAAGAATGGATGCAACAATCATAACTCAATCCTCAAGGCTCAAAAGTCAATAACCAAGCAAGCAAGAGACATGCACACAAGGACCAATGAGGGAGACAAATTAAAATTTTTCCACAATTAACTTGCACAAGCGAGATCTAACTCAACAAGATCAGACTCTAATAGCCCGGGATTGGATTATTAAACTCTCAGCTCATCTTCCCTCTACACTGGCACTAAGGTTTCACTAATGAGTTAATGGAACAAATTAGTTTGTTTTCCTCCATACTTAGGTGCTTATTATTACCAATTAAATTAAGCATGTATATGTGGCACTAGCTTTCACACACCCATTGCAGGGACCCTTAACCTGAGTTTTCTCTGGTTGGCCTAACTGATCACAACAGGGGTAGCTCTTTTTGCCTTAATCTTTATTAACCCTTGCATATTGTGCACAAGCCATGGCATTATTATCTCTTTTTTTTTTTAACAGTAACAACAAGAATGATTTTTCGTTATGAACATGATAAGCAGGTATTTTTTTTTCTTTTCTCCTAAGCAAGATCAAACATGCTAATTTGCAAAAAATTAACTCTTTAGCTCTACCCTACACCTATCGAGGTGACAACAAGCATATGAACCCAATAATTCGCTCCTAAGCATTCAAATCCAGATCTAGCCAAGACAAATACTCTACTCATGCAAGCCATCTTCTAGAAAAATTTTAAAAAAGTCTCCTTTTTTGGGCACTTATGCTTACAGCTCATCACAAGCTTGAAAATTGACAAGAAAGCCTATCCTAGGACATCATAATCATGCAAAAGTAGCATCCAGAAAACAACCATATGCATAATTCAAAGAAAGCTCAAAACTATAGCCCGAACTCAGATGCTCAAGGGCTCCACAAACATGCTAATCCACCCCCAAACTTAAAATATGCATTGTCTTCAATGTATACAGAAAATAAGGCATAAACAAGCATGAGAACAATATAAGAATGACAGGGGTGAACAATACTGGCCTGGAATGATGATGACTTCTTGACTGAATACTTGGAATCTTGACAGCTTGAAAACAAAGGAGAGAAAGAAAACAAGACCTACAAAATAGACATAAACAATAAATAAAACTCAAAAGAAAGAAATAACTAACTCACTTGGGTTGCCTCCCATAAGCGCTTGTTTAACGTCATTAGCTCGACGTGTTGACCAAATATGCCTCAGGGTGGTCTCCTGTCAGAATTTCCATCACTGGTGCTCTTCCTAGCACCTCTCCTGTAGCCCACCATCATTGTATCTGATGTGTTCTTGGGGTCCTCAAAAGCTTTTAAAACTTCCTTCTCCTGTTGGACTCTTATGATTAGCTCCCTGCGTTCAATATCAATTATAACCCTCCCTGTAGCAAGGAATGGTCTCCCTAATATGATAGGCATAGCAGGATTCTCTTTAATATCTAGCACAAAGAAATCAACAGGAAGGAAAAATCTACCTACTTTAATCAGAATATTCTCAACAATCCCATATGGACTAACCACAGACTGGTCAGCCAACTGAAGTCTAACATAAGTAGATTTTATGTCTCCTATGTTAAGCTTTTTACATAATGATAGAGGAATTATATTTATGCTAGCCCCCAGATCACATAGTGCTCTACATGAAAAAGTACCAAAATTACAAGAAATGGTAAAACTCCCTAGGTCAGACAATTTCTCTGGTACTCCCTGTTGGACACGAGCACTGCAAGTTGATGCTAAATATACAGTCTCCAACTGCTTTTCCTTTTTCTTCTTGTTGAGCCATTCCTTCATAAATTTTCTGTAATGAGGCATCTGCTCCAGAGCATCTGAAAAAGGAATATTAACATGCAAACCCATAAAAACATCTAAAAATTTGTCAAACTTAACCTTAGAATTTTTCTTTTTCTTTGATTTAGGAACTAAAACAGTAGGAGAAGGGATAGAAGACTCAGGATTAAGCTTTTCAACTTCGTTTGAGGTGGTGCCTTCTTCAACTCCTCCTGTGAGTTCCTCTGGTTCAGTAGTCTCCTCTTCAGCTAATTTAGTCTCCTCCTCATAATGCACAGATACGGCCTTGCAGTACTCCAAAGAAGATTTCTCCTGTTCAACTGGGGCTTTACCTTTAGTCATAGAGTTGACAACACTTACCAGTTGTCCTAGCTGAGTCTCTATATTCTTGATTGCTGCAGAATGACCATTGACAGTAGTGTTTATTGCAATCACGGCCTCCTCAAGCTTATTTGACCTGTTACTTGATTCTGCAATAAAGCTCCAACAAGGTCTTCTAAAGATTTCTTATTTTCTTGACTTTGAGAAGTGAAGCCAGGAGGATTCAAAACATTCTTATTATTAGCATAGGAAAAATTCTCATGATTTCTATTGCTAGGGTGATAATGTGTAGGTGTGGAATTATTATTATACCCCCTAGAATTATAATTCGAAACATACTGAACCTGCTCGAGATTTTCCCCCTGAGTCTGGGATGCAAGGGCAGCTGCAAACTCAATTGATTGAGCATTCCCTGAACCTGAAAACTTTAAGAATGCATTAGCCAAGGAAGACATCTGAGCTTGAAGTGCACTTACATTGTCAACCTCGAACACTCCAGCAGCAATCTTTTTGGGTCCTGACCGCTCAGATGGCCACTGATAGCTGTTAGTGGCCATATCCTCTAACAAAATCCTAGCACTCTCAACAGTCTTGGACAACAGAGTCCCACCTGCAGCTGCATCAACAATAGTTTTCGTGCTAGGAGTTAATCCATTGTAAAATAATTGAACTTGTAGCCAGTCAGGGTATCCGTGCTGAGGGCATTTCCTTAGCAGCTCTTTAAATCTCTCCCAAGCCTCGAACAGCTGCTCATCGAATTGTTGCTAGAATGTCCCAATTTCGGTCCTCAGCTTGATCGTCTTGGCAGGAGGAAAGAACTTCTTTAAGAATGCCTGGACCAAAGCATCCCAAGTGGTAATGCTCCCAGGTGGAATAGATTGTAACCAGTCCCTCGCTTTGTCCTGCAACGAAAAAGGAAATAAACGTAAGCGAATGGCATCTTCAGAAACACCATTTAACTTTACCGTCCCACAGATGTCTAGGAAAGATTTCAGATGAGAATTTGGATCCTCCATGGGCGATCCCCTATAGGCACAGTCTCGAGCCATATGAATGAGACCTGTTTTCAACTCAAAATTATTAGCATTAATTGGGGCATAGACAATCCCCGACTGTTGCTCTTGAAAGATCGACTGAAAATAGTCCCTGATGGGCTTAGGTTCTTCAGGATTAGGATTGGCCATTTGGATGTTTTCTTGATTTTCCCTTCGAAGTCTATTGAAAGTTCTTTCTATTTCTGGATCCAAGGGGACTAAGGCCAATTCCCTAACCTTTCGCATACACCGACTACACTAACCTAAAAAGGCAAAGAAAAGGAAATAAAATAAATTAAGAAAGAAACAAGAAAAGGAAAATAACTAAATCTAAATAAGGAAAAACTAATCTAAAAAGAAAAAACTAAAATTCTAACATTGGGAAATTCAAACAAATAAGGAAAACTCTAAATATGGAAATATTTAAGAATGGAAAAGAAAACAATAAAGGAAAAATGCAATCTACCTAAAAACAAAAATAACAAAAATAACAAAAAATAAAATACACCCTAAACTAAGACCGGACAATTTTTCTACGATATTAAAATTGACTAAATATGCCAATCCTCGACAACGGCAAACTTGATGTGCAAATTGCTTACCGCAAGTGTACGGGTCAAGTAATAATATAGTGATTTTGCAATCGAATGTCGTCCTCTGGATTGGTGTCTAGCCAAATTTTAATTACCGAAAATACTCTTGGCCAATTTTATTTAGGGAATCAAATTGAATGAGAATATGAGTTAATCAAATACAAAACTAAAGCAAAAGTGACAATTTAATGGGAAGAATATGTCTTAGGGATTTGATTTCACCAATTGGAGTTATGGATTAATAAACAGATTAACACATGCTATGATTCATAAATCTTGGCAACTAAAATCACACATATCTCTCCCGAGCATACATGATTCTCTCATATGCAATTGAACCCGATATCCCTATCTAAATCCAATAAACATACAAGGCAATAAGGCTAACCTTTATAACAATTTCTAGAATTAACCTAAATCTCCTGATTTTTAGCTTAATTCTAGTTATGCATATTGATTACCAATTTAAATCCCCTCTCCCGAGTTAGATTCAAATATAAACATCAATCAATTTATGGCCAGTAAATCGAAAGCATTAAGGATACAACATATGCATAAATGACATCAATAGCATAAACACCGTAAATCAATCCAAAACATGCTCAACGGCTACATCAATCCCTAAGAACTAAAGCCTAGCTACTCATACACAACGTTACAATATAGCAAGAGTCTAAAACAACCATCAAAACTATCTAAGATAAGGGAAAAGAGAAATAAACTCATTGTAGGCCGAGACCGAACGTCCCCGTCACGATCCCCACGAACAATGGGTTGATTTCCACCTTGCTCCCTTTGTTTCAGCCTCCCAAGCCTCTGTTTTTCCTCTATTGTCGGCTCCAAAACGTCCCCAATCGAAAGTCCCCTCAAACCTAGCCGAAGAGAAGCTTATATAGCAGATTTTTCGTCGTAGCGTCGAGACACTGCCTTCAAAACGCGCGTTTCAGTAAGTGAAATAACACAGCGTCGAGACGCTAAGGTCGCAGCGTCGAGACGCTGTGACCTTTACGCGCCTAATCAGATATGGAATGTGAGCGTCGAGACGCTCAAGAGCTAGCGTCTCGACGCTAGCCTGCTGTTGACCGAAATTTGACTTTTTTTCTCTTTAACTCTTTTCATTCCTTTGCATCTTTTCACGTCCCGAGCACCCGATTAACTCTAATATTGCGTTATAGCTCCAATCAACCATTTCCTACAAAATAAACAATAAAGCACAATAAAATGGCCCAAACATCATAAAAGACTAGCTAAATTAAATAAGTAAAGATAGCTAGCTATGTTTGCTATCAGGAATCAACCTCTCACATTTTTTGATGTGTAAGTTTGATAAAAAGGTGTGGAAGGAATTTTTTCCTAACAATGGGCTTATTTTGGATTTATGCAGAACACACAAAGAGCCGATGGAGAACTGGGACCAAATGCAATTGGGGCAGAACAAAGAGGATACGAACGAAGAAAGCAATCCTAGTGCTATGGAATATATGGAACACAAGAAACATAAACAACCACAACAATCAGAAGCCAGATCTCAACCATATTTGTAGGAAAGTTGATAACTGCCCAAAAGGTAGTTATTTAGGCCTCATTTCTACAGGGATTTGTGTGTCTTTTGTGCTTAGGAGGGTTGGTTTTAGAAAGATATTATATGTTTTAACCCATTTGGAAGAATGAAAGCTTTGGAAATTATTTTGTGCAAAATGCATTGCTGAGTGACTGGAGGGAGCAAATTTTGTGCTGCAGCAAAGCTGGTAACAAAACTGCCACGTCACAGCTCGTTAGCCAAGTTGACAAACCGAATTCTGTTGAGTTATTCTCGTGATAGAAGAGCAAGGAGAGCCATCCACGTGTCTAGGTTGACCTAAGTCAAGCCTTCTATCCTTCTATAAACGGAAGTAGCCGCCTAAGTCAAAGTTATTCCACTTTTTGGGAGAAAACATTCCATATTTGGAAGGTTACTTCCACCTTTGGGAGCCGAATAGAGGAGAGATTGGAGACCATCAAGAAGACCATCATTGCAAGCTGATAAAGGAGATTAATATTTCCTTTTATTATCTTGTAATCATGGACATGCCTACTCAAATTGTAACTTGTGTTTCCATGCATCTTATGAACTAAGTAGCTTAGGCGTTGGTTAGGAACAATGTGATTGTCGTACTTCATTTCTAGTAATAAATATTGATTAATGCATCTTGTGAAGGGAATAAAAGTCCCCACGCAACGGAAGCGCATCGATTGGACCTTACGCCGTATATTAATTAACATTAAAATACCGTTACGAAAACTCAAACAAACTTTAAACACTCTTTAAAGCTGCTGGAAAATTGGTTTAAACATGCTGAAAAATAAATCTAAATTTATTTTCATGCTTTTCTAAAGAAAGAAGGAAGAACCGTTACAAACCTTCGTTGTAGACTTGATTGTTCTTCGCCAACGACGCTCCACGAACGAAAACGCAGCAGCCTCTTTTTCTTGTGATCGCTAGAAATTTCTCCTTTGAATGACACAATAACCACAGAGGTTACACCGGTATGTCTCTAAGTCTAGGAGGCAAAAGACTTGTGGGAGTCTTTTTCTAAGAGGGAGGCTAGAGAGAATTCTAGGTCTTGTCTTGAGAGTCTAAGAGCAAGAGCAAAGTGTCATGGACCAATTAGGTCTAGTGTTCTATTTATAGAAGAGAGGCCATGAATAAAATATTCAATTAAATCAATCTTTTTCAAAATTGATTCAATCTTATTCCTTATTTAATCAATCATGATCAATCAATTCCATAATTGATTAATCTTTTCCACAAATATCTAATTACTTCCATAAGTGATTAGATCATTTCCATAAATGATTAATCACTTCCTTAAGTGATTAATTATTTCCATAATTGATTAATTCCCGATTAATGAATTCTTAAATTAATTAACCACCAATTAAATATCACATATTTAATTTCCGGCCTTCAATTAATTAACTCGCCCAAATAGATTTAAGGCCTTTCATTATTTGAACTCTTTCAAACTTTCATAAATTTATATTTGAATTTCTTCAAATATTAATTTCTCTCATAATAATATATCAATATATATTATATTTGTTTCCCTTAGTAAATTGAACCTTTTCAATTTACATTTATTACTTAGTTGCCTCAAATTACTTTATGAGCTACCAGTGGGACCTAATGAACCTGCAGATCAGAAGCTCCAACGATGTGAGATTAATTGGTCAAACTCATTAACCACATTAATCAATATTCGTTAACTGTGCGTTCATTCCACTATAGACTCACAGTTGCACTCTTCTCACTGCAGACATATTTTCTGTGTCCACGGATATAGACCAATATCAACTAGTTAGTCCTTCACGAGTGTCCATAAGGACAATCTCTCATGAGCAGAAGTCCATAATCAACTCAGGATTAAGACTAAGTCGTCTAGGTCATCCTAGTGAAATAGAAAACCAACTAGTTAACGGTGTTATAACCAGTGGTTACTATTTCGCGGTCCGGTCTTATGCAAACTCATTGCATAGGATACCCCCACTCGCATGTCTCCTACACAAACGCGTTGGATCGCAGCGTTTGTATCAAATACAAAGTGGGCCGTATCCATAGTGTCACCAGGATAAGGCACTGTTGGGTTCCTAGAGTGAGTAAGAATATGATATGAAATACTCTAGAATTCCTGTGCAAGTATACACAGTCTGCAACAAGTAATATTATCAATCCAAGGTCTGAATGAGTTTCCACTTTATCTATTTTGTATAACTTTCTAATGGTTTCGAAGATAATAAAAATGTTGGGTTTTATCGGAATTATGCTGAAGCAAAATAAATGACAGAACAACGAGTAAAAAAATAGATAGATAAATTAAAGACAGGCGCTGGTTAGGCTTAGTGATTATTCTAAGATATGCTCTAGCAATATTATTGATCATGCATTTCTCGCAGTATTATTAGCGGATTCCTCCCGAAACTCCGGATCTTTTGGGATATGTTTCAAACCCAATGAAGAGCGACCGATCAAGCACTAGGCAACTAGCTATCCCTAGCTCAGTCACTGGCGTTCACCAATACACAATGATCGTAGTGTGGAGAATTGCCACACACTCTCTAAATCATCCCTGAAACTAGAGAGAGCTATCCATACCGGCTGGCCAGACGGGCATAAAATAAGAATAAGCACAACAATTAACCAAAATGTGATAGTTAATTTATTACTAGAGATGAAGCACAGTAATCACATTATTCCTAACCAACACCTTAAGCTACTTAGTTCATAATAAGCATAGGAATACGAATTACAATCTGAGTATGCATGTCCATAACTACAAGTTAATAAAGAAGCTAAACTTCCTAATCAGCTTGCGGTTGATGGTGTTCTTGATGATCTTCAATCTCCCTATACTATTCGGCTTCCAAGGGAAAACATGGAATGCTTTTGACTTTGACGGCTACTTCCTTTTATAGAAGGATGGGAGGCTTGAATTAGGTCAACTAGGACACGTGTAAGGCTCTCCTTGATCCTTTATCCCGAAAATATCTCAATAGAAGTCGGTTCATGAAGTTGGCTAACGAGCTGTGATGTGGCAGTTTCTGCTCTCAGTTTTGCTGCAGCATAGAATTTGCTCCCTCCAGTCGCTCAGCAGCATAATCTGCATAAAGTGATTTCCAAAGCTTCCATTCTTCCAAATGGGTTAAATCATGTAATATCTCTCTAAAACCAACCCTATTAAGCATTAAAGACACACAAATCCTTATATAAATGAGGCCTAAATAACTACCTTTTGGGCAGTTATCATACCCCCAAACTTGAACTATTGCGCGTCCCGAGCAATACTAACCAACCTTCCTTCAAGAATTTCAGAACATTAGACAAAGAATTAGCTTAATCAAACCAGACAGTCCAACACTACCTTTAACCTTTACCTGAGCACTCTGCAAAACCAAGCTCTGCTGCAGCAAAATGATTCCTTCAGCAGGGACAAATAATCACCACTTTTCAACTTAATTCTAAGAACTCACCACAACCTAGCTCTATTATCATACATTTCAAAACATATTTTTAAAGGGGTTTATAACATTATTTATCAGACTTAAAGCAGCCTTACAGTCATAAGCTCTTAAGCATGGGATGACCCACTTTATAGTGCAATATACCCTTGCCTCAAGCTCATCACCAACTAGGCTCAATACTCATTATAAAGTTCAAAAATCCTTAGTTATTCCATCTCTTGCCCCTCAGAATGGCGACATTTTATGATGAAGCTCACCTAAGTTATGGGAGACAGAAAAACTACTGGATCATCATTCATCCTTCAAAACTTTTGCTCCATCAATTTTTTCAGCAAAATCTTCAACAAATAATTTTTTTTTTCAGCAAATAATTTTTTCTCACATTTCTCATTTCCTAGGTCATCTTTTGACGCGAAGACAAACTGTGGGTATCACAAATGTCCCCGGTTACTCAATAACCTAGCAAATTTTAATTTTGAAGGAGAGGAATGCTCGAGCAAAATAATTGGAGTAGCGAAAAAGTCCCCCAAACTTGAATTATTCATTGTCCCCAATGAATCATTAATTAAGCAATTATACCCCCAAACTTAAATTTTTCTATCTGAATTTTTAAACTAAACATGGGACTAGGATTAAGCTTAAAGTGGATCATATAAGTCAATACTACCGTCAAAAATCTTCTTGCCGCAGCAACAGTCCAGGCTAGAAGAAATGCTCAAGCAAAAGGTTTCTGGAGATCAGAATACCTTGATCTAACTAAGCGTAATCAGTCCAAGCTTCAAAAATTCAGAAGAAAATAGTTAAGTTAGAGTCAGTCCGTGCTCATGGAATAGAAACATTCAGAAATTTCATTAAAATCATAGAAAAATATTACAAAGCAGATATATTTTTTTTCAAAGTAAAAATTAAAAAGATTAGAAAGAAACAAGATAAGCAGTTATAACAGTGAGCAGGGTCAATATGCGCGAGCAAACAAAAATGGAAAAACAAAAGTATTGCTCGCTCCAGGTCATCCCATCAGTCAATCTTCCTGACCCTGCTCCTCATCAACATCCTCTTCTCGTTCAACAGGCGGGGGTGGTATCCAAAGATTAAACAAATCATCGGGAAATATTGGAAAGGCCGGATACGGTGTTGAGAAATTGGTTTGCAAGGCCCCCCTGAGTGCATCATCTCTCCTCTTAGCATAAGTCCAGTAGGTCTGAGCTTGCCTTTCAGCAAACTCTAACCTACTGGTCAACATTGACAGTTGCTCTAGGATTTGATTGACGCCATACACAAGTCCACCCTGGCGAACCTCTTACATACGCTGAAGCCGCACCAGATTAGGTCTGTCAATGATTCCCTTATCAGTCATGATCATATCTTCTGGAACCGTGGGCACTCCTGCCCTGCTGCATAACATCGTAATCGTGTTCGGAAAGAACAACTTCCCCACCTTCTTTTTCCAGCAATCAACAATCTCAGAAGAAATAATTTTTCCTACATCAATACTCATCGAGCGCAGAATGGCAAAAGCAAGCAATACCCTGTCCCGAGATACCGTGGAGTCGTGTGTTGTCGGCAGCAAGCGTAGCCTGATGAAACCCATCCAGGTGTTGGCTTCACTCTTCAAATAAGCAGCTTGAAATGTATGCTTCCTTGTCTGTGACACCCTCCACTGGGCCCCTCAATGCCTACCTCCCGGACAGCCGCACTCAATTGATCACTAGATGGTGCAGCCACCATCTCATTAAAAACGGCATGCGGAAAATCTTGGAGATCGAACAGTTCATTAATGGCCTCAGGACTCCACTGTACAGGCACTCCTCGAACGATGACCTCAAAATCATTCTTAACGTCAAGATTGGCGTAAAATTCGCGAACAATGTTGGCATTCATAGGTTCTGGCTTCGCACAAAATTGCCTCCAACCGAGGTTCACTATTCCAGACTCCAATAACCTAGGTAAATCATTGCCAAATCTACGTTCGAACAAGAAGTCCCGTTTCAGCACCTCCTGGTATTTTGCTAGAGCAAGATCGTTGACGAAGCGAATGAATGGTGCCCTCGGCTCCTCAATTTCTCCCGATGCTTCGGCAATTCCTTTGCCCCTGCTTTCTCTCTGGACACGCAAACGCTCTTCCTCTGCCTTTCTCGCCTCTTCTTCTTTTTCCTTATTCTCAGCTTCCCTTCTTTCTTCCTCAGAGCCCGACGTCGGAGGTGATGGAGTGTTCCTTTTGATGCGGCGGCGCTTGGGCGGTTCAGGCATAATGATTTCAACATGGGCCTCCTGCACCGGCTCCGGTGTTTTCTCCTTGTTATGCTCACCTTCAGCCTCTGTTTCTTGATTTTTCTCAACAATCTGTTCTTGAACCGTATCTGGGTTTTGTACTGCAGGTTCTTGAGTACTTCCTTCCTCCGCAGTAGTGGCAACAACGTCCGCCACCTCCTGAACTTCCTTCTGTTCTGCAGCCCTCTGCTGCCTTCTTCTTCTCTTTGCTTCCTTTTCCTCTAGCGTTCTCTTTTTCTTAGTTTTGCCTTTTTGCACTTCCGGTGTGACTGGTACCTCCTCCTCTTCACTCTCCCTCTCCTTCCTAGCTCTAGTCTTAGCCATGGAGGTCTCAACAATTTTTTCAGAGAATTGAAGGGAAAAAGAAAGAATGTAGATGGCAAAAAATTGGATCAAGAAGACGAAGTGGAGAGGAATTTACCAGCGGTAGTGAATAAATAGGGCTGCAGCAAACAAGAATCCAACGGTAAAATTGCAAATTCCAAACAACCATGGTAAAAATTAATGCTCTGTCATCATTGGAGTCGTTGGATAATTACTCTGCGCCACGTGGCATCATCAGACGATGCACGCAAATTTACCTGCAAGAATTCAAAGTCAAACCCAACGGTAACAATAATAAATTCCAACGGAAACCCTTCTAACTCGGCATATTTTGCTCCTGATCTTTGCCGCAACAATCTGCCGAACCTGAAGAATCTTAGATACGGAAGTTGAATTTCAAAATAGACAAATCAAATCCTTTCAAATTAAACCAATCAAAGCAAACTTAACCTGTTATTCTCAAAAGAAGCTGAATAACTTAGAGAAAATCTCTATTAATTAAAACTAGAATTCAAATAACCGAAAATAAAATCTAGATAAAATAAAATCTAACTATCTAAAAGATAATTGCAGGATAATTTAAATAAATAACCCGAAAATCAAATCAAATCAAATCAAAAATAAATCAAATCTAACCTACCAATAAAAATACTCAAAAGATAAAATCTACTAACTCATTCAAAATTACATCTATCCTAACCGAAATTAAAATCAAATTAACGAAAAATAAAATCAATTCAAACTTCGGGAGCTCAAAATTTTACTCTGTGAAATGCTCCCGCAAAAGTCCTGCTCTCTCAAACATCGACCAACCTTAGGGAAGGATATTTCCACTGAAACTCCTCACCCCAATAATGCTTCACACGCTGTCCATTCACCTTGAATACTCTCCCATCTTTTTCATCCTGCAAAGTAATTGCTCCATTGGAGAAAACCTCAATCACAATAAACGGTCCTGACCATTTAGATTTTAATTTTCCAAGAAATAATTTTAATCTAGAATTATAAAGCAAAACTTTTTTACCCTTGACAAACTCCTTAGATTTAATTTTTTTGTCATGCCACAGCTTAGTCTTTTCCTTATACATTTTCACATTTTCGTAAGAAAATTGACGAAATTCTTCTAACTCATTAAGCTGCAGCATTCTGATTGCTCCTGCACGACTCAGATCAAAATTTAACTTTTTCAAAGCCCAAAATGTTTTATGCTCAAACTCTAATGGTAAATGGCAAGCTTTCCCGTATACTAACCTATAGGGAGACATACCTAAAGGAGTCTTATAAGCTGTCCTATAAGCCCAAAGAGCCTCATCCAACCTAAAGGACCAATCCTTTCTAGATGGATGGACTACTTTCTCTAAAATTGCTTTAATTTCCCTACTACTAATTTCAGCTTGACCATTTGCTTGTGGGTGATAAGGGGTAGCTATCCTATGCTTAATCCCATACTTAGCTAAAAGCTTAGTTAAGATATTATTAACAAAATGTGTACCCTCATCACTCACTAGAGCCCTAGGTGTCCCAAACCGCGCAAAGATGTGCGATTGAAGAAACCTTGCTACTGTCTTGGCATCACTCTGATGGCATGCGATGGCCTCCACCCACTTGGACACATAATCAACTACCAATAAAATAAAAACATTGCCATTAGAAGGGGGAAATGGCCCCATAAAGTCAATACCCCATACATCGAATAATTTAACTTCTAAAATGTAAGTAAGAGGCATTTCATCTCTAGGCCCCAAATTTCCTCTCCTTTGGCAAGCGTCACATTGCTTGTAGAACCAATGAGCATCCTTAAATAATGTAGGCCAGAAAAATCCGCAATGCAAAATCCTCATAGCCGTCCTCTGACCGCTGAAATGACCTCCATAGGCGAAGAGTGACATTGCTCCAGGATTTCTTTTGCTTCAGCACCTGAAACACACCTACAAATAATACCGTCAGAGCATTGCTTATACATAAACGGCTCATCCCAAAAGAAAAATTTTGCATCATGCTTAAACTTTTTCTTCTGCCTCCAATCCATATCAATAAGGGTGACTCCCTTTACTATAAAGTTGGCAATATCAGCATACCAAGGGACATCCCTGACTACCTTTACCTGAACAGCAAAAAGCTGCTCATCTGGAAAAGAATCGGAAATGGCAGATTGCTCCAACAAAAATGATGATGGATCAAGACGAGATAAATGATCTGCAACGACATTCTCTGATCCCTTCTTGTCCTTTATCTCCAAGTCAAATTCCTGCAGTAATAAAATCCAACGAATTAGTCTCGGCTTTGCATCCTTCTTAGACATTAAATACGTTATTGCTGCATGATCCGTGAACACCGTGACTTTGGACCCAACCAAATATGGCCGAAATTTCTCAAAAGCAAACACAACAGCTAACAACTCCTTTTCAGTAGTTGTGTAGTTGACCTGTGCTTCATTTAAAACCTTGCTTGCATAATATATAGGATGAATAAATTAACCCTACTTTTGCCCCAGCATCGCTCCTACCGCAGCATCACTCGCATCACACATTACCTCGAATGGCAAATTCTTATTAGGCGCGCAGAGAATGGGTGCTGAGATTAAAGCAACCTTTAATGTTTCAAAAGCCTTCCTACAATCTGCATTAAAGTCAAAAACATGATCAGTGCACAATAAGTTACAAAGAGGTTTACTGATTTTGGAAAAATCCTTTATGAACCTCCTATAAAATCCAGCATGTCCTAAAAAACTCCGAATTCCCTTCACTGAATTCGGTGGCTCTAGTCTTTCGATAACCTCAACTTTTGCTCTATCAACTTCTAGACCATTTTTAGAAATCCTATGACCTAACACTATGCCCTCCTTCACCATGAAGTGGCACTTCTCCCAATTAAGAACTAGATGGGTATCCTCACATCTTTTTAATACCTTTCCTAAATTATCTAAACAACTCTGAAAAGACCCTCCAAACACTGAAAAATCGTCCATAAAGACTTCAACAGTGGACTCAATCATGTCAGAAAAAATTGCGAACATACACCGCTGAAATGTTGCTGGAGCATTGCAAAGGCCGAAAGGCATTCTCCTAAAAGCGAATGTCCCATAAGGGCAGGTGAAAGTGGTTTTTTCCTGATCTTCAGGAGCAATAGTAATCTGGTTATACCCAAAATAACCATCCAAGAAACAGTAATAGGCCTGACCAGCCAATCGATCCAACATCTGGTCGATAAATGGTAGAGGGAAATGATCCTTTCGGGTGGCTTTATTAAGCCTTCTGTAATCCATACAAACCCTCCAGCCAGTTACTGTCCTTGTGGGGATCAACTCATTATCTTTATTGCTCACCACAGTGACACCTCCTTTCTTAGGAACACATTGGACAGGGCTTACCCAATTGCTATCGGCAATTGGATAGATGATCCCAGCATCCAACCATTTAATTACCTCCTTTTTAACAACCTCTTTCATTGCAGGGTTTAGCCTTCTTTGTTGCTCAATAGTCCTAAAGGATCCCTCCTCTAGAGTGATTTTGTGCATACAAAAAGATGGGCTAATCCCCTGAATATCAGCTAATGTCCAACCTATAGCTTTGCGGTATTGCTGTAACAATTTTATTAAGGCCTCCTCATGCTCCGACATTAAATCTGATGCAACAATAATGGGCAACGTCTCACTTTCCCCAAGATACACATACTTTAGATGATCCGGTAAAGGTTTCAAATCTAAAGTGGGTGCCTCAATTAGGGATGGCTTAATTGGGGGAGCCTTTCTTTGATCTAAATCTAAAGACTCAAAAACATCCTCACACCTAAACAATTCTTTTCCATTTTTTCTATCTAAAGAACAAAATTAAAAATCTTCTACACTAACCTCTCCATGCTTTTCTGAATGCTTATCAGCCGAATCCTGTATTGCTGTCTCAATAACTGTGCTCTCCAGAATCCTAATGAAGGAGCAATCCTCCATCTCGTCTGGATATTTCATGGCTTTAAACACATTAAATTTCACTTCCTCATTACAGACTCTCATTGTTAATTCTCCTTTTTGAACATCTATTAATGCCCTACCAGTAGCAAAAAATGGACGACCTAGAATAATTGAGACATCTTTATCAGCCTCATAGTCTAAAATAATAAAATCAACAGGAAATATGAATTTATCAACTTTTACTAAGACATCCTCAATTTTACCCTCTGGATATGTGATAGACCTATCAGCTAATTGGAGTGTAACTGTGGTAGGTCTAGCTTCACCAATACCTAACTTCCGATAGACCGAAAGAGGCATAAGGTTAATGCTTGCACCTAAATCACAGAGTGCTCTACCTAATTCCTTTCCACCTATAGACACAGGTATAGTAAATGACCCTGGATCCTTAGCCTTGGGGGGTAGACCATTCTTAAGAATAGCACAACACTCCTCAGTAAGAGATACAGTTTCAAACTCACCTAACCTTTTCTTTTTAGTCAAAATATCCTTAAGAAATTTAGCATAATTAGGCATTTGCTCTATAGCTTCTACTAAAGGGATATTTATATGCAATTGCTTAAGAATCTCTAAAAACTTTTTAAATTGACCGTCCTGATTCTTAGGCTTTTGCCTTTGTGGAAAAGGTAGAGGTGGTACATAAGGTGGGGGCGGCACATATGGTGGTTCTACATCTGGCACAGAACCAGATGCTCCAGCATTCTCTTTGCTGCCTCCAGCACCCTGACCAGACTCCAACTCTTTCTCAACAACAACATTATTATCACTATTACTATTTAAATCCTTGGTCTTTCTAGACTCTTCTAATGGTTTACCACTCCTAAGAGTTACTGCCTTTACCTGCTCCTTACCTTCCCTTCGAGGGTGTTCAGTATCCGAAGGAAATTTCCCTTGAGGCCTCGCCTTTAGCTCATTAGCTAGCTGACCCACTTGCAATTCCAGGGCTCTCATCGAAGCTTGATTACTTTGAATTGCGGCGTCTGTGCGAGCCATAAATTCTTTCATCATTGCCTCGAGAGAATTTCCCGAATTTTTCTAGGGCAAAGCCTGCTTGTTTTGCTGGGGCATTACCTGCGCTTTAGCAAAGCCTGGCTGGTTCATCTTCTGTTGCGCTTGTACGTTATTTCCTTGACCTCCCCATGAGAAGTTGGGGTGGTTGCGCCAACCTGGATTATAGAAGTTAGAATAAGGGTTGTTCCTCTGATTACCTACAAAAAACACAGAAGCTGGATTGCTGGGGCAAAACTCGTAGTTGTGGTCTTCACCGCAATAGACACATGCTTCGTCCGTGACTTGGTTCACCACTGCTGCAGGCTCCATAGCTGGTGGCTGCTGATGACTAATCACTGTCACATTCTTAAAAGCATTAGCAATCATAGCAAGATCAGCCCTAATGGTGGACACACCATCAACCTCTAATACACTCTTAACCTTTTTATTTGTGCCTCTAACATCCGACCACTGACAACTATTAATAGATATTCTTTCTAAAATTTCATAGGCTTCATCAAAAGTTTTTGCCAAAAGGGCCCCTCCAGCCGAAGCATCGACCATACCTTGGGTTACTCCATTTAAACCATTTTAAAATGTTTTGAATACAATGAGGTAACCCATGGTGGGGACACTTTTCCTTAAACCTCTCCCAAGCCTCACTAAAAGTCTCATCCTCAAGTTGCCTAAACCCTACTATTTCACTCCTTAATTTAGCATTTCTATTAGGTGGGAAATATTTACTCAAAAATTTTTCAGCTAACTCATCCCATGATTTTGCTCCATCTCTAAGAGAATACGAGAACAAAGTTAATCTAAGAGCATCTCTAGGCACTCCTTGAATTACAAAAGAATCACTAACTCCTAGAAAATACTTCAGATGTAAATGAGGGTCTTCAGATGACAAACCATGGAATTGCCCCACGGTTTGCAACATCTGAAACATTACCGGTTTCATTTCAAAATTTGCCGCTTGGATTTGGGGACGTGCAATCCCTGGATTCAACTCATTAAACATCGGGACAGCATATGCTCGAATGGCTCTGGTCCTATCGTTTGCTATCAAGATAGGATTCTCAGCCTGATTATTTCGCTGCTCATTTTGCTCAAAGAGTGGGTTTTGCTGCAGCAACGGATTCTGCTGGGGGTTCACTGCTACTGGACCTTCAGGAACCTATGGAAGTTGTGGGGCGTTCTCCATCTTGTTTCTGCGATGTTCCCTCCTTCTGTTCCTAAATGTCCTTTCAATTTCTGGATAAAGCTCAAACCGTACCCCAGGCGGATCGCTCATGCACCAAAATCACACCTGCAAAAACAAAAGAAACAATCAAAAAGTTCTAGCACCAAACCACTAAAACACATACACAAAACAGATCAGATAAAAACTTATTCAAGTCCCCGGCAACGGCGCCAAAAACTTGTTGGGTTCCTAGAGTGAGTAAAAATATGATATGAAATACTCTAGAATTCCTGTGCAAGTATACACAGTCTGCAGCAAGTAATATTATCAATCCAAGGTCTGAATGAGTTTCCACTTTATCTATTTTGTATAACTTTCTAATGGTTTCGAAGATAATAAAAATGTTGGGTTTTATCGGAATTATGCTGAAGCAAAATAAATGACAGAACAACGAGTAAACAAATAGATAGACAGATTAAAGACAGGCGCTGGTTAGGTTTAGTGATTATTCTAAGATATGCTCTAGCCATATTATTGATCATGCATTTCTCGCAGTATTATTAGCGGATTCCTCCCGGAACTCCAGATCTTTTGGGATATGTTTCAAACCCAATGAAGAGCGACCGATCAAGCACTAGGCAACTAGCTATCCCTAGCTCAGTCACTGGCGTTCACCAATACACAATGATCGTAGTGTGGAGAATTGCCACACACTCTCTAAATCATCCCTGAAACTAGAGAGAGCTATCCATACCGGCTGGCCAGGCGGACATAAAATAAGAATAAGCACAAAAATTAACCAAAATGCGATAGTCAATTTATTACTAGAGATGAAGCACAGTAATCACATTATTCCTAACCAACACCTTAAGCTACTTAGTTCATAATAAGCATAGGAATACGAATTACAATCTGAGTATGCATGTCCATAACTACAAGTTAATAAAGAAGGTAAACTTCCTAATCAGCTTGCGGTTGATGGTGTTCTTGATGATCTTCAATCTCCCTATACTATTCGACTTCCAAGGGAAAACATGGAATGCTTTTGACTTTGACGGCTACTTCCTTTTATAGAAGGATGGGAGGCTTGAATTAGGTCAACTAGGACACGTGTAAGGCTCTCTTTGATCCTTTATCCCGAAAATATCTCAATAGAAGTCGGTTCATGAAGTTGGCTAACGAGCTGTGATGTGGCAGTTTCTGCTCTCAGTTTTGCTACAGCATAGAATTTGCTCCCTCCAGTCGCTCAGCAGCATAATCTGCATAAAGTGATTTCCAAAGCTTCCATTCTTCCAAATGGGATAAATCATGTAATATCTCTCTAAAACCAACCCTATTAAGCATTAAAGACACACAAATCCTTATATAAATGAGGCCTAAATAACTACCTTTTGGGCAGTTATCAGGCACCCAGTCTTATCCCTATACTATAGACCCTTTAGGCTGTTTCTTGAACAATGATCCCATATGTCGCTACATATAGTTCAAGACTCATATTACAGCCTTGGATGTCTAGTTTATTGGATTAGGGTTATTATTAGGCAAAGACAAATATAAAATAACTAATAATAATTAATGGAAAAATATATCAATATTATTTCATTAATATCTGGTCAACGGTTACATTCACTATCTACGAGTTTTAGGGCATAAAACCCAACAAACTCCCACTTGAACTAAAACACTAGTTGGTGGGATGTTAATGCAATAATCTAAAGCTGGAAATGTCATGTATATTAAAATTAATACAATGAACTAGGGCATTCTTATACCCATTATACATTTCTCCCACTTGCCCTAGATTAGATGGCATACATATCTCGTAGACCTAGACCCTCTAGATGACCCTCAAACACTTTAGCCGTGAGAGCCTTCGTAAATGGATCAGCGATGTTGTGCTCCGAGGCGATCTTAGTGAGGATCACATCTCCTCTTTGCACAATCTCCCGTATCAGGTGATACTTCCTCTCGATGTGTTTACCCCGTTTGTGGCTTCGAGGTTCTTTTGAGTTGGCTACAGCCCCACTGTTGTCACAGTATAGTGTTATGGGCACGTTCATATTCGGAACCACTTCCAAATCAGTCAAGAACTTTCTAAGCCATACTGCCTCCTTAGCTGCTTCGCAAGTTGCTACATACTCAGCCTCCATGGTTGAGTCTTCTATGCATCCTTGTTTGATGCTTCTCCACACTACTGCTCCTCCATTGAGGGTGAATACTGACCCTGATGTGGATTTCCTTGAATCCTTATCAGCTTGAAAGCCAGAGTCAGTGTATCCAGTAAGAATCAAATCCTTAGCTCCATATACAAGCATGTAGTCCCTCGTTCTCCGAAGATACTTGAGGATATTCTTAACCGCTCCCAGTGGTCCAACCCTGGATTAGACTGATACCTACTGACTACTCCCACTGCATAACATATGTCAGGCCTAGTGCAGAGCATAACATACATTAAGCTGCCCACAGCTGAGGCGTAGGGAATGTGTCTCATGTTCTCAACTTCTTGAGGTGTCTTAGGAGATTGTTCCTTAGACAGGTGTACCCCATGTCTGAAGGGTAGTAGTCCCTTCTTGGAGTTTTGCATCGAATATCGAGACAACATCTTGTCAATATACATTGCTTGAGACAAAGCTAGCTGTTGGGTTCCTAGAGTGAGTAAAAATATAGTATAAAATACTCTAGAATTCCTGTGCAAGTATACACAGTCTGCAGCAAGTAATATTATCAATCCGAGCCCTGAATGAGTTTCCACTCTACCTATTTTTGTGTAACTTTTTAATGGTTTCAAGAATAATAAAATGATTGGGTTTTATCGAAATTATGCTGAGGCAAAATAAATGACAGAACAACGAGTAAACAAATAGATAGATAAATTAAAGACAGGCGCTGGTTAGGTTTTACTGATTGTTTTAAGATATGCTCTAGCAATATTATTGATCATGCATTTCTCGCAATATTATTAGCGGATTCCTCCCGGAACTCCGGATCTTTTGGGATATGTTTCAAACCCAATGAAGTACGATCGATCAAGCACTAGGCAACTGGCCATCCCTAGCTCAGTCACTAGCGTTCACCAATACACAATGATCGTAGTGTGGATAATTGCCACACACTCTCTAAATCATCCCTGAAACTAGAGAGAGCTATTCACACCGGCTGGTCAGGCGGGCATAAAATAAGGATAAGTACAACAATTAACCAAAATGCGATAGTCAATTTATTACCAGAGATGAAGCACAGTAATCACATTATTCCTAACCAACACCCTAAGCTACTTAGTTCATAATAGGCATAGGAATACGAATTACAATCTGAGTATGCATGTCCATAACCACAAGTTAATAAAGAAAATAAACTCCCTAATCAGCTTGCAGAAGATGGTGTTCTTGATGATCTTCAATCTCCCTATACTATTTGGCTTCCAAGGGAAAACATGGAATGAATTTGACTTTGACGGCTACTTCCTTTTATAGAAGGATGGGAGGCTTGAATTAGGTCAACTAGGACACGTGTAAGGCTCTCCTTGATCCTTTATCACGAAAATAACTCAACAGGAGTCGGTTCATGAAGTTGGCTAACGAGCTGTGATGTGGCAGTTTCTGTTTCCAGTTTTGCTGCAGCATAGAATTTGCTCCCTCCAGTCGCTCAACAACATAATCTGCATAAAGTGATTTCCAAAGCTTCCATTCTTCCAAATGGGTTAAATCATGTAATATCTCTCTAAAACCAACCCTATTAAGCATTAAAGACACACAAATCCTTATATAAATGAGGCCTAAATAACTACCTTTTGGGCAGTTATCATACCCCCAAACTTGAACTATTGCGCGTCCCGAGCAATACTAACCAACCTTCCTTCAAGAATTTCAAAACATTAGACAAAGAATTAGCTTAATCAAACCAGACAGTCCAACATTACCTTTAACCTTTACCTGAGCACTCTGCAAAACCAAGCTCTGCTGCAGCAAAATGATTCCTCCGGCACGGACACATAATCACCACTTTTCAACTTAATTCTAAGAACTCACCACAGCCTAGCTCTATTATTAGATATTTTAAAACATATTTTTAAAGGGGTTTATATCATTATTTATCAGACTTATAGCAGCCTTACAGTCATAAGCTCTTAAGCACGGGATGACCCACTTTGTGGTGCAGTATACCCTTGCCTCAAGCTCATCACCAACTAGGCTCAATACTCATTATAAAGCTAAAAAATCCTTAGTTATTCCATCTCTTGCCCCTCAGAATGGCGGCATTTTATGATGAAGCTCACCTAAGTTCTGGGAGACAGAAAAACTGCTGGATCATCATTCATCCTTCAAAACTTTTGCTCCGTCAATTTTTTCAGCAAAATCTTCAACAAATAATTTTTTTTTTCAGCAAATAATTTTTATTATTTTTTCTCATTTTTTCACATTTCCTATGTCATCTTTTGACGTGAAGACAAACTGTGGGTATCACAAATGTCCTCGGTTACTCAATAACCTAGCAAATTTTAATTTTGAAGGAGAGGAATGCTCGAGCAAAATAGTTGGAGTAGCAAAAAGTCCCCCAAACTTGAATTATTCATTGTCCCCAATGAATCATTAATTTTGAAAATTATACCCCCAAACTTAAAATTTTCTATCTGAATTTTTTAACTAAACATGGGACTAGGATTAAGCTTAAAGTGGATCATATAAGTCAATACTACCGTCAAAATCTTCTTTGTCGTAGCAACAGTCCGGGCTAGAAGAAATGCTCAAGCAAAAGGTTTCTGGAGATCAGAATACCTTGATCTAATTAAGCGTAACCAGTCGAAGCTTCAAAAATTCAGAAGAGAATTAGTTAAGTTAGAGTTGCTTAGTGCTCATGGAATAGAAACATTCAGAAATTTCATTTAAAAACATAAGAAAAGAAATTACATAGCAGAGATATATTTTTAAAGCAGAAAAATTATTAAGAAACAAGACAAGCAATCATATAAAAGATGGGGTCAGGAATGCGCCAACACACAAAATATCTCATCAAAAAGCTTGTGCGCTCAGATCCCTCTTCAATCCTCCTGACCCAGATCTTCCTCTTCATCTTCTTTCTCAGCAGGCGGCGGTGGAATCTAGGGGTTCAGCAGGTCTTCGGGGAATGCAGGGAGGGCTGGATAAGGTTTTGAAAAATTTTCTTGCAGCATCACGATTCTTAACGTAAGTCCAGAAGGTTAAAGTTTGCCTCTCAGCAAACTCCTGCCTACTGGCCAGCAGTGCCAGTTGTTCTAGAATCGTATTCATGCCGTAGATTAGCCCGCCTTGTCGTATCTCCTGCGTGCGCTGGAGCCGCGCCAAATTGGGCGTATCAATGATCCCTTTATCAAATATAATTGCATCACTCTCATCCACTAGAACCCCAGCTTGTCTGCATAGCATAGTAATTGTGTTCGGGAAGAACAACTTCCCCACCTTTTTCTTCCACCAGCAAGCAATTTCATTACAAATAATTTTTCCTACGTCAATACCGAGAGATCTTAAGATAGCAAAAGCTAAAAGAATTCGTTCCCTGGATACTGTCGAGTCGTGCGTTGTCGGAAGCAACCTCTGCCTGATGAAACCCATCCACGTGTTCGCTTCCTTTTTCAAATAAGCCGACTTGAATGTCCTTTTCTGAGTCTTAGATAGTTGCCACTGCGCCCCCTCGATTCCTACCTCCCTCGCAGCATTACTTAACTGCTCCTCAGATGGCGCGACTGCCATCTCATTGAATGCTGCATGGGGGAAGTTTTGAAGATGGTACAGTGCGTTGATCGCACTTGGACTCCAATCTATCTCGACTCCTCTGACAATTACCAGGAAACCCTCTTCTTTATCAATGTTGGCGTAGAATTCACGCACCACCTCTGCGTTCACAGCCTCTAGCTTAGCACAAAACAGCTCCCAGCCGTGGTCAGCTATTCTGGTCCTCAGAAATGGCGGGAGATCACCGCTGAAACCTCTTTCGAATAGAAAATCCCTTTTCAGGAGCTCAGTGTATTTTGCTCTAGCAAACCTATTGACAAAGCGATCGGGTGGCACCTGTCGCTCTGCTATTTCATCGTGTTCCTCCAATGCTTCAGCAATATATTTGCCATTTTCTTCTCTCCGCTTTAGCAACTGTTCCTCCTGTGCCTGTTTCTCTGCTTCTTCTCGCCTTCTTTCCTCAGCCTTTTTTTTCTCTCGTTCCTCTCGCTCTGCCTTTTCTCTCTCGGAATTCTATGATGGAGGCGATGGGGTATCAGTCCTGATCATTGGAGTGCGCCCAGCCTTCCGCTTAATGCGGCGACGTTTCGGAGGTTCAGGTATGATAACCTCCACACGAGCCTCCTGAACTGACTCTCTGCCTTCTTCCTCTACAGCCTCCGTCTGCACATCCTCACTCTGCTTCTTCTGAATTTCCTCTCGAGCTCCTTCTGTAGTCGCCATTTCCTTTTCATCCTATTCTTGATTCTGTTTGTCAGATTCTTTTGGGTCTCCTTCTTCTTCCGCAACAACCTCATCCTCTCTCGGTTTTTCTTGTTCTTCAACTCTCTGCTGTCGTTTTCTTCTTTTCGCTTCTTTCTCCTCCGGTGTCCTTCTCTTCTTGGTTTTTAATTTCTGAACTTTGGGGGTCACGGGTATCTCTTCCTCCTCACTCCCCCTCTCTTTTCGAGCTCTTGTTTTAGCCCTTGAAGGTGTGATAGGGTTTTGACAGAGAATGCAAAGAAAGAAAGAATAATACACACACAAAGATTTGATCAAGAAGACGAAGTGAAACGTGCTTACCAGAGATTGCGAATAAATAGGGCTTCAGCAATTTGAAATATCTCCCGAAAAGATTTGCTCCTGTTAAATCATTTTACCGTTTAATTTGAAGTAAATGCATTTTGAAAATTTGAAACCAACAACGGTAAAATCGTGGATTCCAAACGCCCATGATAAAAATTGGTGTGCTGTCATCATTGAAGCCTTCGGATAATTGCTCTGCGACACGTGGCCTCATCAGATGATGCACGCACATTTACCTGCGAGAATTCAAAACCAAATCCAACGGTAAAAATAATAAATTCCAACGAAAACCCTTTTAATTCGGAATATTTTGCTCCAGCCATATCTTTGCCGCAACAATCTGCTGAACCTGAAGAATCTTAGATACGGAATTCGAATTTCAAAACAAGAAAAATCAAAGAATCAAATTAAATTTTAACCAATCATCCCAATCTTTTATTTTCAAAAGAAGCCGAATAAATTAGAGAAAATCTCTATTAACTAGAATTCAAATAAATAAAATCTAGATAAAATCTAATAAAATCTAACTAACTAAAAGATAATTGAAAGATAATTTAAATAAATAACCCGAAAATAAAATCAAATCAAATTCAAAACGAAATAAAATCTAAAATAATAAAAATACTGAGATCTAATAAACTATGCAAAAATCAAACTTAACCTAACCGGAATTAAAAACAAATCAGAAAAACTTAAAATCAGTACAAAGTCTGGGAGCTCAAAATTTTGCTCTGTGAAATGCTCCCGCAAAAGTCCTGCTCTCTCAATCATCAACCAACCTTAGGGAAGGATATTTCGACTGAAACTCCTCACCCCAATAATGCTTCACACGCTGTCCATTCACTTTGAACAATCTCCCATCTTTTTCATCCTGCAACGTAATTGCTCCATGGGGAAAAACTTCAATCACAATAAATGGTCCTGACCATCTAGATTTTAATTTTCCAGGAAATAATTTTAATCTAGAATTATAAAGCAAAACTTTTTGACCCTTGACAAACTCTTTAGATTTAATTTTTTTGTCATGCCACAACTTAGTCTTTTCTTTATACATTTTCGCATTCTCATAAGAAAATTGACGAAATTCCTCTAACTCATTAAGCTACAACATTCTTATTGCTCCTGCGCGACTCAGATCAAAATTTAACTTTTTCAAAGCCCAAAACGTCTTATGCTCTAGCTCCAATGGTAAATGGAAAGCTTTCCCATATACTAACCTATAGGGAGACATACCTAGAGGAGTCTTATAAGCTGTCCTATAAGCCCAAAGAGCCTCATCCAACCTAAAGGACCAATCCTTTCGAGATGGATGGACTACTTTCTCTAAAATAGCTTTAATTTCCCTATTACTAATTTCAGCTTGACCATTTGCTTGTGGGTGATAAGGGGTAGCTATCCTATTCTTAATCCCATACTTAGCTAAAAGCTTAGTTAAGATATTATTAACAAAATGTGTACCCTCATCACTTATTAGAGCTCTAGGTGTCCCGAACCGCGCAAAGATGTGCGATTGAAGAAACCTTGCAACTGTCTTGTCATCACTCTGATGGCATGCAATGGCCTCCACCCACTTGGACACATAATCAACTGCCAATAAGATAAAAACATTGCCATTAGAAGGGGGAAATGGCCCCATAAAGTCAATACCCCATACATCAAATAATTCAACTTCTAAAATGTAAGTAAGAGGCATTTCATCTCTAGGTCCCAAGTTTCCTCTCCTTTGGCAAGCATCACATTGTTTGTAAAACCAATGGGCATCCTTAAATAACGTAGGCCAGAAAAATCCGCAATGCAAAATCCTCATAGCTGTCCTCTGACCGCTGAAATGACCTCCATACGACGAAGAGTGACATTGCTCCAGGATTTCCTTTGCTTCAGCACCTGAAACACACCTACGAATAATATCGTCAGAGCATTGCTTATACATAAATGGCTCATCCCAATAGAAAAATTTTGCATCATGCTTAAAATTTTTCTTCTACCTCCAATCCATATCAATAGGGGTGACTCCCTTCACTAAAAAGTTGGCAATATCAGCATACCAAGGGACATCCCTGACTACCTTTACCTGAACAGCAAAAAGTTGTTCATCTGGAAAAGAATCGGAAATGGCAGATTGCTCCAGCAAAGATGATGATGGATCAAGTCGAGACAAGTGATCTGCAATGACATTCTCTGATCCCTTCTTGTCCTTTATCTCCAAGTCGAATTCCTGCAGTAATAAAATCCAACGAATTAGTCTAGGCTTTGCATCTTTCTTTGACATTAAATACCTTATTGCTGCATGATCCGTGAACACCGTGACTTTGGATCCAACCAAATATGGCCGGAATTTCTCAAAAGCAAACACAACAGCTAACAACTCCTTCTGAGTAGTTGTGTAGTTGACCTGTGCCTCATTTAAAACCTTGCTTGCATAATATATAGGATGAATAAATTTGCCCTGCTTCTGCCCCAACATTTCACCTACTGCAGCATCACTCGCATCACACATTACCTCGAATGGCAAATTCCAATTAGGTGCGCAGAGAATGGGTGCTGAGATTAAAGCAACCTTCAACGTTTCAAAGGCCTTACTACAATCTGCATTAAAGTCAAAAACATGATCAGTGCACAATAAGTTACAAAGAGGTTTACTGATTTTGGAAAAATCCTTTATGAACCTCCTATAAAATCCAGCATGCCCTAAAAAACTCCGAATTCCCTTCACTGAACTTGGTGGCTCTAGTCTTTCAATAACCTCAACTTTTGCTTTATCAACTTCTAGACCATTCTTAGAAATCCTATGACCTAACACTATGCCCTCCTTCACCATGAAGTGGCACTTCTCCCAATTAAGAACTAGATGGGTATCCTCACATCTTTTTAATACCTTTCCTAAATTTTCTAAACAACTCTGAAAAGACCCTCCAAAAACTGAAAAATCGTCCATAAAGACTTCAACAGTGGACTCAATCATATCAGAAAAAATTGCTAACATACACCGCTAAAATAGTGCTGGAGCATTGCAAAGGCCAAAAGGCATTCTCCTAAAAGCGAATGTCCCATACGGGCAGGTGAAAGTGGTTTTCTCCTGATCTTCAGGAGCAATAGTGATCTGGTTATACCCAGAATAACCATCCAAGAAGCAGTAATAGGCCTGACCAGCCAATCGATCCAACATCTGGTCGACAAATGGTAGAGGGAAATGATCCTTTCGGGTGGCTTTATTAAGCCTTCTGTAATCCATGCAAACCCTCCATCCAGTTACTGTCCTCGTTGGAATCAACTCATTATCTTTATTGCTCACCACAGTGACACCTCCTTTCTTAGGAACACATTGGACAGGGCTTACCCAATTGCTATCTGCAATCGGATAAATGATCCCAACATCCAACCATTTAATCACCTCCTTTTTAACAACCTCTTTCATTGCAGGGTTAAGCCTTCTTTGTTGCTCAATACTCCTAAAGGATCCCTCCTCTAGAGTGATTTTGTGCATACAAAAAGATGGGCTAATCCCCTGAATGTCAGCCAATGTCCAACCTATAGCTTTGCGGTATTGCTGCAGCAATTTTATTAAGGTCTCCTCATGCTCTGGCATTAAATCTGATGCAACAATAATGGGCAACGTCTCACTTTCCCCAAGATACACATACTTCAGATGATCCGACAAGGGCTTCAAATCTAAAGTAGGTGCCTCAATCAGGGACGGCTTAATTGGGGGAGCCTTTCTTTTATCTAAATCTAAAGACTCAAAAACATCCTCACATCTAAACAATTCTTTTTCTTTTTTTCTATCTAAAGAACAAAATTCAAAATCTTCTACACTAACCTCTCCATGCTTTTCCGAATGCTTATCAGTCGAATCCTGTATTGCTGTCTCAATAACTGTGCTCTCCAGAATCCTAATGAAGGAGCAATCCTCCATTTCGTCTGGATATTTCATGGCTTTAAAGACATTAAATTTCACTTCCTCATTACAGACTCTCATTGTTAATTCTCCTTTTTGAACATCTATTAATGTCCTACCAGTAGCCAAAAATGGATGACCTAGAATAATTGGGACATCTTTATCAGCCTCATAGTCTAAAATAATAAAATCAACAGGAAATATGAACTTATCCACTTTTACTAAGACATCCTCAATTTTACCCTCTGGATATGTGATAGACCTATCAGCTAATTGGAGTGTAACTGTGGTAGGTCTAGCTTCACCAATACCTAACTTCCGATAGACCGAAAGAGGCATAAGGTTAATGCTTGCGCCTAAATCACAGAGTGCTCTACCTAATTCCTTTCCACCTATAGACACAGGTATGGTAAATGACCCTGTATCCTTAGCCTTGGGGGGTAGCCCATTCTTAAGAATAGCACTACACTCTTCAGTAAGAGATACAGTTTCAAACTCACCTAACCTTTTCTTTTTAGTCAAAATATCCTTAAGAAATTTAGCATAATTAGGCATTTGCTCTATAGCTTCTACTAAAGGGATATTTATATGCAATTGCTTAAGAATCTCTAAAAACTTTTTAAATTGACCATCCTGATTCTTAGGCTTTTGCCTTTGTAGAAAAGGTAGAGGTGGTACATAAGGTGGGGGCGGCACATATGGTGGTTCTACATCTGGCACAGAACCAGATGCTCCAGCATTTTTATTGCTGCCTCCAGCACCCTGACCAAACTCCAACTCTTCCTCGACAACAACATTATTATTTCTATTACTATTTAAATCCTGGGTTTTACTAGGCTCAATTCTTTCTTCTAATGGCTTACCACTCCTAAGAGTAACTGCCTTTACCTGCTCCTTACCTTCCCTTCTAGGGTGTTCAGTATCTGATGGAAGTTTCCTTTGAGGCCTCGCCTTGAGCTCATTAGCTAGCTGACCCACTTGCAATTCCAGGGCTCTCATCGAAGCTTGATTACTTTGAATTGCAGCGTTTGTGCGAGCCATAAATTCTTTCATCATCACCTCAAGAGAATTCCCCGAATTTTGCTGGGTTAAAGCCGGCTTATTTTGCTGGGGCATTACATGCGCTTTAGCAAATCCCGGCTGGTTTATCTTCTGTTGCGCTTGTATGTTATTTCCTTGACCTCCCCTTGAGAAGTTGGGGTGGTTGCGCCAACCTGGATTATAGAAGTTAGAATAAGGGTTGTTCCTCTGATTACCTACAAAAAACACAGAAGCTGGATTGCTGGGGCAAAACTCGTAGTTGTGGTCTTCACCGCAATAGGCACATGCTTCGTCCGTGACTTGGTTCACCACTGCTGCAGGCTCCATAGCTGGTGGCTGCTGATGACTAATCACTGTCACATTCTTAAGAGCGTTAGCAATCATAGCAAGATCAGCCCTAATGGTGGACACACCATCAACCTCTAATACACTCTTAACCTTTTTATTTGTGCCTCTAACATCCGACCACTGGCAACTATTAATAGATATTCTCTCTAAAATTTCATAGGCTTCATCAAAAGTTTTTTGCCAAAAGGGCCCCTCCGACCGAAGCATCGACCATACCTTGGGTTACTCCATTTAAACCATTGTAAAATGTTTCCATTTGAATACAATGAGGTAACCCATGGTGGGGACACTTTCGTAAAAGCTCCTTAAACCTCTCCCAAGCCTCACTAAAAGTCTCATCTTCAAGTTGCCTAAACCCTACTATTTCACTCCTTAATTTAGCCTTTCTATTAGGTGGGAAATATTTACTCAAAAAATTTTCAGCTAACTCATCCCACGTCCTAATTGATCCTGGAGCAAAAGAGTTTAACCATGACTTTGCTCCATCTCTAAGAGAATACGGGAACAAAGTTAATCTAAGAGCATCTCGAGGCACTCCTTGAATTACAAAAGAATCACTAACTCCTAGAAAAGACTTAAGATGTAAATGAGGGTCTTCAGATGACAAACCATGGAATTGCCCCACGGTTTGCAACATCTGAAACATTACCGGTTTCATTTCAAAATTCGTCGCTTGGATTTGGGGACGTGCAATCCCTGGATTCAACTCATTAAACATAGGGACATCATATGCTCGAATGGCTCTGGTCCTATCATTCGCTATCAAGATAGGATTCTCAGCCTGATTATTTCGGTGCTCATTTTGCTCAAACAGTAGGTTTTGCTGCAGCAACGGATTCTGCTGGGGGTTCACTGCTACTGGACCTTCAGGAACCTGCGGAAGTTGCGACACGTTCTCCATCTGGTTTCTGCGCTGCTCCCTCCTTCTGTTCCTAAATGTCCTTTCAATTTCTGGATCAAGCTCAAACCGTACCCCAGGCGGATCGCTCATGCACCAAAATCACACCTGCAAAAACAAAAGAAACAATCAAAAAGTTCTAGCACCAAACCACTAAAACACATACACAAAAAAGATCAGATAAAAACTTATTCAAGTCCCCGACAACGGCGCCAAAAACTTGTTGGGTTCCTAGAGTGAGTAAAAATATAGTATAAAATACTCTAGAATTCTTGTGCAAGTATACATAGTCTGCAGCAAGTAATATTATCAATCCGAGCCCTGAATGAGTTTCCACTCTACCTATTTTTGTGTAACTTTTTAATGGTTTCAAGAATAATAAAATGATTGGGTTTTATCGGAATTATGCTGAGGCAAAATAAATGACAGAACAACGAGTAAACAAATAGATAGATAAATTAAAGACAGGCGCTGGTTAGATTTTAGTAATTGTTTTAAGATATGCTCTAACAATATTATTGATCATGCATTTCTCGCAGTATTATTAGCGGATTCCTCCCGGAACTCCAGATCTTTTGGGATATGTTTCAAACCCAATGAAGTACGACCGATCAAGCACTAGGCAACTGGCTATCCCTAGCTCAGTCACTGGCGTTCACCAATACACAATGATCATAGTGTGGATAATTGCCACACACTCTCTAAATCATCCTTGAAACTAGAGAGAGCTATTCACACCGGCTGGCCAGGCGGGCATAAAATAAGGATAAGTACAACAATTAACCAAAATGCGATAGTCAATTTATTACCAGAGATGAAGCACAGTAATCACATTATTCCTAACCAAAACCCTAAGCTACTTAGTTCATAATAGGCATAGGAATACGAATTACAATCTGAGTATGCATGTCCATAACCACAAGTTAATAAAGAAAATAAACTCCCTAATCAGCTTGCGGAAGATGGTGTTCTTGATGATCTTCAATCTCCCTATACTATTCGGCTTCCAAGGGAAAACATGGAATGAATTTGACTTTGACGGCTACTTCCTTTTATAGAAGGATGGGAGGCTTGAATTAGGTCAACTAGGACACGTGTAAGGCTCTCCTTGATCCTTTATCACGAAAATAACTCAACAGAAGTCGGTTCATGAAGTTGGCTAACGAGCTGTGATGTGGCAGTTTCTGTTCCCAGTTTTGCTGCAGCATAGAATTTGCTCCCTCCAGTCGCTCAGCAGCATAATCTGCACAAAGTGATTTCCAAAGCTTCCATTCTTCCAAATGGGTTAAATCATATAATATCTCTCTAAAACCAACCCTATTAAGCATGAAAGACACACGAATCCTTATACAAATGAGGCCTAAATAACTACCTTTTGGGCAGTTATCACTAGCGTTTTGTTCTTACGATCCCTAATGATTTGGATTCCCAGAACATATTGAGCCTCTCCCAGATCTTTCATTTGGAATTGGACTGCTAGCCATTTCTTAGTGTCAGTGAGGTATCCTACATCATTCCCAATGAGTAGGATATCGTCTACATAAAGTATTAGAAAAGCTACTTTCCTTTTGTTGACTTTCTTGTACACGCAAGGCTCATCAACGTTTTGGTCAAAGCCAAAAGATTTGATTGCAGTATCAAATCTAATGTTCCATGATCTGGACACTTGTTTCAATCCATAAATGGATCGATTGAGCTTACAAACCATTTGTTCCTAACCTTGGGCTATGAACCCTTCAGGTTGAGACATGAAGATATTCTCTTCAAGATTACCATTCAGAAAAGCAGTCTTGACGTCCATTTGCCATATTTCATAGTCATAATATGTGGCTATGGATAAGAGAATTCTTATGGACTTTAACATGGCTACAGGAGAAAAAGTTTCCTCATAGTCAACCCCTTCCTTTTAGGTATAACCCTTTGCCACTAGTCTAGCTTTGAAGGTCTGTACCTTTCCAGCTGCATCTCTTTTTCTCTTATAGATCCATTTGCACCCTATGGGTTTTACCCCATTTGGTAGATCTGTAAGTTCCCATACAGAATTGGAGTGCATTGACTCCATTTCCAGGTTCATGGCTTTGACCCATTCATCCTTATCTTCGTCATTCATTGCCTGTCGATAGGACAATGGATCCTCAATGCCATCATTAGGTATGACAACCTGAGTTTCAGTTAAACCCAAGTAGCGGTCAGGTTGTAATACAACCCTCCCACTGCGTCGAGGCATTCCCAACGTTTGAGATGGACGAGATGGATCTAAAGAACTAGTTCCTTCATCAACCCTTGTTGAAGGTCCAACTTCATCAACAACTCTTGATGATTCTTCAGTAGCTTCTCCTAATATTATTTTGCTTCGTGGTTTATGATCTCTCGTGTGGTCTTCCTCTAAGAAAGTGGCGTTTGTTGATACAATCACCTTATTTTCTTGTGGGTCATAGAAATAACCACCTCTCGTTTCTTTAGGGTAACCAACAAATTGGCACAGTTTTGAACGAGGTTCCAGTTTCTTAGGATTTGTCACAAGCACGTGTGCTGGACAACCCCAGATGCGAAAGTGATGCAAACTAGGTTTACTCCCCTTCCATAATTCGAAAGGTGTTTCAGAAACACTTTTCGAGGGAACATTGTTTAAGATGTATACTACAGTCTCTATTGCATACCCCCAAAATGAGCTAGGCAATTGAGCATAGCTCATCATTGATCAAACCATGTCTAACAAGGTTCTATTTCTCCTTTCTGACACACCATTCTGCTGAGGTGTACCAGGGGCTGAGAGTTGAGATTGGATTCCATGTTCTATCATATAATCCTGGAATCTTTGATCCATATACTCCCCTCCTCGATCAGATCGAAGTACTTTAATAGATTTACCTAATAGGTTTTCAACTTCAGTCTTAAACTCCTTAAACTTTTCAAGGGCTTCAAACTTATGTCCCATTAGGTACAAGTAACCATATCTTGAATAATCATCTATAAATGAGATGAAATATTCGTACCCTCCTCGAGCTTTTACATTCATTGGACCACATAGATCCGAATGTATTAACTCTAGGGGTTCTTTGGCTCTGTAACCTTTTCCAGTAAAGGGTCTCTTGATCAATTTTCCCTCGAGACAAGATTCACAAGGTGGTAGTGAATAATCTTCTAACTTACTTAGAAGTCCATTCTTTACCAAACGACCGATCCTATCGATGTTTATATGACCAAGTCTAAGATGCCAAAGATGAGTATTGTTACTTGTTGGAGAAATCTTTTGCCTTTTACTTTGAGTTTCAGCAGTTTTAAATAATTCGTGATTTAAAAGTGCTTTGTTTTCGGTTGGTCTTAAAACATACAAGTTATTTTCCAATTTAGCTGAACAAATAAGTACACCGTTTTTATAAATGAACGCTTCATTCATATCAAAAGTAACTGTATAAGATTGTTCAATCAAACATGAAATAGAAATTAAGTTCCTCTTAATCTTGGGAACGATTAACAAACTTTCTAAAAGTAAGAATCTATTTCTAAAAAATAACTTCGCAGCTCCCATTGCTTTAGCTGAAATGACTTTTCCAGTTCCGACCCTGAGTGTCATTTCCCTATCGTTCAACTGCCGAAAGGAACTATTTTCCTGAAAAGAAGAGCAAACATGATTAGTTGCTCCTGAATCAAGTATCCAGGTAAACTCATCATGTTCTACCAGGCATGTTTCTAAAACAAGTAAATCAAATTTACCTTCTTTTTTCTTCTTTTTCTCAGCAAGGTACTTTGGGCAGTTTCTCTTCCAATGTCCATCTACATTGCAGTGGAAACACTTTCCCTTATCTGCCATAGCTTTGGCTTTTCCCTTGCTTTTAGCAGCAGTACTGTGAGCTTTCCCCTTGTTTCCTTTCTTATTCTGAGTTTTCTTTGAAGAAGTGGCTACAGATTTAGTTCCAGAGGATGAACCCTTCTCGAACTTTCTTTTAGAGTGAACAACGTTTGCCTCTCCTTCTATCTGTCCCTTGTTCTTAAGAAGAGACTAATAGAGTTGTAGCTCATTCAGGAGGCTAGTCAGGTTGAATGTTATTTTATTCATCATTGCATTGCTTCGAAACTACAGAAAACTCTTCGGAAGAGATTCTAAGATGAATGCAACCTGACTACGCTCATCTATGACTGCCCCGTTTGCTTCTGCCACGATGAATTGGACCATCATATCCAGGACATGCTCCTAAAAAGACGTGCCCTCTTTCATGCGACAGCTATAAACGTATTTGAGAGTGTCATGGTGGAGTTGGTAGGACGGTTGTCCAAACATCTCCCGGAGAGAGTTCATAATCTCCCTCGCTGTTACCATGCCCTCATGCCTTTTAGCCAAAACTTCAGATAAGCTGGCTAAGATATAGACGCGAGTCTTATCATTGGCCTTTGTCCAGCGGATATAGACCAATATCGACTAGTTAGTCCTTCACGAGTGTCCGTAACACCAGCTGGGTCAAATTACCGTTTTACCCCTAGGTTACCTCTATTTCCTTAAGTACCAATTCTCCTCTAATGAACAACCTGTTTGTGGTCCAACCATCAAACAGAAAACCCTCTCGTGCCATTGAGAGGGTAGGGCCCTTTGTTCAAGACTCGGAGTAACCACTTAAGGGAACACTCATCTGCTTCCCTAAAGTCGGGAAGGAGTGAATTCCATCTTGCACGATTACGTTCCCAGCTCCCCATTCGGTCTTGTCCCCAAAATGGTAGGCTTATTGAGTCGGCGTACTGGCCACTCTCACCCATGCAAATCAAAGGACAATCTCTCATGAGCAGAAGTCCATAATCAACTCAGGATTAAGACTAAGTCATTTAGGTCGTCCTAGTGAAATAGAAAACCAACTAGTTAACGGTGTTATAACCAGTGGTTACTATTTTGCGGTCCGGTCTTATGCAAACTCATTGCATAGGATACCCCGACTCGCATGTCTCCTACACGAATGCGTTGGATCGTAACGTTTGTATCAAATACAAAGTGGGCCGTATCCATAGTGTCACCAGGATAAGGCACCCAGTCTTATCCCTAGACTATAGACCCTTTAGGCTGTTTCTTGAACAATGATCCCATATGTCGCTACATATAGTTCAAGACTCATATTACAGCCTTGGATGTCTAGTTTATTGGATTAGGGTTATTATTAGGCAAAGACAAATATAAAATAACTAATAACAATTAATGGAAAAATATATCAATATTATTTCATTAATATTCGGTCAACGGTTACATTCACTATCTACGAGTTTTAGGGCATAAAACCCAACATCTTGATTAATTGTTGAGTTCATTTCTATTTTATGCCCGCCTGGCCAGCCGGTATGAATACCTCTCTCTAGTTTCAGGGATGATTTAGGGAGTGTGTGGCGATTAATCACACTAGATTATTGTGTATTGGTGAATGCCAGTGACTGAGCTAGGGATAGCCAGTTGCCTAGTGCTTGATCGGTAGCACTTCATTGGGGTTGGTAGTGCTTGATCGGTAGCACTTCATTGGGGTTGAAACACATTCCAAAAGATTCGGAGTTCCGGAAGGAATCTGCTAATAAGACTGCGAGAGTTTTGCATGATCAATAATATTGCTAGAGCATCTTTTAAATCAATTACTAAATCCTGACCAACACCTGTTTCTAATCTGTCTGCCTATTTTTTTATTTAGTGTTCTGTCATTTCTTTTGCTTCAACATTATTCTTATAAAAACCAATCATTTTTACCATCTTTGAAACCATTAAAGAGTTATACAAAATAGATAAAGTGGAAGCTAGTTCAGGCCTTGGATTGATAATACTTATTACTTGCTGCTGACTGTGTATACTTGCACAGAGTTCTAGAGTCTTTTTATACCATATTTTTACTCACTCTAGGAACCCAACAAAAATTCACAACAATTTTGAGGAATGCAGAGATAAGCAACATCAAAATATGGAAATGGCCCACCTGGAGAACCATCCGAGTCACCTTCAATGGGAGCCACCAGACCCAAATTATTGGAAGCTGAACGTCGATGCTTCATGGTTCAAAAGAGAATGTGTCGGTGGAATGGGTTGGTTCATTCGTGACTCGAACGGGTCTCTAATCGGAGCGGGCTGCAAAAAAAATCAACAAATTAAAAAGTGGGCGATCAAATGCTTAGAAGTCGGAGCCATTATTGAGGGCCTGAAGGATTACACTAACCATGGCGATTTCAAAGGAAGAAGATGCAAGTTACCCCTTGTCGTTGAATTTGACTCTACCGAAGTTGTTAGAGCTCTGAATAGCGATTTCGAAGACCAATTGGAGCTGAGTTTCGTTTTTGTGGCCACTCCCTTCTTCGCGAGGAAGAAGGTGAAGTGTTTTGGAGGGAAGATCTTTTCCCCAGATGGTTTCCTTGGTTTTACCCAAGGAAGTTAATGTACCAAACTACTTCTTTTAATGCATTTATGTTTTCCTAAAAAAAAAAACTCTATATTTCATTTTAATTTCAAAAAAAGAAAAAGAAAAAACTCTATATTTCATTTTTGTTCAAACTCGCAATTTTTTACTCAAATAGCCTGAGAGCCTAGAGTTTTACATATAAGTTGTTATTCAATTACTTTTATGCCCTTCCATAATTTATATATTTAAGAAACAACGCAAATATAAAAGGAAAATTCCTATTTTATTCTTTCATATTCAAACCCAACCTTTAATTCACTTTCCAATTTTGAGAGGATTCTTAAAATCACTCCCCATCTTTAAAAAATATCCCTAAAATCACTTTCATTTTTCCTCGATGTGTCACACTCCTTTATCTCTCCCTTTCTCCCTCACGATCTCTCTCTCCCTCACGTCTCTCTCGGCATCTCCTCCCCCTCTTTGTGTTGCTTGTCACCGACGACCAGCCATCGTTGGAAGTGTCGTCGTCGCCGCAAACCCAAACCAACACACCCACAGTCGCTAGACGTTGCTAGCCTAGCAACCTCCCTTCTCCCTCCTCCTACTATTGTCTTGTTGTGGGTATTGTCAGATTTCGTTGCTATCACCATCATTGAGGTCAACAACGTCCCAATTATCGTTGCTGCTGCAAGGAGGAACTCAAGGAGTAGTTGCACGATGGTAGGAGAAGAGAGTTTTTGGAAAACAGTGAAGTTTTTTTTAGTTGTATATTTGTTTCATACCATGCATATATTTCCTAAAATGTAGAAGTATATTTAATAATATGAGTTATATATTTGTATCCAACTTTTTTTTTGGAAAGACATATATATCGTGAATATATTTATGCAAATGACATGATGGCGGTGACGAACAAATATATGAAGTATATATTTGCAAATAACTAAATATACCGAGTGTATATTTAATACTATAGTTACGAGAAAAAAAACTCGGTATATATGTGGCTACAATAATGAATAAAAAAAACTTATGTATATACTATATATAAGCTGGTATATATGAAGTTATATATAAATATAAATGTTTTTCTGCAAAATGCAAAAATCTAGAATAAAGAAAAGGTATATGACATAAAATTAATACAAATATTATCTAACATTGTATATATAAGGTATATATGAAATTATATATGAATATCACTTAACTTTTTTTTTTTTTGTTAAATGCAAAAATCTTGGAAAAATTCATTATACAGAATCAATGCCAAAACCGTGGGATCATTAAGAAAAAAATTGGATTAAAATTTTCAAATCAAATTTAAAACATTTGCTAAAATCAATGAACATAATGTGTAAAATTTATTCGTAAATCAAAAAACGATAATGCTAAAATCGTGGGATTATGAAATGAAATATGAAAAAATTTGGTGTAATATTTAATATTAAAATAAAAATATATTCTTAATATATGTATTTATTGATGAGGGAGAAATGAACAAAAGGGCATAATCGTTTAAAATTCACCATCAAATCTAATCATAAAAATTTTCAAATTTTTGGATATTCAAGAAATTATGATCTTGAGTATGTTGGGTTTTATGTCCTAAAACTCGTAGTTTGTAAACATGAACATATTCTATTTATAATAAAGATGTTATTGAGGTATTCAATAAAAGTATTGTTGAATAAAAGTGAATTACTTGTTGTTTAACCTAAATCCAATAAACTAAGAACCCTGGGCTATGGAATAAACACTTGAACTTTATGTAGTGACATAAAAGTGGATCAAGTTCAAGTAATAGCCTAAACAATCTATAATATAGGGATATGGCTGGGTACCTTATCCTGGGGACACTATGAGACGCGACCCAGTTTGTATTTAGTACAAACGATGTGATCCTAAATTGTTCATGTGAAAACATGTGAGTGGGGGCGTCCTATGCAATGAGTTTGCATTAGACCAGGACCGAGAAATAAGTCACTTTCACTTTATAATTAACGTCGTTTACCGTTGAAACTGACTTATTTAGTGTGATGACCTAGGTAACTCAATCTTAATCCTAAGCTAACTATGAACTCCTGTTTATTTGGGATTATCCTATGATTTGCATGGGTGAGAGTAGTTTATCATCGCCGACTCAATAAGCCTACCATTTTCGGGATGAGACTAGGTAGATAGTTGGGGACATAATCCTGCAAGACGGAATTCACTCATACCCGTTTTAGGGATAGTAGAGAGGTTGTTGGTGCGGCAGAGGCTGAATGGATGGATGTGAGATAAGATGATAAATGTTAATAAAGATAAATTCAGCTAACCCTAGTGCAAGTATACACTGTCGCACGTAGTAATAAAAAAAACCTTAGAAGTATTCCAAGAGTATCGATCCCATGAGGACTAACTGGAAATTCATATTTGAAGAAGAAACTGCTCAACTTGATTGCTTAAAAATAGGTAACCAAAGAAATAAGTTTTATGATTGGTTTTTAGAAAAGATAAATAAAACAAGCAAATAAACAAAAGAATAACAATAAGAAATAAACGAGGTATTCAACATGGAGTCATCCCTAAGGTAATAACTTTAATCATTCAATATATCTCAAGCCTATTCAATGCATTGGGTCAGATTTAACTTCTATTTGGCCTTGCTCCTAAGAACCGTTAGAAGGCTAAGCTAGTACCGTTATGCACATTTCTGTGACTCAACTCCGGCATAGATAATTCACAAATGCAACCTATAACCCTATAGTCGATATAGGGTGCCTTAGGCAGCTTGCCCTATACCGCCGAACAACCTCTTTCGAGCTTTTCTCCTATATCACCTTTATGAGAACCGATATCGTTTGTCCCTTCCGAGATCAAACTCACATAGCATGCAAAGTCTAAGTGATCAAGTTAAACTCAGTAAGATTAGAGTGATAATCAATAAAGTATGACATGCATTGAACAGAAACTTAAGCAAATAAAACACTTTCAAGCCATTAAACCATAAGGAAATTCACCATATTTAACCCCTCAATGGAATTTAGCTACTCATAGTGAGATAAAGTGCAAATGAATACATTTTCATTGAAATAAGAATGTAAAGAATACAGAATAATGAAAAGTATCAAAAGCTGGAAATAATGGAAATAGCTAAATATTATGGGTTTTTTCTATTTACTCAATCCTTCTAGAGTTCGCTAAGACACTCCACTCTCTCGCTTTTATAAGTGGGAATGGGTGAAAATCCCTACAAACCCTAAGGTTTGATGTCTAACTCAGGTTAGAATTTAGTCATCTAAGAAGGACCTCGGGCATTCCTACTCATAGGCGTCAACTAGGATTCTGTCACCACCATCTTCTTCCAAATGAGGTCTGCTTGAATTTGACTTCGAATCTCGAGCTTATATAGTGTAGAAAATGGTTGAGGAGCTGCAAAATAGGTGCGGGAAGGTAGCCTAGTCGATTTCGGGGTCAAAACAGCCGGTTAAGTGCGAAGAAGACTTGTCAACAACGACCCGCAAATGACTCGGAACGACTTCAGTTTTTCAAGAAATGCGGTCGCATTTCATTTTGCCTTTCCAAAAATGCGGTCGCATTTCGGGGCAGATTCCAGCTTTTCCTCTATTTTCCTACACAACAATAAACTTAGTCATATTCTCTTGAAATCAAGTCTTTTTAAGTACAAATGAGCATAATTTGACAAAAGTGAATCTCAACACCCTAACTTATCAACTTTAACATATTTTGAGCTCGGGCACAGTAAAATTGATCTAAACATGCAATATTTGACAAAGAAATGAGCTGAATATAAGGGAAAAATAGGTATATTTTTTACCCTTATCAGTTGTTCCCTTTATTGGGTATATAAGCACGAGATTCTGTAAAAACGGGAACCTCCTCTAAATTTGCAACCATAGAGATGGTAACCAAGAAAAATAGTTTGATTGAGGTTTTGATTTAAGATGAAAATTGGAAATAAGTAAGTAAAAGAAAACCGTAAAAACTCTATGAGATAAACTGGGGAATTCAAATAGTATCAACCTTAAGCATTAGATTACGCCCACCTATGCGTCCGCAAATTACTCAGGCATTGCAATCGGCTGAGAAACACTATCTATGTTGCCCACATAGACATGGTGCAAATAGCATCTTTCAGTTGTGCCTGCAATTACCCTGACAACTAGATTGTGAGTTAAGTCCAACTTCTATTCAGTTTCGTTGTAGGTGCCTTTAGAAGACTATGAAGGTGTTAATATCTAACATGCGGAAGCAATTTTGGATCTTAGGCACATAATAACATCAATTTGATCATACAAAGCATGTTGTTCATAAGAGGAAAAAGAAAGTTTTTGAGTACCAACCTCTTGTAGCTCAAAATTGAATGGATTGATATGTTGTTTTTCCTCACCAACTGATCACGAACCAGCACAAGATCTTCCTTGCTATTCTCAGACCTTTGGAACGAATTGTGGGATCCTCTAGTGATGGGAATTAGAAGGGGAAATGCTTGGGTTTCAAGCTTTGAGAGGTATTTGGTTTATGAGCTTGAGAGATGATTTTTGGCAGCATAACACTAAGAATTCTTATTTTCTTTCTTCAGCAAATCTACCTCTATTTAAAGAGGAATCCATGCTAAGTTGAAGCACCAAAATTGGACACCAAATCAATCCCAATTAGAGTGGGAATTGGTGGCTAATTGAGGAGGAGTGCATGGGTTTAGTCACCATGCACTCCACCTCCTAAAATTGTATTTTCTTTTGAATTTAATTAATTCAAATGAAAATCAATTTTAGTTAATTGATTTTAATTAATAATCTGAAAATCATTTTTAATTTTGAATTTTGAATTTTAAATTAATTCATAATTAATTTAAAATAATTATTAATTAAATAACCAATTATATAATTATATATTAATTTAATATCTAATATTAAATTAATATTTTGCTGCCAATCCCGATCATTTGCGAAATGTAATTTCTCAACCATGAATCCCTATTCACATGCTCGATATTTAAATCATATTTAAATATGTCTAACTCTCAAAATTAGGTTTAACCAAAAACCAATGTGCAGCAACAAGCTGCGACAGCACATAATCCTATTCTTATTGCAGATGAAAGAGATAGAGCCATCAAGGATTATGCGGCTACAACTTTCTACAATCTCAATATAGGAATCGTTGACTCAGTCATTGATGCCAATCATTTTGAGCTCAAGCCAATCATGTACCAAATGCTTCAGACCATAGGCTAATTTTCAGGACTTCCTGGTGAAGATCCTCACAAGCACATGAAGCAATTCTTGAGAATTTGCAACTCGTTCAAGCTTAATGGAGTATCCAATGAAACTTTGCGTTTGGAAATTTTTTTTCATTTTCTTTACAGGGTAATGCATAAGCATGGTTAGATTTTTTTCCAACGAATAACATCACCACATGGGATGAGCTTGCTGAAAAAAAAAAAAAAAATTGAAATATTTTTCGCCTACAAAGAATGCACAAATCCGAGGGGAAATTATCACTTTTAAACAAGGACCACAAGAAGGAGTAGACATAGCATGGGAGTGCTTTAAAAAGTTGATAAGAAAATGTCCACACCATGGCATGTCTGTTTGTCTTCTTGTAGAGCACTTTTACAATGGACTGACTCAAGCTTCCAAAGCAATAGTCAATGCATCAGCTAATGCACTACAACAAAAATGGATATTTATAGCACTTAGTTATAGCATTTGGTTAATATTGCTATAGAAAAAAAAAGGCGCTTCTTTGGTTCTTAAAAAAAAGCGGTAAAAACTCCCGCTTGTGAATTTCATCACCTACGCGCGTTACAGAAATAACAAAGAAAGCACACATTCTTTAGAAAAAAAAGAATGAACCAGCCTTGCTCCAAATTTTCGACCGTCAAAGACCCATTGAAAGAACGACCCTGCAAAAACCTTGAAGCTTTGAGTGTCAAAGAAGACCTTCGATTCATCGATAGCCAGAAAATCAAGAATCGAAATCAAGGGTTTGATGAAACTCGATCAAGAATCAACAACCCAACCCCTCAATCTAGTCAGGTTTCTCCATATCTCTCTTTAAATCATTTTCTCTCTCTAAACTACTGAAACTTGAAGCTCTCTCTCTCTACCGTTTTTCCTCCTTCAAGCCTTCATTCCTGTGGATCAAGAGCTCACCATTTTTGGTGTCTTATCTTTTTCTGTTTTGTTTTAGTTAATGAGTTAGAAAACATTTTGTGTTGGAACCTTTTTGGTGTAGATTTTCGTGGGTTTTACTATTTTACAATTGTGGGTCTTGTTCCATTTTGTTCATTTTCATATTCAGTAAAAAAGAAATGTCCAAAGAATTGCTATTTCCTTATGTTATTTAATCTTGTTGTCTTTTAGAGTTTGTATATCTTGATCTAATCTTCAAATTGGTCACATCCACTTACAAGCTTTCACAGTAGTGCCTTCAAGCAACTGAAAGGCTTCACGCCATTGGAAATCTTTATATTGGTGCCTTTAGGTTAGACTTCAATGCCTTCACATTAGGGCAAATTGGTGAAGATGGAAGGAATTTGTAGAGACAAACTGGTTGCAGGGGACAAGTGCAATTAGGGAAAATTGTTTGTCGTGGTGGCGATGAGGAGGAAAAAGTTCTGGTGGCTGCCGCGACAGAGTTGTGGTGGTGGTTTGTTGGCTCCATGCGGTGTGATATTCGTTTATGTGAATGGGTTGAAATGAGTTTATTGAGACCGATGTCTTTGAAGAATGACTTGTCTGAGAATGTTGTACATGTTTGTAATTACAATTTTTTAAAAGTTTTTTGGTAACATGGTTTGGATATAGGATTTTCTTTTTAGATGCATCGATTAATCTTTATGTTATACACACATATACACATTTGAACTACTCATACACATTCTTTTTATTTACCTTTTAGGACATAGCAAAATCATTTCCTCTCTTTGGCTTTTCTCTATCTAAAATTCTATTTGGTAGCTATCTCTTGTTTGAACGTTTCTATTTTTCATAGCTTTGTTTTCTTGTTTTGTTTTTCTTAGTGAACAAAGCTATCTAGATTTGAATAGAAAGCTTGAAATCTTCTTTGAAACTTCATTTGTGAGAAAGAATAATATATACCTTTGGGTTGTTGGGCTATACCTTTTTGGACGTACTGGTATTTGCCTTGTTGCAGAGGCGCAAACACTTGATGTGCAAAAAGCTTCTTGTCATGACCACGAGCAGCACCCTTCTGAATCAGATGTGCCATTTTTTGTTGAAGAATGAATTTTTGAATGGTATAGAGAAATTGTTGCACACATTCTGTTGAGGTAGATAATAACATCATCAATTTATTCCCCCGTCAATTCTACTATTTTTTTTCCTATTTCCTCTTTAAAGCTAAGGATTGGATGGTTAATTACTCTGTACATATTTGTAGATTACAGACTATAACTTTGAGATCCTTTTCAAAATTAACTTCTTTCTTTATTATCTTTTGTCAAGAAAATATAGTTATGGAAGTTGGAATCTAATTTTTTCAATGATTATGTTTGGTAAATGATTATTCTTGCATCTTTTAGGTGCAAACACACTCCCTAAGTCTCAACATTCGTACTCCCCTCAAATTTGAGACATGCATAAGTCTTCTTCTCAAAGAGTTGGTCAATTTTTACAATGTGTTAGAGTATAGATTGAGCACATATACACCTTCGATTACTCTTCCTCCTTCTGAAGAAGGGTACACATGGATTAGAAGCTTAAAGTTGGGAGATTATAGTTACACACATTTCAGAGATATTGACTAAGGAAACGCTACACAACATCCTTATATTTTTCTATTGTCACTATGGCCACTATTGGTAGGTACCTTCTCAGTCTCCTCAATGACAATTTTTGAACCAATCAAGTGGGACTGCAAGAACTGAAATGGCTATAGTTTTCTTTTATGTTCCCGATCCATGTAACTCCAAAACTGTTGATGCATATTTTGTTTAACTGAAATGATTACAATTTCTGTTTTGTTGGTTAATTGCTGACATTTGGAAGTGAAATTCTACACGTTGTTCTGTTAAATTTATTTCTACTCTCTTATTCTTCGTTGATCCTTTTTGTTTTTTGTGAACAGGTTGTGGAGATATACATGCTGTCAGCTTGTGGGAAATGATATTATAATGATTTATGTGTCATTTGACATGGTTCTCGGTGTTTACTTGATTGTTGGTAACATGACTGCATCGATTGTAAAAGGCTCGAATATAATTTACTTGATTTGTAACATGACTGCACTAATTTTCAATTTTAGATTTTTCAATTTAGACATAGTAAATAATATGATAACAGGAAACAATTTGTTTAGCAAGTTGACATCCTTTGATTGCCTTGTAGAGATAATATTAATGGCGCACATATCTCAAGCACTTTATGTAAAATACTTGTACAGGTACTTAAATGTGTTTAGCCAGATAAATTGGAGATAGCATTATCAACGGGGATGAAAATAGCTTTGGCTGAATGTAAGCGCGGTGAAATCAAACCCAGAGGTATCGTTATTCATAAACATTTGTCTTGCTTCTGTAGGTTCTTTACGCTTTGTTAGAATTGTCTTAGCTATTTTATATATGTAAGATAAGACCAACAATTATGTGATCTTAACTGCTGGTTGGCTCATTGGTTGCAATGTGCTTTGTCACTTTCTAATATTGAATTAAAAAGTGATTTGCAATGTGTTTTGTCACTTTCTAATATTGAATTAAAAAAGGTTTGGACAACTTCTATCCCAATGAAATTTACTCCAATATGTCTGCAAAGTAGCAAAAATTCTAATCCCTTAATTCTAGAGTTACCTTTTACTTCCTAAATTTGGTGGAAACTCTTTTATATGCTTGATGTTAGCCTAGATTTTCCTAATTTCGTACAATAAGGCCTTTAAATTCTCATGTAGCTTTATTTTAAAGGAAAAACGAATTTCAATCGTGCAATGGTATTGGAGCTATCTTTTTCCTATGTGTGGTTGGAAAGAAATTCTCATATATGTATCTTTCTAGCTTCTGTAGTGTTTTTTTAAATCTTTGTTAGAATTTTTCAATTGTTGTAGATTTGTTGATGAAACCAAAGCCACAACCCTTTTTTTGTTTACTTCAGGTCCATGGTTCATTTGATGTTGCTTTGTTTGCTGTCTTCTTGGCCGAAAAGATATTCTAATGGTTTTAGAAATAGTTCTTTCTCATTAATTATTGGTCCAATAAGAACAAGTCATAATGCCCTTATTTTGTTTATTATAAACATAGTCAACCATCATAATCGCTTCCATCTTCTAGTTTGCACATCTTTGACATAAGTGTATTCTCACAGTGGGTTTTTCATTTCATTTTGTTAACATTTTTTCCTATTGAAGTGCACTCTAGACGTTTGTCTCTTGTTTTCTGTTCCCTGTAGTATTTTGAAAATTGAAAAGTATCAACATGTTAGATTTGGATTACACATTATATGATTGAAATTGAACCTGGAGTCTTGGGGACATGTTAGGCACATTTGGCTTGCCAAGATTGTCCTTGAATGAAGTTGGATCGTCAAAATTGATAGTGAATCACTCAGATAATACAAATAAAGAACTCTCTTCGAGCTCTTTGGTGAAATTCAGCAATTCCTCGGGGGAAGAACTTAGCCAATGCTCAAGTCCTGATGAAATGCAATCAGTTGAATGTCCTCTCAACAATAGGTTTGCCTTTGTTGTTAATCTGTTGAAATATACCATTATTAACCTTCTTTTCTATATTTTTTATGAAAGAGCCTTCTTTTCTCTATTAATATTAGTAACTTTCTTTTATTATCTTCTTGGTACTTCTGAGAAATCATACCTTGTTTTAGAGTTGCTTAGTCAATAGTCAATACTTTGTACGAGGTGGAAAATGGTCGAGAATGAAGAATCTTTTAGTTTGTAAGGAATCTGATTAGCAAGCGAGAAAACAAATTAAGTTTTTTTTCCTGCCAGCCCTTTTCATGGTTTTTGCATTCTTTATATTCTTTGAGTACTCCTCTGGTGCGTTTGTTAATATTTTCTTATTCATATGATAAGGTGAGAAACTTATAAATATTTTGGAGGCTTGTTTTCTCTAAGCCATGGAAGCCAAAGAAGACTAGAGAAATTACATGTCTTCTCTTATAACAACAAGTTATATCTTGCTTAGTTCTTTAGCTCACTAAACTGCCATTTAGTTTGTCAGGTTGCAGAGTTATTATTTTCAAGCTACCAATGCCTGTTCGAGAGGTCGGGAAGTCAAATGAATTTATACTTCCCCATTTTTTTCCAACTTTGCCTAGTACTGATGCTTGGTGGGAGCATATGGTTGGTCCAATTAAACCACTTGTCTAAGGTGTTATTTTGATGGCTTTAATATGAGGGCAAGCAGTGAATCTTCTCTTGCTAAAGCAAACTAGATAGGAAACCTATAGTATTTAGAGAGACAATTAAGAAGATGGAGATTCCACACAACTTTCCTTTTTTATGTGCTAATGTATTGTGTCTATTTCAGACTCTACATCAAGGAATGGTCCTTGGCTGCAAGAGGTAATTGGTTTCGCTTTGGTAATGGAATATTGGGTTGGTTTTCTTTTAGTGATTATATTAACACAATATTCTTGATATTACAGTGTGCTACTTTTCTTTTCCAATATTCCATTTTTGTTTGCTTTATTGTTAATGGGTTTTGTGATATAATCCTATGATCATTATGTCACTTCAATTAATATTTCATTAATTTTCTGGAATTTGTTTCTCAATACTTGGTGGAGGTAAGCCTATTAACATGGGTTATATTTATACTAATAGTGCAATTACATATTAACATGGGTTGTATTTATTCATTGCCTTTTCTTCTTAAATGCAAATTTCTTCCATAATCCTAGATAATTCTAATGAGTTTCAAAGTTTGGACAAATTGGTAAAATTGTAGCACCATGATCCTATGTTCAACATTTGGTAGGGATTAGAGACTCTAAGATTATTGTGGTTGTGAATAAGGATGCAAGTGCATCAATATTTAAGGTCAATTCCTCTTCCCCCACACCCACCCACTCACCCACAGACACACACACCCTATAAAAGGAAAATCATTGTTAGTTTTAAGGCTAGCTTGGAGGTATATGAGATTGGCTTGTGACTGTTTTTACATTGCAATGAACTATCTAATATGTAGGTTGTTGACTATGGACTTGTACCGGAGTTGCTGGAAAAGATTCTCGAAAATTTGAGTCCCGCGCCATACTATTTCACAAAGAAAAAGTTTTGACTTTAGTGCTAGCTTATAACGATATTAAAGTAGGAGGTGTTGAGCTTGATCTCTCGATGTCATTTTTTTTCCTAGTTAATATTGTTAGACACTTGTTGGCCTTTGTGCTAATCTAAAAGCTCACTAGTGAGGGAGAAACTTATACCTGCTTAAGTTTTTCTGGTTTAGTTGTAGTTTAAGAATTGGTACCCTAAATCATCTGGTAGTGGTATACATGAGTTGCTCATTTGAAATTCTTCTGTGGCTTTTATGCTTTTGATTGGCTTCAATGCTCATAACAATATATATCTCTTCCATATAAAGTTCATGTGCTATGCCCAAGTCTATGAAAAACTTTATTTAATTAAAAATTTTCTTTTTTTACTAAATTTTTCTAACTTTTCAAACTTAAAAAATTTCAAGGCCATGGTCTTATGCGAGTACCATCGACAAGTTCTCCAAGTTCTTCATTGCCATGTACATCAAAATGCAATCCTCCAACCAACCATAGTTGTCATCTACTTCACAAGGAAAACCATCACTTTCAACATCGTCATATGAACCACAATACCATCAACAAGTTTTGCTAGTCCAGGTTTGTTAGTTTTGAGTATGATCATGTTTTATAATTTTGACCAAGGTTTGATAGTTTTGAGATTTTGATTTAATAGTTTGAGATTCTAGCTTAAATTATAGGTTGCAATGGTAGTTTAGATTTGTGGATGTGGCTAGCTATAGTATTTTTTGCAGTGGCTTGGTTTGTGATTCTGAAAGTTTTCTTATGATTTTTGGAAACAAGTATAACATGTTTTAAGACTTAAGCATGTTTACAGTTCATTATTTTGTTTGAATTCAGATTTGAAAATTAGAGTTTGCAATTGAGTCCCTACGTTAAAATTAAATTTCTATAATTCTTGGATTAGATTTTGATTAGTATCTGATGTGAGACCTGACTCGCTTAGTTTGAGGATATTTGGAGTCTTGTTGTGAACCTGAAGTGTTGTGAGGTTGTAGTTGGACAGTTTTTCATATAAAAATGCGTTTATCTTGTTTAACAGGTTTAAAAAATTTTGGGTTAGTCATATGTATGTTGTTTTGTTGCTGAAATTTTCGAAGTACCCGGTTATAATTAAGATAGGGACTTTAAGAATGTCGCTAGGTTAGGTATAGAAACCTAAGACGTTACACATTCAATCACTTTTGGTCTTTTTGTTGATATTGTTTGTTGCGAGGTTTAACTGCTTGTTGATTTTTGCATGAGCTGGTGTTTTATAATGTTGCAATTCTAATGTGTAAAACTGATTATAAGTTTTAATGTTTATTTGTTATATTGGTTCATGAGTTAGAGTTTAAATCATGATTTATAAAAGATATTTTGGTTTTTTAATTTATCAGGTGAATGAAAGGATAACACATGCAGTTGCATATTCATGGGGGAATTGTTAGTACGCAACCATTTCATCAACTCTTAGTTGTTTTTTAGTGTATGAACTTTTTGGGACTATATAGGTAGTTATTTTAATTATTTGGATTATGAATTTGCAACTTTCTTTATATGTAAGTATTTTAATTTATTTGCTATAACAAACTTTTGATTTTATTAATGTAGTACTTAATTTTTTGTGCTAGGAATTTGAAGATTTTATGTATATCTTTATGAGAAATTTGAGGATTTGCATTTTTTTAGTTGTCTATATACATGATGAGACAAGCGACTTCAATAGATATATATGTTTTTAGTTTTGAAAATGTATTTAAATACATTATAAACAAATTTAAGTTGATTTTTCAATATAAAAACATTTGAATAAAAAAAATATAAATGTAAACAAAAAAATATAAACTATTAAAAGTCAATTAATACGTCTATCATAGCAAAATTAAAAATGTTATGTTATATTTTTTATAGCATTATTTCATCGCTATAAAAAATGTTATTAAAGACCAATCATAGCTTTTTTCGTAACGTCGTGAAATATTTCTATAACATTACAATGACGCAATAAAAAATGGACATTTTTATAGCATTTTCAATAGCGTTGAATAAATGCAATGAAAAGTTAGAGACTTTCAATAACATTAGCTACAACAGCATGGTAAAAACGTTATGATATGTCATTTATAACATTTTCTTATGACTATAAAAAATGCTATTAAAGAGAAATCATAGCGTTTTTTCAACGTTATGACAAGTTTCCATAACATTAAAGTAATGCAATAAAAATAAACTTTTTATAGCATTTTCAATAGCGTCGAAAAAACGCTATAAAAAGTTAGAGACTTTCAATAACATCAGCTACAATAACGTGGTAAAAACGCTATGATATGTCTTTTATATCGTTTTTTTACAGCTATAAGAAACGCTATTAAAGAGAAATCATAGCGTTTTTTCCAACGCTATGAAAGGTATCCATAACATTAGAATAACACAATAAATATAGACTTTCTACAGCGATTTCGATAGCGGGAAAAAAACGCTATTAAAAGTCTCAGACTTTCAATAACATGGGCTACGACAGCGTTTCATAAAACGCTATCGTAGCCTTACGATAGCGTTTTTTGAATGCTATCGTATGTGATTTTTCCTGTAGTGATGGTTTGTTGCTTAAAAAGACTTTCAATGAGGCAAATGAAATTTTGAACGCAATTGTTGCAAATCACAGTCAATTCGGAGAAGAAGAAACACCATCTAGAAGCAATGTCAAGGTCCAAGAAGTCAATCATCTCAAGACACTATCATAGCGAATGTTAACTATGAAGGATATGCTTATGAATCTTACTTTAGGGAATCAAGTTCAAGTTGCAACCGTGAGCCAAGTTTCAATCCCGATGTGCACTACTTGCAATGAAGAGCACTCATTTGAAGATTTTTTTCAAAATCCAGCTTCAGTATGTTTTGTAGGTGCACAGAATAGAATAAATTCTTATTCCAAAACATATAATCCATGATGGAGACAACACCCTAACTTATCTTGGGGAGGACAAAATGCAAGTACATCCAATGCAACCCCTTTTGTTAAGCAGAGAGAACCACCAGGATTCAATGGTCAAGCTCAACTAAAGATTGCATAGCCTTTGCAGCTGCAAATGCAGCAACAAACAATGCAAGTGCAACCCCAATCAACAACAAACTTGGAAAATCTTATGAGGGAACTAATGACTAAGAATGATGTTGTAATTCAAAGTCAAACAGCTTCCTTGAGGAATCTTGAATCTCAAATTGGACAGTTAGCTGAGGAAATGAGGAACAGACCAATAGGGACCCTACCAAGCAATACAGAGAACCCGAAAAGGGAAGGCCTAAGCAAGGATAAGACCTCCATTACCTTGATCAGTCTCAAGTAATTCGAGTATGAGATTGTGTAAATATGTATACTATTTCGGTTGTTTTGTTTTGTTTTCTTTTGTTTATCTTTATCATGTTTTCTTTTATTTTTGCTTGATTAAAATAAAAAATTCAAAAAGAGTGTGCAAAATTTTTAGAGTAGTGGAAAAGCAAGAAAATCAAGTCTTGTAAATCAAGACTTGCATTTTCATGATTTTCCAAAATTCTATCTTAGTTCTTCTTCAAATTTTGGGAAAAATACACTTTTGGTCCTTGAGGTTTGGGTTAAGTGACACTTTGGTCCCTGAGTTTTCAAACTCAACAAAAATACCCCTGAGGTTTGAGATAAGGAGCACTTTGGTCCCTGCCGTCAACTTTTCTGTTAAATTTTAACGGTTGCTGACATGCCACTATTATTTTAATATAAAAATTATATTTTTTAATTTTTTAAATAAAAAATATTAAAATAATAAATAATATTATTTTTATCATTATTTATTATTTCTCCCCCTCTCTCTCTTTTTCTTCTTCTTCTTCTCCATCTTCATCCTCTTCATCCTCTTCATCCTCTTCCTCCTTCTTCTTCTTCCTATCTCCAGCGGCCGGCGATCACCGTCGCCGCTGCCGGCTGCTGGCGACTATTTTTTTTTCCTTCTTATTCTCTTCTTTTTTCTTTTCCCTCGCCTCTTTCCACTGTTTAAAAAAAAAAGAAAAAAGAAGAAAAAAAAGAACGGGTCTCCAGCGCCGGAGAAGTTGTGAGAGAGAAGAGGGTGAGTGAAAAGAGAAATGTGTGGCTCAGTGACTGAAAAGGCAGGAAAGAAGAAGGGTTACGTGGCCGCTTTAGATCCACACAACACATGGGTTCTTTTGTCTTATTTTGATTGGTAAGCTCACAACCCATTTAACATAACTAGGCAAATAATTGCATGTTTTGAGATCTCCTCTCCACGAGAAGAAGCTCATCTTCAATGGCAACGGACCAGAGCAGAATGAGAACAGTGGACAGGATCAGCCAACTCCCTGATAGCCTTCTCCATCAAATCCTCTCCTTACTAAACACCAAAACAGTCGTCCAAGCTTGCGTTTTATCCAAAAGATGGAAAAAAACTATGGACTACCATTCCAACCTTGAACTCTGACTACACTTCCTACAAATTTTCTCATTCAAGTTATGGGAACAAGGGTGGTGGTGCTCCTTTCGCGAGTTCATTTTGCGAGTTCTCTCATCCCGAGCAAACGGCCGGCATCGGAGACGGAGGAAGGAGGTCCCTCCTCCCTCCTCCCTCCCCGGTCTCTGTTTTTTTTAACAGTGGAAAGAGGGGAGGAAAAAGGAAAAAGAAGAGAAGAAGAAGAAAGAAAAAAAAATAGTCGCCGGCAGCGGCGGCGACGGTGACCTCCGGCCGTTGGAGATAGGAAGAAGAAGGAGGAAGAGGATGAAGAGGAAGAAGATGGAGAAGAAGAAGAAGAAAAGAAAGAGAAAGGGAGGAATAATAAATAATGATAAAAATAATATTATTTATTATTTTAATATTTTTTATTTAAAAAAATTAAAAAAATATAATTTTTATATTAAAATAATAGTGCCACGTCAGCAATCGTTAAAATTTAACAGAAAAGTTGACGGCAGGGACCAAAGTGCTCTTTATCTCAAACCTCAGGGGTATTTTTGTTGAGTTTGAAAACTCAGGGACCAAAGTGTCACTTAACCTAAACCTCAGGGACCAAAAGTGTATTTTTCCCTCAAATTTTTAAATTCTTCTTCAAATTTGGACATTTATCCTGTGTGAGCGCTCTAAATATTTTGATTAAGTGTGCAGAAGATAGGTGCAGGAGAAGGAAAAAGCAATTGGAAAAAGGGCAGGATTTGCGATGCAAATGTGGTCGCAAATCTACCTTGTGCTAAATAAGGAAATTTTTCTTGTAGCAATTTACGCCGCACTTGCGGGCGCAATTCTAGGAAAATTAGTGGGCATAGAGTGACGTCATTTAAAATTGCAAAAATCAATTAAGGGAAGTTCGAAATGTATAAATAACGGAAGATTTGACTTAGGTCAATTATCTTTTGAACTCCCTCAACGTTTCTCTCTCGCCCAAAGCTCCCGCCAAGCTCCAAGCTTTCTCCAACCACCATCGCCACCATGCTCCAAGCTTTCTCCGGCGGTGTGTTTCCTCTCACTCAACTTCTCAATCGAAGAACCCCCCTTCAGCTCGAAAAACTCAAACGGGTTCTTCTTCTGAGAGGTTGAAGGTGGTTTCTCGCCCTTCTCCTCCTTCATGACAGGAAAATACTCGTCAAACAAGTCGTACGACCTCTATTCGATCGAAACCACAAGGTAACCTCCAACGCCCATCTACTCGTGCAGGAATGCACTGAAGAGAGTGGGAGAATGACTTGAGAAGAGCAGCTGAGAAAAGCCAAAAGGCTATTGAAGAGGCTACACTTGAATCTGATGAGGAAGAAGAAGATGACACGCCCCTTGTCCTTAAACCGAAAGTTGTACGAATTAAGGAAAGGGAGAAAGCAGAGAAGAAAGTGGGAATGAAGTATTTGAGAAGGAAGAAGAAGGATGAAGTTGAGCCATGCACTCAGGTTGCGGCCACGAATGTGGAGCAACCTGAAAATTTGAATGCAGATCGACCAGAAATTGCGACCGCAAACATAGTCGATCTTGAGGAAACAGTACTAGTTCTTGAGGTTCAGGCTTCAACAATTCTAGCTGCTAATCCATCTAAACTAAGAGCCAAACGACCATCACGATGGGGCCCAGAGTTGGAGCAGTCGCCCGAGAAAAAGACTGGAATAAAGTGGTTGCAGACACCATATGGCTAGCAAAGGCCAGGGCCGCCCAAATTAGAGATGAGCTTTGGGCTCAAGAAAGAAGCCAAGAAAAAGGCCAAGAAAAAGCAAAAAGAAGAAGAACAAGTTGCACTAGACTTTGCAGCTTCATGTCTCAAAGACTCAGTGGATGCCACTGAGAAAGAAGAAGAAGAAGAGATTGTGCCCGCTTCTGAGGGCCAATCTAAAGAAAATGCAGAGGATTTTGCGGTTGCAAACACGACGCAAACAGGGCAAGAACCAGAGATTTCACCAATTCTTGAGGTGCAATCTAATGAGCAAATCCCTCCACCACCACATGAGGAAGAAAATGTGCACGAGGACCAAAATGATGCAATGTTCGAGGACTTGTTAGAGCACGAGCAAGAAAAGGAGCAGCAGGCTCGTGTTTTCGAAGATGAGGTCTAAGAAATCTCTATGGACCAAATGCCCAAGAGGGACAGAGAAGGAGATGATAGTGAGGCGAATGGAAGGCTAAGAAGAAGAAAAAGACAAAATTTTCCTTAAGGAGGCCAAGCACTAGGGGAGCGACTTGCTGAGAAGAGAAGAGAAAAAGAAGGTAAATTCGATTTACTTGTATTAGAGACTTGTCTCGTTGAACATGATGAGTTTGCCTGGATACTGGATTCGGGAGCCACTAATCATGTTTGTTCTTCTTTTCAGGGAAATAATTTCCAGCAGCTGGTAGAGGGTGAAATGACGCTCAAGGTCGGAACGGGAGACGTCGTTTCAGCTCGTTCAGTGGGAGCTGCAAAATTATTCTTTAGAAATAGGTTTTTAATTTTAGAGGACTTGTACTTGGTTCCTAGAATTAAAAGGAACCTAATTTCTGTTTCAGCTTTGTTAGAACAATGTTATACTATTTCCTTCTTGCTTAATGAAGCTTTAATTTCAAAGAATGGAATTTACATATGTTCAGCTAAGCGTGAGAATAATTTGTTTGTGTTAAGACCAAATGATGCTAGGGCCATTTTAAGTCATGAAATGTTTAAAACGGCCGAAACGCAAAACAAAAGGCAAAAAGTTTCTCCTTTAAGTAACAACACGTATCTTTGGCATCTTCGTCTTGGTCATATTAACATCGATCGGATCGATCGTTTGGTTAAAAATGGGCTTCTAAGTGACATAGAAGATACATCTTTACCACCCTGTGAATCGTGTCTCGAGGGTAAAATGACCAAGAGACCTTTTACTGGAAAAGGTTACAGGGCCAAAGAACCACTTGAACTAATACATTCGGATCTTTGTGGTCCTATGAATGTAAAGGCTCGAGGTGGTTTTGAATACTTCATCTCGTTCATAGATGATTATTCACGATACGGTTACTTGTACCTAATGGGCCATAAGTCTGAGGCTCTTGAAAAGTTCAAGGAGTTTAAGGCTGAGGTAGAAAACTTATTAGGTAAAACAATTAAAACACTTCGATCAGATCGAGGTGGAGAGTATTTAGATCAGCGATTCCAAGACTATATGATAGAACATGGAATCCAATCACAACTCTCAGCACCTGGTACACCTCAGCAAAATGGTGTATAAGAAAGGAGAAACAGAACCTTGTTAGACATGGTTCGATCTATGATGAGCTATGCTCAGTTGCCTAGCTCGTTTTGGGGGTATGCAGTAGAGACTGCAGTACATATTCTTAACAGTGTTCCCTCAAAAAGTGTTTCTGAAACTCCTTTTGAGTTATGGAGGGGGCGTAAACCTAGTTTGCGTTACTTTCGAATCTGGGGTTGTCCTGCACATGTGTTAGTGACAAATCCTAAGAAATTGGAATCACGTACGAGAATATGCCAATTTGTTGGGTACCCGAAAGAAACGAGAGGTGGTCTTTTCTATGACCCTCAAGATAATAAAGTATTTGTATCGACAAATGCAACTTTCTTGGAGGAAGACCACATACGAGATCATCGACCACGAAGTAAGTTAGTATTAGGAGAAGCTACAGAAGGATCAACAAGGGTTGTTGATGAACCTGGTCCTTCAACAAGAGTTGTTGGAGAATGCAGTTCTTCTCGTCAATCTAGTCCTCCTCACGTAGTGGGAGAGCTTCGACGCAGTGGGAGGGTTGTGATACAACCTAACCGCTACTTGGGTTTAACAGAAACACAAGTAGTCATACCTGATGACGGCATAGAAGATCCATTGTCTTATCGTCAGGCAATGAATGATGTAGATAAGGACGAGTGGGCCAAAGCCATGGACCTTGAAATGGAGTCCATGTACTTCAATCAAGTTTGGGAACTTGTAGATCTACCTGAAGGGGTCAAACCCATTGGTTGTAAATGGATCTATAAGAGAAAAAGAGATGCTGCTGGGAAAGTACAGACTTTCAAAGCAAGACTTGTAGCAAAGGGTTATACCCAACGAGAAGGAGTGGACTATGAAGAAACTTTTTCTCCAGTTGCTATGCTAAAGTCCATAAGAATCCTCTTATCCATTGCCACATTTTATGATTATGAAATTTGGCAAATGGATGTCAAGACAGCTTTTCTGAATGGCAATCTTGACGAGAGTATTTTTATGTCTCAACCCGAAGGGTTCATATCCCAAGGTCATGAGCAAAAGGTTTGCAAACTGAATCGATCCATTTATGGGTTGAAACAGGCTTCTCGATCTTGGAATATTAGATTTGATACTGCGATCAAATCTTTTGGTTTTGACCAGAATGTTGATGAGCCTTGTGTATACAAGAAGATCAACAAGAATAAAGTAGCTTTCCTCGTACTTTATGTAGACGACATCCTACTCATTGGGAATGATGTAGGGTATCTGTCTGACGTAAAAGAATGGCTAGCAGCTCAATTCCAAATGAAAGATTTGGGTGAGGCCCAGTATGTTCTTGGGATCCAGATTATTCGGGATAGAAAGAACAAATCGCTAGCTTTGTCTCAGGCAACGTATATTCGATGCAGAACTCCAAAAAGGGCTTGTTGCCTTTCAGGCATGGGGTTCACTTGTCTAAGGAACAGTCTCCTAAGACACCTCAAGAGGTTGAGGATATGAGACGGATTCCCTACGCCTCTGCCGTGGGTAGCTTAATGTATGACATGCTATGCACGAGGCCTGACATTTGTTATGCTGTAGGGATTGTCAGCAGATATCAGTCAAATCCAGGGTTAGACCATTGGACCGCCGTTAAAGGAATCCTCAAGTATCTTAGGAGAACGAGAGATTACATGTTGGTGTTTGGGGCTAAGGAGTTAGTTCTCACGGGTTACACCGACTCTGACTTCCAAACTGACAAGGATTCTAGGAAATCTACGTCAGGGTCAGTTTTCACCCTTAACGGGGGAGCTGTAGTTTGGAGGAGCATAAAGCAGGGATGTATAGCAGACTCCACGATGGAGGCTGAATATGTAGCTACTTGTGAAGCAGCTAAGGAAGCTGTTTGGCTAAGGAAGTTCTTGACAGATTTGGAAGTTGTTCCAAATATGAACTTGCCCATTACGTTATACTGTGACAACAGTGGGGCTGTAGCCAATTCAAAGGAACCTCGCAGCCACAAAAGAGGTAAACACATAGAGAGGAAGTACCATCTAATTCGAGAGATTGTGCAAAGAGGAGATGTGGTCGTGACCAAGATCGCTTCCGAGCATAACATTGCTGATCCGTTTACGAAGGCCCTCTCGGCTAAAGTGTTCGAGGGTCATCTAGACAGTCTAGGTCTGCGAGATATGTATATAGCGTAATCTAGGGCAAGTGGGAGATGTGTAATGGGTGTAAGGATGCCCTAGTTTATTGTATTTTGTATATTTACCTATTATGTAATGTACAAACATACATGTACCGTTTCCAGCTTTGGATTATTTCGTATATACTTTCCCTGTAACTTGAGTTTTAGTTCAAGTGGGAGTTTGTAGTAAATGTACATTTGACCGAACATTAATAAAGTGATGTCTTATTCAATGTTTGTATTATATCTTGTCTTATTAACCCTAATCCAATAAACTAAACATCCATGGCTAATATAATGAGGCTTGAACTAGTATGTAGGGACATACGGGGATCAATGTTCAAGTTTTAGCCTAAAGGGTCTGTAGTATAGGGATAAGGCTGGGTACCTTATCCTGGTGACACTATGGATACGGCTCGCTTTGTATATTGATACATACGTTGTGATCCAACGCGTTCATGTGGTTGACATGCGAGTGGGGGTATCCTGTGCAATGAGTTTGCACAAAGACCGGACCGCGAAATAGTTAACCACTAACTTTAACACCGTTAGTTAGCTCGGTTTCTATTTCACTAGGATGACCTAGGCAACTTGGCCTTAATCCTGAGTGGATTATGGACTCCTGTCCATGAGGGATTGTCCTTTGATTTGTACGGGTGAGAGTGGCCAGTTCGCCGACTCAATAAGCCTACCATTTTGGGGACAAGACCGAGTGGGGAGCTGGGAACGTAGTCTTACAAGATGGAATTCACTCCTTCCTGATATGAGGGTAAGTAGAGGTGTGTTCCCTTAAGTGGTGTCTCCGGGTCTTGAACAATGGGCCCTACCCTCTTTATGGCACGAGAGGGTTTTCTGTTTGATGGTTGGACCACAAACAGGTTGTTCATTAGAGGAGCACTGGTACTTAAGGATCAAGAGGTAGCCCAGGGGTAAAACGGTAATTTGACCTAGCTGGGGTACGAACACACGTGAAGGGCTAACTTGCTGATGACGGTCAATATCCGTGGACACAGAAATATGTCTACAGTGAGAAGAGTGCAGCTGTGGTTCTTTAGTAGAGTGAACCACAGTTAACGAATATTGATTAACTTGGTTAATGAGTTTAACCAACTAATCTCATATCGTTGGAGCTTCTGATCTGTAGGTCCATTAGGTCCCACCGGTAGCTCATTTAGGGCGTTGAGGTAAAATTCTAAGGATGGATTGAATATTCGAAGGTGTTCGAATATTATACTAAAATATGAATTTGGTTCATATTAAAACTATAGGTTATAATTAATATGCATTGGATGTATATTAATACTATAGTTTTGAGAGAGAAAATAGTAATTGAATATGTGATGTTCAATTTTATTTTATTAATTAATTAATTTCGAATTAATTAATTGATTTAGTTTAATTAAATTTGATTTAATTAAACTATAAGATAAGAGGGATATTAATTTAAATTGGATTTAAATTAATGTTTTTTTAATTAATTTAGATTAATTAAAATATAATTAATTGTAATTTAAAATTATGATTTTAAAATTATAATTAATTAAAATATCAGATAACTGATATTTCAGTTATCTGAAATTATGGTTTTTTAAAATAAAGAGAGACGTGGTCAGTCTGCTGTTGCAGAAATCACGCCCTAGTCTCACGCCTATCTCTCCCTCTCTATCGTTCTCTCTCAATACTGCTCTCTCTCTCAGAGAATACAGAACGATTGAATCCAGAAAAATCCTTAGTATTTTTGCTCCCACAAGCACCTAACGCAATATCCTATTCGAGAATACCGGTGAATCCTCGTGGTGGTGTTCCTGCAATTTTTTCCAGCAAGATCAAGGTGTGACTGCTGCTGTTTCTTGGGAGAAAATCGAAGGATTTTGGCGAAAAGTTCAAGGATTTCTTCAAAGGTAAATTGTTCTTGAACTAGGGTCAATAGGACCCAATTCTAGATTAGATCTAGAATTTTTCTCTTGTTTTAAGCATGCTTGTATCTATTTTACAGCAGTGAATTGTCTATTGTTATCGCTGTAAAATTTAATTCTTTTTGCCGTCGTATTGGTATCCCAATCGGCGTTTTTATTCGAAAAGGTCTTTGTGGTTTTCCGCTGCGCAAAGGGCTTTTATCCCTTCAGTCCAGCACACGTGCTTGTGACAAATCCTAAGAAACTGGAACCTCGTTCAAAACTGTGCCAATTTGTTGGTTACCCTAAAGAAACGAGAGGTGGTTATTTCTACGACCCACAAGAAAATAAGGTGATTGTATCGACAAACACCACTTTCTTAGAGGAAGACCACATGAGAGATCATAAACCACGCAACAAAATAATATTCGAAGAAGCTACTGAAGAATCATCAAGAGTTGTTGATGAAGTTGGACCTTCAACAACGGTTGATGAAGGAACTAGTTCTTCAGATCCATCCCGTCCATCTCAAACGTTGGGAATGCCTCGACGCAGTGGGAGGGTTGTGTTACAACCTGACCGCTACCTGGGTTTAACTGAAACTCAGGTTGTCATACCTAATGATGGCATTGAGGATCCATTGTCCTATCGACAGGCAATGAATGACGAAGATAAGGATGAATGGGTCAAAGCCATGAACCTGGAAATGGAGTCAATGTACTCCAATTCTGTATGGGAACTTACAGATCTACCAAATGGGGTAAAACCCATAGGGTGCAAATGGATCTATAAGAGAAAAAGAGATGCAGCTGGAAAGGTACAGACCTTCAAAGCTAGACTAGTGGCAAAGGGTTATACCCAAAAGGAAGGGGTTGACTATGAAGAAACCTTTTCTCATGTAGCCATGTTAAAGTCCATAAGAATTCTCTTATCCATAGCCACATATTATGACTATGAAATATGGCAAATGGACGTCAAGACTGCCTTTTTGAATGGTAATCTTGAAGAGAATATCTTCATGTCTCAACCCCGAAGGGTTCATAGCCCAAGGTCAGGAACAAAAGGTTTGTAAGCTCAATCGATCCATTTATGGATTGAAACAAGCATCCAGATCATGGAATATTAGATTTGATACTGCAATCAGATCTTTTGGCTTTGACCAAAACGTTGATGAGCCTTGTGTGTACAAGAAAATCAACAAAAGGAAAGTAGCTTTTCTAATACTTTATGTAGACGATATCCTACTCATTGAGAATGATGTAGGATACCTCACTGACATTAAGAAATGGCTAGCAGCCCAATTCCAAATGAAAGATCTGGGAGAGGCTCAATATGTTCTGGGAATCCAAATCATTAGCGATCGTAAGAACAAAACGCTAGCCCTGTCTCAAGCAACGTATATTGACAAGATGTTGTCTCGATATTCGATGCAAAACTCCAAGAAGGGACTACTACCCTTCAGACATGGGGTACACCTGTCTAAGGAACAGTCTCCTAAGACACCTCAAGAAATTGAGAACATGAGACACATTCCCTACGCCTCAGCTGTGGGCAGCTTAATGTATGTTATGCTCTGCACTAGGCCTGACATATGTTATGCAGTGGGAGTAGTCAGTAGGTATCAGTCTAATCCAGGGTTGGACCACTGGGGAGCGGTTAAGAATATCCTCAAGTATCTTCGGAGAACGAGGGACTACATGCTTGTGTATGGAGCTAAGGATTTGATTCTTACTGGATACACTGACTCTGGCTTTCAAGCTGATAAGGATTCAAGGAAATCCACATCAGGGTCAGTATTCACCCTCAATGGAGGAGCAGTAGTATGGAGAAGCATCAAACAAGGATGCATAGCAGACTCAACCATTGAGGCTGAGTATGTAGCAGCTTGCGAAGCAGCTAAGGAGGCAGTATGGCTCAGAAAGTTCTTTGCCCATAACACTATACTGTGACAACAGTGGGGCTGTAGCAAACTCAAAAGAACCTCGAAGCCACAAACGAGGTAAACACATCGAGAGGAAGTATCACCTGATACGGGAGATTGTGCAACGAGGAGATGTGATCGTCACTAAGATCGCCTCGGAGCACAACATCGCTGATCCATTAACGAAGGCTCTCACGGCTAAAGTGTTTGAGGGTCATCTAGAGGGTCTAGGTCTACGAGATATGTATGCCATCTAATCTAGGGCAAGTGGGAGAAATGTATAATGGGTATAAGGATGCCCTAGTTCATTGTATTTCCAGCTTTAGATTATTGCATTTACATCCCACTAATTAGTGTTTTAGTTCAAGTGGGAGTTTGTTGGGATTTATGCCCTAAAACTCGTAGATAGTGAATGTAACCGTTGACCGGATATTAATGAAATAATATTGATATATTTTTCCATTAATTGTTATTAGTTATTTTATATTTGTCTTTGCCTAATAATAACCCTAATCCAATAAACTAGACATCCAAGGCTGTAATATGAGTCTTGAACTATATGTAGCGACATATGGGATCATTGTTCAAGAAACAGCCTAAAGGGTCTATAGTATAGGGATAAGACTGGGTGCCTTATCCTGGTGACACTATGGATACGGCCCACTTTGTATTTGATACAAACGCCGCGATCCAACGCGTTCGTGTAGGAGACATGCAAGTGGGGGTATCCTATGCAATGAGTTTGCATAAGACCGGACCGCGAAATAGTAACCACTGGTTATAACACCGTTAACTAGTTGGTTTTCTATTTCACTAGGACGACCTAGACAACTTAGTCTTAATCCTGAGTTGATTATGGACTCCTGCTCATGAGATATTGTCCTTTGATTTGTATGGGTGAGAGTGGCCAATACGCCGACTCAATAAGCCTACCACTTTGGGGACAAGACCGAATGGGGAGCTGGGAACGTAATCGTACAAGATGGAATTCACTCCTTCCCGACTTTAGGGAAGCAGATGAGTGTTCCCTTAAGTGGTTACTCCGAGTCTTGAACAAAGGGCCCTACCTTCTCAATGGCACGAGAGGGTTTTCTGTTTGATGGTTGGACCACAAACAGGTTGTTCATTAGAGGAGAATTGGTACTTAAGGAAATAGAGGTAACCCAGGGGTAAAACGGTAATTTGACCCAGCTGGTGTTACGGACACTCGTGAAGGACTAACTAGTCGATATTGGTCTAGATCCGTGGACACAGAAAATATGTCTGCAGTGAGAAGAGTGCAACTGTGAGTCTATAGTGGAATGTACACACAGTTAACGAATATTGATTAATGTGGTTAATGAGTTTGACCAATTAATCTCACATCGTTGGAGCTTCTGATCTGCAGGTCCATTAGGTCCCACTGGTAGCTCGTAAAGTAATTTGAGCCAACTAAGTAATAAAAGTAAATTGAAAATGTTCAATTTATTAAGGGAAACAAATATAATATATATTGATATATTATTATGAGAGAAATTAATATTTGAAAAGTTCAAATATAAATTTATGGAAGTTTGAAAGAGTTCAAAATAATGAATTAATTAATTTCAGACCTAAAATGTGTTTGGGCAAATTAATTAATTCTAGGCCGGGAATTAAATATGTGATATTTAATTGGTGGTTAATTAATTAAAGAATTCATTAACCGGGAATTAATCAATTATGGAAATAATTAATCACTTAAGGAAGTGATTAATCATTTATGGAAATGATCTAATCACTTATGGAAGTAATTAGTCATTTGTGGAAAAGATTAATCAATTATGGAATTGATTGATCGTGATTGATTAATTAAAGAATAAGATTGAATCAATCATGGAAAAGATTGATTTAATTGATTATTTTATTCATGGCCTCTCTTCTATAAATAGAACACTAGACCTAATTGGTCATGACACTTGACACTCTTGAAAGACAAGACCTAGAATTCTCTCTAGCCTCCCTCTTAGAGAAAGACTCCCACAAGTCTTTTGCCTCCAAGACTTAGAGACATACCGGTGTAACCTCTGTGGTGATTGTGTCATTAAAAGAAGAAAATTCCAGCGATCAAGAGGCAAGAAGGCTGCTGCGTTTTCGTTCGTTGGAGCGTTGTTGGCGAAGAACGGTCAAGTCTACATCGAAGGTATGTGACGGTTCTTCCCCTTTTTTTAGAAAAGTATTAAAAATAAATTTAGATTTATTTTTAGCATGTTTAAACCGATTTTACAGCGGCTTTAAAGTATGTTTAAAGTTTTGTTTGAGTTATCGTAACGGTATTTTATTGTTAATTAATATACGGCGTAAGGTCCAATCGATGCGCTTCCGCTGCGTGGGGACTTTTATTCCCTTCAATCGGCATCAGAGCCATCGCTGTCCCTATTAATTAATTTTAAAAGTTGCGATAGGCTCTAATAGGTGGGATTTATGCATAATGTATGTTCGGTTTGCATTGAACTGTTTGGGTTAATTTTATGGCCATAGATTTTATTTTTATGTGATTTTGGTCATGTAAGGCCCGGTGTTTCGGGTATTTTATGTAAAATCGAGTCCTATGTAAGTCCGGGTCTAGAATAGGTTTTTATGAGATAAAAATCGGAGCAATCGCCGCTGAAATCGGGGCCGAAATCGGAGAATCGATGCTGCTGCCGCCCAGATTCTGCCTCCAGACGCAACAGCGTCGGGACGCTCCTTCAACAGCGTCTCGACGTTGTCTCGATACCGAAGGCGCTCGGTAAGGAAAGCACACAGCGTCGGGACGCTACCTCAACAGCGTCTCGACGCTGTCTCGATTACGCAGGCGCCAGATATGGAAAACGCACAGCGTCGGGACGCTATCATCACAGCGTCTCGACGCTGTCACGATGGAGGCGCGACCTAGGGATTCAACAGGCGCGGTTCAAGGCGTGGCCGGTCCGGTTCGGACCGGTTCGGCTGGGCTGGGACCTATTTGGTCCGGTTCAGCCAATTTTTTGCATGGTTCGTGATTTTGGAGGCCGGTTTGAGGTGGTTCGGGGCGGTTCGTGCTGTCTAGACCAATTCCGGAGCTGTACATGGATTTTTTAGGATAGAATTTAGCTAAATTAATGTAATTTAATGCTTTATTTTATCCTAGGGGCCAAAATTAACCGGTTCAATTGCTATTTATATGCTTTATGGATGTCATATAGAATATTTAATCCCACCTTAGGTTATAAACATGCTCATGCATTTTTATATATTATAAATTGTTATAATGTATGTTTAAATGCATGGTTTTGTTTTCATATTTTTAATATAAGTGTATATTAATTATATGAAAAATTTGAAAGCATGAAGCATGTCATTTCTTAAATTAAATATAAATAGTTATGTTTAATGTGATGAATGAAGCATGCTTGTTTGATTTTCTTGATTGGCTTATAATTGTTATAATAAAAGAAAATCAAAAATTGCGTGAAGATTCTTGATTATAGGATTAATCATTAAAATTTGAAATAGTTCTTTATTATTAATGATTAGAAACCGTCAATCTATAATCAAGATTTGCATGCAAACATAAGATCATAGGATGAATTGGATTAATTTTAAATTGTTTAAAATTAATTAGACCAGTTTCTAATAGGATTAGAATTTTTTTCTTACTTAGTATTTAAAAATAGTTTTAATTGACTAAGTAGGAAAAACATTGTTATGATTATAAGGGAACTCCACCGGTAATGTTCTGTCTAAGGCTGGGGGTATTTAAGTTAACGGTTTACGGAACACCTCCTACCTGGGAACTGACCTGGAACACCTGAGTTGAATTAATCATAGTTAAATGTTAGCATGCAATGTCACTAGGTTTATTAAAAGTGTTTAATGCACCTAGATCTTTAGAGTAAAGACCTTACATTACTGAGGTTATAAGGGAACTCTCTCGGTAAAGTTCTGTCTAAGGTTGGGGGTATTTAAGTTGACGGTTTACGGAACACCTCCTACCTGGGAACTGACCCGAACATTGAGTTGAATTAACCATAGTAATGTTGACTTGCAATGTTGGGTTTATTAAAAGAAGTTTAATTCACCCAAAAGATTGCAGTTGAATCCTTTCCATAATTGTTATAATAGGATCAAACTTAGATAGATTGACTTAGCCGAATACTATCTAAGTTAAACAACCCTATATTAACCTTATGACATTTTCAGTGGGAGGAAAATTACAAAACGAGATTTAAATCAAGTTTTGCTCCTATGTCCCTATATTCACAACGTGAGATTCATGCTCGGCTTCGAGTCGCCTTAGGAGCGGCCTCCCTTCGGAAAGTGTTTGCATGAATCAATATCAAGGTGAATGGGAAAAATGTCTAGAGTAAGTGGGAGCGGGACACGTGTCAACGTATCCCTCGGTCTCCGCCCATAGTTCACACCGTGAGAGTCCTATGATTCGCCTGCAGGTTGTCCTGGCGCAACCATCCCTTCGGAGGGCCTGGTCATAGGATTCGAAACATCGTGAACTCCTGAAAAGGATAGGAGCTCTTAGGCTAATCACCAACAGTTGTCTTTCCCTTCGGTAGCCTGTTGGTGCGTGCCTCTGAGATCTGAAAGTGGGAGGGTTACACTTACGAGGATAAGTTAAAAGTGTTAACAAATCCTTGACCGAACAACGGTGGCTAATGTCTATAGGAATATGAGTTATTCTGGAATTAGAATTAGCTGAGAGGTGTCTCATTTCAAAGGAAGAGTACCTGATCACCCTTCGGTGGCTGATATTCTAAACCTCTGAAACGTCGTTGCAAAACTAAATCGATAGTTTTAGGGTTTTGTGATTGTCTGTTTTGCTAAATTTATTGGATTGTGTGCAATTGTTTGCTTGTATGATGGGTTAAGGCAAAGATAACTAATACGGTCATTGTTTGTTTAAATTTCAGCAATGTCTTCCTCAATTGTCTCTCTGCTTAAAAATGAGAAATTAACCGGCAAAAATTATGCTACGTGGAAGTCGAACCTGAATACGATTCTTGTTTTCGATGATCTGCGGTTCGTCTTAACGGAGGATTGTCCTCCAGCCCCTGCTCGTAATGCATCCCAAGCAGTTAAGGATGCTTATGACCGCTGGACAAAGGCCAATGATAAGACTCGCGTCTATATCCTAGCCAGCTTATCTGAAGTTTTGGCTAAAAGGCATGAGAGCATGGTAACAGCGAGGGAGATTATGAACTCTCTCCAGGAGATGTTTGGACAACCGTCCTACCAACTCCACCATGACGCTCTCAAATACGTTTATAGCTGTCGCATGAAAGAGGGCACGTCTGTTCGGGAGCATGTCCGGGATATGATGGTCCAATTCAACGTGGCAGAGGCAAACGGGGCGGTCATAGATGAGCGTAGTCAGGTTGCATTCATCTTAGAATCTCTTCCGAAGAGTTTTCTACAGTTTCGAAGCAATGCAATGATGAATAAAATAACATTCAACCTGACTAGCCTCCTGAATGAGCTACAACTCTATCAGTCACTTCTTAAGAACAAGGGACAGATAGAAGGAGAGGCAAACGTTGTCCACTCTAAAAGAAAGTTCGAGAAGGGTTCATCCTCTGGAACTAAATCTGTAGCCACTTCTTCAAAGAAAACTCAGAAGAAGAAAGGAAACAAGGGGAAAGCTCCCAGCACTGCTGCTAAAAGCAAGGGAAAAGCCAAAGCTATGGCAGACAAGGGCAAGTGTTTCCACTGCAATGTAGATGGACATTGGAAGAGAAACTGCCCAAAGTACCTTGCTGAGAAAAAGAAGGAAAAGGAAGGTAAATTTGATTTACTCGTTTTAGAAACATGCCTGGTAGAACATGATGAGTTAACCTGGATACTTGATTCAGGAGCAACTAATCATGTTTGCTCTTCTTTTCAGGAAAATAGTTCCTTTCGGCAGTTGAACGATGGGGAAATGACACTCAGGATCGGAACTGGAGAAGTCATTTCAGCTAAAGCAGTGGGAGCTGCGAAGTTATTTTTTAGAAATAGATTCTTACTTTTAGAAAGTTTGTTAATCGTCCCCAAGATTAAGAGGAACTTAATTTCTATTTCATGTTTGATTGAACAATCGTATACAGTTACTTTTGATATGAATGAAGCGTTCATTTATAAAAATGGTGTACTTATTTGTTCAGCCAAATTGGAAAATAACTTGTGCGTTTTAAGACCAACCGAAAACAAAGCACTTTTAAATCACGAATTATTTAAAACTGCTGAAACTCAAAGTAAAAGGCAAAAGATTTCTCCATTAAGTAACAATACTAATCTTTGGCATCTAAGACTTGGTCATATAAACATCGATACGATCGGTCATTTGGTAAAGAATGGACTTCTAAGCAAGTTAGAAGATGATTCACTACCACCTTGTGAATCTTGTCTCGAGGGAAAAATGACCAAGAGACCCTTTACTGGAAAAGGTTACAGAGCCAAAGAACCCTTAGAGTTAATACATTCGGATCTGTGTGGTCCAATGAATGTAAAAGCTCGAGGAGGGTACGAATATTTCATCTCTTTTATAGATGATTATTCAAGATATGGTTACTTGTACCTAATGGGACATAAGTCTGAAGCCCTTGAAAAGTTTAAGGAGTTTAAGGCTGAAGTTGAAAACCTATTAGGTAAATCTATTAAAGTACTTCGATCTGATCGAGGAGGGGAGTATATGGATCAAAGATTCCAGGATTATATGATAGAACATGGAATCTAATCTCAACTCTCAGCCCCTGGTACACCTCAACAGAATGGTGTGTCAGAAAGGAGAAATAGAACCTTGTTGGACATGGTTCGATCAATGATGAGCTATGCTCAATCGCCTAGCTCGTTTTGGGGGTATGCAGTAGAGACTGCAGTATACATCTTGAACAATGTTCCCTCGAAAAGTGTTTCTGAAACACCTTTGGAATTATGGAAGGGGCGTAAACCTAGTTTGCATCACTTTCGCATCTGGGGTTGTCCAGCACACGTGCTTGTGACAAATCCTAAGAAACTGGAACCTTGTTCAAAACTGTGCCAATTTGTTGGTTACCCTAAAGAAACGAGAGGTGGTTATTTCTACGACCCACAAGAAAATAAGGTGATTGTATCGACAAACGCCACTTTCTTAGAGGAAGACCACATGAGAGATCATAAACCACGCAGCAAAATAATATTAGGAGAAGCTACTGAAGAATCATCAAGAGTTGTTGATGAAGTTGGACCTTCAACAAGGGTTGATGAAGGAACTAGTTCTTCAGATCCATCCCGTCCATCTCAAACGTTGGGAATGCCTCGACGCAGTGGGAGGGTTGTGTTACAACCTGACCGCTACTTGGGTTTAACTGAAACTCAGGTTGTCATACCTAATGATGGCATTGAGGATCCATTGTCCTATCGACAGGCAATGAATGACGAAGATAAGGATGAATGGGTCAAAGCCATGAACCTGGAAATGGAGTCAATGTACTCCAATTCTGTATGGGAACTTACAGATCTACCAAATGGGGTAAAACCCATAGGGTGCAAATGGATCTATAAGAGAAAAAGAGATGCAGCTGGAAAGGTACAGACCTTCAAAGCTAGACTAGTGGCAAAGGGTTATACCCAAAAGGAAGGGGTTGACTATGAAGAAACCTTTTCTCATGTAGCCATGTTAAAGTCCATAAGAATTCTCTTATCCATAGCCACATATTATGACTATGAAATATGGCAAATGGACGTCAAGACTGCCTTTTTGAATGGTAATCTTGAAGAGAATATCTTCATGTCTCAACCCGAAGGGTTCATAGCCCAAGGTCAGGAACAAAAGGTTTGTAAGCTCAATCGATCCATTTATGGATTGAAACAAGCGTCCAGATCATGGAATATTAGATTTGATACTGCAATCAGATCTTTTGGCTTTGACCAAAACGTTGATGAGCCTTGTGTGTACAAGAAAATCAACAAAAGGAAAGTAGCTTTTCTAATACTTTATGTAGACGATATCCTACTCATTGAGAATGATGTAGGATACCTCACTGACATTAAGAAATGGCTAGCAGCCCAATTCCAAATGAAAGATCTGGGAGAGGCTCAATATGTTCTGGGAATCCAAATCATTAGCGATCGTAAGAACAAAACGCTAGCCCTGTCTCAAGCAACGTATATTGACAAGATGTTGTCTCGATATTCGATGCAAAACTCCAAGAAGGGACTACTACCCTTCAGACATGGGGTACACCTGTCTAAGGAACAGTCTCCTAAGACACCTCAAGAAATTGAGAACATGAGACACATTCCCTACGCCTCAGCTGTGGGCAGCTTAATGTATGCTATGCTCTGCACTAGGCCTGACATATGTTATGCAGTGGGAGTAGTCAGTAGGTATCAGTCTAATCCAGGGTTGGACCACTGGGGAGCGGTTAAGAATATCCTCAAGTATCTTCGGAGAACGAGGGACTACATGCTTGTGTATGGAGCTAAGGATTTGATTCTTACTGGATACACTGACTCTGGCTTTCAAGCTGATAAGGATTCAAGGAAATCCACATCAGGGTCAGTATTCACCCTCAATGGAGGAGCAGTAGTATGGAGAAGCATCAAACAAGGATGCATAGCAGACTCAACCATTGAGGCTGAGTATGTAGCAGCTTGCGAAGCAGCTAAGGAGGCAGTATGGCTCAGAAAGTTCTTGACTGATTTGGAAGTGGTTCCGAATATGAACGTGCCCATAACACTATACTGTGACAACAGTGGGGCTGTAGCCAACTCAAAAGAACCTCGAAGAAACAAACGAGGTAAACACATCGAGAGGAAGTATCACCTGATACGGGAGATTGTGCAACGAGGAGATGTGATCGTCACTAAGATCGCCTCGGAGCACAACATCGCTGATCCATTAACGAAGGCTCTCACGGCTAAAGTGTTTGAGGGTCATCTAGAGGGTCTAGGTCTACGAGATATGTATGCCATCTAATCTAGGGCAAGTGGGAGAAATGTATAATGGGTATAAGGATGCCCTAGTTCATTGTATTTCCAGCTTTAGATTATTGCATTTACATCCCACTAACTAGTGTTTTAGTTCAAGTGGGAGTTTGTTGGGATTTATGCCCTAAAACTCGTAGATAGTGAATGTAACCGTTGACCGGATATTAATGAAATAATATTGATATATTTTTCCATTAATTGTTATTAGTTATTTTATATTTGTCTTTGCCTAATAATAACCCTAATCCAATAAACTAGACATCCAAGACTGTAATATGAGTCTTGAACTATATGTAGCGACATATGGGATCATTGTTCAAGAAACAGCCTAAAGGGTCTATAGTATAGGGATAAGACTGGGTGCCTTATCCTGGTGACACTATGGATACGGCCCACTTTGTATTTGATACAAACGCCGCGATCCAACGCGTTCGTGTAGGAGACATGCAAGTGGGGGTATCCTATGCAATGAGTTTGCATAAGACCGGACCGCGAAATAGTAACCACTGGTTATAACACCGTTAACTAGTTGGTTTTCTATTTCACTAGGACGACCTAGACAACTTAGTCTTAATCCTGAGTTGATTATGGACTCCTGCTCATGAGATATTGTCCTTTGATTTGTATGGGTGAGAGTGGCCAATACGCCGACTCAATAAGCCTACCACTTTGGGGACAAGACCGAATGGGGAGCTGGGAACGTAATCGTACAAGATGGAATTCACTCCTTCCCGACTTTAGGGAAGCAGATGAGTGTTCCCTTAAGTGGTTACTCCGAGTCTTGAACAAAGGGCCCTACCTTCTCAATGGCACGAGAGGGTTTTCTGTTTGATGGTTGGACCACAAACAGGTTGTTCATTAGAGGAGAATTGGTACTTAAGGAAATAGAGGTAACCCAGGGGTAAAACGGTAATTTGACCCAGCTGGTGTTACGGACACTCGTGAAGGACTAACTAGTCGATATTGGTCTAGATCCGTGGACACAGAAAATATGTCTGCAGTGAGAAGAGTGCAACTGTGAGTCTATAGTGGAATGTACACACAGTTAACGAATATTGATTAATGTGGTTAATGAGTTTGACCAATTAATCTCACATCGTTGGAGCTTCTGATCTGCAGGTCCATTAGGTCCCACTGGTAGCTCGTAAAGTAATTTGAGGCAACTAAGTAATAAAAGTAAATTGAAAATGTTCAATTTATTAAGGGAAACAAATATAATATATATTGATATATTATTATGAGAGAAATTAATATTTGAAAAGTTCAAATATAAATTTATGGAAGTTTGAAAGAGTTCAAAATAATGAATTAATTAATTTCAGACCTAAAATGTGTTTGGGCAAATTAATTAATTCTAGGCCGGGAATTAAATATGTGATATTTAATTGGTGGTTAATTAATTAAAGAATTCATTAACCGGGAATTAATCAATTATGGAAATAATTAATCACTTAAGGAAGTGATTAATCATTTATGGAAATGATCTAATCACTTATGGAAGTAATTAGTCATTTGTGGAAAAGATTAATCAATTATGGAATTGATTGATCGTGATTGATTAATTAAAGAATAAGATTGAATCAATCATGGAAAAGATTGATTTAATTGATTATTTTATTCATGGCCTCTCTTCTATAAATAAAACACTAGACCTAATTGGTCATGACACTTGACACTCTTGAAAGACAAGACCTAGAATTCTCTCTAGCCTCCCTCTTAGAGAAAGACTCCCACAAGTCTTTTGCCTCCAAGACTTAGAGACATACCGGTGTAACCTCTGTGGTGATTGTGTCATTAAAAGAAGAAAATTTCAGCGATCAAGAGGCGAGAAGGCTACTGCGTTTTCGTTCGTTGGAGCGTTGTTGGCGAAGAACGGTCAAGTCTACATCGAAGGTATGTGACGGTTCTTCCCCTTTTCTTTAGAAAAGTATTAAAAATAAATTTAGATTTATTTTTAGCATGTTTAAACCGATTTTACAGCGGCTTTAAAGTATGTTTAAAGTTTTGTTTGAGTTATCGTAACGGTATTTTATTGTTAATTAATATACGGCGTAAGGTCCAATCGATGCGCTTCCGCTGCGTGGGGACTTTTATTCCCTTCAGGAGCAACTTCTATGCTGCAGCAAAACTGGGAACAGAACTGCCACATCACAGCCGTTAGCCAACTTCATGAACCGACTTCTGTTGAGTTATTTTCGGGATAAAGAAGCAAGGGGAGCCTTACACATGTCCTAGTTGACCTAATTCAAGTCTCCCATCCTTCTATAAAAGGAAGTAGCCGTCAAAGTCAAAAGTATTCCATGTTCTCCCTTGGAAGCCGAATAGTATAGAGAGATTGAAGATCATCAAGAACACCATCATCCGCAAGCTGATTAAGGAGTTTATTTTCTTTATTAACTTGTGGTTATGTACATGCCTACTCAGATTGTGATTTGAATTTTCATGCCTATTATGAACTAAGTAGCTTAGGTGTTGGTTAGGAATAATGTGATTGTCGTGCTTCATCTTTAGTAATATATTGACTATCGCATTTTGGTTAATTGTTGTGCTTATCTCCATTTTATGCCCGCCTGGCCAACCGGTGTGAATAGCTCTCTCTAGTTTCAGGGATGATTTAGAGAGTGTGTGGCAATTATCCACACTACGATCATTGTGTATTGGTGAATGCCAGTGACTGAGCTAGGGATAGCCAGTTGCCTAGTGCTTGATCGGTCGTACTTCATTGGGATTGAAACACATCCCAAAAGATCCGGAGTTCCGGGAGGAATCCGCTAATAATACTGCGAGAAATGCATGATCAATAATATTGCTAGAGCAACTTTTAGAACAATCACTAAATCCTAACCAGCGTCTGTCTTTAATCTGTCTATCTATTTGTTTACTCGTTCTGTCATTTATTTTGCCTCAACATAATTCTTATAAAACCAAATCATTTTACCATCTTTGAAACCATTAGAAAGTTACACAAAATAGGTAGAGTGGAAACTAATTCAGGACTCGGATTGATAATATTACTTGCTGCAGACTGTGTATACTTGCACAGGAATTCTAGAGTCTTTTATACCATATTATTACTCACTCTAGGAACCCAACACATGTCATGCATCTTTTCATCTTCCATCTACCAATCAAATCACGTCAGATTTTCATTAATAATCCATTTCTTTTTTTTTTAAAGGAAGAGCAGATATTCGGTCGGGGTGGTCGGTTTTCGCCATTTTTGGCGAGCCAACCGACCGACAGGTCGGTTTTGTATTATGAAAAATCGACCCTGATCGATGCTATCACAAAACCGACCGACCGACGTCGGTTCGGTCGGTTTCGGTCGGTCGGCTAGGTTTTTCGGCTTGTTGTGCTCACCCCTACACAGGTGGTGCAAGAATTTTATGCTAACATTGACAAAGAAGATGGTTTCCAGGTGATTGTTCGAGGAGCCGAAGTAGACTGGAGTCCTAGTGCTATCAATGCACTGTATAACCTTCAGAACTTCCCCCATGCGGCATATAATGAGATGGTTGTAGCATCATCTAATGAGCAGCTAAGTGAGGCTGTGCGGGAGGTATTTATTGAAGGGGCACAGTGGCAGCTATCCAAGACTCAGAAGAGGACATTCCAGTTGGCTTATTTGAAAAGGGAAGCGAACACGTGGATGGGATTTATCAGACAGAGGATGCTTCCAACGACACATGACTCGACAATCTCCAGGGAACGGGTTCTTCTAGCTTTTGCAATCTTGCGGTCCTTTAGTGTTGACGTAGGGAGGATCATTGCTAGTGAAATTTCTGGATGTTGGAAAAAGAAAGTAGGGAAACTGTTTTTTCCGAACACAATCACGATGCTTTACAGGAGAGTAGGGGTTCCAGTGGATGAGGGAGATGTGATTCTGTTTGATAAGGGAATCATCGACACGCCCAATTTGGCACGGCTCCAGCGTATGCAGGAGGTACGTCAAGGTGGGCTTATCTACGGCATCAACTCGATTCTAGAACAACTGGCACTTTCGGCCTGTAAGCAAGAGTTTGCCGAGAGGCAAACTTTAACCTTCTTGAACCATGTTAAGAATCGTGATGCCAGCTTAAAGAAGGCGCTGCAAGAGAATTTTCAAAACCATATCCAGCCCTTCCAGCATTCCCTGAGGATCTGTTGAACTCCTGGATTCCGCCCCCACCTGATGAACAAGAAGGAGATGATGATGAAGAGTAGGGCCATGAAGATTGATGGATGAGATGATCTTCAACGAGCATTTCTTTTGTTCCTATATTTTGTTTGCTCGTGCATATATGACCTTGTTTGCTGTTATGTTTGTTTCTTTCTTTTTAATTTTTCTGCTGCTAAAAAATATATCTGCTTTGTAATTTTTTTTTTTATGTTTTTAATGAAATTTCTAGTTGTTTCTGTTCTATAAGCACTGAGTAACTCTAACTTAACTAATTTTCTTCTGAATTTTTGAAGCTTGGACTGGTTAAGCTTAATTAGATCAAGGTATTCTGATCTTCAGAAACCTTTTGCTTAAGCATTTCTTCTAGCCTGGACTGTTACTACGGCAAAGAAGATTTTTGGAGGTAGTGTTGACTTTTATGATCCACTTTAAGCTTAGTTCTAGTCCCACGCTTAGTTTAAAATTCAGATAGAAAAATTTAAGTTTGGGGGTATAATTTGAAAATTTGATGATTCATTGGGGACAATGAATAATTCAAGTTTGGGGGACTTTTTGCTACTCCAATTGTATCCAGAGCCATTCGAGCGTATGCTGTCCCGATGTTTAATGAGTTGAATCCAGGGATTGCACGTCCCCAAATCCAAGCGGCAAATTTTGAAATGAAACCGGTAATGTTTTAGATGTTGCAAACCGTGGGGCAATTCCATGGTTTGTCATCTGAAGACCCTCATTTACATCTTAAGTCTTTTCTAGGAGTTAGTGATTCTTTTGTAATTCAAGGAGTGCCTAGGGATGCTCTTAGATTAACTTTGTTCCCATATTCTCTTAGAGATGGAGCAAAGGCATGGTTGAACTCTTTTGCTCTAGGATCAATTAGGACATGGGATGAGTTAGCTGAGAAATTTTTGAGTAAATATTTCCCACCTAATAGAAATGCTAAATTAAGGAGTGAAATAGTAGGGTTTAGGCAACTTGAAGATGAGACTTTTAGTGAGGCGTGGGAAAGGTTTAAGGAGCTTTTGCGAAAGTGTCCCCACCATGGTTTACCTCATTGTATTCAAATGGAAACATTTTACAATGGTTTAAATGGAGTAACCCAAGGTATGGTCGATGCTTCGGCTGGAGGGGCCCTTTTGGCAAAAACTTTTGATGAAGCTTATGAAATTTTAGAAAGAATATCGATTAATAGTTGTCAGTGGTCGGATGTTAGAGGCACAAATAAAAAAATTAAGAGTGTATTAGAAGTTGATGGTGTGTCCACCATTAGGGCTGATCTTGCTATGATTGCTAACGCTCTTAAGAATGTGACAGTGATTAGTCATCAGCAGCCACCAGCTATGGAGCCTACTGCAGTGGTGAACCAAGTGGCAGAGGAAGCATGTGTGTATTGTGGTGAAAATCACAACTACGAGTTTTGCCCCAGCAATCCAGCTTCTGTGTTTTTTGTAGGTAATCAAAGGAATAACCCTTATTCTAACTTTTACAATCCAGGTTGGCGCAACCACCCCAACTTCGCATGGGGAGGACAAGGAAGTAGTGTGCAGACACAACAAAAGGTGAACCAGCCAGGATTTGCTAAGGCGCAGGTATTGCCCCAGCAAAACAAGAAGCCTTTGCCCCAGCAAAATTTGGGGAATTCTCTTGAGGCGATGATGAAAGAATTTATGGCTCGTACAGATGCCGCAATTCAAAGTAATCAAGCTTCGATGAGAGCCCTGGAATTGCAAGTGGGTCAGCTAGCTAGTGAGCTAAAGGCAAGGCCTCAAGGGAAACTTCCTTCGGATACTGAACACCCTCGAAGGGAAGGTAAGGAACAGGTAAAGGCAGTAACTCTTAGGAGTGGTAAGCCACTAGAAGAAAGAATAGAACCTAGTAAAACTCAGGATATAGAGAAGAATGGTGATAAAAGTAATAATGTTGTTGTTGAGAAAGAGTTGGAGTTTGGTCAAGGTGCTGGAGGCAGCAATAAAAATGCTGGAGCATCTCGTTCTGTTCTAGATGTGGAACCACCTTATGTGTCGCCCCCACCTTATGTACCACCTCTACCTTTTCCACAAAGGCAAAAGCCTAAGAATCAGGATGGTCAATTTAAAAAGTTTTTAGAGATTCTTAAACAATTGCATATAAATATCCTTTTAGTAGAAGCTATTGAGAAAATGCCTAATTATGCTAAATTTCTTAAGGATATTTTAACTAAAAAGAAGAGGTTAGGTGAGTTTGAAACTGTATCTCTTACTGAGGAATGTAGTGCTATTCTTAAGAATGGGCTACCCCCCGAGGCTAAGGATCCAGGGTCATTTACCATACCCGTGTCTATAGGTGGAAAAGAATTAGGTAGAGCACTCTATGATTTAGGCGCAAGCATTAACCTTATGCCTCTTTCGGTCTATCGAAAGCTAGGTATTGGTGAAGCTAGGCCTACCACAGTTACACTCCAATTAGCTGATAGGTTTATAACATATCCAGAGGGTAAAATTGAGGATGTCTTAGTGAAAGTAGATAAATTCATATTTCCTGTTGATTTTATTATTTTAGACTATGAGGCTGATAAAGATGTCCCAATTATTCTAGGTCGTCCATTTTTGGCTACTGGTAGGGCGTTAATAGATGTTCAAAAAGGGGAATTAACAATGAGAGTCTGTAATGTGGAAGTGAAATTTAATGTGTTTAAAGCCATGAAATATCCAAACGAAATGGAGGATTGCTCCTTCATTAGAATTCTGGAGAGCACAGTTATTGAGACAGCAATACAGAATTCGGCTGATAAGCATTCGGAAAAGCATGGAGAGGTTGGTGTAGAGGATTTTGAAATTTGTTCTTTAGATAGAAAAAATGAAAAAGAATTGTTTAGGTGTGAGGATGTTTTTGAGTCTTTAGACTTAGATCAGAGGAAAGCTCCTCCCATTAAGCCATCCCTGACTGAGGCACCTACTTTAGATTTGAAGCCTTTGCCGGAGCATCTAAAGTATGTGTATCTTGGGGAAGGTAAGACGTTGTCCATTATTGTTGCATCAGATTTAATGTCAGAGCATGAAGAGGCCTTAATAAAATTGCTGCAGCAATACCGCAAGGCTATAGGTTGGACATTGGCTGATATTCAGGGAATTAGCCCATCTTTTTGTATGCACAAAATCACTCTAGAGGAGGGACCCTTTAGGAGTATTGAGCAACAAAGAAGGCTTAACCATGCAATGAAAGAGGTTGTTAAAAATGAGGTGATTAAATGGTTGGATGTTGGGATCATTTATCCAATTGCCGATAGCAATTGGGTGAGCCCTGTCCAATGTGTTCCTGAGAAAGGAGGTGTCACTGTGGTGAGCAATTGAGTTGATTCCAACCAGGACAGTAACTGGATGGAGGGTTTGCATGGATTACAGGAGGCTTAATAAAGCTACCCGTAAGGATCATTTCCCTCTACCGTTTATTGACTAGATGTTGGATAGATTGGCTGGTCAGGCCTATTACTGTTTCTTGGATGGTTATTCTGGGTACAACCAGATTACTATTGCTCCTGAGGATCAGGAGAAAACCACTTTCACCTGTCCTTATGGGACATTCGCTTTTAGGAGAATGCCTTTTGGCCTCTGCAATGCTCCAACAACATTTCAGCGGTGTATGCTAGCAATTTTTTCTGATATGATTGAGTCCACTGTTGAGGTATTTATGGACGATTTTTCAATTTTTGGAGGGTCTTTTCATAATTGTTTAGATAATTTAGGAAAGGTGTTAAAAAGATGTGAGGATACCCATCTAGTTCTTAATTGGGAAAAATGTCACTTCATGGTGAAGGAGGGCATAGTGTGGTCTAGAAGTTGATAGAGCAAAAATAGAGGTGATCGAAAGACTAGAGCCACTGAATTCAGTGAAGGGAATTCGGAGTTTTTTAGGACATGCTGGATTTTATAGGAGGTTCATAAAGGATTTTTCCAAAATCAGTAAACCTCTTTGTAACTTGTTGTGCACTGATCATGTTTTTTACTTTAATGCAGATTGTAGGAAGGCTTTTGAGACTTTAAAGGCTGCTTTAATCTCAGCACCCATTCTTTGCGCACCTAATTGGAATTTACCATTCGAGGTAATGTGTGATGTGAGTGATGCTGCGGTAGGTGCGATGTTGGGGCAAAAGCAGGGCAAATTTATCCATCCTATATATTATGCAAGCAAGGTTTTAAATGAAGCACATGTCAACTATACAACTACTGAAAAGGAGTTGTTAGCTGTTGTGTTTGCTTTTGAGAAATTCCGGCCATATTTGGTTGGATCCAAAGTCACGGTTTTTACGGATCATGCAGCAATAAAGTATCTAATGTCTAAGAAGGATGCAAAGCCTAGACTAATTCGTTGGATTTTACTGTTGCAGGAATTCGACTTGGAGATAAAGGACAAGAAAGGATCAGAAAACGTCATTGCAGATCATTTATCTCGTCTTGATCCATCATCATCTTTGCTGGAGCAATCTGCCATTTCCGATTCTTTTCCAGATGAACAGCTCTTTGCTGTTGAGGTAAAGGTAGTTAGGGATGTCCCTTGGTATGCTGATATTGCCAACTTTTTGGTAAAGGGAGTCACCCCTATTGACATGGATTGGAGGCAGAAGAAAAAGTTTAAGCACGATGCAAAATTTTTCTATTGGGATAAGCCATTTATGTATAAGCAATGCTCTGGCGGTATTATTCGTAGGTGTGTTTTAGGTGCTGAAGCAAAGGAAATCTTGGAGCAATGTCACTCTTCACCGTATGGAGGTCATTTCAGCGGTCAGAGTACAACTATGAGGATTTTGCATTGCGGATTTTTCTAGCCTACATTATTCAAGGATGCCGATTGGTTCTACAAGCAATGTGATGCTTGCCAAAGGAGAGGAAATTTGGGGCCTAGAGATGAAATGCCTCTTACTTACATTTTAGAAGTTGAATTATTCGATGTATGGGGTATTGACTTTATGGGGCCATTTCCCCCTTCTAATAGCAATGTTTTTATCTTATTGGCAGTTGATTATGTGTCCAAGTGGGCCTATTGCATGTCATCAGAGTGATGCCAAGACAGTTGCAAGGTTTCTTCAATCACACATCTTTGCGCGGTTTGGGACACCTAGGGCTCTAGTGAGTGACGAGGGTACACATTTTGTTAATAATATCTTAACTAAGCTTTTAGCTAAGTATGGGATTAAGCATCGGATAGCTACCCCTTATCACCCACAAGCAAATGGTCAAGCTAAAATTAGTAATAGGAAAATTAAAGCTATTTTAGAGAAAGTAGTCCATCCATCTAGGAAGGATTGGTCCTTTAGGTTGGATGAGGCTCTTTGGGCTTATAGGACAGCTTATAAGACTCCTCTGGGTATGTCTCCCTATATGTTAGTATATGGGAAAGCTTGCCATTTACCATTAGAGCTAGAGCATAAAACATTTTGGGCTCTGAAAAAGCTGAATTTTGATCTGAGTCGTGCAGGAGCAATAAGAATGCTGCAGCTTAATGAATTGGAGGAATTTCGCCAATTTTCTTATGAGAATGCAAAAATGTATAAAGAAAAGACTAAGTTGTGGCATGACAAGAAAATTAAATCTAAAGAGTTTGTCAAGGGTTAAAAAGTCTTGCTTTATAATTCTAGATTGAAATCATTTCCTGTGAAGCTAAAATCTAAATGGTCAGGACTGTTCACTGTGATTGAGGTTTTCCCCCATGGAGCAATTACTTTACAGGATGAAAAAGATGGGAGAGTATTCAAGGTGAATGGACAACGTGTGAAGCATTATTGGGGTGAGGAGTTTCAGTCGAAATATCCTTCCCTAAGGTTAGTTGATGATTGAGAGAGTAGGATTTTTGCGGGAGCATTTCACAGAGCTAAATTTTGAGCTCCCAGTGTTTGTATTAATTTTATGTTTCGCTGATTTGTTTTTAATTCCGATTAGGTTAGGTTTTATTTTTGCATAGTTTATTAGATTTCAGTATTTTTATTATTTCAGATTTTATTTTGTTTTGAATTTGATTTGATTTTATTCTCTGGATATTTATTTAAATTATCTTTGGATTATCTTTTCATTAATTAGATTTTATTAGATTAAGTTCTAGATTTTATTTTCAGTTATTTTAATTCTGTTTAGTTTGAGTTAGTAAAGATTTTCTCTAAATTAATTCGGCTTCAAGAAGGATTAAATTTGATTTGATTAGTTATTTTTAGAAGATTTGGTTTTCTATTTTGAAATTTGAATTTCGTATCTAGGATTCTTCGGGTTCGGCAGGTTGTTACGGCAAGGTTTTGGCTGAAGCAAAATCATCCGAATTAGAAAGGATTTTGTGGGAATTTATTATTTTTACCGTTGGGATTTTCTTTAGCAGGTAAATTTGCATGCGTCATCTGGTGAAGCCACGTGTCACACAGAGATCATCCAAGGGCTCTGATGATGGACAGAACATAAAGATTTACCATGGGCGATTAAAATTCAACATTTTACCATTGCTGGTTTTGAATTTCCAATTTGCATGCATTTAAAATTAAACGGGAATAAAATTTAAAGCAGCGCATATCTTTTCAGTTAGGGTTTGATTTTGCTGAAGCTTATTTATTGGGAGACGGTGGTACGTTTCTTTTCACCTCAACTTTGTATTTACTTTCTTCCCTGTTCGTATTTCTTTTTCTTCTTCCTGCGGTGCTCTTCTCTGTAAAATGTTTGCGTTCTCATGGCGAAAACACGAGCAAGGAAAGAAAGAGAGAATGAGGAGGAAGAGGTTGCGCTTACCCCTGAGGTACCGAAGGTAAAAACTAAAAAGAAAAGAACGCCAGAGGAAAAAGAGGCCAAGAAAAGGAGAAGGCAACAAAGGGCTGCATAATAGGGAGAAGTTCAGGAGGTGGCAGAGGATGTTGCCACTACAACGGAGGAAGGAAATACACAAGAACCTGAGGTGCAAAACACAGATACGATTCAAGAAGAGAATGTTGAGAAGAATCAAGAAACAGAGGCTGACGAAGTTCGCGGCGAACATGCTGCAGTTGTGCCTGAAAAAGAGAATACACCAGAGCCGGTGCAGGAAGCTCAGGTAGAGGTAATCATGCCTGAGCCACCAAAGCGACGCCGCATTAAGCGGAAGGCGGGTCGCATCAGGGTGATTCGAAATACCACATCGCCTCCATCATTGGATTTCGAGGAAGATCGAAGGGAAAAAGAGAAGAAGGAAGATGAAGACAAAGAGAGGGAATAAGAAGCAAAGAAAGCTGAGGAAGAGATTCTGACCAAGCAAAGAGAAGACAAGGGCAAAGGAATTGCCAAGGCATCGGGTGAGGCTGACGAGATTGAGGAACAAAGGGTGCCTTTTATTCGCTTCATCAATGGCCTTGCTCGAGCAAAATACCAGGAGGTGCTGAAACGGGACTTCTTGTTCGAACGAGGATTTGGCAGTGATTTGCCCAGGTTCTTGGAGTATGGAATCGTGAACCTCGGGTGGAGGCAATTTTGTGTGAAACAAGAACCTGTCAATTCCAACATTGTTCGGGAATTTTACGCCAACCTTGACGTTAAGAAATTTTGAGGTTATCGTTCGAGGAGTGCCTGTGCAGTGGAGCCCAGAAGCCATTAATGAATTGTTCAATCTCCAGGATTTTCCGCATGCAGCTTTTAATGAGATGGTGATTGCACCATCTAGTGATCAATTAAGTGCGGCTGTCCAGGAGGTTGGCATTGAGGGGGCTCAATGGAGGGTGTCGCAGACGCGCAAGCACACGTTTCAAGCTGCTTATTTGAAGAGTGAAGCCAACACTTGGATGGGTTTCATCAGGCTACGCTTGCTGCCGACAACACACGACTCCACAGTATCTCGGGACAGGGTATTGCTTGCCTTTGCCATTCTTTGTTCGATGAGTATTGATGTGGGAAAAATTATTTCTTCTGAGATTGTTGATTGCTGGAAAAAGAAGGTGGGGAAGTTGTTCTTCCCAAATACAATTACTATGTTGTGCAGAAACGCAGGGGTTCCAGTAGATGAGAATGATGTAATTTTGTTTGATAAGGGGATCATTGATACGCCCAATTTGGCGCGACTCCAACGTACGCAGGAGATACGGCAAGGAGGGCTGATCTACGGCATGAATACGATTCTAGAACAACTGTCACTGTTGGCCAGTAGGCAGGAGTTTGCTGAGAGGCAGACTAACCTTTTGGACCTATGTTAAGAATCGTGATGCTGGTTTGAAGAGGGCGCTGCAAGACAATTTTTCAAAGCCATATCCAGCTCTCCCTGCATTCCCCGAAGACTTACTGAACCCCTGGATTCCACCGCTGCCTGCTGAAAGGGAAGATGGAGAAGAAGATTTGGGTCAGGAGGATTGAAGGAGGATTTGAGCGCGCAATATTTTTGCTGACATATTTTGTTTGCTGGCGCATTCCTGACCACATCTTCTTATATAATTTCTTGTCTGTTTCTTTTTAATTTTTTTGATGAAAAAAATATATTTGCTTTGTAATGTTTTTCTTTATGTTTTTAATGAAATTTCAAGATGTTTCCGTTCTATGAGCACTAAGTAACTCTAACTTAACTATTTTCTTCTGAATTTTTGAAGCTTCGACTGATTACGCTAAATTAGATCAAGGTATTATGATCTCCAGAAACCTTTTGCTTGAGCATTTCTTCTTGCATGGACTGTTGCTGCGGCAAAGAAGATTTTGAAGGTAGTATTGACTTATATGATCCACGTTTAGCTTAATCTGAGTCCCATGTTTAGTTTAAAAATTCAGATAGAAAAAATTAAGTTTGGGGGTATAATTGCTTATATAATGATTCATTGAGGATAATGAATAATTCAAGTTTGGGGGACTTTTTGCTACTCCAATTGTTTTGCTCGAGCATTCCTCTCCTTCAAGTAAAAATTTGTTAGGTTATTGAGTAATCGGGGACATTTGTGATACCCACAGTTTGTCTTCGCATCAAAAGATGACCTAGGAAAAAAATGAAAAAAAATTATTTGCTGAAAAAATTATTTGTTGAAGATTTTGCTGAAAAAATTGATGGAGCAAAAGTTTTGAAGGATGAATGATGATCCAGCAGTTTTTCTGTCTCCCAGAACTTAGGTGAGCTTCATCACAAAATGTCGCCATTCTGAGAGGCAAGAGATGGAATAACTAAGGATTTTTTAGCTTTATAAAGAGTATTGAGCCTAGTTGGTGATGAGTTTGAGGCAGGGGTATACTGCACCATAAAGTGGGTCATCCCATGCTTAAGAGCTTATGACCGTAGGGCTGCTTAAAGTCTGAAAAACAAGAAAATAAACTCCTTCAAAAATATGTTTTAAGATGTCTGATAAATAGAGCTAAGCTGTGGAGAGTTCTTAGAATTGAGTTGAAAGTGGTGATTATTTGTCCCTGCTGAAGGAATCATTTTGCTGCAGCAGAGCTTGGTTTTGCAGAGTGCTCAGGTAAAGGTTAAAGGTAGTATTGGATTGTCTGATATGATTAAGCTAATTCTTTGTCTAATGTTTTTAAATTCTTAAGGGAAGGTCAGTTAGTATTGCTCGGGACACGCAATAGTTCAAGTTTGGGGGTGTGATAACTGCCCAAAAGGTAGTTATTTAGGCTTCATTTTTATAAGGATTTGTGTGTCTTTTGTGCTTAAGAGGGTTGGTTTTAGATGGATATTACATGTTTTAACCCATTTGGAAAAATGGAAGCATTGGAAATTATTTTGTGCAGATTATGCTGCTGAGCGACTGGAGGGAGCAACTTCTCCTCTATGCTGCAGCAAAACTGGGAACAGAACTGCCACATCACAGCTCGTTAGCCAACTTCATGAACCGACTTCTGTTGAGTTATTTTCGGGATAAAGGAGCAAGGAGAGCCTTACACATGTCCTAGTTGACCTAATTCAAGTCTCCCATCCTTCTATAAAAGGAAGTAACCGTCAAAGTCAAAAGTATTCCATGTTCTCCCTTGGAAGCCGAATAGTATAGAGAGATTGAAGATCATCAAGAACACCATCATCCGCAAGCTGATTAAGGAGTTTATTTTCTTTATTAACTTGTGGTTATGTACATGCCTACTCAAATTGTGATTTGAATTTTCATGTCTATTATGAACTAAGTAGCTTAGGTGTTGGTTAGGAATAATGTGATTGTCGTGCTTCATCTTTAGTAATATATTGACTATCGCATTTTGGTTAATTGTTGTGCTTATCTCCATTTTATGCCCGTCTGGCCAGCCGGTGTGAATAGCTCTCTCTAGTTTCAGGGATGATTTAGAGAGTGTGTGGCAATTATCCACACTACGATCATTGTGTATTGGTGAACGCCAGTGATTGAGCTAGGGATAGCCAGTTGCCTAGTGCTTGATCGGTCGTACTTCATTGGGATTGAAACACATCCCAAAAGATCCGGAGTTCCGGGAGGAATCCGCTAATAATACTGCGAGAAATGCATGATCAATAATATTGCTAGAGCAACTTTTAGAACAATCACTAAATCCTAACCAGCGTCTGTCTTTAATTTGTCTATCTATTTGTTTACTCGTTCTGTCATTTATTTTGCCTCAACATAATTCTTATAAAACCAAATCATTTTACCATCTTTGAAACCATTAGAAAGTTACACAAAATAGGTAGAGTGGAAACTAATTCAGGACTCGGATTGATAATATTACTTGCTGCAGACTGTGTATACTTGCACAGGAATTCTAGAGTCTTTTATACCATATTATTACTCACTCTAGGAACCCAACACATGTCATGCATCTTTTCATCTTCCATCTACCAATCAAATCACGTCAGATTTTCATTAATAATCCATTTCTTTTTTTTTTTTAAAGGAAGAGCAGATATTCGGTCGGGGTGGTCGGTTTTCGCCATTTTTGGCGAGCCGACCGACCGACAGGTCGGTTTTGCATTATGAAAAATTGACCCTGACCGATGCTATCACAAAACCGACCGACCGACGTCGGTTCGGTCGGTTTCGGTCGGTCGGCTAGGTTTTTCGGCTTGTTGTGCTCACCCCTACACAGGTGGTGCAAGAATTTTATGCTAACATTGACAAAGAAGATGGTTTCCAGGTGATTGTTCGAGGAGCCGAAGTAGACTGGAGTCCTAGTGCTAGCAATGCACTGTATAACCTTCAGAACTTCCCCCATGCGGCATATAATGAGATGGTTGTAGCACCATCTAATGAGCAGCTAAGTGAGGCTGTGCGGGAGGTAGGTATTGAAGGGGCACAGTGGCAGCTATCCAAGACTCAGAAGAGGACATTCCAGTCGGCTTATTTGAAAAGGGAAGCGAACACGTGGATGGGATTTATCAGACAGAGGATGCTTCCAACGACACATGACTCGACAATCTCCAGGGAACGGGTTCTTCTAGCTTTTGCAATCTTGCGGTCCCTTAGTGTTGACGTAGGGAGGATCATTGCTAGTGAAATTTCTGGATGTTGGAAAAAGAAAGTAGGGAAACTGTTTTTTCCGAACACAATCACGATGCTTTGCAGGAGAGTAGGGGTTCCAGTGGATGAGGGAGATGTGATTCTGTTTGATAAGGGAATCATCGACACGCCAAATTTGGCACGGCTCCAGCGTATGCAGGAGGTACGTCAAGGTGGGCTTATCTACGGCATCAACTCGATTCTAGAACAACTGGCACTTTCGGCCTGTAAGCAAGAGTTTGCCGAGAGGCAAACTTTAACCTTCTTGAACCATGTTAAGAATCGTGATGCCAGCTTAAAGAAGGCGCTGCAAGAGAATTTTCAAAACCATATCCAGCCCTTCCAACATTCCCTGAGGATCTGTTGAACTCCTGGATTCCGACCCCACCTGATGAACAAGAAGGAGATGATGATGAAGAGCAGGGTCATGAAGATTGATGGATGAGATGATCTTCAACGAGCATTTCTTTTGTTCCTATATTTTGTTTGCTCGTGCATATATGACCCTGTTTGCTGTTATGTTTGTTTCTTTCTTTTTAATTTTTCTGCTGCTAAAAAATATATCTACTTTGTAATTTTTTTTTATGTTTTTAATGAAATTTCTAGATGTTTCTGTTCTATAAACACTGAGTAACTCTAACTTAACTAATTTTCTTCTGAATTTTTCAAGCTTGGACTGGTTAAGCTTAATTAGATCAAGGTATTCTGATCTCCAGAAACCTTTTGCTTATGCATTTCTTCTAGCCTGGACTGTTACTACGGCAAAGAAGATTTTTGGAGGTAGTGTTGACTTTTATGATCTACTTTAAGCTTAGTTCTAGTCCCACGCTTAGTTTAAAATTCAGATAGAAAAATTTAAGTTTGGGGGTATAATTTGAAAATTTGATGATTCATTGGGGACAATGAATAATTCAAGTTTGGGAGACTTTTTGCTACTCCAATTGTTTTGCTCGAGCATTCCTCTCCTTCATTTAAAAATTTGTTAGGTTGTTGAGTAACCGGGGACATTTGTGATACCCACAGTTTTTCTTCGCGTAAAAAGATGACCTAGGAAATGTGAAAAAATATTATTTGTTGAAAAAATTGATTGTTGAAAATTTTGCTGAGAAAATTCATGGAGCAAAAGTTTTGAAGGATGAATGATGATCCAGCAGTTTTTCTGTCTCCCAGAACTTAGGTGAGCTTCATCATAAAATGTCGCCATTCTGAGGGGCAAGAGATAGAATAACTAAGGATTTGTGAGCTTTATAAAAAGTTTTTAGCCTAGTTGGTGATGAGCTTGAGGCAAGGGTATACTGCACCATAAAGTGAGTCATCCCATGCTTAAGAGTTTATGACTGTAGGGCTGCTTAAAGTCTGAAAAACAAAAATATGAACCCCTTGAAAATGTGTTTTGAATGTCTAATAATAGAGCTAGGTTGTGGTAAGTTCTTAGAATAGAGTTGAAAGTGGTGATTATTTGTCCATGACGAAGGAATCATTTTGTTGCCGCAGAGCTTGGTTTTGCAGAGTGCTCAAGTAAAGGTTAAAGGCAGTGTTGGATTGTCTGATTTGGTTAAGCTAATTCTTTGTCTAATGTTTTAAAATTTTTAAGGGAAGGTGAGTTAGTATTGCTCGGGACGCGCAATAGTTCAAGTTTGGGGGTGTGATAACTGCCCAAAAGGTAGTTATTTAGGCCTCATTTATATAGGGATTTGTGTGTCTTTTGTGCTTAATAGAGTTGGTTTTAGATAGATGTTATATGTTTTAACCCATTTGGAAGAATGGAAGCCTTGGAAATTATTTTGTGCAGATTATGCTGCTGGGCGACTGGAGGAAGAAAATTTTGTGCTACAGCAAAACTGGGAGCAAAACCTGCCACGTCACAGCTCGTTAGCCAAGTTGACAAACTGAATTCTGTTGAGTTATTTTCGTGATAAAGGAGCAAGGAGAGTCCTACACGTGTCCAGGTTGACCTAAGTCAAGTCTCCTATCCTTCTATAAAAGGGAGTGGCCGCCCAAGCCAAATTCATTCCACTTTTGGGAGAAGACCTTCCATTCTTGGAAAGTTCCTTCCACCTTTGGGAGCCGAATAGAGGAAAGATTGGAGACCACCTAGAAGACCATCATTGCAAGCTGATCAAGGAGATTAGTATCTTCTTTTATTATCTTGTGATTATGGACATGCCTACTCAGATTGTAATTTGTGTTTCCATGTTTATTATGAACTAAGTAGCTTGAGGCAAAGGTTAGGGAACATGTAGTTGATGTGCTTAAACTCTAGTAATAAATATTGATTAATGCATCTTGATTAATTGTTGTGTTCATTTATATTTTATGCCCGTCTGGCCAGCCGGTACGAATACCTCTCTCTAGTTTTAGGGATGATTTAGAGAGTGTGTGGCGATTAATCACACTACGATCATTGTGTATTGGTGAACGCCAGTGACTGAGCTAGGGATAGCCAGTTGCCTAGTGCTTGATCGGTCGTGCTTCATTGGGGTTGAAACAAATCCCCAAAAATCCAGAGTTCCGGGAGGAATCCGCTAATAATACTGCGAGAGTTTGCATGATCAATAATATTGCTAGAGCATCTTTTAAAACAATTACTGAATCCTGACCAGCGCCTATCTCTAATCTGTCTGCCTATTTGTTTACTTGTTGTTTTGTCATTTCTTTTGCTTCAGCATTATTCCTACAAAAACCAATTATTTTTACCTTCTTTGAAACCATTAAAAAATTATACAAAATAGATAAAGTGGAAGCTAGTTCAGGCCTTGGATTGATAATACTTATTACTTGCTGTGGACTGTGTATACTTGCACAGAGTTCTAGAATACTTTTCGATCATAATTTTACTCACTCTAGGAGCCCAACATCTGGCTATATGTGATCAAGAACAGAATCATGCTAACAACGCATGACACTAACATCTCTCAAGAATGTGTCATGTTGTTGTACAACATGCATAAAGGATTGGATCTCAACCTCGGTTGAATCATATGGACAGAGATCCTCTCCTGTGGACACAAGAACGTGGGAAGGTTATTCTTCCCAACATTGATCACAAAGCTTTGTAGGCTTGCAGGAGTTGAGCCATAAGAGAAAAAAGAAAAAGAAGCCACTCGGACTTCAATTGGTTTGAGCTTAATCAAGAAGCTCATTACTAATTCCAAGCAGAAGGTGACTTCTCTCGAGGAGAAGGCTCAATCAACTCCTCCTGCAACCCGAGTGTCAGAGCCTCCAGAAAATGCCACTGTAGAAGAAGATGCGGCCACAAACCCATCGCAAAATCCATCAAATGCGGTCACAAATCAGCAGCAGCCTTCAACTCCTCAGCCGCAACCTAAGAATAATTTAGTGACTTTGAGGAGAGATTTGGAGCGTATGAGGAACCAGTACAGAGACTACCTGATTTATGCCAAAGCTCGAGACAGAGTGGTCAAGAGTGTCTTGGAGAATTTGGCGTGGAGGATCTCGATGATTATCTCCCACCATTCCCCAAAGTAAACTTGGATCCAGCCAAAGGTGATGGAGTCGGCCCTTCCAACGCCTAGGGGAGTTTTTCTTTTCACCCTACTCTTTTATTGATAAGTTCTCGCACCTAGATAGTACCAGGACCCTTGTGCCCCAGCCCTTGATCAGATAAACCCCCTATGACCCACAACTCAAAATGAGCCTTGCGACGAGACGCGGACACGCCCGACATGATTTGGACGGTAGAACAGGGAGAGGGGGAGTTGATAGCGAGCATAGCTAGCTATTTTTCCTTATTTAATTTAGCTAGTCTTTCATGATTTGTTGGCCAAACTTTATGTATTTTCATGTTGTATTTGTAGGAAAGTAATATTGGAGCCAATTGGATGTTCGGGGGCGAAAAGAGGTCAAGGAATGAAAAAAAAAAAAAGAATCGAAGAAGAAAAAGTCAAAATAGGGTCAGCCGCAGACCAGTGTCTCGACGCTGGCCTTCCATATCTGATTAGGTGTGAACAGGTCACAGCGTCGAGACGCTACGACCTTAGCGTCTCGACGCTGCGTATTTTCCATTCCAGACGCGTGCGATAAAGCGACAGCGTCGAGATGCTGTCTTATTAGCTTCTCGACGCTACGAAAAATTTTCAGATTATAAATAATTTGCTATTAGGGCTGAATTGGGGACTTCTTTTGGACACTTTGGAGCCGTAAAACAGAGGAAAACAGAGGATTTTGAGGCTGAAGCAAGTGGAGCAAAGTGGAAATCAACCCATTGTTCGTGGGGATCGTGACGGGGACGTTTGGTCTCGGCCTACATTTAATTCTTTTTTCCCCTACTTTAGTTAGTGTTTATGGTTGTTTTAGATCATAGTTATATTGTAACGCGTTGTATGATTAGCTAGGTCTTTACTCTTAGGGATTGATGTAGTCGTTGAGGCAATTATGGATTAATGTTATGGATTTATGTTGTTGATTTATTTATGCATATTTGTGTCTTTAATGCTTTCAATTTACCGACCATAAATTGATTGATGTTTGTGCTTGAATCTAACTCGGGAGAGAGGATTTAGGTTAGAAATCATTATGCATAACTAGGATTTAGCTAGAAATCGGGAGATTATGGTTAATTCTAGAAATCGTTAAAAAGGTTATCCTTATTGCCTTGTATGTTTATTGAATTTGGATAGGGATATCGGGTTCAATTGCATGTGGGAGAATCATGTATGCTCGGGAGAGGTATGTGTGATTTTAGTTTACCAAGATTTATGAATCTTAGCATGTGTTAATCCATTAATTAATCCATAATCCCAATTGGTGAAATCAAATCCCTAAGACCATTATTTCCATTGGATTGTCATTATTTGCATTGTTTTGTGTTTGATTTAATTTCATTCTCACTCAATTCGGTTCCCTAAATAAAATTGGTCAAGAGTATTTCTGATAATTAAAATTGACTAGACACCAATCCAGAGAACGACATTCGAATTTCACATTCACTATATTATAACTTGACCCGTACACTTGCGGTTAGCAATTTGCACACCAGGAGTTGTGCCCATTCTCTCTCCGGGCACGAGCAGGAACATCAAAATGAAAGACCGAAGACATGTACATGACGAAACAACATATTCCAAAATATGTAATCTGATTTGTTTGATAGGCTGCCTGCAAAAAGAGTTTACCGTAAAAAGATCGTCAAGCATAGCAACCTCTTCGTGTACTTTTCGTCGCCGCCTTTTGGAAATCATGTTCGTCTGGCCTTGTATCTGCTTCTTACGATCATGCCTGAAAATTGTGAACTCACTGTCGCTGTCGTCGTGAGCTCGTCGTCGTCGTCGTCGTCTTCGCTTCCTCGCCTGGAGATCGTCTTCGCTGCCTCGATGTTTCTTACATTGTGTGGTTTTTTTTTTTTTTTTGAAAAATGTTGTCATGTGGTGTTAGCTAAAGGATTGGAGTATTTAGGGGTTTTTTTTAATAAGGGTACATTAGTCATTTTACACCCCCCAAAGTCCTACTAGTCTATCAAAATAAAAAAAAAGGGGGGGATCCTACTTTTTGCAATTTTCACGTGCAAATTGACCTATAACAACTACCACAATATATATATATATATATATATCAATGTCATATTGTGCAATAAATTAATGATCGTTGAAATTTTACAAAGTTTGTAAATAACAAATTAGTCTAATAGATTTAACTCAGTGTAAGCCAACATCGTTAAAAATAAATTGGTTTGAGTGAGAGATGACATTGCAAATCAAATTTGAACAACATTTGAAGGATAAAATTTATTATTTTGTTTATTTTGTGTTGGGACTGAATAAATACTATAAACTCTATATAATAGTTTTATATTATTTTAGGGAAAAATACACTTTTGGTCCCTGAGGTTTGGGTTAAGTTACACTTTGGTCCCTAAGTTTTAAAACTCAACAAAATTACCCCTGAGGTTTGAGATAAGGAGCAATTTGGTCCATGTCATCCATTTTGCAGCTAAATGCTAACGGATTGCTGACGTGGCCACATTTTTTTAATCAAAAAAATTCTTTTTTTTTATTTTAAAATAAAAATAATAAAATATTATTATTTTTTTATTATTCTATTTTAATTATTCTTCAATATCTCTTCTTCCCCTCTTCTTCATCCTTTTCCCTCACCCTCTTTCTTCTTCTTCTTCTTCTTCAAGTCTCCGACGGCCGGTGACTGTGTTTTTTTTCCTTCTCTTTTCTACTCCTTTCTTCTTCTCTCTTACCCCATTTTTCTTCTTTTTTTAGAAAAAAAAAATATAGAAGAGGGAGGAGGGAGGTCCCTTCTCCCTCCCTAGAAAAAAAAAAAACACAGTCGCCGCCCGGTATAGGCGAGCGGTGGCCGGCCTCCAAAGACTTGAAGAAGAAGGAAGAGGGTGAGGGAAGAGGATGAAGAAGAGGGGAAGAAGAAAGAGATTGAAGAAAAATTAAATAATAATAGAATAATAAAAAATAATAATAATTTATTTTTTATTTTAAAATTTAAAAAAAAAATTAATTAAAAAATATGGTCACGTCAACAGTCCGTTAGCATTTAACGGCAAAATGGATGGCAGGAACCAACTTGCTCCTTATCTCAAACCTCAGGAGTAGTTTTGTTGAGTTTTAAAACTTAGGGACCAAAGTGTAACTTAACCCAAACCTCAAGGACCAAAAGTGTATTTTTCCCTTTATATATATATTTCAATTAATAAACAAAAAACAAGAAACAATTACCAAACACATTTTTGTTTCTTTTCTTTTTTTTTTTAGTCCCTGAGGTTTGGGAAAAATACACTTTTGGTCCCTGAGGTTTGGGTTAAGTGACACTTTGGTCCCTGAGTTTTCAAACTCAACAAAAATACCCCTGAGGTTTGAGATAAAGAGCAATTTAGTCCCTGTCATCCAATTTCCCGTTAAACCCTAACAGTCTGCTGACGTGGCACCATTATTTAAAAAAATATATATTTTTTTTAATTTTCTAAATAAAAATATATTAAAATATAATCAATATTATTATTTTATTCTTTTTTTTATAATTATTTCTCCTTCCCTCTTACTCTTCGCCCCTTCTTCTCCACTCCATCCTCTTCCCTCTTCTTCTTCTTCATAGCTCCGGTGGCCGGCGCCGACGCCCAGCGGCGGACCTACTTGAGGCCCAGGGGGGCTCGAGCCCCCCCTCAACATTTAAAAATACTATACTTATAGTATAAATCATAAACAAAATTCAAGTCCGTTGGTTGCTTTAACGGCTCAAGCCCCTCTAAAATCCCAACAGGCCTTGGTTCAAGCCCTCCTGAGCGCTATATTTCTTCCATTTTTCGTATTTTTTTCCCTCATTTTTCGTTTTTCTTTCTTGTTTTCGTTTTTTTTTTCTGGTTTTTTCCGCGTCTTTTGTTTCCTTTTTCTTTTGTTTTTTGTTTTTTCACTTTTTCTCCTCGTTTTTTTTTTTTTTGTTTTCTTTTAAATACTATAGTGATGTTTGTAATATCACCAATTTAATGTTAAAATATACAAATTGATATCATCATATATCAATATGTTAGATTATTTGGTTAAAATATCACTTTGGTTTTTTTTAAAAAAAAAAAAAAAAAAAAATTGGCTTTTTTTTTAAAAAAAAAAAATTATAATGGTTCTTTTACTTTAAGTCTTGTGTCATTTTAATACTTTCAAATGTCTACTTATAGTCTATGTACTCCCAATAAAGCTTAAAATTAGCAAAATATTGCTATGAATCATTCTTCAATCAATTTTAGAAATTTGTTCACATTGTTTCTCTTATCATATCGAAACTATTATTATTATTTAACCAATTTTGATAAAAATTAACTTTACATTTACGACAGTGACAAGTTGTAAGCTTTATTAAAAGTATAGGGACTAAAATCGGACATTTGAAAATACAGGGACTAAAATGAAACAAAAATCAGTACTGGATCCAAGATGCTATCTTAACCAAATTATTTCTATATAGCCCCCCCTCACATAAATTTCTGGATCCGCCACTGCCGACGGCTACCGACGACTGTTTTTTTTCTTCTCTCAATCTCTCTCTCCCTTTCTTCTTTGTCCTCGCCGACAACCTGAAAAAAATAAATAAATAAAGACGAAGGGGGTGTCCTTCCCCTTCGTTCCAGATGGGTTTCAAAGGGGGACACCCTTTTTTTTTTTTTTTAAACTAACTCTCGTCGACGCTCTCTCTCTCCATCTTCTTCTCTGTCCTTGCCGACGACATGTTTAAAAAAAAAAGGGGGGGGGGGGTTCCCCTTCGTTCCAGATGGATTTCGAAGGGGGAAACCCCCTTCATTTTTTTTTTTCAGGTTGCCGGCGAGGACAAAGAAGAATAGGGAGAGAGAGATTGAGAGAAGGGGAAAAAAAAGTCGCCCGCGGCAGACGGCGACCTCGCTGTCGGCACTGGGCCGGCCACTGGTGCTATGAAGAAGAAGAGGAGGGAAGAGGATGGAGTGGAGAAGAATGGGAAGAGTAAGAGAGAATGAGAAATAATTATAAAAAAAAGAATAAAATGATAATATTTATTATATTTTAATATATTTTTATTTAGAAAATTAAAAAATATATTTTTTATTAAAATAATGGTGCCACGTCAGCAGACCGTTAGGGTTTAACGGCAAATTGGACGGCAGGGACTAAATTACTCCTTATCTCAAACCTCAGGGGTTTGTTGAGTTTGAAAACTCAGGGACCAAATTGTCACTTAACCCAAACCTCAGGGACCAAACGTGTATTTTTCCCTTTTTTTAGAGAAACAAGAAAGAGAGAAATAGTAATCAAACATATTTCTATTTTTAGTTCTTAAAAGCAAGAAATAGGTAACGAGAAACGAGAACGTTATAAAAAAGAACCCAGATTTCTTTGTCATTAGTACAAATTCAAACCACAAACCACAAACCATAAACCTCTTGGTCATTAGTACAAATTCTCTTTCTTGTTTCTTTGTTTCTGCTTCTCTTTTTTTTTTATAGAAAAAGAAAGAAAAATAGTAATCAAACATGTTTCTATTTTTAGCTCTTAAAAGCAAGAAACAAGTACCGAGAAACGAGAACGTTATCCAGAGGACCTTAGGGGCCCGTTTGATAACGTTCTCGTTTCCTGTTTCTCGTTTCTCGTTTCGTGTTTCCTGTTTCTTGTTTCTTGTTTTTTAAGAACTAGAAACAGAAACATGTTTGATAACTATTTATGTTCCTTGTTTCTCTGAAAAAAGAAATAGAAACACAAATGTGTTTGATAACCCATTCTTGTTTCTTGTTTTTTTAGTTAAAATAAAATTTAGTACATATAATATAAAAATATATTAATTTTCAACGATTATTTTTTTATTTCTCATTCTTCTTCCTCATCACTACCAGCATTGTTACTGATCACCCGCCGTCGTTGATCATCGGCCATCGCTACCGACCTCCGACCACTGAGTGAATGCTGATAGTTAGGGCGAAAGCTGGAAAAGTCATCGGCGAGTGGCAATGGTCGTCGAAAATAAAAAAAAAGGAAAAAGTTTTGGTCGACAACGATAGTGGCGGTCGGTAATCGAAGGTGGGTGGTGGCATCTGGTAGTCAGAGGTCGATTGTAGTAGCTGGTCGATGGAGGTCGGTGGCGGTCAGTCGGCAAAGGCCGATCAGCGGAGGTCGACGACTATCGGTAGACATAGGTCGATAGTGGCGATCGGTCAGCATAGGTCGACGGCGCCCGATAGTTAGAGGTTGACAATAGTCCGAGATCGACGGTGGCAGTTGTCCGACGAAGGTTGATAGTCAGAGGTCGACGGTGGCGGTTGGTCGGTGGCAGTCGGTAGTCGAAGGTCGACGATGGCGATTAATCGACATATGCCGATCAGCAGAGGTCGGTGGCACCTGGTAGTCAAAGGTCGACGATGGCAGTCGTTCGGTGGAGGTCGACGACTTCCGATAGTCAGAGGTCGACGGTAGTGGCTGGTCGGCGGCGCCGGGTAGTATGAGGTCGATGGTAGCGGTCAGTCGGCGAAGGCTTGTCAACAGGGGTCGACGACGCCCTATAGTTGGAGGTCGATGATGGTGGTTGGTTGACGATGTCAAGTAGTCGGAGGTCGATGGCAGTAGTCGGTCGACGAAGGCTGGTCAGCAGCGACCGTCGGAGGCCGGTTATCGTATGTCAACGGTGGTGGTCGGTTGGCGGAGGTTAGTCTTGGTCGACGATGCCAGGTAATCGGAGCTCAACGGAAGCAGTCGACCACGATTGGTTATTAGAGGTCGACGGAGGTCGGCGACGACTGGTAGTTAGAGGAGGATTATGACGGTCGGTCGGCGGAGGCCGATCAGTGAGGTTGATAGCGGTCGATTGTCGGAGGTCGACAGTAGCGATCGACCGTGACCGATAGTCGGAGGTTGGAAACGACCGATAGTCAGAGGTGCACGATAGCAGTCGGTCGATAGAGGTCGACGACGGTCGGTCGACGGTTGAGGTCGGTCGTGGCCGGTAGTCAAAGGTTGATGATAGCGGTCAATCGATGGAGGTCGGCGATGATCGGTAGTTGGAGGTGGAGTTTGATGACAACCAATAGTCGAAGGTCGATAGTGGTGGTCGATTAGCGGAGGTCGATAATGGTGGTCGGTCGACGGAGGTCGGCGACGACCAGTAGTCGATGGTGGATTGTGGCGGTCGGTCAGCGGAGGTCGACGGCGGCCGGTCGTCGGAGGTTGACTGTTGCGATACGCGGTGACAGATAGTCGGAGGTGGATAGTGGCGGTCGGTCGACAGAGGTCGACGACGACCGGTCGTCAGAGGTCGACAGTAGCGATCGGTTGCGGGCGGTATTTAGAGGTTAATGATGATGGCTTATCGGCGGAGGTCGGTAGTCGAAGGTTGACAGTGGCGGTCGGCCGCAACCGGTTGTCGGAGGTCGACGATGGTGGCTGGTTGATAGCGGAGGTCAACGGTAGTGGTCGGTCGGTGGAGGTCGACAGCTACCGGTCATTGGAGGTCGATGGTGACGGTCGACCACCACCAGTATTCGAAAGTCGACGACGACCAGTAGTCCGAGGTTGACTGTGGTCATCGATCGGAGGAGGTTGGCGGTGACCAATAGTCGAAGGTCGACGAAAGCTGATAGTTGAAGGTTGACAGTGGCGGTTGGTTGACGACGATCGATAGTCGGTTGTGAACGATGGTGGCCAGATCGTGGAGGTGATAATAAAAGGAAAAAATGAAAGAAATAACATAAATAATAAAAAAAATGAAAGAGAAAGAAATAACGAAAAATGAAAAATAAATTAAAACAAAAAAAAAGATAACGAAATAACAAAAAAGACGAGGAAGTGGTTAAAAAATAGAGGAAGTGGTTAAAAAATAGAGGAAGAGAAGAGATTGGTGTAGGAATGGGATTGAGAGATGGATACATGCATGAAAAATAGAGAAAAAAAAACAGAAACAGAATTTGAGAAACAACATTTTGTAGTTTCTCAATTTTGGCCTCTTTTTTAGAAACGTTTCTAGAAATTTAAAAACAAGAAACAGGGATGAATTATCAAACAAGTTTGTTTCTTAAAAAAGGAGAAACAGGAACAAGAAACAGAAAACGGAAACGTTATCAAACGAGCCCTAGACTTCTTGTTTCTTTGTTACTTTTTTTTTTTTTTTGAATAATATGTGGGACTGGTGGGATTCGAACCTCAAGCCTCTTGGTTATTAGTACAAGTTTTATATCAATTGAATTGTTAAAATTAAATTGCATTAGAGTTGTTTTGATGCATATTATATAATTTTTTTGATACCATATCTACTAAATTTTATTTCAACTTACAAAACAAACAAAAAAAAAAAAAATCCAATACATTTCTGTTTTTTTTTTTTTTTTTTTTTTTTTTTTTTTTTTTTTTTTAAGAAACTAGAAATAAGAATAATTACTAAACACATTCATATTTCAAAATCCTTAAAATAATAAATAGAGTAACGAGAAACAGAAAACAAAAACATACCAAAAACACCCACTCTAAGTAGTGCAATGCAAATTTCATCTCGAGGAATATACAACTGAATGTGGGGATACATGAGTATCCACTCATCATTTGCATGTCTAATTATAGACCACTTACAAAAGTCCATGTTCAATAATGCTTTTAACATCTAAGACATCAAACTTTCATCATAAACATATCAAGTGGCATATAAACAAATTTCTAAAAATCATAATTACTTCTTTATACATGTCAGAACCAGAAGGAAAATGTCAAGCAACTTTCTCAGATACTGAAAAGCTTCCTGGGTTGATTGTAATGCTCTTTGTGCAGTTATCAGTTTTATAGATTCCCACTAGTCTGTCTGCTAACTCAAACATATTGTTTCTCAAGCTGTAGACGTTATAAAAGACAAAATCAATCCTAAATAGCATTGCCTGGTTAAATAGTAACTTGGTAAAAATCCAGTTGGTGGGTTCGTCAAACCTTATAATGATGAACTGGGCATCCTTGGTTCTGTCCTTCACATAATGGCCAACAATTGATACGTTTTTGAAATCTACAGAGCCACAATAATCTAAGTAAATGAACTGGCAAAATTTGTCTAAATCCTATTTTTGGTCTTTAAGCTTCCATACTTATTTTGTTTTAGTTCCTAAATTTTCAAACGGTTTATCATAGCCTCTTAACTTTTAAAAATTTTGTTTAGCTCCTAAACTTTACATAAAATTCTATTTTGGTCATTGTCCTTAATTTTTCATAGATAGTTACAAAAATCCAAAATCATTTTGAACCACCTGATTAAAGAAAATAAACGTGCCTACTAAATTTTTGTTAAATAAAACATTAACAAGAATTATGGGACCAAAATGGAACTTAAGCCAAAAAGAAATAAGTAAATGGCAAAGTTACCTAAAGCAGCATCAATTTCGTCCATCACATAGAGTGGAGTCGGCTTGTAGTGGTGAAGTGCGAAAACAAGAGCTAAAGAGCTCAGAGTCTGAAACAAATAGCGAGTCCATTAAAATTCGACGTATATGTCATATGAATATCGAGGATTGATGAAATAAGCAACCTGCTATTATGGTAGTTTAAATGTACAAAGAATGCATTTCAAGCCTTTGCAGAAAAAGAAAATGCATTTCCAAGATAATTAGAAAGCAGCTAACCTTTTCACCACCAGACAAGTTAGCAATATTCTTCCAGCTCTTTTTTGGTGGTCTGACACTAAAAACAACACCTTCAGAGAAAGGATCCAAAGAGTCCACTAGCTCAAGTTCTGCATCACCTCCGAGTGTGATCATCTGTCAAAGAACATCAAAGAAATATATCAAAGCGTACTACTAGGAATACAACTAGCAACAAAGGATAATAGGAGAGGTCATTAGAAGAAAAATGCAAAAACCCTCATGTGACTGGATATATAAATGGAAGAACATCAAACAAGAAAGCTGATAACTATCAAACTTCAAATGGGATTGTGATGCCCAATTTAAGAAAATCCCATGGGTGAGCAATCATTCAGTTTCATACAGTATTATGAAAGAATGAAACATGAACGTAAAAGTAAATGACAATTGAAAAGAGAAGAATGAGCTTAGATGAGAACCTGATACATTTCCTTTAACTTCAAAGATATAGCATTAAATCCTGACATGAACTCGTCCAACCTAAGAGTATTATGAGCAAATAGTTATGAAGCAGGAACCTAGAAACGAGTAGTGCAAAAAAATAGCAATACTTGAGAAGAAAGTTCTATTTGCCTTTTTTTCCTCAATTCATCATATTGCCTCTTCATCTCATCGCGCTGCTGAGTGACTGTATTAAGATCCTCAACTCTCTCATTGTACACATCCACTTTCCTTCGATATCTGTCGAGAGATGGCATTTTACAAAAAGAAGCAAGTGGAGTATCAAATATATTTTAAAAAATCAAAATGAATAGTCTTACTCAGTGATTGAATCAAGGTTTGGATTCATTTCTTTTAGCTGTGCATCCAGCAACGTTACCATTTCAAGAGCCCTTTTCAGGTCACAACACTCATCAACGTCTTCTGCAAGAGTTGCTTGAAGCTTCTCAGGGTCAACAAGATCTTTATGAATTCTGCCACAGATATGCAATATAAATACTTCATCCAAAAAACCATACTCTAAAATGTTCTTTTATCTTTCAGAAGTTACTTACTGCTCCATATGCTTTGCTAAAGCAGTCTGCAAATCATCAAGCTTTGTCCTGTAACCCTTCTCTTTCAACTCAAATTCTTTGTATAACTTCTTCAAATCTTGTAGTTTGTAGTCAGCGTCAACCTATGTAACAAAGGACCTTTCAATTTCAATTCTCATCTACGATGATGCAACCAAAAAATAATCATAAGCTTGTAGGGGCACACCTCTGATGCCCTAAGTTCATCCATAGTCTTCTTCACTTTATTATAGTTGCATTTGGATGTGTCACAGACTTCTTCTTGCAGATGAATTAGCTGCACATGAAAAGTACAAAATTCTTCAGGAAAGAGCTTAAAGAATTACATCGAAAGGACAAGTAAACAATTAACCTTTTCTATCTCTTTATAATTTTCATGAACTGCAAATGCTTTCACTTCAATTTCTTTGAATTTTCCCTGCAAATTACTTTTCTCCTCCTCAAGCCGCTCCTTCTCCTTTTTTGAATCTTCAATAACCTTTGTCAACTTCTTTATTGTTTTTTGGCCTGTTTCTATCTGAACTTTATAGCGATTGATATCGGTTCTGGTCTTGTCAATGTCCTAAAGGGAACGAAACATGAATCTCTGACAAGTAATTTTTGTTTATCTGGATATTGCACAGCAATAAGTGTACTTACAGATTGAATCTTATTCACTTTGGACTTTTGAGCTTTCAGTCTTTCACCACCAGCATTTTCTATCTGACTCTGAAGTTCTAAGGCCTAAAATAGGGACAGAATTTGAGTAAACTAAAAATCATTGCCATGAAGCCAGTTAAAAAATATATAAAACAACTAGTTCATGTAACAAACTTTCAAAAATAAACAAGCTTTCACAACAATGAAATATGCATGTCACCCATGAAAGAGAAGAATATATACAATAAATCAATTGACATTGCACTTGACCCAAAGGGCATTATAGTAAGATATGAGCAATCTCTAGAAGAAAATACAATCATGCTCCTAGCATACCTTCTCTTTTAGCTTTTTGGAGCCTAGCATAAGTCTATCAATCTCTTTCTCCTCTTCCAAGATAACATTCCTCAACTCCTGCAATCGCTTGAGCTCATCATCTTTTGGCTTGGATGCAGCCTCAAGGGAACCTAATTGTTTTTCAAGATAGCTATGTTGTGAAGTCAAACTGTCAATCTGTGTAGACCATTAAAAGCAAAAAAATAGAACACATTAAAATAGCATCAACTATATTTATCAAAAGACAACTAAGTGAGGAGGCAATCGGTGAAGCTACCTCTTGTTGGCTTTTTGCTAATAACATCTCTAACTGCCCAACTTCTTTCTCTGAAACTTGGTGACGTTGCACAGCATCCGCAATTCTTCGACGGATTTGATTCAGTGCATCAACCATTTCTGAGAGGTCTTTCTCAGCTTTTGCAAATGTTTCTCTTGACACACTAGCAGATCGAATTGATGTACCCATCTTACCACCCCGCGGCATACCTCCCCCACCACTCATGGTTCCAGATTTTTCCAATAGGGCACCATCAAGAGTTACAACACGTCGAAAATCTCTATTACCACCATACGCAATTCGTGTTGCCTGAGTAGAAGCAACATGAAACCTCACCTCACTAGAAGTATAGAATTCAAATGAGCAAGGATGCACTCATGTCAGAATAGACTTCTATTCTTAAGAATAGAAGTTTATCCCAGTTTAAGTTCTTTGCTCCATAGAACAATTAAAACCTTCATTGTTTTGTTCAGATTTCAGAATAATCGGATTGGATAGTTTTTCTTGCCTTTGTACAACTTTCCAATGTGAATAATTTTTCTTATCAAAATAATAATATAATAATATGATGGCAAGGATGCACTCATGTCACTCAAAGATCATTGCACCATGTGTTAGGAATAACTAAATAAACAAATAATAAAGCACTTGCCATTATCATGCACCAAAAATATTGTTCCTCTTAAATTTAGGAGAATAATTATTTGTTATTCAAATATGTGCAACCAAGATCTTCTTATATAGGAGAAAGACCCACTACAATATAAGGAAAGAATAAACACAATAATGTCTAAATATTGACAAATAATATTTACACAATTGTAAAGACTAAAAATTCCAACCATTCCTTTATCACTTAGTTCTAGAATGTACTTCTTTCTGGTGTCATAATGTGTGAGGGTTGAAGAGCCAGAGAGATTATTGGGAATTTAAATAATTGATTCGTCATCCAAAGTTCCCAAAGTTCAAACTAGTTACAAAGTTACAAGATGGAAGAGGCAGAGATTTACTCAAAAGTCTACAATAAAATCCATTGTACACTTAGCAGCTCCAATAAAATTCTGTCTGAGCATGTGCATTATCTTTGGCAGTTTGAGCTTAAAGACATTAAAAAGATTATAATGAACAATAAAGTTCTAAGAACCAACCTGCTCAAGATCCTTAGCAACAACTGTATTCCCCAATGCAGCAAAGAAGGCAAGCTTCATCCTATCATCCTGTACCTTAATTAAATCAAAAAGGCGAGGAACCCCCTCAGGAGTGCTAACCTTTGCCTTCATCTTTGACAAATGATCAACTTGCTTTTCCTGCATGATGAAAAAAAAAGATGAGTCATCATTCCCAATTTCAAATTGCATGTTTAGCTTATTAGAATGAGTAACGGTAATCTTCCATGAAATTTTGCAGAACTTTAAATGAATTCTTAATATATATAATGATTCCAGAAGTATTGCAAACATATATCTCCTTAAGTAATGATTATTTTGTGAAAATTACCAACCCAAGATACCACAATTTTTTATCTCAAGCCTTCAGTTAAAAGCCAAAGCACTAATATTTTATAAATTCCCCTAGATGATAATCCTTTCCTTTTCATTAGGAAACGGAAATTTCATCCATCAAATGATTTTTTAAAAAAAAAAATGGTTATCTTACCTGAAGACTTCAAATAACTCTTCTTTTAATAGAAACAAAATTTAGGAGAGGAAAAATTCCTTAGACCTATAGGTGGATTACATAAAATTCTCCAATTAGAAATCAAAGAAAGACCAGAAGCCACAAAAGGGTGTTTACAGTTTAACCAAATAACTCTTCCATAAGTTATAACAAGTGTGTCCATGCCAGGCTGTGTTCTAGAATTTTAGAAATTAACTTGCCGCCATAGATGTGCCGTGTCATGTCCACATCTTGTATCTTTGTTGTGCTTCCTAGAGTTCAATTGTGAACAAGCATAAAATTTACAAGTACTGTTTTCTTGTGTTCATCAAATTACCAAACACATTGTTCTTAAATAAGTTCATTCCTCAAGTAGGCAAAGAAGAACAAGACCAATTAACTCTTGGAAGAATAAAGTTCTACTGATCACTATGATTAGCAATGTAATACCAGTATCATGAAAGTTGCAACACCAAGACTTTCCCTTCGAAGTAATTCAACACAAGCTTGTGCAGCAGCAGATGTTTCCACTACAATATAATCAAGTCCATGGCAAGCCGTTGATATCGCAACATCATACTTTGCTGCAAATACAACATTATTACACCAAAATTGCAAATATCTGGAATGAAAAGACTAGATACAAGGAGTAAAGTAAACATATTCCGATGACTTCATATACAAATACTACTAGGGAAAAAAAAAAAAAAAAAAAAAAAAAGAACTATGTTGTACATAAATTTTCTAAGGCAGGTACTAACAAGAGGTTTGACAAAATCATCCGAAGTATTTATGTTATATGCCCAGAATTGCCTTATGATTTTTATAGCAAAGGATGGGAAGTTTTAAAATATGAAAAAAGTTGCATCAAAAGAATAGTGTCCCAAATATAGAAGACTCACCATCGATAGCACCTAAATCACCCATGCGCCCATATATACCCCCAATCTGATTGGATTCCTTTGCCTTCAAAATTGCTTTAAGGACCGATCCCTGACTTTTCTCTGAATCCATAACAGACTTAAGTTCTGCAACCTTCTGCCTAGCGGCCTGTTCTAGAGGAATAAGTGTTTCTTGTTCCTTGATGCACTCCTGAAAAGATAGTGAAGCACTTTCATCGTTTACCATAGCATAAAAGAAAATGATAGAAAATTGCTCTTAAAACACTTACTTGTTCTTCTTTTTGAGCTTTCAAGGTTTCCAATTTTCTCTTTTTAAGCTCATTTTTAATATGTTCAACGTTGGAAGACTTTTCTTCTTTGCTTTTCAGTATGTTATCCATCTGCTTGCGAGCATCATCAAAAGCTGCACGATCACCTTCATGCTGAAACAATCACCACAACTTCAGACAACAAGATAGAATCCTAACTCCACATCTCTTAGAAAGATATTCATGATATCAGATTATTGTAAAAAGTATTATTTTATCATATAATGACTATCGTCAATTTCTAATGATCTTTTCTGTTTTTGTTCTGTAAGTAAAAGAGATATTGTCAATGATACAGGACAAAAGAACTTGCAGCTCTTAATTATTAAATAAAGTACCACACATAAGTGGACATATGAAAATCAACTTTAGTTTGAGAAGATTTCTGCAAATGTGTAGACCTCACTGTGAAGTAGAAAGACTTCTTGTGAATAGGAGACGAGTAGTGGCCACTTAATCATTAGTATGTAGTCCAAGAAATGCATGAGTGATAATTTTACCTTCTCACTCAATAGTCTGCTCTCGGTACATGCAACTTCCAGTTTTCCCTTGTGCTCAATCAGTTGCTTTTCCCAAGGTTCTAATTCAACACGAACTTTTGCAAGCTCTGAGCGGTACCTCTCAGTTTCAGCTAGGAGCAAATGAAATAAAGAATGAAACAAATTACAAAAATGTTGATTGCACCATTGGCACTAACAAATACTCAACCTCTGTAAAGTTCTGTCTAGCACAGAAAAATTATAGACTTTGAGACCAAGGTTAGAAGACAAAATTAAAAAAACAAGAATAACAATAAGGATTTTACAAACTTTCAGTCAGTTAATTTCAAATAATGTTAACATGATTAACAATACAAACTCGAGATTCTCCTCAACTACCATCATCAATTTTACGAAATATGCAAAATTCCTTATTCATTTTCTCAAACAAAACTCTACCTTTACAGAGAATTGAAAGAATTGCAATTAAAAATATTAATATATACTCCAGAAAAGAAATAAATCGATAAAACTTCAACGTTTGAGGGCTGTTAATGAATCAAAGATGACTGATCTTCACAACACCCTTTTTCACCTTTCATGGAAGGATGTTCCATCGTATTAGTCAAATCTTCACAAATTGATATAAAAATTATATCAGCCAATGAATCTTACGGAACATAAAAAATTTAACAATATTAGCTAGCTCTTGCTAACAGTACGAAATCAATTGTAATTTTCTAGGATCTAAAACATTTACTTAGAAAATTAAACTACCCTTTGAATTCTCTTGAATCTCCTCCAAGATCTTCTCCTCATCTGAGAAAAGTTTTTGGAATTGAGGAATACTCTCCTCAAGCTTCGGAATCAAGCTTGTTGATTCTTCACACTCCTTTCTTAAGTCATCAATTTTGGTAGAATCCTGTTATAAAAGACAAGATAAGATTTATGCACGTGCTGTGCTCAATACAATTGGACATTTTTCCACACCTTTTCAAGCTTATCCTCAAGTTTCTTAATCTTCTGCTTTATGTGCTTCAAATCCTCACGATATTTAACATCCTGACGTTCAAAGTCCTTAAATTTTTCCTTCGATCTTCGCAAGTCATTATCAAGTTCCTGGATACACAAGTACAAAATACGGGAATAAATTGGTCCATCACTGATTCCCATTTTGAAATCAGGCCAAACAAGGAGAACTTGGATCTTCAACAAAATTGGATGAAACCAAAGCAAACCTCTTTTCTTTTCATATTTTTTTCATGCACAGCTTCAAGTTCCTTCAACTCCTTGCTAGTTTCACGAATCTTTTCCCTGCAACAAGGCATTTAGATTGCATTAGCATATACTTTATGGCCATTTCCAGTCTAAACCAATGTGGTTTCATTTGTTGAAGGAGAAAAAACATTCATCACCAAATGTTTAGCTCAATGAATCAATTTTATCCCAAACTTTTCAGTCCACTTAACTCTAACCAGAATAAGTGGTAAAATTAATACCTCATAAAAATTAAATTAGAAAATTGCATAAACAAACCAATAAACTACATGGAATCCAACAAGAAAATCACCTAAGATCTAAGAAATGCCCAACCCCGACCACAAAAACATTTGAACCTAATCAGAAAATCAGAACAAGTGAAAGGGTTACTATAATCAACATTAAAATGCCCAACCCCTAGGCGCATAAAATTCCCCCACGAAATTCCCCAAAGGCACTTCACCTCTAAGACCCTCATTTCTTCAAACAAATAGAAACCTTTAACTCCTTACAAAAAAATTCTTTTTATATTTTTCTACCATGCGTCTCACAAAATAAAAACTTTTGCACCTCCACTTCTTATATTTTTTATGCCATAAAAAAAATTAAGAAAATATCCTCAAACAAAATTCTCTGTTTCTTAAAAATAAAAATAAAATAAAATAAAATAAAAAAAGATTAAAAAAAACCTATGGCAAAGCTCCTATTTCATTATTTTTCATTATTTATATATTAAAAAAAAACTATTTATAATTTTCTACTATTTCCCTCACCAAAACAAAGCAAAACAAATCCTCTTATTTGCCTCACCAAAACAAAGAAAAACCTCTTCTCCTCTTCACTTCGAGTTTAAGCTCCGAAAAGCTAATGTACTTTAGTATGTCTCATGTTTCAGAAAATACTTAACATGGCCAAAAGAATAATACCTATACAAATAGACACATCTAACTAGAAGAACACTATTAATTAGCCATGAATCTTTGAAAGAAAACATACAAACTAAAATAATGGAAGTCATTAATTATACCATTTATTCAAGTTCAAGATTCAATGTGATGAAATTGAAACTAAATTTTACTTACTCAATGAAGTATAAAGGTAAAATGGATTTTTTTAACAGGTTTGAATAGAGTGACGAAAGAAAAGAGGGGTAAAAGTAGAAAGAGATAAAGAAAGAACCGCTCAGTTTTCTTATTAGCTTCTAAGGTGGACACTTCATCTTGCAGTTCAGTCAATCTCTTTGTAGTATCTTCATGAGCTAGTTTAGAGGCTTTCTCTCGCCACTTTAAAAGTGACAATTCTTTTAGCATGTAGGCTTCTGCTTCATTCTTCACATCCTGTTACATGTAGATGTAAAAATTGTTTCATTTATATCTTAGGAAATTGTTTTTCTTTTTAGTACATAAAAAGGGTATTCTACCTCCAAGCCATCTCTTTCCTTCTCAGCTAACTTAACCATCTGCACCACACCAGAACGTTTCTCATTGAGGGACTCTAGCCTGTACGACCAATTACAAATAATGTATACAAAGGTTAAAATCCAGAAAATTTTAGAAAATATAAAATATAAAATATGTATCTCTATAATGGCAGTGATAAATATATGGATTATATCAATCCTTTGTTCTTGAGTTTTTGAAAACTTCCAAGTTTTTTTTTCTTTTTGATGAAAAGTCAACTTTCATTCAGAACAAATGAAAGAATACAAGGGCATACAAAAAACAAGCCTACGAAAGGGAGTCCAATTAAAGAAAAGAACCCCAATCAAGCAAGATAAGACCCAAAGGGTAATTACAAAAAAGCTTAGAAACTGACCCCTAAAGAGATACATGGAACCTAGTAAGGGACCAAACATCTTCTGGGCCCCTATCCAACCCTGTAAACACTCCGTTGTTTCTTTCTCCCCAAAGATTCCATAACAACACACACTATCATGTATTGTGTAATTTTAATCTCAAGAATTAAAAGCGGTTGAAGAGAAACTTTTGATTTCTCTTTTAAGTCCTCTTATCATTGATGAATTCTACAATGACCATCCTTTGATTTAAACTAAATAAGTATAAACTATTAATGATCTTTTCCATGTAGACATGAAAGACACTAGTAAAGAAATTCCAAAACAAGGTAAAAACCAGTACTAAGGATCTAGTTTCTTCTCCATGAAACAAGATCTCGATACCAATTATTTAAATATCTAATTCTGATGTCCCAAGAGCATCAACAGTAACACTTCCACAGAATAATGCAATGCAATGCACACTTTCAATGGATGAATGGAAAACTAATAAGCAACTATCCACCCAAATAAAATCGAGGAAAAAGACACTTACTGCTTGTTTGACTCATCAATCATTTCAACATATTTGATGGTTCCGATTATATCCTCCAGATATTCAAGAAAACCCTCATCATGAGGCCCTTGAGCTTTTGGCTTCATCAATGAAATCTGCTCGACTTCACCCTGATAAAACCAAAGATATATCACACTTTATAGAAATATTCCACTAGAATACAATCAATGCAATTGAACTAACCTGAAGAATTAAAAAGCGATTGTTGTCCAAGTCAACTCCTTTACCCTTCAATTTTTTGGTAACTTCAGTGAAGTTACTTGAACGATTATTAATGTAATATTTAGAAGAGTTGTCACGAAATGCAGCCCGAGTTATAGCAAAGTCACTTGCTGGAACAGCTTCATATTCTCCATCATCCTGCATAGTTAGTCAACAACATAAATCAAAATGAGTTATTGATTCTCAAAAATACACATTTTAAGAACCCACAAGTCATTAAATAGTTAAAAATGAATTCACGGTCAAAATTTACCAGATCAACTATTTCTTGAAAGTGAACCGAAACACTTGCACTCTCTAAATTCTGGTGATTGGTGGAATTATGAATTAGCTCTGAGACTTTGTTGAGGCGCATCTGCACATCATTTTTTCTATTAGAAACAACTAGGGGAATTTAATAACTCATTTTTCAGTGTAATGATAGTACCATTATTATGTTGTCTATTGCGTACTATATACATGTAAGAATGATAGTTATACATGATTATTCCATTTCTCCTCTATATACTCTATCAACAAGAATTGGCTCATTTCTTTATGCCTTCCTCTTTCTTTCAATGCCTACAATCTCATATGATATCAAAAGTTTACTTTTGCCACCATGGCACTTGAAAAGTTGAACCATCCTATGTCACAGTCATACTCTTTCAACCGGGCAGCACCATGATCTACACTTGATCATGGTCAACCTTAAGGGTCATTTCTAACCCATATAAACTTTTCACAACTTTTTGTGGCTTCATCAAACCTTAGGCGAGGTTATTTCTTCCCCAATCAAACTTAACTTAACTTGCAACTAAGATTCACTCGACCATACATGTCGCTCGTACATGTATTTTCTCTCATTCGCAACTCTAGCTAACTTGTCTCTACTCCAGGTCAAGTCCTAAGGCTCAACCTTGCCTCTACACTAGGCCAAGGTCTTCATCATGCAACATCACATCTCATTCCATCATCTTGATTCTCAACGACACAGTCTTCACCTATGAAGCACGGACACGCCAAAATGGGGGGAGGTTCTGTGTCGGACACGTGTCGGACACGGATTCGCCCGGACACGCTCCGGACACGTGTCCGACACGCAATTTTGCGTGTCCTTTTTTTTTTTTTTTTTTTAATTTCGGACACGCGGGGACACGGCTGGATACGCCCACGGACACGCGGAGTCTAGGAGAGAGAGGGAGAGAGGGAGAGAGGGAGAGAGAAACCTCAGGTGCGGGCTGCTGCAAGATTATTTCATCCAAGTTTTTCTTCTTTATCTTTTAAACCCTAGATAAAACCCTCCTAACCTAGATAAAAGGGCCCAGCCCAATAAACCCTCCTTTTTAAAGTTAAGATAAAAGGCCAGCCCAATAAAAAAACTGTTTTTAAATTAAGAAAAAATGTATGATTATTAAACTACTCATAAAATTTTATATATAGTTTTTAAAAAAATATATATACTAATCTTTTTTTAAAAAAATATATATATATATATAAAAAAAAAAAAAAAAAAAACAACGTATCTTCAACGTATCCGTATCTTAGTTTTTTAGAATTTGACGTATCGTCGTGTCCTGTCGTGTCCGTGTCCCGTATCCGTGTCCGTGTCCGTGCTTCTTAGGTCTTCACACTTCTAAATTGATGTGAAACTTCATCGGGATGTGTTTGAACTCTTTGTTGGGTTAAAACAACCTTAAAATGCTCAACTGGAGCTTACCGAGTGATTTCAGCACTCACCAGGAATTATTGGGCGTTATAAGGACATTTCGATGTTTACCCAAACTTAATTGGGCGGCCATTATAATGATTATCAGAACATAACGGACAAATATTGTGCCAACCACGAACTACCAAGTCTCAACATGCTTCATGATGCCACTCCAAACATCGAAATGTCATCTGCCTACACTACTCGCTCAAACATGCTTATCGAGAACGGACCCATGGGGTTGTCTTTGTATAAGGAAACTCTCAAACATCCATCCATCCAAGCACTAACGAGGCATGAACTCTCTCGTGTCTATGCTAAGTCTTTTCTGCATACCGTGTCAAAGTCCAGCCTTATGGTGCAACCTTCGACTCACGGGAAGGGGCACAATGCCAGCACACTCGTGCTGCCCAACACTATCCATGAGATCTCATTCTCAAAGAAAGATGTCCAAACACTCATCTTGCAACACTTGCTCACACCATGACACACGCATGTGTCATGGGAGAACAGCTCACATCATTTCTCTCCCTATAATACATTATTAGGCATATTTGGTCTGACACCCATGCACGTCACTTTGGCAATGTATTCCAACAGCTTAAACCACAGCCATGACAAACTTCATATCGAATTTGTGTAAAAGGCATGCAATTTTTAATAGCAATACATGACTACGTTGAGCAGGGAGTACATTTAGCAGACCTGTTTAGCTCGCTTTCCGAAGACAAATAACATGGCATCAATTACATTACTTTTCCCGCTGCCATTCGGTCCAACCACCGCAGAAAAACTCTGAAACCAGAAAATTAAAAAAGAAAAGAAAATTATATGAACAGCGGTGGAAGAGGCGAGGGGAATTTGAAATTTAAGGGTAAAAGGTTGACCAAGCAAGATAAATTTGAAATTCTCATCATAAAATCAATTTTTTTTTAAAAAAAAAAAAAAAACTCTAGGTTTCAAATGGTAACCAACCTTATGGAAGGGTCCAACGCGTTGTTCACCAGCGTAGGATTTGAAGTTCCTCAAAACCATTTCCTTAATGAAGAGCCTCGGACCTCTGGATCTTCCAGAGAAAGAATCAACTTTCTCCACCATTATCTCATCTGCCGCTTCGCTACCCATTTGGGAAGAATCTGTTTGGTTGGCAAGAAGTGAAAATGGAGTTGAACTCACCCACAGGGAGCTCCTGCAAAGTGAAAAGTGGGAATTGAAAATTTTGAGCGAGTTGAGAACAGAGGAACAGACAGTGAGGCTCTGATCCTTCCTCTACTCTCAGAAATGTTTGAATGAGAAATTGTTTAATAAAAGGAAGGCAGATTAAGCGGGAAACTAAAAAAGCAGTGAGTTTCAAAAGCAAAGTACTATGGGCCGTTGAACCGAGGCCCAAAGAATAAGGCGGTCTGACCCAGAAACCGATAACATTGAAAAAGCCACGGAGTCTGAAATAATTTATTCGACTTTGGGTTAACCAAACCCCTCTTCTCACGAAAATTGCTTAAAACCTCAATCGAACAAAAGTACTTACCGAAACTTACTCTAACTACACTCAATATGTGATCATGGGCTGGATTTGGGCTAGACGGCGACAACATGGGTCCTCTTCGGCGTTCTTCTTCGTGGTGGCTTGCAGACGGTGCGACTGCGGCTCCTTTGACGCGTGGAGTGGCTGGTGCTGCTGGCGACAGGTCGCTGGCGAGACCCCTGGCAGCGCACGGCAAAGGGTGGAAGAAAGAGAGACGAGAGAGAAGGAAAGAAGAAGATAGTGAGTGTGAGGAAATCGTGAATGAGCGGGGTCTAATTTTCCCTTTTTTAAGGAGAAGTGGGGTTGAGTCAGGGTGCCCCTCAATTTAAAATGTTTTCTATTATATATATTATTTGTCGTTTAAGATTTAAAACGACCTTTGGCGGGTTGGTTTCTATAACTTTCTCTGTGTAGATGCCCCTGCTCGTTACTGGGTTTAAGCCTCTATTCACGCGATATTGAATAGTTCAGTTTTTTTTAGGCCGCCTCTGCCCGGTCCTGATATTGAATCCTACGCAATTTATATTTGATTTTTTTTCTTCTTATTTTCAGTTTTTTTTTTGAATAGTTACTTTTTTTTTTTTTAGGCGACTGTCGGTTTTGATTTTCGTTAATAACATATATTGATTTTTCAAATAGAATAATTTAAACTTTTTAAAAATATAGTTTTATGTTTTTGTTTAAGCTTTTTATCATTATCTATTAAGGGTGAGCATTGGTCGGTCGGCATCGGTTTTAGACTCAAACTGACGCCGACCACCGATACCTCAGTTTTAGTCGGTCGATGGATATCGATTTTGGAAGTTTTATGGAACTGATCGACCGACCACGAGCAAACATCGGTCGGTTTCGGTCGGTTTTGAAAGTTCCAGTGAAGGGATTGTTTCGTTGTTCTGACAACGTCAATGAGAAAGAAGAACGGAGAAATGAGGGTGATACTTACAAGAAGAAAGAACGAAGAACGAGATGAAAGAGGAAGAAAGAACTAAGAAGAAAAAACACACGGTCCGTGTGGCGCTAAGCTCTAGCGAAGAAACGACATCATTCCGGCGAGGTGAAGATGATGGCCGATACTGAGAGAGTGAAAAGAGAGCTGAAAAAGAAAGAATAGGGAGATGAAAAGAAAAATGAAGAGAAATGAGAGGGTTTGAAGAAATAAAAAAGAAAGAAAGAAAGAAAGAAACGACAGAGATACAAAAAAATTAAAAAAATATAAAAAAAAAAAGTTAATTATTTGCCTTGGGAAGACCATGACCTACGGTCTTCCCAAGGGTTGCTGCAAACAGCTCATTAATGTTGCCTGCAGCAGCATCAACCGTCAACAGTACACGCGCTTTCAGTTTTTCTTTTTTTCGATCGGTTTCGTCGGTTCTCGTCCCTTTTGGGCGAGCTGGCCGATCAAAAGGTCAGTTTTTCGGAATGAAAAATCGACCCCGATCGAGTTTATGTAAAAATCGACCGACGTCGGTTAGGTCGGTTTCGGTCGTTCGGCTCGGTTTTTCGGCTTTTCTTGCTCACCCCTACTATCTAATAAATAAAAGGGTAAAATACCCTTTTGGTCCCTCATGTTTCGGGTTCGTTTCCAATAGGTCCTTAGGTTTCAAAATCGAACAATCAAGTCCCTACTATTTAGGAAATACTTCTATTGAGTCCCTCCACCGTTAATTTTTTTAACGGTGCTGACGTGGCAATAACGGTGCTGACGTGGCAGTTAAAAAAATAATAAAATAATAATTTTTAAATTAAAATTAAATAATAATTTTTAAATTAAAATTAAATAATAAATAATAAAAAAAAAAAAAACAAAGAAATCACTCTCTCTCATCCTTCTCCTTCTCCCCCACCCGAAACCCTCATCTTTCCCTCACCTTCTCTCTCATCTTTCTCCCCCACCTGAAACCCTCCTCCAGCGCCGCCTTCGTGAACCAGCCGCCAGACCCCCCATTCTCTCGTTATTCATTTCGGCAGCAACTCCCTCACTCTCTCGGTTTCTCCTTCCCGTCAGCCCAACCCACTGCATCGCCGTCGTTGGAGTTGCAGCCCTAGCCCGAGCCACACCGCCGCTCTCTCTCTCCCTCGTTCGTCTTCTTCGTTGGCAGCCAGAGGCTCGTGGAACTCGTCTCTCGAGCGCCGACGTCGTCTCTTGCAGCACCGCTTCTTCGCACGCATGAAGACTCCTCTCTCCGGCAAGCATCCACACTTCCCTCCCTTCGCCTTCGTCTTCCCCCTCTTTCGCGTTCTTCTTCGCCTTCGTGGGTTTTATTTCATTTGATTTGCTGGTGCACAGTGGAGATTGAGATTCCAAAAATCGATTTTGTTTAAATTTCTTTTGTTTTTTTTTTTTTATTGTTGCTCTGTGAGTGTTTGTTGAGGAAGAAAAGAAGATTTGTATTATGGGGATGGGGGAAGGGTAGAGAAGAGGAAGGAGGGGGGAGATGTAAATGGTGTTGAGAAGATGAGGGGTGGTGACGGTGTTGGAGGGCGGTGACGGTGGAGAGGAGGGAGAGGGAGAAAAAGAGAAAAAAGAAAGGGGTGGTGACGGTGTTGGAGGACGGCGGCGGCCATGGCTGCCAAGAAGATGAAGGAAAGGGAGAGAAGAGGAGGGAGAGGGAGAACAAGGGGGAATCGGGGAGAGAGAAGAGAAAATTTCCTTTTTAAAAAAAAAAAATTGTTATTTTTAATTAATTATTTTATATTATTTATTTTAAATTAAAAATTAATATATTATTTTTTTTAGTTGCCACGTCAGCACCGTTAAAAAAATTAACGGTGGAGGGACTCAATAGAAGTATTTCCTAAATAGTAGGGACTTGATTGTTCGATTTTGAAACCTAGGGACCTATTGGAAACGAACCCGAAACATGAGGGACCAAAAGGGTATTTTACCCTAAATAAAATTTTCATTTTCTTTAATGAATTTAAATCCACCTATGAAATTAAACGAATGTTAAAATAGTATGGTTGATCTTTGTACTTATTGACTCATTCTAATTTAATTCATATATTCAAATTTAGTCTATGTAATTTAAATACATCTTTAGATTAGTCATTATTAATTTGAAGTTACTCTAAAACATGGTAATAATCATAATTTTCACTTAAGAAAACACACCAATTGTTAATATGTTTTCAAAATTCATAAAGCGAAAGCTAATAGAGACTAAATTTGTTTTGAAAAAGTTAACCATAGACTAATTTTAAGATTATTAAAAGTACAAAGATTATATTTGGACATTGGAATTACTAACAATAAAATAAAATAGGTTCCAAAGTACAATGACCAAAATGATATTTTAACCTCAACAGAATATGAAATGAGTTTATAAGTTTTTTTAAAAAAAATTAGGAAAAAAAATCAATTCTACCCCTAAACTTTGGGGTCAATTAAAACTCCAAACTAATATTGTATTAATTTAAATCTTCAACATTCACAATTGAATTTTATGTCTAATGAAACCATAAACTTTCAATTTTGTGTTTAATAAGCTTGTGAATTTTGAAAAATGTCAAATAACACCTATCAGATTCAAAATTGAAAATTCAAAAATTTATTGGACACGAAATTGAAAGTTTAGGATTCTATTAAACACATTTTTAAGTTTAGGGACCATAGACACAAACCCGAAAGTTTAGAAACTAAACTTGTAATTTAACCTAATCGATATTAGGTAATTTAAATATTGTATCAATGCTTCTAAAGTTGCATTTATATGAACTTGGTGCCCCTGATATAAAATCTTGGATCCGCCACTGGGTTGAGTGAAAGACTACCAAATATAAATCAATAAATTCATTAAGTGGTTGTTTGGGGGAGGATAATGAATTGGATTAGATTGGATTGGAATCTGAAATCCAATGTTTGGTGGGTGGTAATCTGGTTGGATTGTATTTTGGTTTACAATCCAACCTCATTCCCATGGTAATCCTCATTCCAAACTCATTCCAAATCAATATTTTCTCTTTAAAATTGGTGGGACCCACCATTTCTCTTTCTTTTTTTATAAAGGAAATCTTTAATTAACAAACATTTTTGTTGAAAATATCTAAAAGAAACCCCTTTTATTTCACTTTTCCTTCTCTAATTAATTCCAAATTGATTTAATAAAATCTTAGATTATCTATGCAAATCAAATTCGCCATCCTTAGTTAATCAATTTAGCCTTCGTTGCCAACAAAAGTATAGTTCAACTAGCATATAGTTGTATTGATAACCACAACTCTATGGTTTGAATCCCCTCCCCACATATTAAAAAAAAAAAAAATTAGCATCAGTTTTGATTACCCAATTAAACTTCATCATCCCAAAATTGAACACTAAATCCAATTTTCTCTTAAATTTACTTAATTCGTGAACTAATGAAATCAAATAGACGTGGGGAATAATCAAATCTTAATACTAACAAAATTAACTCAAGATTGAAAAGGAATTTTTACCGGTGGAATTTATAACTCCACCCCACCTCTTGTTTTGCCCAATGGCTTCTTAAATCCTTAGTAGGTTCTACAAACTTATTAACTTCAACTCCATCTCCCCTCCTTGGGTTCACAACTTCATTCTCTCTCTTCTTCACCTCACCAGTGGTGGATCCAGGATTGTATGTTAGAGAGGCACCAAACTTATATAACGGTAACTTTAGATGCGTTGATGCATTATTCAAATTACTTATCAATTAGGTTAAATTACAAGTTTAGTCTCTAAACCTTCGAATTTGTGTCTATTTGGTATTTAAACTTTAAAATGTGTCAGATAAAATCTTAAACTTTCAATTTTTATCATTTTTCCAATAGATTCATGAATTTTCATTTTTTTTTGTCTAATAGGTCCTTGGCTTATTTGACATTTTTCAAAATTCACGGACTTCCTAGTTTCTAGACACAAAATTGGAAATTTATAGCTCTATTAGACATAAAATCCAATCATGAAAGTTTAAGGTTTGAATTGATATAATTATAATTATATTTTGAAAAAATTGATATAATTTATCAGCTTGAAGTTTTAAATGATACAACTCCAAAGTTTAAGGGATATATTATTTTTTTAAAAAAAAGTTTAAGGATATAAATGGACTTTTCTTTATTTTTTTAAGAAAAAAGTATCAATGAATTGTCTAAATAAATATACAAGGAAAAAAAACTTGAAATGAGTAGTAAAATTTTTCTAAAAGTGAGTTGAATTTCTTTATGTAAAAATAATTTTCTAAACAAATTTACCAAAAATTTAAAAGTATTTTTTTTATTCTTTTTAGGTTAAAATACTATTTTTCATCCTTTGTAATTTATTTTGGGTGAAAAAATGATTATCTTTTAATTAAGTTTTATAAACAGTAACTTCAAATTAATAATGAAGACTAATTTGGAGATTTATTGAAAATATTAGTTAAATTTGGTACTTTAATTTTTAACATTCTTTTTTATCTCATAAATGAATTTAAATTCATTATAAGAATAAAAATGAAATGAAAATCTTGCTTATGGATATTAGGTCAGCTAATTGGTGATAAAACATTTAAAGAAAAACATTAAAAAAAAGGGAAAATTACCTTTTTAGTCCTCGAGTTTTTAACACTAGGTACATTTGGTCCCTGAGTTTTTAAAATAGACCCTTTTAGTCCTCAAGTTTTTTTTTTTTTTTTAAATAAATTTAGTCCTCAAGTTTTTAAGAATAGGTTTAAAAGGTCTCTAACACTAACAGAACCGTTAAATGCAAACGGAAAAACTGACTGTACTTATTAGTTGTTTATGTGGATGCTGATTAGGATTAAAAAAAATTTCCAAGTTAGTTTAAATCAATTACATTTTTTTAAAAATGAAACCCTATAATTTTTGACATGGCTGCTATTCACAAACCCAACCCTTTAACCAATCGTGAAAAAGAAAATCAATAGTTAATTGCATCGCCAAACCCCATCTTCCCGATTTTCAACTCCTCACTAAACCCATCTTTCACAGGCAAATCTTGGACGAGGTTGCGATTCTGATTGAGACCAGCGATGTTTTTTTTTTTTTTTTTTTGTGAGACCAGCGAGGTTACGATATCAATAGGAGGCGTGAAAAAACGTTAAAGACCCGATTCATAGTTCATCGTTCTGGGTTTCTTCGAACCTGAAATTTTTTCTAAGGTAAGTGCAAATATTTCCCCTCATTTGTTCTTCTTCTTTCATCATTATTATAAAAGGATTTAGGGACCCATTTTGATTTTGAAGGTTTTGGTTATGTCTTGGGTTTTTATGGATTGTGGCTGCCTTTTTATTAATCCCTCTTTTTATTGGATTCCTTGTCATACTAATTGCAAATGAGTAAATAAGTTTTTTACATTTAGCACTTCAAAAAGGTTGAGCTAAAATGTTGATGTTTGATGCTAATTAGAACCCTTCTGGTAAATAAGCATTTGATGTCAAAGGGAATCCACTCTTGTTCTCAAACGCATGCGGCAAAGTTCAATGAATTAAAAGTATTTCTAAATTCACTGAAGTTCTTGCATTGAACTAATTACTTAACATAGGAGGCTGTTAAAGTAAAAATTAGATAAATAGCATTCAACAATTTTGAAGTATATTTTACCAGTTTCAGCTGAAATGGTGCTACCAAAAGAATACTCGAAACGCTCTGTTGCAATTATTGACAAGACATCTCTTTGAGTTTTGACAACCTCTTGTTTCTATGGCTAGAGAGGAATTTTAATCGATTCGTTGTATGAAGTAAATAGTACCTACAGGCTACATACGAATGGTTTTAATCTCATGCAATAATGTGGAGCTGCTTGTTTAAGGGTTAAGTAATTACTAGCCTTTTCTATAATGTCAGTCCATTTGACAACTTCTTTATGATCTCTTTTGGTTCTGGTGTGGGGATGGATAAATCACAATCTTCCAAACTTAGTTTTGTATTTTTTGATGAGTTTTAAGGACAATTACTCATTCATTGAACTCAAACAATAGAAGACAGAATATGAAGGTCCTCTTTCACTCCAAGATGTGAGGTTTTCTTAAATTCTCCATGTGAGACTAACGTACTCCTCCCTCTTCACCCATTACAGTTAATTCCTCTGCCCGCCACAAAACTGACTTCCTTTTTTCATGTTTCTCCCTCTTCTAAGCAGAATCTTTTGGCAATACCTATAACTGTCCATAATAGTTAAGTCCCCTAAAGTTCTCTTTATTAACCATCTACATTCTTACCCAAATAAATTATACGACATTGATTTTTATGGGAAAAATGTTCTACACTAACATTATTGACTTTTAATTACTCATTATGTTTGGTCAGGTAGAAGTAAACACATCTTCTCAAAGCGGAAAACTTGGAGGATGGAAAGAACAAAAAGAATGAAGGTGAGGGACAACTTGTCAGTTACTCTTATCCATTCTTCCACCTGAATGGATGCATCTCCTAAGAGAGCAAAAGCAACCCTTGCTGATTTTCAAAATGAAAGGGCCGGGATTTCTGCAAGGATGCATCTTTGAAGTCTGTAATTAATCTATGCGCATGTTGAAAGTTTGGCAACTTAATAAATGTAGAATCAGTTAGACAAGTTAATACTTTCCTTTTGCTTTTTTTTTTTCTTTAATCATTTCTCCTTCCTATGTATGCTAGATGATAAACACGAAATGTGACAAGTTTGAAATTGAAATATGTATATATCAGTAGTTTGATTTTGGAAGCTTTGGGAGTTTTTAACTCACTTGTCTAGTTGGAAGCTGATAGCGATGTAATTTGTGAGAATGAATATGAGAAACATTTTTCGGATTCGTCTACAAGTATAATATTGAATGTCCCAAATTCTTTTGTCATGTATGAAAGGAATTTTAATGCAATCTTACCATTTCAATATTTAGTATTGTTCTTCAAATCTATGCATGATTCGTAACATGTGAAGATCACGTGGGAGAATTTTGAAAGTTGAAACATTAACTCCATAACTGTTGGGTTCCTAGAGTGAGTAAAATATGATATAAAATACTCTATAATTCCTGTGCAAGTATACACAGTCTGCAACAAGTAATATTATCAATCCGAGCCCTGAATTAGTTTCCACTCTACCTATTTTCGTGTAACTTTCCAATTGTTTCAAGAATAGTAAAATGATTTGGTTTTATCGGAATTATGTTGAAGCAAAATAAATGACAGAACAATAAGTAAACAAATAGATAGACAGATTAAAGACAGGCGCTGGTTAGGTTTTAGTGATTGTTCTAAGATATGCTCTAACAATATTATTGATCATGCATTTCTCGCAGTATTATTAGCGGATTCCTCCCGAAACTCCGGATCTTTTGGGATATGTTTCAAACCCAATGAAGAGCGACCGATCAAGCACTAGGCAACTGGCTATCCCTAGCTCAGTCACTGGCGTTCACCAATACACAATGATCGTAGTGTGGATAATTGCCACACACTCTCTAAATCATCCCTGAAACTAGAGAGAGCTATTCACATCGGCTGGCCAGGCGGGCATAAAATGGAAATAAGCACAACAATTAACCAAAATGCGATAGTCAATTTATTACTAGAGATGAAGCACAGTAATCACATTATTCCTAACCAACACCTTAAGCTACTTAGTTCATAATAGACATAGGAATACGAATTACAATCTGAGTATGCATGTCCATAATCACAAGTTAATAAAGAAAATAAACTCCCTAATCAACTTGCGGAAGATGGTGTTCTTGATGATCTTCAATCTCTCTAAAATATTCGGCTTCCAAGGGAAAACATGGAATGAATTTGACTTCGACGGCTACTTCCTTTTATAGAAGGATAGGAGACTTGAATTAGGTCAACTTGGAGACGTGTAGGGCTCTCCTTGCTCCTTTATCCCGAAAATAACTCAACAGAAGTCGGTTTATGAAGTTGGCTAACGAGCTGTGATGTGGCAGTTCTGTTCCCAGTTTTGCTGCAGTAGAGAATTTGCTCCCTCCAGTCGCCCAGCAGCATAGTTTACACAAAATAATTTCCAATGCTTCCATTCTTCCAAATGGGTTAAAACATGTAATATCCATCTAAAACCAACCCTATTAAGCATAAAGGACACACAAATCCCTATATAATTGAGGCTTAAATAACTACCTTTTGGGCAGTTATCATACCCCCAAACTTAAACTATTGCGCGTCCCGAGCAATACTAACTCACCTTCCTTCAAGAATTCAGAATATTAGACAAAGAATAGCTTAATCAAACCAGACAGTCCAACACTACCTTTAACCTTTACCTGAGCACTCTGCAAAACCAAGCTCTGCTGCAGCAAAATGATTCCTCCGGCATGGACAAATAATCACCACTTTTCAACTTAATTCTAAGAACTCACCACAGCCTAGCTCTATTATTAGACATTTCAAAACATATTTTTAAAGGGGTTTATATCATTATTTATCAGACTTAAAGCAGCCTTACAGTCATAAGCTCTTAAGCATGGGATGACCCACTTTATGGTGCAGTATACCCTTGCCTCAAGCTTATCACCAACTAGGCTCAATACTCATTATAAAGCTAAAAAATCCTTAGTTATTCTATCTCTTGCCCCTCATAATGGCGACATTTTATGATGAAGCTCACCTAAGTTCTGGGAGACAGAAAAACTGCTGGATCATCATTCATCCATCAAAACTTTTGCTCTGTCAAAATTTTCAGCAAAATTTTCAACAAATAATTTTTTTTCAGCAAATAATTTTTCTCATCATTTTTTCACATTTCCTAGGTCATCTTTTGACGCGAAGACAAACTGTGGGTGTCACAAATGTTCCCGGTTACTCAATAACCTAACAAATTTTAATTTGAAGGAGAGGAATGCTCGAGCAAAATAATTGGAGTAGCAAAAAGTCCCCCAAACTTGAATTATTCATTGTCCCCAATGAATCATTAATTAAGCAAATTATACCCCCAAACTTAAATTTTTCTATCTGAATTTTTAAACTAAACATGGGACTCAGATTAAGCTTAAAGTGGATCATATAAGTCAATACTACCTTCAAAATCTTGTTTGCCGCAGCAACAGTCCAGGCTAGAAGAAATGCTCAAGCAAAAGGTTTCTGGAGACCAGAATACCTTGATCTAATTAAGCGTAATCAGTCCAAGCTTCAAAAATTCAGAAGAAAATAGTTAAGTTAGGCATTACTCAGTGCTCATGGAACAGAAATATTCGGAAATTCATTAAAAATATTCAAAAATATTACAAAAGTAGAGATATATTTTTTAAAACAGAAAAATTAAAAAGAAACAAGACAAGCAATCATATAGAAGATGGGGTCAGGAATGCGCCAGCAAACAAAATATTTCATAAAAAAGATTGTGCGTTCAAATCCCTCTTCAATCTTCCTGACCCAGATCTTCCTCTTCATCTTCTTTCTCAGCAGGCGGCGGTGGAATCCAGGGGTTCAGCAGGTATTTGGGGAATGCAGGGAGGGCTGGATAAGGTTTTGAAAAATTTTCTTGCAGCGCCCTCTTCAGGCCAGCATCACGATTCTTAACGTAAGTCCAGAAGGTTAAAGTTTTCCTCTCAGCAAACTCCTGCCTACTGGCCAGAAGTGCCAGTTGTTCTAGAATCGTATTCATGCCGTAAATTAGCCCTCCTTGTCGTATCTCCTGCGTGCGCTGGAGCCGCGCCAAATTGGGCGTATCAATGATCCCCTTATCGAATAGAATTATATCACTCTCATCCACTGGAACCCCTGCTTGTCTGCATAGCATAGTAATTGTGTTCGGGAAGAACAACTTCCCCACCTTTTTCTTCCAGCAGCCAGCAATTTCATTACAAACAATTTTTCCGACGTCAATACTGAGAGACCTTAAGATAGAAAAAGCTAAAAGAATTCGTTCCCTGGATACTGTCGAGTCGTGCGTTGTCGGAAGCAACCTCTGCCTGATGAAACCCATCCACGTGTTCGCTTCCTTTTTCAAATAAGCCGACTGGAATGTCCTTTTCTGAGTCTTAGATAGTTGCCACTGCGCCCCCTCGATTCCTACCTCCCTCACAACATTACTTAACTGCTCCTCAGATGGCGCGACTGCCATCTCATTAAATGCCGCATGGGGGAAGTTTTAAAGATGGTACAGTGCGTTGATCGCACTTGGACTCCAATCTATCTCGACTCCTCTGACAATTACCAGGAAACCCTCTTCTTTATCAATGTTGGCATAGAATTCACGTACCAACTGTGCGTTCACAGCCTCCGGCTTAGCACTAAACAGCTCCCAGCCGTGGTCAGCTATTCCGGTCCTCAGAAATGGCGGAAGATCACCGCTGAAACCTCTTTCGAACAGAAAATCCCTTTTCAGGAGCTCAGTGTATTTTGCTCTAGCAAAATTACTGACGAAGCGATCGTATGGCACCTGTCGCTCAGCTATTTCATCGTGTTCCTCCGATGCCTCAGCAATATTTTTGCCCTTCTCTTCTCTCCGCTTCAGCAACTGTTCCTCCCCTGCCTATTTCTCTGCTTCTTCTCGCCTTCTTTCCTCAGCCTCTTTTTTCTCTCGTTCCTCTCGCTCTGCCTTCTCTCTCTCGGAATCTGATGATAGAGGTGTTGCACGATTTTCCGCAAGCGCACGGGTCGTCACAAGTAATATAAAACGGAAAGTATTCCGAGTATCGAATCCTCAGGGATTGGATTTATTCAATTAATTACCACGAATAATCTTGCTTAGCTTTATTTAGAGAACAAAATCTAATGCCGAAAAGAATAATAAAAAGCTAATCTAGAAAGCAAAAGATAAATGACGACACAATTTGGAGGGATAATTCTAGAGTGGTTGATTTTATCAATTGGACCTTTAATCGCTTAATCAATTAACTAATATGGATTAACAAATCATTTGATTCATAAGTCTAGAAGCCTAATTTCAAGGATTCTCCTGTCGGTCTCCTCCTATCTCATACCGTTCAATAAAGAATCTCGTTTCAGTCTCATCTTTATTTACTTAGTATGGCATTACGACCCTTCAGTACAACCTCTAACGTTATTTATTCTATCCCGTGTCACCCGGGTAAATAACAGTTAGTCATGCATTCAGTTCTAGTCTAAGCTTCTCTCCGTCGAGTCTCCTCTTAGTAACGATTCATTTAATCAGTGATCAGTTGATTAAAAGCATTATGGACAAAATGCACAAATGAACAATAATGACAATTAAACCACATCAATTCATTAATTCAGCAAAGGTTCAACATATTAAATCAAACTCATAGAATTTAGGAATTAACTACTCATAATCACTAAAATTCAATAATTCCTAATCACAACAATTCTAGAAACTAAAACATAAAGGAAAAGGGAAGAGAAATGCTCATAAAAGTGTCGATCTCCTCGATCCCGCGCCGACCTCCATCGATCCCGAGCTCCAGAGATCTTCAACAAAGCTCCAAAACTTTCCCAAAAATCCCCAATTTTAGAGTGGATTCTAGAATGGGGTGAAAACCCACAAATTGACACACAAAATATGGATGCAAAAGGCTCCTTTTATAGGCTCCCAGCAGGCGTAGCGTCGAGACGCTACAAGGACAGCGTTGAGACGCTCTGACGTCATCTTTTCTTGGGCTCTAAGACGTCGCAGCGTCGAGACGCTACATAGACAGCGTTGAGACGCTCTCGCGATTCCAGATTTTTTCGCATAGCTGCCTAGCGTCGGGACGTTCCAGGCTTAGCGTCTCGACGCTAGGCCCTGAATCTTCAATAATGGCCCTGAATCTTCAATAATGGCCCAAATACTCCATTTGACTCCATTTTTGGGCCTCCAACTTTCTTTTGGCCCAAATACTTCTTGTAATGGATTTTAGGCACTTTTCTTGACCCAACTTGATACTTTAAGACTTGAAATTAATGAATTTGGGCTTCTAATTCATTCTTCTTGGCTTTTTGGACTCGGATTTTCAATGTAATTCTTCAAATTGCTCCAAAAGCCTCCAAAATCATCCAAAATCTCTCAAAATTCTGGTTTTGCTTCATTGACTCGGTTTTCTGAAATTTAAACAGAAAATAGCATTAAAGAACACAATTCAAGCATAAAACTAGCTAAAATTAATGGAAAATGATGACATTTTTGCCTGTCATCAGGAGGCGATGGGGTATCAGTCCTGATCACTGGAATGCGCCCAGCCTTCCGCTTAATGCGGCGACGTTTCAGAGGTTCAGGTATGATAACCTCCACACGAGCTTCCTGAACTGGCTCTCTGCCTTCTTCCTCTACAGCCTCCGTCTGCACATCCTCACTCTGCTTCTTCTGAATTTCCTCTCGACCTTCTTCTGTAGTCGCTACTTCATGTTCATCCTCTTCTTGATTTTGTTTGTCAGATTCTTTTGGGTCTCCTTCTTCTTCTGCAACAACCTCATCCTCTCTCGCTTTTTCTTGTTCTTCAACTCTCTGTTGTCGTCTTCTTCTCTTTGCTTCTTTCTCCTCCGATGTCCTTCTCTTCTTAGTTTTTACTTTCTGAACTTCGGGGGTCACGGGTATTTCTTCCTCCTCACTCTCCCTCTCTTTTCTAGCTCTTGTCTTAGCCATTGAAGGTGTAATGGGGTTTTGACAGAGAATGCAAAGAAAGAAAGAATAATACACGCACAAAGATTTGATCAAGAAGACGAAGTGAAACGTGCTTACAAGAGATTGCGAATAAATAGGGCTTCAGCAATTTGAAATCCCAACCGAAAAGATTTGCTCCTATTAAATCATTTTACCGTTTAATTTAATTGCATGCCAATTCGGGAGTTCCAAACCATCAACGGTAATTTCCTGATTTCAAATTGCCCGCAGTAATTAATTATGTGCTGTCATCGAATGAGACCGTTGGATGCTTGCTGTGTGACACATGGCCTCATCAGATGACTCATGCATAATTTTTGTTGGGTTTTATGCCCTAAAACTCGTAGATAGTGAATGTAACCGTTGACCGGATATTAATGAAATAATATTGATATATTTTTCCATTAATTGTTATTAGTTATTTTATATATGTCTTTGCCTAATAATAACCCTAATCCAATAAACTAGACATCCAAGGCTGTAATATGAGTCTTGAACTATATGTAGCGACATATGGGATCATTGTTCAAGAAACATCCTAAAGGGTCTATAGTATAGGGATAAGACTGGGTGCCTTATCCTGGTGACACTATGGATACGGCCCACTTTGTATTTGATACAAACGCTGCGATCCAACACGTTCGTGTAGGAGACATGCGAGTGGGGTTATCCTATGCAATGAGTTTGCATAAGACCGGACCGCGAAATAGTAACCACTGGTTATAACACCGTTAACTAGTTGGTTTTCTATTTCACTAGGACGACCTAGACAACTTAGTCTTAATCCTGAGTTGATTATGGACTCCTGCTCATGAGAGATTGTCCTTTGATTTGTATGGGTGAGAGTGGCCAATACGCCGACTCAATAAGCCTACCACTTTGGGGACAAGACCGAATGGGGAGCTGGGAACATAATCGTACAAGATGGAATTCACTCCTTCCCGACTTTAGGGAAGAAGATGAGTGTTCCCTTAAGTGGTTACTCCGAGTCTTGAACAAAGGGCCCTACCCTCTCAATGGCACGAGAGGGTTTTCTGTTTGATGGTTGGACCAGTTCATTAGAGGAGAATTGGTACTTAAGGAAATAGAGGTAACCCAGGGGTAAAACGGTAATTTGACCCAACTGGTGTTACGGACACTCGTGAAGGACTAACTAGTCGATATTGGTCTAGATCCGTGGACACATAAAATATGTCTGCAGTGAGAAGAGTACAACTGTGAGTCTATAGTGGAATGTACACACAGTTAACGAATATTGATTAATGTGGTTAATGAGTTTGACCAATTAATCTCACATCGTTGGAGCTTCTGATCTGCAGGTCCATTAGGTCCCACTGGTAGCTCGTAAAGTAATTTTAGGCAACTAAGTAATAAAAGTAAATTGAAAATGTTCAATTTATTAAGGGAAACAAATATAATATATATTGATATATTATTATGAGAGAAATTAATATTTGAAAAGTTCAAATATAAATTTATGGAAGTTTGAAAGAGTTCAAAATAATGAATTAATTAATTTAAGGCCTAAAATGTTTTTGGGCAAATTAATTAATTATAGGTCGGGAATTAAATATGTGATATTTAATTGGTGGTTAATTAATTAAAGAATTCATTAACCGAGAATTAATCAATTATGGAAATAATTAATCACTTAAGGAAGTGATTAATCATTCAAGGAAATGATCTAATCACTCATGGAAGTAATTAGTCATTTGTGGAAAAGATTAATCAATTATGGAATTGATTAATCATGATTGATTAATTAAGGAATAAAGATTGAATCAATTATGGAAAAGACTGATTTAATTGAATATTTTATTCATGGCCTCTCTTCTATAAATAGAACACTAGACCTAATTGGTCATGACACTTGACACTCTTGAAAGACAAGACCTAGAATTCTCTCTAGCCTCCCTCTTAGAGAAAGACTCCCACAAGTCTTTAGCCTTCTAGACTCAGAGACATACCGGTGTAACCTCTGTGGTGATTGTGTCAATCAAAGAAGAAAATTCCAGTGAAGAAAACCAAAGGCGCCTGCTGCGTTTTGTTCGTTGGAGCATCGTTGGCGAAGAACGGTCAAGTTTACAACGGAGGTTTGTAACGGTTCTTCCCCTTTTCTTTAGAAAAGTATTAAAAATAAATTTAGATTTATTTTTGCATGTTCAAACCAATTTTACAGCGGCTTTAAAGGTTGTTTAAAGTTTTGTTTGAGTTATCGTAACGGTATTTTAATGTTAATTAATATACGGCGTAAGGTCCAATCGATGCGCTTCCGTTGCGTGGGGACTTTTATTCCCTTCAATCGGCATCAGAGCCATCACTGTCCCTATTAATTAATTTTAAAAGTTGCGATAGGCTCAAATAGGTGGGATTTATGCATAATGTATGTTCGGTTTGCATTGAACTGTTTGGGTTAATTTTATGGCCATAGATTTTATTTTTATGTGATTTTGATCATGTAGGGCCCGGTGTTTCGGGTATTTTATGTAAAATCGAGTCCTATGTAAGTCCGGGTCTAGAATAGGTTTTTATGAGATGAAAATCGGAGCAATCGCCGCTGAAATTGGGGCCAAAATCAGAGAATCGATGTTGCTGCTGTCCAGATTCTGCCTCCAGACGCAACAGCGTCGGGACGCTACTTCAACAGCGTCTCGACGCTGTCTCGATACCGAAGGCGCTCGGTAAGGAAAGCACACAGCGTCGGGACGCTACCTCAACAGCGTCTCGACGCTGTCTCGATTACGCAGGCGCCAGATAAGGAAAACGCACAGCGTCGGGACGCTATCTACACAGCGTCTCGACGCTGTCACGATGGAGGCGCGACCTAGGGTTTCAAAAGGCGCGGTTCAAGGCATGGCCGGTCCGGTTCGGACCGGTTCGGCTGGGCTAAGACCTATTTGGTCCGGTTCAGCCAATTTTTGGCATGGTTCGAGATTATGGAGGCCGGTTCGAGGTGGTTCGGGGCGGTTCGTGCTGTCTAGACCAATTCCGGAGCTGTACATGGATTTTTAGGATAGAATTTAGCTAAATTAATGTAATTTAATGCTTTATTTTATCCTAGGGGCCAAAATTAACCGGTTCAATTGCTATTTATATGCTTTATGGATGTCATATAGAATTTTTAATCCCACCTTAGGTTATAAACATGCTCATGCATTTTTTATATATTATAAATTGTTATAATGCATGTTTAAATGCATGGATTTGTTTTCATATTTTTTAATATAAGTGTATATTAATTATATGAAAAAATTGGAAAGCATGAAGCATGTCATTACTTAAATTAAATATAAATAGTTATGTTTAATGTGATGAATGAAGCATGCTTGATTGATTTTCTTGATTGGCTTATAATTGTTATAATAAAAGAAAATAAAAAATTGCATGAAGCATGAAACATCCATAGTTAATAATATAATTGTTATATTATTCATGCAATTAGTGTGGTTTAATTATTTAATTTGAATGAGATTGTTGAATGAATTAAACCCTAGATTCTTGATTATAGGATTAATCATTAAAATTTGAAATAGTTCTTTATTATTAATGATTAGAAACCGTCAATCTATAATCAAGATTTGCATGCAAACATAAGATCATAGGATAAATTGGATTAATTTTAAATTGTTTAAAATTAATTAGACCTAGATCGATTTCTAATAAGATTAGAATCTTTTCTTACTTAGTATTTAAAAATAGTTTTAATTGACTAAGTAGGAAAAACATTGCTATGATTATAAGGGAACTCCACCGGTAATGTTCTGTCTAAGGCTGGGGGTATTTAAGTTGACGGTTTACGAAACACCTCCTACCTGGGAACTGACCTGGAATACCGGAGTTGAATTAATCATAGTAAATGTTAGCATGCAATGTCACTAGGTTAATTAAAAGTGTTTAATGCACCTAGATCTTTAGAGTAAAGACCTTACATTACTGAGGTTATAAAGGAACTCTCTCGGTAAAGTTCTGTCTAAGGCTGGGGGTATTTAAGTTGACGGTTTACGGAACACCTCATACTTGGGAACTGACCCGAACATTGAGTTGAATTAACCATAGTAATGTTGACTTGCAATGTTGGGTTTATTAAAAGAAGTTTAATTCACCCAAAAGATTGCAGTTGAATCCTTTCCATAATTGTTATAATAGGATCAGACTTAGATAGATTGACTTAGCCGAATACTATCTAAGTTAAACAACCCTATATTAACCTTAGGACATTTTCAGTAGGAGGAAAATTACAAAACGAGATTTAAATCAAGTTTTGCTCCTACGTTCCTATATTCACAACGTGAGATTCATGCTCGGCTTCGAGTCGCCTTAGGAGCGGCCTCCCTTCGGAAAGTGTTTGCATGGATCAATATCAAGGTGAATGGGAAAAACGTCTAGAGTAAGTGGGAGCGGGACACGTGTCAATGTATCCCTCGGTCTCCGCCCATAGTTCACACCATGAGAGTCCTATGATCCGCCTGCAGGTTGTCCTGGCGCAACCATCCCTTCGGAGGGCCTGGTCATAGGATTCGGAACATCGTGAACTCCTGAAAAGGATAGGAGCTCTTAGGCTAATCACCAACAGTTGTCTTTCCCTTCGGTAGCCTGTTGGTGTGTGCCTCTGAGATCTGAAAGTGGGAGGGTTACACTTACGAGGATGAGTTAAAAGTGTTAACAAATCCTTGACCAAACAACGGTGGCTAATGTCTATAGGAATATGAGTTATTCTGGAATTAGAATTAGCTGAGAGGTGTCTCATTTTCAAAGGAGGAGTGCCTGATCACCCTTCGATGGCTGACATTCTAAACCTCTGAAACTTCGTTGCAAAACTAAATCGATAGTTTTAGGGTTCTGTGATTGTCTGTTTTGCTAAATTGATTGGATTGTGTGCAATTGTTTGCTTGTATGATGGGTTAAGGCAAAGATAACTAATACGGTCATTGTTTGTTTAAATTTCAGCAATGTCTTCCTCAATTGTCTCTCTGCTTAAAAATGAGAAATTAACCGGCGAAAATTATGCTACGTGGAAGTCGAACTGAATACGATTCTTGTTGTCGATGATCTGCGGTTCTTCTTAACGGAGGATTGTCCTCCAGCCCCTGCTCGTAATGCATCCCAAGCAGTTAAGGATGCTTATGACCGCTGGACAAAGGCCAATGATAAGACTCGCGTCTATATCCTAGCCAGCTTATCTGAAGTTTTGGCTAAAAGGCATGAGAGCATGGTAACAGCGAGGGAGATTATGAACTCTCTCCAGGAGATGTTTGGACAACCGTCCTACCAACTCCACCATGACGCTCTCAAATACGTTTATAGCTGTCGCATGAAAGAGGGCACGTCTGTTCGGGAGCATGTCCTGGATATGATGGTCCAATTCAACGTGGCAGAGGCAAATGGGGCGGTCATAGATGAGCGTAGTCAGGTTGCATTCATCTTAGAATCTCTTTCGAAGATTTTTCTACAGTTTCGAAGCAATGCAATGATGAATAAAATAACACTCAACCTGATTAGCCTCCTGAATGAGCTACAACTCTATCAGTCACTTCTTAAGAACAAGGGACAGATAGAAGGAGAGGCAAACGTTGTCCACTCTAAAAGAAAGTTCGAGAAGGGTACATCCTCTGGAACTGAATCCGTAGCCACTTCTTCAAAGAAAACTCAGAAGAAGAAAGGAAACAAGGGGAAAGCTCCCAGCACTGCTGCTAAAAGCAAGGGAAAAGCCAAAGCTATGGCAGACAAGGGCAAGTGTTTCCACTGCAATGTAGATGGACATTGGAAGAGAAACTGCCCAAAGTACCTTGCTGTGAAAAAGAAGGAAAAGGAAGGTAAATTTGATTTACTTGTTTTAGAAACATGCCTGGTAGAACATGATGAGTTTACTTGGATACTTGATTCAGGAGCAACTAATCATGTTTGCTCTTCTTTTCAGGAAAATAGTTCCTTTCGGCAGTTGAACGATGGGGAAATGACACTCAGGGTCGGAACTGGAGAAGTCATTTCAGCTAAAGCAGTGGGAGCTGCGAAGTTATGTTTTAGAAATAGATTCTTACTTTTAGAAAGTTTGTTAATCGTTCCCAAGATTAAGAGGAACTTAATTTCTATTTCATGTTTGATTGAACAATCGTATACAGTTACTTTTGATATGAATGAAGCGTTCATTTATAAAAATGGTGTACTTATTTGTTCAGCCAAATTGGAAAATAACTTGTACGTTATAAGACCAACCGAAAACAAAGCACTTTTAAATCACGAATTATTTAAAACTGCTGAAACTCAAAGAAAAAGGCAAAAGATTTCTCCATCAAGTAACAATACTCATCTTTGGCATCTTAGACTTGGTCATATAAACATCGATAGGATCGGTCGTTTAGTAAAGAATGGACTTCTAAGCAAGTTAGAAGATGATTCACTACCACCTTGTGAATCTTGTCTCGAGGGAAAAATGACCAAGAGACCCTTTCTGAATGGTAATCTTGAAGAGAATATCTTCATGTCTCAACCCGAAGGGTTCATAGCCCAAGGTCAGGAACAAAAGGTTTGTAAGCTCAATCGATCCATTTATGGATTGAAACAAGCGTCCAGATCATGGAACATTAGATTTGATACTGTAATCAAATCTTTTGGCTTTGACCAAAACGTTGATGAGCCTTGTGTGTACACGAAAATCAACAAAAGGAAAGTAGCTTTTCTAATACTTTATGTAGACGATATCCTACTCATTGGGAATGATGTAGGATACCTCACTGACATTAAGAAATGGCTAGCAGCCCAATTCCAAATGAAAGATCTGGGAGAGGCTCAATATGTTCTGGGAATCCAAATCATTAGGGATCGTAAGAACAAAACGCTAGCCCTGTCTCAAGCAACGTATATTGACAAGATGTTGTCTCGATATTCGATGCAAAACTCCAAGAAGGGACTACTACCCTTCAGACATGGGGTACACCTGTCTAAGGAACAGTCTCCTAAGACACCTCAAGAAATTGAGAACATGAGACACATTCCCTACGCCTCAGCTGTGGGCAGCTTAATGTATGCTATGCTCTGCACTAGGCCTGACATATGTTATGCAGTGGGAGTAGTCAATAGGTATCAGTCTAATCCAGGGTTGGACCACTGGGGAGCGATTAAGAATATCCTCAAGTATCTTCGAAGATCGAGGGACTACATGCTTGTGTATGGAGCTAAGGATTTGATTCTTACTGGATACACTGACTCTGACTTTCAAGCTGATAAGGATTCAAGGAAATCCACATCAGGGTCAGTATTCACCCTCAATGGAGGAGCAGTAGTATGGAGAAGCATCAAACAAGGATGCATAACAGACTCAACCATGGAGGCTGAGTATGTAGCAGCTTGCGAAGGAGCTAAGGAGGGAGTATGGCTCAGAAAGTTCTTGACTGATTTGGAAGTGGTTCCGAATATGAACGTGCCCATAACACTATACTGTGACAACAGTGGGGCTGTAGCCAACTCAAAAGAACCTCGAAGCCATAAACGAGGTAAACACATCGAGAGGAAGTATCACCTGATACGGGAGATTGTGCAACGAGGAGATGTGATCGTCACTAAGATCGCCTCGGAGCACAACATCGCTGATCCATTGACGAAGGCTCTCACGGCTAAAGTGTTTGAGGGTCATCTAGAGGGTCTAGGTCTACGAGATATGTATGCCATCTAATCTAGGGCAAGTGGGAGAAATGTATAATGGGTATAAGGATGCCCTAGTTCATTGTATTAATATACATGACATTTCCAGCTTTAGATTATTGCATTTACATCCCACTAACTAGTGTTTTAGTTCAAGTGGGAGTTTGTTGGGTTTTATGCCATAAAACTCGTAGATAGTGAATGTAACTGTTGACCGGATATTAATGAAATAATATTGATATATTTTTCCATTAATTGTTATTAGTTATTTTATAGATGTCTTTGCCTAATAATAACCCTAATCCAATAAACTAGACATCCAAGGCTGTAATATGAGTCTTGAACTATATGTAGCGACATATGGGATCATTGTTCAAGAAACAGCCTAAAGGGTCTATAGTATAGGGATAAGACTGGGTGCCTTATCCTGGTGACACTATGGATACGGCCCACTTTGTATTTGATACAAACGCTGCGATCCAACGCGTTCGTGTAGGAGACATGCGAGTGGGGTTATCCTATGCAATGAGTTTGCATAAGACCGGACCACGAAATAGTAACCACTGGTTATAACACCGTTAACTAGTTGGTTTTCTATTTCACTAGGACGACCTAGACAACTTAGTCTTAATCCTGAGTTGATTATGGACTCCTGCTCATGAGAGATTGTCCTTTGATTTGTATGGGTGAGAGTGGCCAATACGCCGACTCAATAAGCCTACCACTTTGGGGACAAGACCGAATGGGGAGCTGGGAACATAATCGTACAAGATGGAATTCACTCCTTCCCGACTTTAGGGAAGCAGATGAGTGTTCCCTTAAGTGGTTACTCTGAGTCTTGAACAAATGGCCCTACCCTCTCAATGGCACGAGAGGGTTTTCTGTTTGATGGTTGGACCACAAACAGGTTGTTCATTAGAGGAGAATTGGTACTTAAGGAAATAGAGGTAACCCAGGGGTAAAACGGTAATTTGACCCAGCTGGTGTTACGGACACTCGTGAAGGACTAACTAGTCGATATTGGTCTAGATCCGTGGACACATAAAATATGTCTGCAGTGAGAAGAGTACAACTGTGAGTCTATAGTGGAATGTACACACAGTTAACGAATATTGATTAATGTGGTTAATGAGTTTGACCAATTAATCTCACATCGTTGGAGCTTCTGATCTGCAGGTCCATTAGGTCCCACTGGTAGCTCGTAAAGTAATTTGAGGCAACTAAGTAATAAAAGTAAATTGAAAATGTTCAATTTATTAAGGGAAACAAATATAATATATATTGATATATTATTATGAGAGAAATTAATATTTGAAAAGTTCAAATATAAATTTATGGAAGTTTGAAAGAGTTCAAAATAATGAATTAATTAATTTAAGGCCTAAAATGTTTTTGGGCAAATTAATTAATTCTAGGTCGGGAATTAAATATGTGATATTTAATTGGTGGTTAATTAATTAAAGAATTCATTAACCGAGAATTAATCAATTATGGAAATAATTAATCACTTAAGGAAGTGATTAATCATTTAAGGAAATGATCTAATCACTTATGGAAGTAATTAGTCATTTGTGGAAAAGATTAATCAATTATGGAATTGATTAATCATGATTGATTAATTAAGGAATAAAGATTGAATCAATTATGGAAAAGATTGATTTAATTGAATATTTTATTCATGGCCTCTCTTCTATAAATAGAAGACTAGACCTAATTGGTCATGACACTTGACAATCTTGAAAGACAAGACCTAGAATTCTCTCTAGCCTCCCTCTTAGAGAAAGACTCCCACAAGTCTTTAGCCTCCTAGACTCAGAGACATACCGGTGTAACCTCTGTGGTGATTGTGTCAATCAAAGAAGAAAATTCCAGCAAAGAAAACCAAAGGCAGCTGCTGCGTTTTGTTCGTTGGAGCATCGTTGGCGAAGAACGGTCAAGTCTACAACGGAGGTTTGTAACGGTTCTTCCCCTTTTCTTTAGAAAAGTATTAAAAATAAATTTAGATTTATTTTAGCATGTTTAAACCAATTTTACAGCGGCTTTAAAGGTTGTTTAAAGTTTTGTTTGAGTTATCGTAACGGTATTTTAATGTTAATTAATATACGGCGTAAGGTCCAATCGATGCGCTTCCGCTGCGTGGGGACTTTTATTCCCTTCAATTTTACCTGCAAGAATTCATAGAAAAATCCCCACGGTAAAATAATAATTACCCCAACGAAATCCCTTCTATTCTGTTGATTTTCCTCCAGCCATAACTTTGCCGCAACAACCTCCTAACCCTGCAGAATCTCAGATACGGAAATTCAAATTCAAATTTTAACCGACCAATCTTATCTTTTATTTTCACGAAAAGCCGAATACATTAGACAAAATCTTAATTAATTCAATTTAAACCGAATTCAAATAACTGAAAATAAGATCTAGATACAATCTAATAAAAATCAAACAAATTAAAAGATAATTCAAAGATAATCCAAATAAATAACCCGAAAATCGAATCAAATCAAATTTAAAACGACATAGATAAAATCTAAACAAATACTTAAAGATAAAAATCTAATAAACCACGCAAAATCCAATCTAACCTTTTCGAAATTAAAAACAAATTAGCGAAACATAAAATCAATACAAAGTCTGGGAGCTATAAATTTTGCTCTGTGAAATGCTCCCGCAAAAGTCCTGCTCTCTCAATCATCAACCAACCTTAGGGAAGGATATTTCGACCGAAACTCCTCACCCCAATAATGCTTCACACGCTGTCCATTCACCTTGAACACTCTCCCATATTTTTCATCCTCCAAAGTAATTTCTCCATTGGGGAAAACCTCAATCACAATAAACGGTCCTGACCATTTAGATTTTAATTTTCCAGGAAATAGTTTTAATATAGAATTATAAAGCAAAACTTTCTGACCCTTGACAAATTCTTTAGATTTTATTTTCTTGTCATGCCACAACTTAGTCTTTTCTTTATACATTTTCGCATTTTCATAAGAAAATTGACGAAATTCTTCTAACTCATTAAGCTGCAACATTCTTATTGCTCCTGCACGATTCATATAAAAATTTAATTTTTTCAAAGCCCAAAATGTTTTATGCTCAAGCTCTAATGGTAAATGGCAAGCTTTCCCATATACTAACCTATAGGGAGACATACCTAGAGGAGTCTTATAAGCTGTCCTATAAGCCCAAAGAGCCTCATCCAACCTAAAGGACCAATCCTTTCGAGATGGATGGACTGCTTTCTCTAAAATAGCTTTAATTTTCCTATTACTAATTTCAGCTTGACCATTTGCTTGTGGGTGATAAGGGGTAGCTATATGATGTGGACTTTTCCTAACCGCAAGCGCACGGGTCAAGTAATAATAAAGAGTTCGTATAAACGAGTGTCGTCCTCTGGATTGGATTTTTAAGCAAATCAAGTATTGTGAATTATCTTGCCCAATTTTATTTTAGGGATCAAAAAGTGATGATTGAATGATATGAAAACTAATTCAAAGCAAGTAAAAAGTGTGGAATTTCAATTGGGAAAACTACTTAGGGAATTGATTTCGCCGATTTAGTCTAGGATTGATTTTAAGGAATAAGTTATTATGCACAATGGAATTATGAGCCAAAGACCCTTTAATCACAACTACCTCTCCCGAGTATAATTGATTCTCATGCAAATTAACCAACTTGATATCCCTATCTAAGTTTATTAATCATGCAAGACAATGAGATCTTTTAACCAATTATAAAGTTAATCTAAAACCGTCACGAAATAGAAACTAAACTTTAGTCATGCAATCTTGAGTAAGTCTAAATCAAATCCCCTCTCCCGAGTTAGATTCGAAACTTAAATCATCCAACTAATGACCAATTAATTGAAAGCATTAAATCAAGATTACAAACATAATAACATTGCACAACTTAAACCATAAATCAATCCATAAACACAATCAACTACATCAATCCCTAAGCTTACAAGTTTAGCTACTCATGATCAAAATTACAAGCTCAACTAAACATGTAAAAGCCATAAAAATCTAACTAAAGTGAGGGAAAGAAGAATTAAACTCGTTGTAGGCCGAGACCGAACGTCCCCGTCACGATCCCCACGAACAATGGGTTGATTTCCGAATTTTCCCCTTTGCTTCAGCCTTGAATTGCTCTGTTTTTCCTCTGTTTACGGCTCCAAGAAGTCCCAAAATTGGTTCCCCCTAAAACCTAGCCGAAAAGAACTATTTATTCTGAAATTTCATTGTAGCGTCGAGACGCTGCCTCTAAACACGCGCGTTCTGAAAAGGAAATTACGGTAGCGTCTCGACGCTAAGGTCGCAGCGTCTCGGCGCTGCGACGATTTCGCGCCTATCTGAATAAGGAATGCTAGCGTCGAGACGCCTAAGGGCTAGCGTCTCGATGCTAGTCACCTTTTGACCGAATTTTGACTTTTTTCCCTTTTGATTCTTTTTCTTCCTTTGCATCTTTTCGCGTCCCGAGCACCCGATTAACTCCACTATTGCATTTTAGCTCCAATCAACCTTTTCCTACAAAATAAACATTAAAGCACAATAAAGTGGCCCAAAAATCATAAAAGACTAGCTAAATTAAATAAGTAAAGATAGCTAGCTATGCTCGCTATCAAATACCCCCAAACTTAAGCTTTTGCTAGTCCTCGAGCAAACTATAAATCAAACATACAGTAGAAGAATGGATGCAACAATCATAACTTAATCCTCAAAGCTCAAAAGTCAATAACCAAGCAAGCAAGAGACATGCACATAAGGACCAATGAGGGAGACAAATTAAAATTTTTCCAAAATTAACTTGCACAAGCGAGATCTAACTCAACAAGATCAGACTCTACTAGCTCGGGATTGGATTATTAAACTCTCAGCTCATCTTCCCTCTACACTGGCACTAAGGCTTCACTAATGAGTTAATGGAACAAATTAGATTGTTTTCCTCCAAACTTAGGTACTTATAATTAACAATTAAATTAAGCATGTATATGTGGCACTAGCTTTCACACACCCATTGTAGGGACCCTTAACCTGAGTTTTCTCTGGTTGGCCTAACTGATCACAACAGGGGTAGCTCTTTTTGCCTAAACTTTATTAAACATTGCAAACTGTGCACAGGCCATGGCATCATTTTTTTTTTCATAGTAACAACAAGAATGATTTTTTTCTTTATGAGCATAAATAGCATATATTCTTTTCTTTCCTCCTAAGCAAGATCAAACATGCTAATTTGCAAAACATTAACTTTTTAGCTCTTCCTTACACCTATCGAGGTGACAACAAGCATATGAACCCAATAATTCGCTCCTAAGCATTCAAATCCAAATCTAGCCAAGACAAATACTCTACTCATGCAAGCCATCTCCTAGAAAAATTTTAAAAAGTCTCCCTTTTTGGGCATTCATGCTTACAACTGATCACAAGCTTGAAAATTGACAAGAAAGCCTATCCTAGGACATCATAATCATGCAAAAGTAGCATCCAGAAAACAACCATATGCATAATTCAAAGAAAGCTCAAAACTATAGCCCGAACTCAGATGCTCAAGGGCTCCACAAACATGCTAATCCACCCCCAAACTTAAAATATGCATTGTCCTCAATGTATAAAGAAAATAAGGCATAAACAAGCATGAGAACAATAAAAGAATGACAGGAGTGAACAATACTGGCCTGGAATGATGATGACTTCTTGCTTGAGATCTTGGAATCTTGAAAGCTTGAAAGCACAAGAGAGAAAGAAAACAAGACCTACAAAACAAAAACAACCAATAAATCAAAAACAAAAAGAAAACACACTAAACTTACTTGGGTTGCCTCCCATAAGCGCTTGTTTAACGTCATTAGCTCGACGTGTTGATCGTGCTTCAAGGGGGCTTTTGTTCTGTGAATCCAACAGAGGTGCTCTTTCTTACACCTTTCCTGTAGCCCATGAAAAGCACTTTTTGACTCTAATAGTTAATTATTTTTCGTTCTTGACTCTAATAGTGAGCTCCCTGCGCTCAATATCTATAATCACTCGCCCAGTAGCGAGGAATGGTCGTCCTAATATGATAGGCATTGAAGGGTTTTCTATCATGTCCATAACATAAAAGTCAATAGGGAGGAAAAATCTACATACTCTGATTAAAACATTTTCTACAATGCCAGCTGGTCTAACCACAGATTGATCAGCCAATTGGAGCTTTACAGGAGTAGATTTAATCTCACCTATGTCTAACTTTTTGCACAAGGACAATGGAATAATATTAATGCTAGCACCTAAATCACATAATGCTCTAAAAGAATAAGTACCAAAACTATAAGGAACAGAGAAACTCCCTGGATCTGCTACTTTTTCAGGTACTTTCTGTTGTACTCTGGTGCTGCATGTGGAAGCAAGATAAACAGTGTCAACCTTCTTTTCCTTTCGCTTCTTTGCTAACCACTCCTTCATAAACCTGTTGTATTGGGGCATCTCTAATACCTCTGCAAAAGGAATATTAATATTCAGATTCATAAAAGCATTCATAAATTTATCAAACTGAACGTGATTGTTCTTTTTCTTCTTTTTCTTTTTCTTTTCCTTAGGAACCATCAGTGTGGGAGAAGGAATAGGAGGCTCAGGTTCAGGCTTTTCAGCCTCATCAGATGATGTGTCCTCCTCAGCTTCCCCTGTAGGTGTTTGATAACTGCCCAAAAAGGTAGTTATTTAGGCCTCATTTATATAAGGATTTGTGTGTCTTTAATGCTTAATAGGGTTGGTTTTAGAGAGATATTACATTATTTAACCCATTTGGAAGAATGGAAGCTTTGGAAATCACTTTGTGCAGGTTATGCTGCTGAGCGACTGGAAGGAGCAAATTCTATGCTGCGCAAAACTGGGAGCAGAAACTGCCACATCACAGCTCGTTAGCCAACTTCATGAACCGACTTCTATTGAGATATTTTCGTGATAAAGGATCAAGTAGAGCCTTACACGTGTCCTAGTTGACCTAATTCAAGCCTCTCATCCTTCTATAAAAGGAAGTAGCCGTCAAAGTCAGATTCATTCCATGTTTTCCCTTAGAAGCCGAATAGTATAGGGAGATTGAAGATCATCAAGAACACCATCAACCGCAAGCTGATTAGGGAGTTTACCTTCTTTATTAACTTGTAGTGATGGACATGCATACTCAGATTGTAATTCGTATTCCTATGCTTATTATGAACTAAGTAGCTTAAGGTGTTGGTTAGGAATAATGTGATTACTGTGCTTCATCTCTAGTAATAAATTGACTATTGCATTTTGGTTAATTGTTGTGCTTATTCTTATTTTATGCCCGCCTGGCCAGCCGATATGGATAACTCTCTCTAGTTTCAGGGATGATTAAGAGAGTGTGTGGCAATTCTCCACATTACGATCATTGTGTATTGGTGAACGCCAGTGATTGAGCTAGGGATAGCCAGTTGCCTAGTGCTCGATCGGTCGCTCTTCATTGGGTTTGAAACATATCCCAAAAGATCCGGAGTTTTGGGAGGAATTCGCTAATAATACTGCGAGAAATGCATGATCAATAATATTGCTAGAGCATATCTTAAAACAATCACTAAAGCCTAACAAGCGTCTGTCTTCAATCTATCTGTCTATTTGTTTATTCATTGTTCTGTCATTTATTTTGCTTCAGCATAATTCCGATAAAACCCAACATTTTTATTATCTTTGAAACCATTAGAAAGTTATACAAAATAGATAAAGTGGAAACTCATTCAGACCTTGGATTGATAATATTACTTGCTGCAGACTCTGTATACTTGCACATGAATTCTAGAGTATTTCATATCATATTTTTACTCACTCTAGGAACCCAACAAGTTTTTGGCGCCGTTGCCGGGGACTTGAATAAGGTTTTATCTGATCTGTTTTGTGTATGTGTTTTAGTGGTTTGGTGCTAGAACTTTTTGATTGTTTCTTTTGTTTTTGCAGGTGTGATTTTGGTGCATGAGCGATCCGCCTGGGGTACGGTTTGAGCTTGACCCAGAAATTGAAAGGACATTTAGGAACAGAAGGAGGGAGCAGCGCAGAAACCAGATGGAGAACGTGCCGCAACTCCCGCAGGTTCCTGAAGGTCCAGTAGCAGTGAACCCCCAGCAGAATTCGTTGCTGCAGCAAAACCCACTGTTTGAGCAAAATGAGCAGCAAAATAATCAGGCTTAGAATCCTATCTTGATAGCGAATGATAGGACCATAGCCATTCGAGCATATGCTGTCCCGATGTTTAATGAGTTGAATCCAGGGATTGCACGTCCCCAAATCCAAGCGGCGAATTTTGAAATGAAACCGGTAATGTTTCAGATGTTGCAAACCGTGGGGCAATTCCATGGTTTGTCATCTGAAGACCCTCATTTACATCTTAAGTCTTTTCTAGGAGTTAGAAATGCTAAATTAAGGAGTGAAATAGTAGGGTTTAGACAACTTGAAGATGAGACTTTTAGTGAGGCTTGGGAGAGGTTTAAGGAGCTTTTGCGAAAGTGTCCCCACCATGGGTTACCTCATTGTATTCAAATGGAAACATTTTACAATGGTTTGAATGGAGTAACCCAAGGTATGGTCGATGCTTCGGCTGGAGGGGCCCTTTTGGCAAAAACTTTTGATGAAGCCTATGAAATTTTAGAAAGAATATCTATTAATAGTTGTCAGTGGTCGGATGTTAGAGGCACAAATAAAAAGGTTAAGAGTGTGTTAGAGGTTGATGGTGTGTCCACCATTAGGGCCGATCTTGCTATGATTGCTAACGCTCTTAAGAATGTGACAGTGATTAGTCATCAGCAGCCACCAGCTATGGAGCCTGCAGCAGTGGTGAACCAAGTCACGGACGAAGCACGTGTCTATTGCGGTGAAGATCACAACTACGAGTTTTGCCCAAGCAATCCAGCTTCTGTGTTTTTTGTAGGTAATCAGAGGAACAACCCTTATTCTAACTTCTATAATCCAGGTTGGCGCAACCACCCCAACTTCTCGTGGGGAGGTCAAGGAAATAACGTACGAGCGCAACAAAAGGTGAACCAGTCGGGATTTGCTAAAGCGCAGGTAATGCCCCAGAAAAATAAGCCGGCTTTGCCCCAGCAAAATTCGGGAAATTCTCTCGAGGCAATGATGAAAGAATTTATGGCTCGCACAGACGCCGCAATTCAAAGTAATCAAGCTTCGATGAGGGCCCTGGAATTGCAAGTGGGTCAGCTAGCTAATGAGCTAAAGGCGAGGCCTCAAGGGAAACTTCCTTCGGATACTGAACACCCTCGAAGGGAAGGTAAGGAGCAGGTAAAGGCAGTAACTCTTAGGAGTGGTAAACCATTATAAGAGTCTAGAAAGACCCAGGATTTAAATAGTAATAGTGATAATAATGTTGTTGTTGAGAAAGAGTTGGAGTCTGGTCAGGGTGCTGGAGGCAGCAAAGAAAATGCTGGAGCATCTGGCTCTGTGCCAGATGTGGAACCACCATATGTGCCGCCCCCACCTTATGTACCACCTCTACCTTTTCCACAAAGGCAAAAGCCTAAGAATCAGGATGGTCAATTTAAAAAGTTTTTAGAGATTCTTAAGCAGTTGCATATAAATATCCCTTTAGTAGAAGCTATTGAGCAAATGCCTAATTATGCTAAATTTCTTAAGGATATTTTGACTAAAAAGAAAAGGTTAGGTGAGTTTGAAACTGTATCTCTTACTGAGGAGTGTAGTGCTATTCTTAAGAATGGTCTACCCCCCAAGGTTAAGGATCCAGGGTCATTTACTATACCTGTGTCTATAGGTGGAAAGGAATTAGGTAGAGCACTCTGTGATTTAGGTGCAAGCATTAACCTTATGCCTCTTTCGGTCTATCGGAAGTTAGGTATTGGTGAAGCTAGACCTACCACAGTTACGCTCCAATTAGCTGATAGGTCTATCACATATCCAGAGGGTAAAATTGAGGATGTCTTAGTAAAAGTTGATAAATTCATATTTCCTGTTGATTTTATTATTTTAGACTATGAGGCTGATAAAGATGTCCCAATTATTCTAGGTCGTCCATTTTTGGCTACTGGTAGGGCATTAATAGATGTTTAAAAAGGAGAATTAACAATGAGAGTTTGTAATGAGGAAGTGAAATTTAATGTGTTTAAAGCCATGAAATATCCAGATGAAATGGAGGATTGCTCCTTCATCAGGATTCTGGAGAGCACAGTTATTGAGACAGCAATACAGGATTCGGTTGATAAGCATTCAGAAAAGCATGAAGAGGTTAGTGTAGAAGATTTTGAATTTTGTTCTTTAGATAAAAAAAATGAAAAAGAATTGTTTAGATGTGAGGATGTTTTTGAGTCTTTAGATTTAGATCAAAGAAAGGCTCCCCCAATTAAGCCATCCCTAATTGAGGCACCCACTTTAGATTTGAAGCCTTTACCAGATCATCTAAAGTATGTGTATCTTGGGGAAAGTGATACGTTGCCCATTATTGTTGCATCAGATTTAATGCCGGAGCATGAGGAGGCCTTAATAAAATTGCTGCAGCAATACCGCAAAGCTATAGGTTGGACATTGGCTGATATTCAAGGGATTAGCCCATCTTTTTGTATGCACAAAATCACTCTAGAGGAGGGATCCTTTAGGAGTATTGAGCAACAAAGAAGGCTTAACCCTGCAATGAAAGAGGTTGTTAAAAAGAAGGTAATTAAATGGTTGGATGCTGGGATCATTTATCCAATTGCCGATAGCAATTGGGTAAGCCCTGTCCAATGTGTTCCTAAGAAAGGAGGTGTCACTGTGGTGAGCAATAAAGATAATGAGCTGATTCCAACTAGGACAGTAACTGGCTGGAGGGTTTGTATGGATTACAGAAGGCTTAATAAAGCCACCCGAAAGGATCATTTCCCTCTACCATTTATCGACCAGATGTTGGATCGATTGGCTGGTCAGGCCGATTACTGTTTCTTGGATGGTTATTCTGGGAATAACCAGATTACTATTGCTCCTGAAGATCAGGAGAAAACCACTTTCACCTGCCCTTATGGGACATTCGCTTTTAGGAGAATGCCTTTCGGCCTTTGCAATGCTCCAACAACATTTTAGCGGTGTATGCTAGCAATTTTTTCTGATATGATTGAGTCCACTGTTGAAGTCTTTATGGACGATTTTTCAGTGTTTGGAGGGTCTTTTCAGAGTTGTTTAGATAATTTAGGAAATGTATTAAAAAGATGTGAGGATACCCATCTAGTACTTAATTGGGAGAAGTGCCACTTCATGGTGAAGGAGGGCATAATGTTAGGTCATAGGATTTCTAAAAATGGTCTAGAAGTTGATAGAGCAAAAGTTGAGGTTATCGAAAGACTAGAGCCACCGAATTCAGTGAAGGGAATTCAGAGTTTTTTAGGACATGCTGGATTTTATAGGAGGTTCATAAAGGATTTTTCCAAAATCAGTAAACCTCTTTGTAACTTATTGTGCACTGATCATGTTTTTGACTTTAATGCAGATTGTAGGAAGGCTTTTGAAACATTAAAGGCTGCTTTAATCTCAGCACCCATTCTCTGCGCGCCTAATTGGAATTTGCCATTCGAGGTAATGTGTGATGCGAGTAATGCTGCGGTAGGAGCGATGCTGGGGCAAAAGCAGGGCAAATTTATTCATCCTATATATTATGCAAGCAAGGTTTTAAATGAAGCACATGTCAACTACACAACTACTGAAAAGGAGTTGTTAGCTGTTGTGTTTGCTTTTGAGAAATTTCGGCCATATTTTGTTGGATCTAAAGTCACGGTGTTCACGGATCATGCAGCAATAAGGTATTTAATGTCTAAGAAGGATGCAAAGCCGAGACTAATTCGTTGGATTTTATTACTGCAGGAATTTGACTTGGAGATAAAGGACAAGAAGGGATCAGAGAATGTCGTTGCAGATCATTTATCTCGTCTTGATCCATCATCATTTTTGCTGGAGCAATCTGCCATTTCCGATTCTTTTCCAGATGAGCAGCTTTTTGCTGTTCAGGTAAAGGTAGTCAGGGATGTCCCTTGGTATGCTGATATTGCCAACTTTTTAGTAAAGGGAGTCACCCCTATTGATATGGATTGGAGGCAGAAGAAAAAGTTTAAGCATGATGCGAAATTTTTCTTTTGGGATGAGCCGTTTATGTATAAGCAATGCTCTGACGGTATTATTCGTAGGTGTGTTTCAGGTACTAAAGCAAAGGAAATCCTGGAGCAATGTCACTCTTCGCCGTATGGAGGTCATTTCAGCGGTCAGAGGACGGCTATGAGGATTTTGCATTTCGGATTTTTCTGGCCTACGTTATTTAAGGATGCCCATTGGTTCTACAAGAAATGTGACGCTTGCCAAAGGAGAGGAAATTTGGGGCCTAGAGATGAAATGCCTCTTACTTACATTTTAGAAGTTGAATTATTTGATGTATGGGGTATTGACTTTATGGGACCATTTCCCCCTTCTAATGGCAATGTTTTTATCTTATTGGCAGTTGATTATGTGTCCAAGTGGGTGGAGGCCATCGCATGCCATCAGAGTGATGCCAAGACAGTAGCAAGGTTTCTTCAATCGCACATCTTTGCGCGGTTTGGGACACCTAGGGCTCTAGTGAGTGATGAGGGTACACATTTTGTTAATAATATCTTAACTAAGCTTTTAGCTAAGTATGGGATTAAGCATATGATAGCTACCCCTTATCACCCACAAGCAAATGGTCAAGCTGAAATTAGTAATAGGGAAATTAAAGCTATTTTAGAGAAAGTAGTCCATCCATCTAAAAAGGATTGGTCCTTTAGGTTGGATGAGGCTCTTTGGGCTTATAGGACAGCTTATAAGACTCCTTTAGGTATGTCTCCCTATAGGTTAGTATATGGGAAAACTTGTCATTTACCATTAGAGCTTGAGCACAAAACATTTTGGGCTTTGAAAAAGTTAAATTTTGATCTGAGTCGTGCAGGAGCAATCAGAATGCTGCAGCTTAATGAGTTAGAATAATTTCGTCAATTTTCTTACGAAAATGCGAAAATGTATAAGGAAAAGACTAAGCTGTGGCATGACAAAAAAATTAAATCTAAGGAGTTTGTCAAGGGTCAGAAAGTTTTGCTTTATAATTCTATATTAAAATTATTTCCTGGAAAATTAAAATCTAAATGGTCAGGACCGTTTATTGTGATTGAGGTTTTCTCCAATGGAGCAATTACTTTGCAGGATGAAAAAGATGGGAGAGTATTCAAGGTGAATGGACAGCGTGTGAAGCATTATTGGGGTGAGGAGTTTCAGTCGAAATATCCTTCCCTAAGGTTGGTTGATGATTGAGAGAGCAGGATTTTTGCGGGAGCATTTCACAGAGCAAAATTTTGAGCTCCCAGGATTTGTAGTAATTTTATTTTCGTTGATTTGTTTTTAAAGTCCGATTAGGTTAGGTTTGATTTTTGCATAGTTTATTAGATCTCAGTGTTTTTCTTATTTTAGATTTTATTTCGTTGTGAATTTGATTTGATTTTATTTTCGGGTTATTTATTTAAATTATCTTTGGATTATCTTTTAATTAGTTAGATTTTATTAGATTTTATCTAGATTTTATTTCCAGTTATTTGAATTCTAGTTATTAATAGAGATTTTCTCTAAGTTATTCAGCTTCTTTTGAGAATAACAGGTTAAGTTTTCTTTGATCGGTTTAATTTGAATTAAAAAGATTTGATTTGTCTATTTTAAAATTCGAATTCCGTATCTGAGATTCTTCAGGTTCAGCAGATTGTTGCGGCAAAGATATTGCTGGAGCAAAATATTCCGAGTAAAAGAGTTTCCGTTGGAATTTATTATTGTTACCGTTGGGTTTGACTTTGAATTCTTGCAGGTAAATGTGTGTGCATCATCTGATGAGGCCACGTGTGGCAGAGTAGTTATCCAACGGCTCCAATGATGACAGAGCATTAAATTTTACCATGGCCGTTTGGAATTCGCAATTTTACCATTGGTAATTTTTGAATTTCAGGTTTGCATTTTTAATTGCAACGGTAATATTAGTTATGGCAGGGCAAATCTTGAAGGTTAGGATTCTTGTTTGCTGCAGCTCTATTTATTCGCAATCTCTGGTAAGTGCGTTTCACTTCGTCTTCTTGAATCTTTGTGAGTGTTATTCTTTCTTTCTCTGCCTCTCTATCAAAACCCTTTTACACCTTCAATGGCTAAAACAAGAGCTCGAAAAGAGAGGGAGAGTGAAGAGGAGGAGGTGCCGGTCACACCGGAAGTACAGAAAGGAAAAACTAAGAAAAAGAGAACGCCAGAAGAGAAGGAGGCTAAGCGAAGAAGAAGGCAACAAAGAGTTGCAGAACAAGAAAGAGCGAGAGAGGAGGAGGTTGTTGCAGAAGGAGACGAAGACCCAAAAGAATCTGACAAACCGAATCAAGAAGAGGATGGACAGGAAGTGGCGACTATAGAAGAGGCTCGAGAGGACATTCAGACGAAACAGAGTGAGGTTATCCAGACGGAGGCTGTAGAGGAAGAAGATAGAGAGCCAGTTCAGGAGGCTCGGGTGGAGGTTATCATACCTGAACCTCCGAAACGACGCCACATTAAGCGAAAGGCTGGGCGCATTCCAGTAATCAGGACTGATACACCATCGCCTCCATCATCAGATTCCGAGAGGGAGAAGGCCGTGCAAGAGGAACGAGAGAAAAAAGAGGCTGAGGAAAGAAGGCGAGAAGAAGAAGAGAAAAAGGCAGAGGAGGAACAGTTGCTGAAGCGGAGAGAAGAGAAGGGCAAAAAGATTGCTGAAGCATCTGAGGAGCACGATGAAATAACAGAGCGACAGATGCCATACGATCGCTTCGTCAATAATTTTGCTAGAGCAAAATACACTGAGCTCTTGAAAAGAGATTTTCTGTTCGAAAGAGGTTTCAGCGGTGATCTTCCGCCATTTCTAAGGACCGGCATAGCTGACCACGGCTGGGAACTGTTTTGTGCTAAGCCAGAGGCTGTAAACGCACAGGTGGTGTGTGAATTCTATGCCAACATTGATAAAGAAGAAGGTTTCCTGGTAATTGTTAGAGGAGTCGAGATAGATTGGAGTCGAGATAGATTGGAGTCCAAGTGCGATCAACGCACTGTACCATCTTGAAAACTTCCCCCACGCGGCATTCAATGAAATGACAGTCGCTCCATCTGAGGAGCAGTTGAGTAATGCTGTCCGGGAGGTAGGAATTGAGGGGGCGCAGTGGCAACTATCAAAGACTCAGAAAAGGACATTCCAATCGGCTTACTTGAACAAGGAAGCAAACACGTGGATGGGTTTCATCAGGCAGAGGTTGCTTCCGACAACGCACGACTCGACAGTATCCAAGGAACGAATTCTTTTGGCTTTTGCTATCTTAAGGTCTCTCAGTATTGACGTAGGAAAAATTATTTGTAATGAAATTGCCTGCTGCTGGAAGAAAAAGGTGGGGAAGTTGTTCTTTCCGAACACAATTACTATGCTATGCAGACAAGCAGGGGTTCCAGTGGAGGAGAGTGATACAATTCTATTTGATAAAGGGATCATTGATACGCCCAATTTGGCGCGGCTCTAGCGCACACAGGAGATACGTCAAGGTGGGCTTATCTACGACATCAATACGATTCTAGAACAACTGGCACTTTCGGCCAGTAGGCAGGAGTTTGCTGAAAGGCAAACTTTAACCTTCTGAAACTATGTTAAGAATCGAGATGCCAGCTTAAGAAGGGCACTGCAAGAGAATTTTTCCAAGCCGTATCCAGCCTTTCCTACATTCCCTGAAGATCTGTTGAACCCCTGGATTCCGCCACCACCTGTCGAAAGAGAAGAAGAGAATGAGGATGAAGAGCAAGGTCAGGAAGATTGATGGATGAAATGATCTTCCGCGAGCATTATTTTTGTTCTTATCATTTTGTTTGCTCGTGCATATCTGACCCCATTTGATAAATATGTTTGCTTGTTTCTTTTTAATTTTTTTTGCTTTAAAAAAAAAATATATCTCTGCTATGTAATTTCTGTTCTTATCTTTTTAATGAATTTCTGAATGTTTCTATTTTATGAGCACTAACTAACTCTAACTTAACTAATTTTCTTCTGAATTTTTGAAGCTTGGACTGATTACGCTTAATTAGATCAAGGTATTCTGATCTCCAGAAACCTTTTGCTTGAGCATTTCTTCTAGCCTGGACTGTTGCTGCGGCAAGAAGATTTTTGACGGTAGTATTGACTTATATGATCCACTTTAAGCTTAATCCTAGTCCCATGTTTAGTTAAAAAATTCAGATAGAAAAATTTAAGTTTGGGGGTATAATTGCTTAATTAATGATTCATTGGGGACAATGAATAATTCAAGTTTGGGGGACTTTTTGCTACTCCAATTATTTTGCTCGAGCATTCCTCTCCTTCAAATTAAAATTTGCTAGGTTATTGAGTAACCGGGGACATTTGTGATACCCGCAGTTTGTCTTCGCGTCAAAAGATGACCTAGGAAATTTGAAAAAATGAGAAATATGAGAAAAAAAATTATTTGCTGAAAAATTATTTGTTGAAGATTTTGCTGAAAAAATTGATGGAGCAAAAGTTTTGAGGGATGAATGATGATCCAGCAGTTTTTCTGTCTCCCATAACTTAGGTGAGCTTCATCATAAAATGTCGCCATTCTGAGGGGCAAGAGATGGAATAACTAAGGATTTTTGAGCTTTATAATGAGTATTGAGCCTAGTTGGTGATGAGCTTGAGGCAAGGGTATACTACACCATAAAGTGGGTCATCCCATGCTTAAGAGCTTATGACTGTAAGGCTGCTTTAAGTCTGATAAATAATGTTATAAACCCCTTTAAAAATATGTTTTGAAATGTCTGATAATAGAGTTAGGCTGTGGTGAGTTCTTAGAATTAAGTTGAAAAGTGGTGATTATTTGTCCCTGCTGAAGGAATCATTTTGCTGCAGCAGAGCTTGGTTTTGCAGAGTGCTCAGGTAAAGGTTAAAGGTAGTGTTGGACTGTCTGGTTTGATTAAGCTAATTCTTTGTCTAATGTTTGAAATTCTTAAGGGAAGGTGAGTTAGTATTGCTCGGGACGCGCAATAGTTCAAGTTTGGGGGTATGATAACTGCCCAAAAAGGTAGTTATTTAGGCCTCATTTATATAAGGATTTGTGTGTCTTTAATGCTTAATATGGTTTGTTTTAGAGAGATATTACATGATTTAACCCATTTGGAAGAATGGAAGCTTTGGAAATCACTTTGTGTAGATTATGCTACTGAGCGACTGGAAGGAGCAAATTCTATGCTACAGCAAAACTGGGAGCAGAAACTGCCACATCACAACTCGTTAGCCAACTTCATGAACCGACTTCTATTGAGATATTTTCGTGATAAAGGATCAAGTAGAGCCTTACACGTGTCCTAGTTGACCTAATTCAAGCCTCTCATCCTTCTATAAAAGGAAGTAGCCGTCAAAGTCAGATTCATTCCATGTTTTCCCTTGGAAGACGAATAGTATAGGGAGATTGAAGATTATCAAGAACACCATCAACCGCAAGCTGATTAGGGAGTTTACCTTCTTTATTAACTTGTAGTGATGGACATGCATACTCAGATTGTAATTCGTATTCCTATGCTTATTATGAACTAAGTAGCTTAAGGTGTTGGTTAGGAATAATGTGATTACTGTGCTTCATCTCTAGTAATAAATTGACTATTGCATTTTGGTTAATTGTTGTGCTTATTCTTATTTTATGCCCGCCTGGCCAGCCGGTATGGATAGCTCTCTCTAGTTTCAGGGATGATTTAGAGAGTGTGTGGCAATTCTCCACATTACGATCATTGTGTATTGGTGAACGCCAGTGACTAAGCTAGGGATAGCCAGTTGCCTAGTGCTCGATCGGTCGCTCTTCATTGGGTTTGAAACATATCCCAAAAGATCCGGAGTTCCGGGAGGAATCCGCTAATAATACTGCGAGAAATGCATGATCAATAATATTGCTAGAGCATATCTTAAAACAATCACTAAAGCCTAACCAGAGTCTGTCTTTAATCTATCTGTCTATTTGTTTATTCATTATTCTGTCATTTATTTTGCTTCAACATAATTCCGATAAAACCCAACATTTTTATTATCTTTGAAACCATTAGAAAGTTATACAAAATAGATAAAGTGGAAACTCATTCAGACCTTGGATTGATAATATTACTTGCTGCAGACTGTGTATACTTGCACAGGAATTCTAGAGTATTTCATATCATATTTTTACTCACTCTAGGAACCCAACAGCGTTTCATAGTCCTCAGATTCAGGTTCCTCTTCAGATTCCTCCTGGTGCACAGTGATTGCCTTACAGTACTCCATCTGAGTTTTCTCCTGTTCAGCTGGGGCCTTACCTTTATTCATGGTACTTACAACACTTACCAACTGTCCCAACTGAGTCTCTATGTTCTTTATGGCTGCACTGTGGCCATTCACTGTGGTGTTGATAGCAATGACTGCCTCCTCTAGTTTGGTTGTCCTGTTACTTGACTCTGCAATGAAAGCTCCAACAAGATCTTCTAACTTTTTATTTTCTTGAGTTTGAGGGGCAAACCCAGGAGGATTAAGAACATTCTTAGTATTAGCATAAGAGAAATTTTCATGGTTCCTATTGTTAGGGTGATAATGTGTAGGTGTAGAATTATTATTATATCCCCTAAAATTAGAATTTGATACATACTGAACCTGTTCAATGGCTCCTCCTGAGGTCTAGATGCTAAAGCAGCAGCTGATTCAATTGATTGAGCACTCCCTGTACCTGAAAATTTCATAAAAGCATTAGCAAGGGAGGTCATCTGGGCCTGGAGTGCACTTACCTTGTCAACCTCAAACACTCCAGCAGCAATCTTTTTAGGTGTAGACCGCTCAGATGGCCACTGAAAGATGTTGGTGGCCATATCCTCTAAAAGTGTGCGAGCGTTTTCCACGGTCTTGGACAACAGAGTCCCACCTGCAGCTGCATCAACAATCGTTTTTGTACTAGGAGTTAAACCATTATAAAACAACTGTACCTGAAGCCAATCGGGGTAACCATGCTGAGGACACCTCCTCAGTAGCTCTTTGAATCTCTCCCAAGCTTCGAACAGCTGCTCATCATATTGTTGTTGGAATGTCCCAATCTCGGTCCTCAGCTTGACCGTCTTTGCAGGAGGGAAAAATTTCTTTAAAAAGGCTTGGACCAAAGCATCCCAGGTGGTGATGCTCCCAGGGGTAATGGACTGCAACCAATCTCGTGCTTTATCCTGCAAAGAAAAGGGAAATAAACGTAAGCGAATAGCATCCTCAGAGACTCCATTAATCTTTACCGTCCCACAAATGTCCAATAATGATTTAAGATGAGAATTTGGATCCTCGGTGGGCGATCCTCTGTATGCACAGTTCGAGCCATCTGAATGAGGCCGGTCTTCAGCTCAAAGTTGTTGGCATTAATCGGTGCATAGACAATCCCCGACTGTTGCCCTTGAAACACGGGCTGAAAGTAGTCTCTAATAGGCCTAGGCTCCTCAGGTGGATTTTGGTCAGCCATTTGAACGTTTTCTCTATTCTCCCTTCGAAGCCTATGGATGGTTCTTTCTATCTCGGGATCCAATGGTGCTAAAATTAAATCTTTATTCCTACGCATAAACAAACAAAACTATCCTAAAAAAGGAAAGAAAACAATTATGGAAAGAAACAAAGAAAAGAAAACAACTAATCTAAATATGGAAAATATAATCTAGAAAAAGGAAAGAAAATAACCTAATATGGAATGAAAAAAATAAATATGGCAAAACACAAATAAGGAAACTAACAAATAAGGAAAAACTAATCTAAAAAGGAATAACAAGAAACAAATAAGGAAAAGATTACACAATTAAAAGAAAAACTAAGCTAGAAAAACAAATATGGAAAGAAAAACAAATAAGGAAAAAAAATGCAATTAACCTAAAAATAAAAATACACCCTAAATTAAGATCAAACAATTTTTTCACAATATCAATCTAGCTAAATGTGCCAATCCCCGGCAACGGCGCCAAAAATATGATGTGGACTTTTCCTAACCGCAAGCGCACGGGTCAAGTAATAATAAAGAGTTCGTATAAACGGGTGTCGTCATCTGGATTGGATTTTTAAGCAAATCAAGTATTGTGAATTATCTTGCCCAATTTTATTTTAGGGATCAAAAAGTGATGATTGAATGATATGAAAACTAATTCAAAGCAAGTAAAAAGTGTGGAATTTCAATTGGGAAAACTACTTAGGGAATTGATTTCGCCGATTTAGTCTAGGATTGATTTTAAGGAATAAGTTATTATGCACAATGGAATTATGAGCCAAAGACCCTTTAATCACAACTACCTCTCCCGAGTATAATTGATTCTCATGCAAATTAACCAACTTGATATCCCTATCTAATCATGCAAGGCAATGAGATCTTTTAACCAATTCTAAAGTTAATCTAAAACCGTCACGAAATAGAAACTAAACTTTAGTCATGCAATCTTGAGTAAGTCTAAATCAAATCCCCTCTCCCGAGTTAGATTCGAAACTTAAATCATCCAACTAATGGCCAATTAATTGAAAGCATTAAATCAAGATTACAAACATAATAACATTGCACAACTTAAACCATAAATCAATCCATAAACACAATCAACTACATCAATCCCTAAGCTTACAAGTTTAGCTACTCATGATCAAAATTACAAGCTCAACTAAACATGTAAAAGCCATAAAAATCTAACTAAAGTGAGGGAAAGAAGAATTAAACTCGTTGTAGGCCGAGACCGAACGTCCCCGTCACGATCCCCACGAACAATGGGTTGATTTCCGAATTTTCCCCTTTGCTTCAGCCTTGAATTGCTCTGTTTTTCCTCTGTTTACGGCTCCAAGAAGTCCCAAAATTGGTTCCCCCGAAAACCTAGCCGAAAAGAACTATTTATTCTGAAATTTCATCGTAGCGTCGAGACGCTATCAAGATAGCGTTGCGACGCTGCCTCAAAACACGCGCGTTCTGGAAAGGAAATTACGGTAGCGTCGAGATGCTAAGGTCGCAGCGTCTCGACGCTGCGACAATTTCGCGCCTATCCGAATAAGGAATGCTAGCGTCGAGACGCTAGTCACCTTTTGACTGAATTTTGACTTTTTTCCCTTTTGATTCTTTTCCTTCCTTTGCATCTTTTCGCGTCCCGAGCACCTGATTAACTCCACTATTGCATTTTAGCTCCAATCAACCTTTTCCTACAAAATAAACATTAAAGCACAATAAAGTGGCCCAAAAATCATAAAAGACTAGCTAAATTAAATAAGTAAAGATAGCTAGCTATGCTCGCTATCACTATCCTATGTTTAATCTCATACTTAGCTAAAAGCTTAGTTAAGATATTATTAACAAAATGTGTACCCTCATCACTTACTAAAGCCCTAGGTGTCCCAAACCGTGCAAAGATGTGCGATTGAAGAAATCTTGCAACTGTCTTAGCATCACTCTGATGGCATGCAATGGCCTCCACCCACTTGGACACATAATCAACTGCCAATAAGATAAAAACATTGCCATTAGAAGGAGGAAATGGCCCCATAAAATCAATACCCCATACATCGAATAATTCAACTTCTAAAATGTAAGTAAGAGGCATTTCATCTCTAGGCCCCAAATTTCCTTTCCTTTGGCAAGCATCACATTGCTTGTAGAACCAATGGGCATCCTTAAATAACGTAGGCCAGAAAAATCCGCAATGCAAAATCCTCATAGTTGTCCTCTGACCGCTGAAATGACCTCCATACGACGAAGAGTGACATTGCTCCAGGATTTCCTTTGCTTCAGCACCTGAAACACACCTACGAATAATACCGTCAGAGCATTGCTTATACATAAATGGCTTATCCCAATAGAAAAACTTCGCATCATGCTTAAACTTCTTCTTCTGCCTCCAATCCATGTCAATAGGGGTGACTCCCTTTACCAAAAAGTTTGCAATATCAACATACCAAGGGACATCCCTAACTACCTTTACTTCAACAGCAAAGAGCTGTTCATCTGGAAAAGAATCAGAAATGGCAGATTGCTCCAGCAAAGATGATGATGGATCAAGACGAGATAAATGATCTGCAATGACATTTTCTGATCCTTTCTTGTCCTTTATCTCCAAGTCAAACTCCTGCAATAATAAAATCCAACGAATTAGTCTAGGCTTTTCATCTTTCTTTGACATTAAATACCTTATTGCTGCATGATCCGTAAAAACCGTGACTTTGGATCCAACCAAATATGGCCGGAACTTCTCAAAAGCGAACACCACAGCTAACAACTCCTTTTCGGTAGTTGTATAGTTGACTTTTGCTTCATTTAAAACCTTGCTCGCATAATATATAGGATGAATAAATTTGCCCTGCTTTTGCCCCAGCATCGCACCTACTGCAGCATCACTCGCATCACACATTACCTCAAATGGCAAATTCCAATTAGGTGCGCAAAGAATGGGTGCTGAGATTAAAGCAGCCTTTAAAGTCTCAAAAGCCTTCCTACAATCTGCATTAAAGTCAAAAACATGATCAGTACACAATAAGTTACAAAGAGGTTTACTGATTTTGGAAAAATCTTTTATGAACCTCCTATAAAATCCAGCATGTCCTAAAAAACTCCGAATTCCCTTCACTGAATTCGGTGGCTCTAATCTCTCAATAACCTCAACTTTTGCTCTATCAACTTCTAGACCATTTTTAGAAATCCTATGTCCTAACACTATGCCCTCCTTCACCATGAAGTGACATTTTTCCCAATTAAGAACTAGATGGGTATCCTCACATCTTTTTAACACATTTCCTAAATTTTCTAAACAATTCTGAAAAGACCCTCCAAACACTGAAAAATCGTCCATAAATACCTCAACAGTGGACTCAATCATATCAGAAAAAATTGCTAACATACACCGCTGAAATGTTGCTGGAGCATTGCAGAGGCCGAAAGGCATTCTCCTAAAAGCGAATGTCCCATAAGGACAGGTGAAAGTGGTTTTCTCCTGATCCTCAGGAGCAATAGTAATCTGGTTATACCCAGAATAACCATCCAAGAAACAGTAATAGGCCTGACCAGCCAATCGATCCAACATCTGGTCGATAAATGGTAGAGGGAAATGATCCTTTCGGGTAGCTTTATTAAGCCTTCTGTAATCCATGCAAACCCTCCAACCAGTTACTGTCCTTGTGGGGATCAACTCATTATCTTTATTGCTCACCACAGTGACACCTCCTTTCTTAGGAACACATTGGACATGGCTTACCCAATTGCTATCGGCAATTGGATAAATGATCCCAACATCCAACCATTTAATTACCTCCTTCTTAACAACCTCTTTCATTGCAGGGTTAAGCCTAATTTGTTGCTCAATACTCCTAAAGGATCCCTCATCTAGAGTGATTTTGTGCATACAAAAATATGGGCTAATTCCCTGAATATCAGCCAATGTCCAACCTATAGCCTTGCGGTATTGCTGCAGCAATTTTATTAAGGCCTCTTCATGCTCTGGCATTAAATCATATGCAACAATAATTGGCAACGTCTCACTTTCCCCAAGATACACATACTTTAGATGATCCGGCAAGGGCTTCAAATCTAAAGTAGGTGCCTCAATCAGGGATGGCTTTATGGGAGGAGCTTTCCTTTGATCTAACTCTAAAGACTAAAAAACATCCTCACATCTAAACAATTTTTCTTTTTCATTTTTCCTATCTAAAGAACAAACTTCTAAATCCTCTAAACTAACCTCACCATGCGTCTCCGAATGCTTACTAGCCGAATCCTGTCTTGCTGTCTCAATGACTGTGCTCTCCAGAATCCTAATGAAAGAACAATCCTCCATTTTGTCTGGATATTTCATGGCTTTAAACACATTAAATTTCACTTCCTCATTATAGACTCTCATTGTTAATTCCCCTTTTTGAACATCTATTAATGCCCTACCAGTGGCAAAAAATGGACGACCTAGAATAATTAGGACATCTTTATCAGCCTCATAGTCTAAAATAATAAAATCAACAGGAAATATGAATTTATCCACTTTTACTAAGACATCCTCAATTTTACCCTCCGGATATGTAATAGACCTATCAGCTAATTGAAGTGTAACTGTGGTAGGTCTAGCTTCACCAATACCTAACTTCCGATAGACCGAAAGAGGCATAAGGTTAATGCTTGCACCTAAATCACAGAGTGCTCTACCTAATTCTTTTCCACCTATAGACACGGGTATGGTAAATGACCCTAGATCCTTAGCCTTGGGGGGTAGCCCATTCTTAAGAATAACACTACACTCCTCAGTAAGAGATACAGTTTCAAACTCACCTAATCTTTTCTTTTTAGTCAAAATATCCTTAAGAAATTTAGCATTATTAGGCATTTGCTCAATAGCTTCTACTAAAGGGATATTTATATGCAATTGATTAAGAATCTCTAAAAACTTCTTAAATTGACCATCCTGATTCTTAGGCTTTTGCCTCTGTGGAAAAGGTAGAGGTGGTACATAAGGTGGGGGTGGCACATAAGGTAGTTCCACATCTGGAACAGAACCAGATGCTCCAGCATTTTTATTGCTTGATAGCGAGCATAGCTAGCTATCTTTACTTATTGAATTTAGCTAGTCTTTGATGATTATTGGCAATTTTATTGCACTTTATTGTTTATTTTGTAGGAAATGGTTGATTGGAGCTATAGCGCAATATTGGAGTTAATCGGGTGCTCGGGACGCGAAAAGATGCAAAGGAAGGAAAAAGAATTAAAAAGGAAAAAAAGTCAAAATTCGGTCAAATGGTGACTAGCGTCTCGACGCTAGCATTCCTTATTCGGACTGGAGCGAAATCGTCGCAGCGTCGAGACGCTGCGACCTTAGCGTCTCGACGCTACCGTAATTTCCTTTTCAGAATACGCGTGTTTAGAGGCAGCGTCGAGACTTGGGGCCGAAAACAGAGCTAAAACAGAATAAATAGTTCTTTTCGGCTAGGTTTTTGGGGGATTCAATTTTGGGACTTCTTGGGGCCGAAAACAGAGCTAAAACAGAGGATTGGAAGGCTGAAGCTAAGGGAGAAAATCGGAAATCGACCCATTGTTTGTGGGGATCGTGACGGGGACGTCGGACTCGGCCTACATTGAGTTTTCTTTTCCCTTTCCTTTTCTTTAGCTAGATTTATGGCTTTTACATGTTTAGTTGAGCTTGTAATTTTAATCATGAGTAGCTAAACTTGTAAGCTTAGGGATTGATGTAGTTGATTGTGTTTATGGATTGATTTATGGTTTAAGTTGTGCAATGTTATTATGTTTGTAATCTTGATTTAATGCTTTCAATTAATTGGCCATTAGTTGAATGATTTAAGTTTCGAATCTAGCTCGGGAGAGGGGATTTGTTTTAGACTTACTCAAGATTGCATGACTAAAGTTTAGTTTCTAATTCGTGACGGTTTTAGATTAACTTTAGAATTGGTTAAAAGATCTCATTGCCTTGCATGATTAATAAACTTAGATAGGGATATCAAGTTGATTAATTTGCATGAGAATCAATTATACTCGGGAGAGGTAGTTGTGATTAAAGGGTCTTTGGCTCATAATTTCATTGTGCATAATAACTTACTCCTTAAAATCAATCCTAAACTAAATCGGCGAAATCAATTCCCTAAGTATTTTTCCCAATTGAATTTCCACACTTTTTGTTCTTGCTTTAATTTAGTTTTCCATTAATCACTCATCACTTTTTGACCCCTAAATAAAATTGAGCGAGATAATTCACAATACTTGATTTGCTTAACAATCCAATCCAGAGGACGACATTCGAATTACATTCACTATATTATTACTTGACCCATGCGCTTGCGGTAGGAAAAGTCCACATCATTGCTGCCTCCAGCACCTTGACCAGACTCCAACTCTTTCTCGACAACAACATTATTATTGTTATCACCATCTATAACCTGGGTTTTACTAGGCCCAATTATTTCTTCTAATGGCTTACCACTCCTAAGAGTTACTGCCTTTACCTACTCCTTACCTTCCCTTCTAGGGTGTTCAGTATCTGATGGAAGTTTCCCTTGAGGCCTTGCCTTCAACTCATTAGCTAGCTGACCCGCTTGCAATTCCAGGGCTCTCATCGAAGCTTGATTACTTTGAATTGTGGCATCTGTGCGAGCCATAAATTCTTTCATCATCGCCTCGAGAAAATTTTCCAAATTTTGCTGGGGCAAAGCCTGCTTATTTTGTTGGGGCATTACCTGCGCTTTAGCAAATCCCGGCTGGTTCATCTTCTGTTGCGCTTGTACGTTATTTCCTTGACCTCCCCATGAGAAGTTGGGGTGGTTGCGCCAACCTGGATTATAGAAGTTAGAATAAGGGTTGTTCCTCTGATTACCTACAAAAAACACAGAAGCTGGATTGCTGGGGCAAAACTTGTAGTTGTGGTGTTCACCACAATAGACACATGCTTCGTCCGTGACTTGGTTCACCACTGCAGTAGGCTCCATAGCTGGTGGCTGCTGATGACTAATCATTGTCACATTCTTAAGAGCGTTAGCAATCATAACAAGATCAGCCCTAATGGTGGACACACCATCAACCTCTAACACACTCTTAACCTTTTTATTCGTGCCTCTAACATCCGACCACTGACAACTATTAATAGATATTCTTTCTAAAATTTCATAGGCTTCATCGAAAGTTTTTGCCAAAAGGGCCCCTCCAACCGAAGCATCGACCATACCTTGGGTTACTCCATTTAAACCATTGTAGAATGTTTCCATTTGAATACAATGAGGTAACCCATGGTGGGGACACTTTCGCAAAAGCTCCTTAAACCTTTCCCAAGCCTCACTAAAAGTCTCATCCTCAAGTTGCCTAAACCCTACTATTTCACTCCTTAATTTAGCATTTCTATTAGGTGGGAAATATTTACTCAAAAAATTTTCAGCTAACTCATCCCACGTCCTAATTGATCATGGAGCAAAAGAGTTTAACCATGCCTTTGCTCCATCTCTAAGAGAATACGGGAACAAAGTTAATCTAAGAGCATCCCTAGGCACTCCTTGAATTACAAAAGAATCACTAACTCTTAGAAAAGACTTAAGATGTAAATGAGGGTCTTCGATGTCAAACCATGGAATTGTCCCACGGTTTGCAACATCTGAAACATTACTGGTTTCATTTCAAAATTTGCCGCTTGGATTTGGGGACGTGCAATTCCTGGATTCAACTCATTAAACATCGGAACAACATATGCTCGAATGGCTATGGTCCTATCATTCGCTACCAAGATAGGATTCTCAGCCTGATTATTTTGCTGCTCATTTTGCTCAAACAGCGGATTTTGCTGCAGCAACGGATTCTGCTGGGGGTTTGCTGCTACTGGACCTTCAGGAACCTGCGGAAGTTGCGGCACGTTCTCCATCTGGTTTCTGCGCTGCTCCCTCCTTCTGTTCCTAAATGTCCTTTCAATTTCTGGATCAAGCTCAAACCGTACCCCAGGCGGATCGCTCATGCACCAAAATCACACCTGCAAAAACAAAAGAAACAATTAAAAAGTTCTAGCACCAAACCACTAAAACACATACACAAAAATAAATCAGATAAAAACTTATTCATAGAGTGAGGAAAATATGATATAAAATACTCTAGAATTCCTGTGCAAGTATACACAGTTTGCAACAAGTAATATTATCAATCCGAGCTCTGAATTAGTTTCCACTCTACCTATTTTCGTGTAACTTTCCAATGGTTTCAAGAATAGTAAAATGATTTGGTTTTATCGGATTTATGCTGAAGCAAAATAAATGACAAAACAATAAGTAAACAAATAGATAGACAGATTAAAGACAGGCGCTGGATATGTTTTAGTGATTGTTCTAAGATATGCTCTAGTAATATTATTGATCATGCATTTCTCGTAGTATTATTAGCGGATTCCTCCCGGAACTCCGGATCTTTTGGGATATGTTTCAAACCCAATGAAGACCGACCGATCAAGCACTAGGCAACTGGCTATCCCTAGCTCAGTCACTGGCGTTCACCAATACACAATGATCGTAGTGTGGATAATTTCCACACACTCTCTAAATCATCCCTGAAACTAGAGAGAGCTATTCACACCGGCTGGCCAGGCGGGCATAAAATGGAAATAAGCACAACAATTAACCAAAATGCGATAGTCAATTTATTACTAGAGATGAAGCATAATAATCACATTATTCCTAACCAACACCTTAAGCTACTTAGTTCATAATAGGCATAGGAATACGAATTACAATCTGAGTATGCATGTCCATAATCACAAGTTAATAAAGAAAATAAACTCCCTAATCAGCTTGCGGAAGATGGTGTTCTTGATGATCTTCAATCTCTCTAAAATATTCGGCTTCCAAGGGAAAACATGGAATGAATTTGACTTCGACGGCTACTTCCTTTTATAGAAGGATAGGAGACTTGAATTAGGTCAACTTGGAGACGTGTAGGGCTCTCCTTGCTCCTTTATCCCGAAAATAACTCAACAGAAGTCGGTTTATGAAGTTGGCTAACGAGCTGTGATGTGGCAGTTCTGTTCCCAGTTTTGCTGCAGCACAGAATTTGCTCCCTCCAGTCGCCCAGCAGCATAATTTACACAATAATTTCCAATGCTTCCATTCTTCCAAATGGGTTAAAACATGTAATATCCATCTAAAACCAACCCTATTAAGCATAAAGGACACAAAAATCCCTATATCATTGAGGCCTAAATAACTACCTTTTGGGCAGTTATCAATAACCCTGTTATTTCAATATTTAAAAACATAGACAAATTAAAGAATCTTTGAACAAGACAAAATGAGTTGTTCATCATTTCTAAAAAAGTTGTTTGACTTGTTCATCATTTTCAATAAAAAGGCCACAATTGGATCTCAATAAACTAACTTTTTTACATCTAAATTAATGGCCATACATATTGCATCATAAATTGCTATACAAAAACATAGTCTAAAAAAAGATGTCATATGCACAAAAAAGAATCTCTTTCCTAAATCTAAACCTATGCAAAACAAAAGACTATAGTTGATTTGTAGATCATTAGGTTCCAACATTTCTTTCGTCCCCCTGTGCTTCACCTTCATTGTTTTGTCTACCATCTTCAAGCGTCATTCCCTCAGTAGCAGCTCCAGTTTCAACCTCCTGCAAATACAAGTAGCGAATGAACACAAGGTAAATGAAAAATAAGGTGAATGAACACATGGTGAAGTCACACTTACGGTAATAGGAATGTTCAATCCCATGAAGGTTCTATCTCTTCTATTCCTTCTTGAGTTTTGTGCTATTGGCCCCCTACAAGATCTAGCATTATGTCCTGTGCATTTACATCGACTACACTTGGTAATGACCTGAATGCGTTGCTTTTTATGAGAAGGTGATAAAAAGGAACTACCTAAATTACGTTTGAGAACTCCCCTTCTTTCAGGTGAACCCCCACAACAATAATAAGAATAACCTCATTTAACAAAATGATAGACAACCCCAAGAAAGCTAAACAGATTTGGCTTGAAAGGTTGATCAAAGATCAAGAAGAAAGGAGAACTCGTTCCTAACTTCAAGATTTTGAACTCTTCACAATCTAATTGATCAAACTAGATTGAAAGTCCTAGACATGCATTCTAAACACAAGAACACAAAGAAAGCTTAAAAGCTTGAGAGAGTCTAAACTCAATATAATTTTATTCAAATTCAACTTGTCTTCAAATGACAAATTACATCCATATTTATACTAATTGAAAAGACATCATGAAAGGATGCAACCCTTCATCTATGTTGTCTAAATTCAGCCCCTAACCTTTCAAATCCATTCATGAACCTTCATAAATACAAATTCATGAATTCAGAAGATACATAATGCATTAAATATGTGAATGAATATGGATTTTTAGATTCATTATGTCTTTTGGTTGAAAAGGTGCCTTTCCAAGCTTGAATGGATGTAACCCTTGGTCATGGATAGTCACCTTAGCTTGGAAGTAACTATTTAATGCCTCTTGTAGTCTTTTAGCTCTAGATCTTGTCATTGGAGCTTGTGGCATAATGATTTTCTCATGATTTGATTGAATTGGAGTTGACACCCATGGAGCTTCATTCGAGCTTAATTGAGCTGGTGGAGCTGCAAGTTCTTCTGCTTGAGCTAATGGAGCTTGCAATTCTTCTTCTTGCGCTTCTTGATTGCTTATTCCCTTATCATTCTCCCCCTCTTCGAAAGGATTCGTCCTCGAATCTGAATCACCTACATCAAAAAGAGATAAGTCAGCAACATTAAATGTAGCACTCACATTATACGTACCAGGAAGATCAATTCTGTATGCATTGCCATTGATCTTTCCCAACACTTGGAATGGCCCATCTCCTCTTGGATGTAACTTGGACTTTCTTTGGTTTGGAAAACGCTCCTTTCGAAAATGAACCCAAACGCAATCTCCAGGTTTTAGAATGAGGGGTTTCCGTCACGATTCACTCTTTTTGCCACTTTGTCATTCTGCTTCTCAATTTTTTCTTTCACTTGCTTATGAAGTTTTTTAACAAACTCAGCTTTTGAATTGACATCACGATGAACATGCTTGTTAGTTGGCAAAGATAATAAATCAAGAGGTGTATTAGGGTTAAATCCATAGACTATCTCAAAAGGTGAACACTTAGTTGTGCTATGGACAACCCTGTTGTAAGCAAACTCAACAAAAGGTAACATTTCTTCCCACATACGAAGATTCTTGTCAAGTATTGCCCTAAGTAAAGTGATCAATGTTCGATTTACAACCTCTATTTGACCATCAGTTTGTGGGTGACATGTGGTTGAAAACAACAACTTAGTTCCCAATTTTCCCCACAAAACTTTCCAAAAATGACTTAAAAATTTTACATCGCGATCACTAACAATGGAACTAGGAATGCCATGCAATCTCACAACTTCTTTAAAGAATAAATCAACAATGTTCTTAGCATCATCAGTTTTATGACAAGCAATGAAATGTGACATTTTGCTAAACCTATGAACAACCACCAAGATGCTATCATGCCCTCTGCTAGTTCTAGGGAACCCAAGAATAAAATCCATAGACAAATCAATCCAAGGTGTATTGGGAACAGGCAAAGGTGTGTACAAGCCATGTGGTCTAGACTTGGACTTAGCTTCTCTACATGTAATGCATGTTCTACAAACTTTATGAACATCATGCTGCATGTGTGGCCAATAAAAATAATCCTTAAGTGAAGTATATGTCTTATTTTCAGCAAAATGACCCATAAGACCACCCCCATATGCTTCTTTCACAAGTAACTCTCTATATGAACCCTTAGGAATGCAAAGTTTGTCTTTCCTAAACAGAAAACCATAAAAAACATAGAAATAATTTACTACTATTCCCTTTACACATTGAGAAAAGATTTTTCCAAAATCATCATCATTTTCATACATTTCTTTCAAAAACTCAAATCCCAAAAATTTAGAAGATGAAGTTGACAACAAGCTATATCTCTTAGATAATGCATCAGCAACAACATTTTCCTTACCACTTTTGTACCTTATAACATATGGAAATGATTCAATGAACTCCACCCACTTAGCATGACAACATTTTAACTTATCTTGTCCTTTGAGATGCTTTAAGCTTTCATGATCAATATGGATCACAAACTCTTTTGGCCATAGGTAATGTTGCCAAGTTTGTAATGCTCTTACCAAAGCATACAATTCTTTGTCATATGTTGGATAGTTTAAAGCAGCACCATTCAATTTCTCACTAAAGTACATAATGGGCTTTTGTTCCTGCATTAAAACTGCTCCAATTCCTATGCCACTAGCATCACATTCAATTTCAAAAGTATTTTCAAAATTAGGCAAAGACAACAAAGGTGCAGAACTCAATTTTTCTTTTAAAATAGTAAATGCTTTTTCTTGAGATTCTCCCCATTTGAAAACAACATTCTTCTTAACCATCTCATTAAGTGGTGCAGCAATGGTACTAAAATCCTTAATAAACCTCCGGTAAAAACTAGCTAAGCCATGAAAAGATCTAACTTCACTAGCATTTTTAGGTTGTGGCCATTCTTGGATAGCTTTAACTTTATCACCATCAACTTCAATACCATTTGCAGAAACAACAAATCCAAGGAAATTAATTCTATCTAAACAAAAAGCACACTTTTGCAAATTTGCAAACAATTGAGCTTCCCTCAATGCAAGTAAAACCTTCCTAACATGCTCTACATGCTCGTTCAAGGACTTAGAGTAAACAAGAATATCATCAAAGTAAACTACCACAAATTTTCCTAGAAATTCATGCAAAACATGATTCATGAGACGCATAAATGTACTAGGTGCATTGGTAAGACCAAAAGGCATAACTAACCACTCATACAATCCATGTTTGGTCTTAAAGACAGTTTTCCATTCATCACCAACTTTCATCCTAATTTGATGGTATCCAGACTTAATATCAATTTTAGTAAATAAAACAGATCCATGCAATTCATCTAACATATCATCAAGTCTAGGTATAGGATGACGATACTTTACCGTAATCTTGTTGATGGCTCTACAATCCACACACATTCTCCAAGAACCATCCTTCTTTGGAACCAAAATGACTGGAACAGAACAAGGGCTCAAACTTTCCCTCACATATCCTTTGGCAAGCAACTCATCAACTTGCTTTTGAATTTCTTTTGTCTCAGTAGGATTAGCTCGATATGCTGGTCTATTTGGAATTACAGCTCCTGGAATGAAATCAATTTGATGCTCAATCCCCCTAAGTGGTGGCAATCCACTTGGTAGTTCTTTAGGAAATGTGTCTTCGAAATCCTGCAACAAACTCAAAAAAACACTAGGCAAAGAAGTTTCTGAGTCATTAGTTAGAAAACATGGTCCTTTGCACAAAAGTACAAAGATTGGTTTTGTTGAAAACAAAGTTTTCCTAACCTCTCTGTTTCTAGCTAATAGAAGACTCTCATTTTTTTCTTTTCTCTCTTTTGGTCGTTTCTCATTCTTTCCACTCTTTTCTTTTTCTCCACATTTGCTTTTCTCACTCTCACTAGAATTCTTCTCTTTTTCTTTCAAACTCTTTTCTCTTTTGTTTTTCTCACTCAAAATATTTTTACCCTCTTTATCATTTTTTTCGACCTCCACTCTCATTTTTTCTAACTTACATTGCTCATCAAACACATCGCTAGTTGACAAAGGAAGAAGAATAATCTTTCTCCCATCTTTGGTAAATTTGTAGCGGTTAAGATAACCATTATGCATCACTTTTCTGTCAAATTGCCACGGTCTTCCCAAAAGAATTTCTCCAGCATGCATAGGAGCACCATCACATAGAACATTATCACTGTATCTCCCAATAGAAAATGAAACAAGACATTGTCTATTGACTCTAACTTCTCCACAATTGTTCAACCATTGAAGCTTGTAAGGTCTAGGATGTGGTATTGTAGGCAATCCCAATCTTTTGATAAGTAATGTACTAACAACATTTGTACAACTTCCACCATCTATGATCACACAACAAGCCTTGCCATTCACATGACAACGAGTATGAAACAATGTTTTCCTTTGCTCTTCAACTAGTTCCTCTTTAACTTGAGCACTTAAAGCTCTTCTAGTTACAAGCACATCCCCAACAATTGGTTCTTCATAACTTCCATCACTAGACTCCTCTAATGCAACAATTTCTTCCTTTTCCACCTCACTTTCACTTTCCTCACCCTCAGTTACTACTTCTCCATTATTGATAATCATTGTCCTTTTGTTTGGACAATCCCTACTTACATGCCCTAACCCCTGACATTTCCAGCACTTGATATCCCTATTTCTTTCCCTAGGCTCTTCTACTTTAGCCTTTCCTTTTGTTGGGCTCCTAGAGTGAGTAGAAATATGGTATAAAAAGACTCTAGAATTCCTGTGCAAGTATACACAGTCTGCAGCAAGTAATATTATCAATCAGAGTTCTGAATTAGCTTCCACTTTACCTATTTTGTGTAACTTTCTAATGGTTTCAAAGTTGGTAAAAATGATTTGTTTTTATAAGAATTATGCTGAAGCAAAATAAATGACAGAACAACAAGTAAACAAATAGGCAGACAGATTAAAGACAGACGCTGGTTAGGCTTAGTAATTGTTTTAAAAGATGCTCTAGCAATATTATTGATCATGCAAACTCTCACAGTACTATTAGCGGATTCCTCCCAGAACTCTGGATCTTTTGGAATGTGTTTCAACCCCAATGAAGTGCGACCGATCAAGCACTAGGCAACTAGCTATCCCTAGCTCAGTCACTGGCGTTCACCAATACACAATGATCGTAGTGTGGATAATTGCCACACACTCTTTAAATCATCCCTGAAACTAGAGAGAGGTATTCACACCAGCTGGCCAGACGGGCATAAAATATAAATAGGCACAACAATTAACCAAGATGCAATAATCAATGAATATTATTAGAGATGAAGCACAACAATTACATGCTCCCTAACCAACGCCTAAAGCTACTTAGTCCATAATAAGCATGGAAGCATGAATTACAATCTGAGTAGGCATGTCCATAATCACAAGATAATAAAGAAAATAATTATCTCCTTAATCAGCTTGCAGATGATGGTGTTCTTGGTAATCTTCAATCTCCCTATACTACTCGGCTTCCAAGGTAAGTTGGAATGCCTTTGACTTGGACAACTACTTCCTTTTATAGAAGGATAGGAGGCTTGAATTAGGTCAACTTGGACGCGTGTAGGGCACTCCTTGCTCCTTTATCCCGAAAATAACTCAACAGAAGTCGGTTCATGAAGTTGGCTAACGAGCTGTGATGTGGCAGTTCTGCTCCCAGTTTTGCTGCAGCACAGAATTTGCTCCCTCCAGTCGCCCAACAGCATAATCTGCATAAAATAATTTCCAAAGCTTCCATTCTTCCAAATGGGTTAAAACATGTAATATCTTTCTAAAACCAACCCTATTAAGCATCAAAGACACACAAATCCTTATATAAATGAGGCCTAAATAACTACCTTTTGGGCAGTTATCACACCCCCAAACTTGAACTATTGCGCATCCCGAGCAATACTAACCAACCTTCCTTCAAGAATTCAGAACATTAGACAGAGAATAGCTTAATCAAACCAGACAGTCCAACACTACCTTTGACCTTTACCTGAGCACTCTGCAAAACCGAGCTCCGCTGCAGCAAAATGATTCCTCCGGCATGGACAAATAATCACAACTTTTAACTCAATTCTAAGAACTTACCACAGCCTAGTTTTATTATCAGAAATTCAAAACATATTTTCAAGGGGTTTATATTTGTTTTTTCAGACTTAAAGCAGCCTTACAGTCATAAGCCCTTACCTCAAACTCATCACCAATTAGGCTCAATACTCATTATAAAACTTAAAAATCCTTAGTTATTCCATCTCTTGCCCCTCAGAATGACGACATTTTGTGATGAAGCTCACCTAAGTTCTGGGAGACAGAAAAAACTGATGGATCATCATTCATCCTTCAAAACTTTTGCTCCATGAATTTTTTCAACAAAATTTTCAACAAATAGTTTTTTCAACAAATAATTTTTCTCATTTTCCCTATTTCCTAGGTCATCTTTTGATGCGAAGATGTTCGTCGTACGAATTGTCGATTATCTGCAAGCGCACGGGTCGTCACAAGTAATATAAAACGGTAGTAATACCGAGTATCGAATCCACAGGGAGGCGAAGCGAAACTTAAGCAAATAATTAAAATCTCTTGAGCACTAAAAATACTTAGGCGAAATAATATTTAGGGACCACTTCATGCAATAAAAAGAATTTAAATTCAAGACAATTAACAAAAATAAATTGATCAATCGAAAATAAAATGTGGAGAAAGAGTTTTCTTTAAATGGGAAGAGGGGTCTTGAAAATCAATGATTAGCTAAATAGTTGCTATAATTATCCTATCTCGTTGCCCAACTAATTATAATCCTAGAATCTCCGTTAATCACATAGGTTCTCCTGTCGGTTTCCCCTAATTGTAATTAATTCATTTTAACAACCTAAGTGTCCTTAGCGCCATTAAAAAATCATTAATTATTACGCTCTGATTCATTTTAGGAATCTAAGTTTAATCAACTAATTCCGGTGTCACAACGGGCAATTAAACTAGTTGCATGGATTATGATCTATCCTAATTTCTCTCCGTCGAGTTTCCATTAAGAATCGAATCATCACACAATTGGCCAGATTGAGTAAAGCATTAAGCACATCCATACAAATAATTAGGACATGGGCAAGAGACAAGAAATTATAACAATATTTGAACTATCATTTCATTTCAAGACCCCAATTTGGGGTTTTAGCTACACATGGCTAAAATATCCACAATAATTACAAAGGAAAGCATAATAAAGAGCAATAAAGGAAAGGAATTGACCGTCGAAAAACCCCTCGCTGACGCTTGGAGCCCCGCTGACTACTCCTTGAGCCTCTAAATTGCTCCCCCAAAATTCCCAAAATTTTCCCACTAAAAGAATCCTCTCAAAAAGGCTCAAAAGCCTTGAGAGGGGCTCCAAAGGAGCCAAAGGAAGGAAAGAAAGGATTGAAGAATGATTTGATTGATGAATAATGAGGCACCCAAGGGTGCCTTTTTATAGGCCTGGAATAGGGGTAGCGTCGCGACGCTACCTTGCTCAGCGTCGCGACGCTGCTGCGCACGCGGCTTGGGCAACACGAAAGGGTAGCGTCGCGACGCTGCCTTACTTAGCGTCTCGACGCTGCCCCAAATTTCCAGATTTTTCAGCTTCCTTTTGGGCTGATTTTTGGGCCTTCTTCTTTATTTCTTTTGGTCATTTCTTCATGGTTGTCTTCTTTGGGCCTCCAATTGCTTCAAGCTTTGATTTGGGCTATAATTACTTCAATTTTGGCACTTTTTCTCCCAAAATCACCATCTTTGCTCCTAAGGACCAAATAACAAAATTCATTAAATATATTCATTAAAAACACGATTAAAGCACCAAAAAGCTTAATAAATTGAGACTAAAATAGCGACATTTCTGCTCGCTATCACACCCCCAAACTTAAGCTTTTGCTAGTCCCGAGCAAAATAAATTCTAAAGATGCATGAAATAGAATCACTCAACCCTCAATGATTTTGGAATTCTTAGGATCGAATGGAAAACATGCAAGTGGAATAAGCAAGCACCGCATACTCTTGAAGAAATCTTAAACTAGTTTGAACTTAAGATTAATGAATAGCATGCTGAAGACTTATCTATTGATTCTTTTACTAACCTAGATTAGTCTTATGGCTTTCTCCATTTGTTTTCCCCCTACACTGGCTAAGAGCCCCTAATACGTCGGAGTCCTTCTATCATGCAAAAAAAAGAAACTAGGGTGCCTGTCATCCTTTTCTTTTTCATGGGGGAGCAGAATTCTCACATGATTTTATCTTTTTCTCTTCTTTTTCTTTTCTTTTTCTTTTGCTCCTCCCCCAAACTTGCATTTTGATATCTAATGGTACTAGCTTTCACACTACGGTGCAGGGACCCTTAACCCGAATTTTATTCTCTAGTTGGCCTAACTGATCACACCGCAGGTAGCTCTTTTTACCCCTAGGCTTTTTCTTTTGAGCAAGCAAAAAAAAAAAATAATAATAATAATAATTTCTTTTTCAACATATTTTCTTTTCTCTCATTTTCTTTTGTTGCTTTTGCTTTTCTCTCAGCAGGCATAACATTTTTTCCTACCTAGTTCTTTAGAGCAATCAAGCATGAACTTCCTAATATTAGAAACTAAGCCTATCGGGGTGACAACAATTTTGAAAACCATAATAAGAATCTAGATTTTCAAAGACATCATTAGATAAGACTATTGCATGCTTTAGACATCAAAACTAAGTATCAAAAAAAATTTAAATTTCACAATTTCTGCCGTGCTCCCAGATTCCACAACATATAAACTATTTTCTCCCAAAATTTCAAAACTCACATACTTGGCTATCATGGCTATCTATTCATGCATCCAACAGAATTTAAATATGCTCAACACAGCAGAAGCTTCCCCCCCAAACTTAAACTAAACATTGTCCCCAATGTTTTAAAACAGTAAAGCATAAAGAGAGATACTGAGACTTCCCTGAGCTAGGAGCGCTTCATCTTCTTCCTTTGGATCCAAGAAAAATGGGAAATTTGGAATTTTGGGATTTGCTAAGGTGATCCTGCAAAACAAAATTGGATCACGGAGCAAAGAGAATTATTTACCGCAAAAACATCTAACTAAACTTTAATCCTTGGGTTGCCTCCCAAGCAGCGCTTTCTTTAACGTCTTTAGCTAGACTAGGCTCGACACGCTTACGGAGGCTCAAAATAAAAATTTTCATCATCCTCCGGGCCCTGTAAGAAATTAAATCACGCACCGAATTGCAAACTACAAACAGGGGAGAAAAAAAACTTTCCCCTGGCCCATCTTCACTAAAGAGATTCTCATAATAACATTTCAGAAAATAATCAGCTGCATCAAATCTCTTTTCTTAATCTCTATTCTCAAAACAATTGTTAACAGAGTCATCAAGTGTTATAATATCTACTGGTCTAGGATCTAGAGGTGGCCTATCAATCATGCCAGTCCATTCATCAGAAAAAATGTCTACATGCTCAGTAGATCCTTCAGACTCAGAATTAAAAAATGATTCAACTAAGCTATCACATGACTCATCATCAGAAGAATTAAAGAATTCAAGAATTTCAGGATCAGATTCTATACTATGCACAAATTCGAGTTCTTCTGGGTCAGATTCTATGCTATATACATCATCAGGACATGAGAAGAAAGTATTCACATTGTCAAGGTTCATGCATTCAGGAATGTCAAGATCAGACTCAATAGATTCACTGTAATCATGGTCAGACTCAAAATCATCTATCAAGCAATCTTTCTTATGCATTTCATGATCATTCTCAATGTCAGGCAATTCAATATCATCATCAAAATTATTCATGTCAGGCAAATCTAATTCATTTTCAAATGAAGGTAAATCATCAACTGCAGATCTTTCATTTTCACAAGCAGGCAAGTCTAATTCATTTTCAAAGTCAGGCAGATCCAAATCATTTTCAAACAGAGGATTATCCATATATGCATCATGATCAAAATCCTCATTATCCATAAGCATTTCTCCTAAGCCTAGGCCAAGATTATAGTCTACCTCTTCATCGTCATCAGTCAAGTATTCAGGCCCAACAGAAAAACATGTATGCAAACTACAAACAGATTCATCTTGGCCAAAAATACTAAACACGACTTTTTCATCATCAATGTTCAAGGTAAGTTTACCTGTGTGCACGCTAATCTCAGCCTTACCAGTGGCTAGGAAAGGTTTGCCTAAGATAATTGGCACCTCTTTGTCCTCTTTCATGTCCAGTACCACGAAATCTACGGGGAAGATGAATTTGTTGACTTTCACCAACACGTCCTCCACAACATCCATCGGGTGGGTAATCGATCGGTCAGCAAGCTGAAGAGTGACGTCGGTATCTGTCATACCTGATAAACCAATCTTCTTGTACACAGAGTAGGGCATCAAATTTATACTTGCTCCTAAATCACATAAAGCCCTATCGAAGGATACTTCTCCTATGGTGCAGGGAACAATAAAACTCCCTGGATCTTTCTGCTTAGAAGGTATCCTACCAGAAATAATGGTACTGCTACTTTCAGATAAATTAAAAACTTCTTTTTTTAGACTTTTCTTTCTAGAAAGCATTTCCTTCATGAATTTCCCATAATTTGGCATATTATACAAGGCTTCTACCAATGGAATATTCACGGACAACTTTTTAAACATTTCTAGAAATTTTTTATACTGTTCATCTAATTTGACATTTTTAAATCTTTGAGGAAAAGGTAACTCCCTGAAATCAAAGGTTGGACATTCGCCCCTCCGCTTAGGCGGGCTAATATGCGAACCTCTGTCATGGTGGTTGCATGGAACCACTTCTTCCTCAGTCAGCTTCTTTTTGTCATCCTGCCTCTCATTTTTTTTCTACCTGCAAGTTTGTTAGAAAGATCACATTTTAATTCAATGGAGTTGGAAGGATGTTGGAACCTTTCAGAGGAGGCTTTTTGTGCCTCAGTCCCTTCATCTTCATCCCTTCTCTTTTCTTCTTCCTTTTTCTTCTCTGAACTGTCCTCCAGTCTTCTGCCGCTTCTCAGAACCACCATCTTACACTGCTCTTTCGGGTTAGGCTCAGTATCACTTGGAAATTTTCCCTTCTGAAGGGCATTTACTGCTGAAGCGATCTGCCCTATCTGCACTTCCATGTTCTTTAGAGATGCGTCGTGGTTGTTTACTGATGTCTGGAGACTCACATTCAATATTCTTTGTTCTTTGATGAATAAAGCCACCATCTCCTCCATGTTATTTTTCTTTTCAGGAGCACTGGATGATGCAAAACCTGGGGGTGGCTGTAAAACATTCTTCGTATTCGCATAGGAGAAGTTCTCGTGATTGCACAGACTGAGGTGGTAGAAGTTTGGTACTCCTTGAGTATATGGTCTATTTCCTATGTATTGAACTTCTTCCACATCTTGGCCTTCCTTCTTTGAATGACCTTCAGCTAAGGTGGAAATGGACTTAACCACCTCAGATGAAGTCAATTTGTTTAGTGCATTGGCCAGAGATGCCAGTTGCGCTTTCAGTGAACTTGACTCATCCAATTCATATAATCCAGCCTTCTTTGTAATTGTTCCTCTCTCCGTCGGCCATTGATAACTGGTTGCCGCCATTTCCTCAAGCAGATCTTTGGCTTCTGTCACTGTTTTTGAAAGAAAACTCCCTCCTGCTGATGTGTCTAGGACTGTCTTTGTGGAGGGGTTTAATCCATTGTAAAATAACTGTACCTGAAGCCAATCAGGATATCCGTGTTGGGGGCATCGCCTAAGCATTTCCTTATATCTTTCCCACGCTTCGTACAACTGCTCCTCGTTAAGCTGCCTAAACGTTTCAATTTCAGTCTAGAGCTTGGTAGTCTTACCAGGTGGAAAAATTTTTGTCAGAAAAGCCTGGGCAAGCTCGTCCCAAGTACTGATGCTGCCCGTCTCGACTGATTCGAGCCAATCTTTTGCTTTATCCTGTAGAGAAAATGGGAACAGCCTCAATCTGATCGCGTCTGCTGGAACTCTGTTCATCTTTACCTTCCCACATATTTCTAGGAATGATCGCAGATGAGAGTGGGTGTCCTCGGAAGGATGTCCCTTGAACGAGTTATCGCGCGCCATCTGAATCAACCCTGTTTTTAGCTCAAAATTTGTAGCTTGGATAGGGGCGTAGACAATTCCAGAATTCTCGGTGGGAAGAACTGGCTGCAGAAAATCTCTAATTGCCTTGGGAGCTTCCTCTTGGTGGGCCATCGCCTCTGCTAATCTTTTTTCTCTTCTAATGGATTTATGAGTCCTGTTAATCTCAAGATCTAGTGGAAACAAATCAATCACCTTGTTTCTTCGCATACAATGCTCCCAGACAATAAAAAGAACCAAACAAAAATAAAATAATATTCACAAAATGATAAAAGAAAAATATTTACACCTAAATTACCATTTATCCCTTTCTTTTCTGATGTCAAGAAAAATTAATTTTTGCTTAAAAATCAAGCCTCCCCGGCAACGGCGCCAAAAACTTGTTCGTCGTACGAATTGTCGATTATCCGCAAGCGCACGGGTCGTCACAAGTAATATAAAACGGTAGTAATACCGAGTATCGAATCCACAGGGAGGCGAAGCGAAACTTAAGCAAATGATTAAAATCACTTGAGCACTAAAAATACTTAGGCGAAATAATATTTAGGGACCACTTCATGCAATAAAAAGAATTTAAATTCAAGACAATTAACAAAAATAAATTGATCAATCGAAAATAAAATGTGGAGAAAGAGTTTTCTTTAAATGGGAAGAGGGGTCTTGAAAATCAATGATTAGCTAAATAGTTGCTATAGTTATCCTATCTCGTTGCCCAACTAATTATAATCCTAGAATCTCCGTTAATCACATAGGTTCTCCTGTCGGTTTCCCCTAATTGTAATTAATTCATTTTAACAACCTAAGTGTCCTTAGCGCCATTAAAAAATCATTAATTATTACGCTCTGATTCATTTTAGGAATCTAAGTTTAATCAACTAATCCCGATGTCACAACGGGCAATTAAACTAGTTGCATGGATTATGATCTATCCTAATTTCTCTCCGTCGAGTTTCCATTAAGAATCGAATCATCACACAATTGGCCAGATTGAGTAAAGCATTAAGCACATCCATACAAATAATTAGGACATGGGCAAGAGACAAGAAATTATAACAATATTTGAACTATCATTTCATTTCAAGACCCCAATTTGGGGTTTTAGCTACACATGGCTAAAATATCCACAATAATTACAAAGGAAAGCATAATAAAGAGCAATAAAGGAAAGGAATTGACCGTCGAAAAACCCCTCGCTGACGCTTGGAGCCCCGCTGACTACTCCTTGAGCCTCTAAATTGCTCCCCCAAAATTCCCAAAATTTTCCCACTAAAAGAATCCTCTAAAAAAGGCTCAAAAGCCTTGAGAGGGGCTCCAAAGGAGCCAAAGGAAGGAAAGAAAGGATTGAAGAATGATTTGATTGATGAACAATGAGGCACCCAAGGGTGCCTTTTTATAGGCCTGGAATAGGGGTAGCGTCGCGATGCTACCTTGCTCAGCGTCGCGACGCTGCTGCGCACGCGGCTTGGGCAACACGAAAGGGTAGCGTCGCGACGCTGCCTTACTTAGCGTCTCGACGCTGCCCCAAATTTCCAGATTTTTCAGCTTCCTTTTGGGCTGATTTTTGGGCCTTCTTCTTTATTTATTTTGGTCATTTCTTCATGGTTGTCTTCTTTGGGCCTCCAATTGCTTCAAGCTTTGATTTGGGCTATAATTACTTCAATTTTGGCACTTTTTCTCCCAAAATCATCATCTTTGCTCCAAGGACCAAATAACAAAATTCATTAAATATATTCATTAAAAACACGATTAAAGCACCAAAAACCTTAATAAATTGAGACTAAAATAGCGACATTTCTGCTCGCTATCAGAAGACAAACTGTGGGTATCACAAATGTCCCTGGTTACTCAATAACCTAACAAATTTTAACTTGAAGGAGAGGAATGCTCGAGCAAAACAATTGGTGTAGCAAAAAGTCCCCCAAACTTGAATTTTTCATTGTCCTCATTGAATCATTAATTTATTGCAATTATACCCCCAAACTTAAATATTTTTATCTGAATTTTTAAACTAAACGTGGGACTAGAACTAAGCTTAATTTGGATCATATAAGTCAACACTACCTCCAGAATTTTCTTTGCCGCAACAACAATCCAGGCTAGAAGAAATGCTCAAGCAAAAGGTTTCTAGAGATCAGAATACCTTGATCTAATTAAGCGTAATCAGTCCAAGCTTCAAAAATTCAGAAGAAATTAGTTAAGTTAGAGAAACTCAGTGCATATAGAATGAAAAACATCCGGAAATTTCATTAAAAACCTAAAAAGATATTACAAAGCAAAGATATATTTTTTTCAAGAAGCAGAAAAATTAAAAGAAGCAATCATAACATCAACAGAAAAGGAGATTAGAAAATGCACGAGCAAACAAAAAGTTAAGAACAAAAATTATGCTCGCTCAAGGCCACTGCATCCTTCAGTCCTCTTGGCCTTGCTCATTTTCATCATCCTCTTCTCCTCTTTCAACCAGTGGGGGTGAAATCCAGGGGTTCAACAAATCCTCAGGGAATGCAGGAAGGGCTGGATATGGCTTGGAAAAATTTTCTTGAAGCGCCTTCCTTAAGCTGGCATCTCGATTCTTAACATAGTTCCAGAAGGTTAAAGTTTGCCTCTCAGCAAACTCCTGCCTACTGGCCGAAAGTGCCAGTTGTTCTAGAATCGTGTTGATGCCGTAGATAAGCCCCCTTGATGTATCTCCTGCATGCGCTGGAGCCGTACCAAATTGGGCGTGTCTATGATTCCTTTGTCAAATAGAATCACATCTCCCTCATCCACTGGAACCCATGCTCTTCTGCACAACAATGTAATCGTGTTCGGAAAAAACAATTTCCCCACCTTCTTCTTCCAGCAGCTAGATATCTCACTTGAAATAATTCTCCCCACATTGATGCTGAGAGACCGCAGAATCGCAAAAGCTAGAAGAATTCGTTCGCTGGAGATTGTCGAGTCGTGCGTTGTTGGAAGCATTCTCTGTCTTATAAATCCCATCCACGTGTTTGCTTCCCTTTTCAAATATGTCGCCTGGAATGTCCTCTTCTGAGTCTTGGATAGCTACCACTGTGCTCCTTCAATACCTACCTCCCTTACAGCATCACTTAACTGCGCATTAGATGGCGCCACAACCATCTCATTAAATGCCACATGGGGGAAGTTCTGAAGATTGTACAGTGCGTTGATAGCACTAGGACTCCAATCTACCTCGACTCCTCGAACAATTACCTGAAAACCATCCTCCTTATCAATGTTAGCATAAAATTCGCGCACCAACTGTGCGTTTACAGACTCAGGCTTCGCACAAAACAACTCCCAACCGTGGTCTGCAATACCGGTCCTCAGAAATTGTGGAAGATCATCGCTGAATACCCGCTCAAATAAGAAATCTCTTTTCAGAAGCTCGGCGTATTTTGCTCTGGCAAAATTATTGATGAAGCGATCAAATGGTAACTGCTATTCTTCTATTTCATCGTGTTCCTCCGATGCGAGCAATATTTTTGCCCTTTTCCGCTCGTCGCCTGAGCAACCGTTCTTCCTCAGCTCTTTTTTATGTGTCTTTTCTTTCTTTTTCCTCAGCCTCTTTTTTCTCTCGTTCCTCTCTCTCTGCATTGTCTCTCTCAGAGTCAGTAGTTGGAGGCGAGGGGGTATCAGTTTGAACTACCTGAATACGACCGACCTTTTGCTTAATGCGGTGACGCTTAGGTACCTCCGACATGATCACCTCCACTCGAGCCTCCTGAACTGGCTCCCTTTCAGTCTCTTCCTCAGGCGCAGCCACTGCCTCTTCTTCTTGAACCATGTCAGCATATGTTTCTTGAATTCCTTCCCGAACTTCCTCTTGAACTTCCTCTGTATCCCCCATTCTTGGCTCAACCTCCTCTAGGTTCTGTACATCAGGTTCTTGCTGGTCTCCTTCTTTTACTGCGGCAACAACAACCTCTGCTGCCTCCTGGACTTCTTCTTGTTCTGCAACCCTCTGTTGCCTCCTCCTTTTCTTGGCCTCTTTCTCCTCTAGCGTTCTTTTTTTCTTCGTTTTTACCTTCTGAACTTCGGGGGTAACGGGTACCTCCTCTTCCTCGTTATCTCTCTCCTTTCTCACTCTCGTCTTAGCCATTGAAGAGCTTGAAAAGGAATTCTATAGCGCACACAGAGAACGAAAGAAAAATGCAAATGGCAAGGGATGAATCAAGAAGATGAAGTGGGAAGAACTTACTGAAGGTTCGTGAATAAATAGCTGTAGCAAATCAAATCATAACTAAAAGATTTTGCTCCGTATTAAATGGGTTTACCGTTCACATTTAATTTGCAAATCAAATTCCCAACGGTAAAATCTTTGAATTTCAATTAACCATGGTAAATAACTGCACGTTGTCAACGACTAAATCGTTGGATAATCCCTGCGTGACATGTGGCAGCATCCTGGAAATTTACCTGCTCACATAAATTCAAAAATCCCAACGGTAAAAATAATTAACTCACCATAAAATCCTTTTTTCTCGGACGAATTGCTCCAGCCAGAACTTTGCCGCAACAATCTGCTGAACCTGAAGAGTCTTGGATACGGAATTCAAATTTCAAAGTAGAAAACCAAATCTTCTAAATTTAAAAATAACCAATCAAATCAAATTTAATCTTTCTTGAAGCCGAATTAATTTAGAGAAAATCTTTATTAACTTAAACTAAACATAATTAAAATAACTGAAAATGAAATCTTAATCTAATAAAATCTAATTAATTCAAAGATAATTCAAATAAATCGAGAATAAAATCTAATCAAATTAAAAAGAAATAGATAAAATCTAAACTACCAGAAATAATAAAAATACTTAAAGATAAAATCTAATAAACCATGCAAAATCAAATCTAACCTATTCGAAATTAAAAACAAATCAGCGAAAAAAAAAATCAATACAAACACTGGGAGCTCAAAATTTTTCTTTGTGAAATGCTCCCACCAAAATCCTGCTCTCTCAATCATCAACCAACCTCAGGAAAGGATATTTCGACTGAAACTCCTCACCCCAATAGTGCTTCACACGATATCCATTCACCTTGAACACTCTCCCATCTTTTTCATCCTGCAAAGTAATTGCTCCATGGGGAAAAACCTCAATCACAACAAATGGTCCTGACCATTTAGATTTTAGTTTCCCAGGGAATAATTTTAATCTAGAATTATAAAGCAAAACTTTTTGACCCTTGACAAACTCTTTAGATTTTATTTTCTTGTCATGCCACAACTTAGTCTTTTCTTTGTACATCTTCACATTCTCATAAGAAAATTGGCGAAATTCCTCTAATTCATTAAGCTGCAACATTCTTATTGCTCCTGCACGACTCAGATCGAAATTTAACTTTTTCAAAGCCCAAAACGTTTTATGCTCTTGTTCCAATAGTAAATGGCAAGCTTTCCCATATACTAACCTATAGGGAGACATACCTAGAGGAGTCTTATAGGTTATCCTATAAGCCCAAAGAGCCTCATCCAACCTAAAAGACCAATCCTTTCTAGATGGATGGACTACTTTCTCTAAAATCGATTTTATTTCCCTATTACTAATTTCAGCTTGACCATTTGCTTGTGGTTGATAAGGGGTAGCTATCCTATGCTTAATCCCATACTTAGCTAAAAGCTTAGTTAAGACATTATTAACAAAATGTGTACCCTCATCACTCACTAGAGCCCTAGGTGTCCCAAACCGTGCAAAGATGTGCGATTGAAGGAACCTTGCTACTGTCTTGGCATCACTCTAATGACATGCGATGACCTCCACCCACTTGGACACATAATCAACTGCCAATAAGATAAAAACATTGTCATTAAGAGGGGGAAATGACCCCATAAAGTCAATACCCCATACGTCGAACAATTCAACTTCTAAAATGTAAGTAAGAGGCATTTCATCTCTAGGCCCCAAGTTTCCTCTCCTTTGGCAAGCATCACATTGCTTGTAAAACCAATGGGCATCCTTGAATAAGGTAGGCCAGAAGAATCCACAATGCAAAATCCTCATAGCTGTCCTCTGACCGCTGAAATGACCTCCATACAGCGAAGAGTGACATTGCTCCAGGATTTCTTTTGCTTCATCACCTGAAACAAACCTGCGAATAATACCGTCAGAGCATTACTTATACATAAATGGCTCATCCCAATAGAAAAACTTCGCATCATGCTTAAACTTTTTCTTCTGCCTCCAATCCATGTCAATAGGAGTGACTCCCTTTACCAAAAAGTTTGCAATATCAGCATACCAAGGGACATCTCTGACTACCTTTACCTCAACAGCAAAAAGTTGTTCATCTAGAAAAGCATCTGAAATGGCAGATTGCTCAAGCAAAGATGATGATGGATCAAGACGAGATAAATGATCTGCAATGACATTTTCTGATCCCTTCTTATCCTTTATCTCCAAGTCAAACTCTTGCAATAATAAAACCCAACGAATTAGTCTAGGTTTTGCATCTTTCTTAGTCATTAAATACCTTATTGCTGCATGATCCGTGAACACCATAACCTTGGATCCAACCAAATATGGCCAGAATTTTTCAAAAGCAAACACAACAGCTAACAACTCATTTTTAGTAGTTGTGTAGTTGACTTGTGCTTCATTTAAAACCTTGCTTGCATAATATATAGGATGGATAAATTTGCCTTGCTTTTGCCCCAGCATAGCACCTACCACAGCATCACTCGCATCACACATTACCTCAAATGGTAAATTCCAATTAGGTGCACAAAGAATGGGTGCTGAGATTAAAGCAGCCTTTAAAGTCTCAAAAGCCTTCCTACAATCTGCATTAAAGTAAAAAACATGATCAGTGCACAATAAGTTACAAAGAGGTTTACTGATTTTGGAAAAATCCTTTATGAACCTCCTATAGAATCCAACATGTCCTAAAAAACTCTGAATCCCCTTTACTGAATTCGGTGGTTCTAATCTCTCAATAACCTCTATTTTTGCTCTATCAACTTCTAGACCATTCTTAGAAATCCTATGACCTAACACTATGCCCTCCTTCACCATGAAGTGGCATTTTTCCCAATTAAGAACTAAATGGGTATCCTCACACCTCTTTAATACCTGACCTAAATTATCTAAACAATTCTGAAAAGACCCTCCAAACACTGAAAAATCATCCATAAATACCTCAACAGTGGACTCAATCATATCAGAAAAAATTGCTAACATACACCGCTGAAATGTTGCTGGAGCATTGCAAAGGCAAAAAGGCATTCGCCTAAAAGCAAACGTCCCGTAAGGGCAGGTGAAAGTGGTTTTTTCCTGATCCCCAGGAGCAATAGTAATCTGGTTATACCCAAAATAACCATTTAAGAAACAATAGTAGGCCTGACCAGCCAATCTATCCAACATCTGGTCAATAAATGGTAGAGGGAAATGGTCCTTACAGGTGGCTTTATTAAGCCTCCTGTAGTCCATGCAAACCCTCCAGCCAGTTACTGTCCTGGTTGGGATCAAATCATTGTCTTCATTGCTCACCACGGTGACACCTCCTTTCTTAGGAACACATTGGACATGGCTTACCCAATTGCTATAGGCAATTGGATAAATGATCCCAGCATCCAACCATTTAATCACCTCATTTTTAACAACCTCTTTCATCGCAGGTTTAAGCCTTCTTTGTTGCTTAATACTCCTAAAGGATCCCTCCTCTAGAGTAATTTTGTGCATACAAAAAGATGGGCTAATTCCCTGAATGTCAACCAATGTCCAACCTATAGCCTTGCGGTATTGCTGCAAGTTAAGGCATCCTCATGCTCCGACATTAAATCTGATGCAACAATAATGGGCGAAATCTCTGATGTGGACTTTTCCTAACCGCAAGCGCACGGGTCAAATAATAATAAAGAGTTCGTAAATACGAGTGTCGTCCTCTGGATTGGATTTTAAAGCAAATCAAGTATTGTGAATTATCTTGCCCAATTTTATTTAGGGATTAAAAAGTGATGAATGAATGATAATAAAACCAAATCAAAGCAATTAAAAAGAATGGAAATTCAATTGGGAAAACTACTTAGGGAATTGATTTCGCCGATTTAGTTTAGGATTGATTTTAAGGAATAAGTTATTATGCACAATGAAATTATGAGCCAAAGACCCTTTAATCACAACTACCTCTCCCGAGTATAATTGATTCTCATGCAAATTAACCAACTTGATATCCCTATCTAAGTTCATTAATCATGCAAGGCAATGAGATCTTTTAACCAATTCTAAAGTTAATCTAAAACCGTCGCGAATTAGAAAATAAACTTTATTCATGCAATCTTGAGTAAGTCTAAATCAAATCCCCTCTCCCGAGCTAGATTCGAAACTTAAATCATTCAACTAATGGCCAATTAATTGAAAGCATTAAATCAAGATTACAAACACAATAACATTGCACAACTTAAACCATAAATCAATCCATAAACTTAATCAACTACATCAATCCCTAAGCTACAAGTTTAGCTACTCATGAATGTAAATACAAGCTCAACTAAACATGTGAAAGCCATAAATCTAACTAAAGAAAGGAAAGGGAAAAGAAAACTCAATGTAGGCCGAGTCCGACGTCCCCGTCACGATCCCCACGAACAATGGGTTGATTTCCAAATCTCTCCCTTTGTTTTCAGCCTCCAAGTGCTCTGTTATGCCCTGTTTACGGCTCTCAAAGGTCCCAAATCGAACTCCCCTAAAACCTAGCCGAAAATAAGCCTTTATTCTGTTTTTTCGTCTTAGCGTCGAGACGCTGCCTTCAAAACGCGCGTTTCAGGAAAGGAAATTATACATCGTCGAGACGCTCAGGTCGCAGCGTCTCGACGTTGTGACCTTTACGCGCCTATTCTGATATGGAATGCTAGCGTCGAGACGCCTAAGGGCTAGCGTCTCGACGCTAGTCACCTTTTGACCGAATTTTGACTTTTTTCCATTTTGATTCTTTTTCCTTCCTTTGCATCTTTTCGTGTCCCGAGCACCCGATTAACTCCAATATTGCGCTACAGCTCCAATCAACCATTTCCTACAAAATAAACATTAAAGCACAATAAAATGGCCCAAAAATCATAAAAGACTAGCTAAATTAAATAAGTAAAGATAGCTAGCTATGCTCGCTATCAAATACCCCCAAACTTAAGCTTTTGCTAGTCCTCAAGCAAACTAAAAATCCAACATACAATGGAAGAATGGATGCAACAATCATAACTCCATCCTCAAGGCTCAAAAGTCAATAACCATGCAAGCAAGAGACATGCACACAAGGACCAAAGAGGGAGACAAATTAAAATTTTTCCAAAATTAACTTGCACAAGCGAGATCTAACTCAACAAGATCAGACTCTACTAGCCCGGGGTTGATTTATTAAACTCTCAGCTCATCTTCCCTCTACACTGGCACTAAGGCTTCACTAATGAGTTAATGCAACAAATTAGTTTGTTTATCTCCATACTTAGGTGCTTTTAATTAACAAATGAATTATGGGGAACTCTTTTGGGGAACTCTTTTGGATACTTTTGGAGCCGTAAAATAGAGGAGAAAACGGATGATTGAGGCTGAACAAGAGGGATAAAAGCAAAAATCAACCCATTGTTCGTGGGGATCGTGACGGGGACGTTCGGTCTCGGCCTACATTGAGTTTTCTTTCCCTTTCCTTTTCTCTAGCTAGATTTATGGCTTTGTTATGTTTAGTTGAGCATGTAATTTCATTCATGAGTAGCTAAACTTGTAGCTTAGGGATTGATGTAGTTGATTTTGTTTATGGATTGATTTATGGTTTAAGTTGTGCAATGGTTATTATGTTTGCAATCTTGATTTAATGCTTTCAATTAATTGGCCATTAGTTGAATGATTTGAGTTTTTATTCTTGCTCGGGAGAGGGGATTAAATGTAGACTTACTCAAGATTGCATGACTAAGGTTTATTTTCTAAATCGTGACGGTTTTAGATTAACTTTAGAATTGGTCAAAAGATCTCATTGCCTTGCATGTTAATAAACTTAGATAGGGATATCAAGTAGATTAATTTGCATGAGAATCAATTATACTCGGGAGAGGTAGTTGTGATTAAAGGGTCTTAGGCTCATAATTCCATTGTGCATAATAACTTACTCCTTAAAATCAATCCTAGACTAAATCGGCGAAAACAATTCCCTAAGTGTTTTTCCAATTGAATTTCCACTTTTTACTTGCTTTGATTTAGTTTTCATATCATTCACTCACTACTTTTTGATCCCTAAATAAAATTGAGCAAGATAATTCACAATACTTGATTTGCTTAAAAATCCAATCCAGAGGACGACACTCGTTTATACGAACACTTTATTATTACTTGACCCGTGCGCTTGCGGTAAAGAAAATTCCACATCACAATTGCTTAAGAATCTCTAAAAACTTTTTAAATTGACCATCCTGATTCTTAGGCTTTTGCCTCTGTGGAAAAGGTAGAGGTGGTACATAAGGTGGGGGCGGCACATAAGGTGGTTCCACATCTGGAACAGAACCAGATGCTCCAGCATCTTTATTGCTGCCTCCAGCACCCTGACCAGTCTCCAACTCTTTCTCAACAATAATATTTTTATCACCATTTTTATCTACATCCTAGGTTTTTCTAGGCTCTTCTAGTGGCTCACCACTCCTAAGAGTCACTGCCTTTACCTGCTCCTTACCTTCCCTTCGAGGGTGTTCAGTATCTGATGGAAGTTTCCTTTGAGGCCTTGCCTCCAGGGCTCTCATCAAAGCTTGATTACTTTTAATTGCGGCATATGTACGAGCTATAAATTCTTTCATCATCGCCTCGAGAGAACTTCCCGAATTTTGTTGGGGCAATGATAGGTTAATTTTTATCGCTTCTAATTATCTTGAATTAACTAAAGAATATATCGTTGTTGTGCATTAATCCAAGTATAAATTATGCACTACCAAGTAATACCTGGAGTATTCCAGGGTCGAATCCATAGGGAAGGGACGAGTAGAGAAAATATCTCAAATTAAATCCTATTCTAACGATGTTGCGCTGGTGTAATAAAATATGGATGCGATAGGTTGAATATGCGATAAAGAAAAGCAATAATAATGCGATAAAAAGATACAATGGGTGATGAGTTATCAAGACTTTCGCCGCAGCAACCACATGCGACAGATAAGATATTAATGTAGCGCATAACAATGAATCGACAGGATATTGATGCCTAAGCGAGAAATAAACATGTGATTCCCTTTCGGTATTACACATGCGATGAACTAAGAATATTTCTATTGCTTAATTCATGCGTTTAATCAGTTCTCTATATGCTTACAAGTGGTTGAATTATTCCTAAAGCAACCCAAACACATTCATGAAATATCCTAAGCGGTTGAGTCATTCCTAACACAACCAGACTACATGTAATGTATTATCTTGATCTACTTAGATATTTCCACATGTATTACCTGTCAGGGATTTATCATGCTACTACCTCTATCGGTTGATCAGACGGATATTAGTAATGAAAGAATTATCACATCTAAGTAGAAAACATCAATATCACTGATTCATTGCATTGCATACAAAAATAATCTTAATGCCTCATGGGCATCAGGCTAAGCCTTGATAAAAAGAAATTAACTCATTCTACAACATAAAATAAAACATAAAACTTTAAATTAGTTCATGCTACAGCATGCAATAAAACAAAAAAAAAGCTCTAAGAAAGACTTATGGATCCTTGGATCCCAGCATGCTTTGATTCTTCATCTCCCCTCTATTTATAGACTTTTCTTTGCTTGGAGCCAAAGCATGTTGCTTGGAGCCAAAGCATGTATTTACTTTAAGCCAAAGCATGTCTTGCTTTGAGCCAAAGCAAGTTGCTTAGAAACTTGCTGTAGCATCAACAAGCATCCCATGCTACAACAACAAGTTTTCCATGCTACAAGCTTTCCATGCTACAGGCTTTCCATGTTATAGGCTTTCCATGCTACAAGCTTTCCATGCTATAGGCTTTCCATGCTACAAGCTTTCCATGCTACAAGCTTTCCATGCTACAACTGCTACAACATGTCATGCCCCAAGCGCATCATGCTCTACCGCATAATTGGCCAAGCTTTTCCTGATGCAACAATAAATTAGAATTGGTGCAATTTGATAGGAATTTCAAAGATAATAATCAATATGAGCACATTAATACAAATAAATCAATATTACTGCATCTAGCATATAAATTAGTTAAAACTTGGGTATTTTTACTCTCTTGAGGCTCACAATAAGCTTATATTAGATGCTTAATAACTTGATATTTTCAAGTTATCAGGCAACGCCTGCTTATTTTGCTGGGGCAATACCTGCGCTTTAGCAAATCCCGACTGGTTCACCTTTTGTTGCGCTTGCATATTACTTCCTTGACCTCCCCATGAGAAGTTGGGGTGGTGGCGCCAACCTGGATTATAAAAGTTAGAGTAAGGGTTATTCCTCCGATTACCTACAAAAAACACAGAAGCTGGATTGCTGGGGCAAAACTCGTAGTTGTGATCTTCACCGCAATAGACACATGCTTCCTCTGCCACTTGGTTCACCACTGCAGTAGGCTCCATAGCTTTTGGCTGCTGATGACTAATCACTGTCACATTCTTAAGAGCATTAGCAATCATAGCAAGATCAGCCCTTATGGTGGACACACCATCAACTTCTAACACACTCTTAACCTTTTTATTTGTGCCTCTTACATCCGACCACTGACAACTATTAGTAGATATTCTTTCTAAAATTTCATAAGCTTCATCAAAAGTCTTCGCCAAAAGAGCCCCTCCAGCCGAAGCATCAACCATACCTTGGGTTACTCCATTTAAACCATTGTAAAATGTTTCCATTTGAATACAATGAGGTAAACCATGGTGGGGACACTTTCGCAAAAGCTCCTTAAACCTTTCCCAAGCCTCACTAAAAGTCTCATCCTCAAGTTGCCTAAACCCTACTATTTCACTCCTTAATTTAGCATTTCTATTAGGTGGAAAATATTTACTCAAAAATTTTTCAGCTAACTCATCCCATGTCCTAATTGATCCTGTAGCAAAAGAGTTTAACCATGCCTGTGCTCAATCTCTAAGAGAATACGGGAACAAAGTTAATCTAAGGGCATCTCTAGGCACTCCTTGAATCACAAAAGAATCACTAACTCCTAGAAAAGACTTAAGATGTAGATGAGGGTCTTCAGATGACAAACCATTGAATTGCCCCATGGTTTGCAACATCTGAAACATTACCGGTTTCATTTCAAAATTCGTCGCTTGGATTTGAGGACGTGCAATCCCTAGATTCAACTCATTAAACATTGGGACAACATACGCTCGAATGGCTCTAGTCCTATCGTTCGCTATCAAGATAGGATTCTCAGCCTGATTATTTTGCCACTCATTTTGCTCTAGCGGCGGATTTTGCTGCAGCAAGCGATTCTGGGGGTCTACTGGATTTTCAGGACCCTGTGGGAGACGTGGCACGTTCTCCATCTGGTTTCTGTGATGCTCTCTCCTTCTGATCCTGAATGTCCTCTCGATTTCTGGATCAAGCTTGAACCTTACCCCAGGCGGATCGCTCATGCACCAAACTCACACCTGCAAAAACAAAAGAACAAATCAAAAATTTCTAGCACCAAACCACTAAAACACTTACACAAAACAAATCAGATAAAAACTTATTCAAGTCCCCGACAACGGCACCAAAAACTTGTAGGGCTCCTAGAGTGAGTATAAATATGGTATAAAAAGACTCTAGAATTCCTGTGCAAGTATACACAGTCTGCAGCAAGTAATATTCTCAATCCGAGTTCTAAATTAGCTTCCACTTTACCTATTTTGTGTAACTTTCTAATGGTTTCAAAGTTGGTAAAAATGATTTGTTTTTATAAGAATTATGCTGAAGCAAAATAAATGATAGAACAACAAGTAAACAAATAGGCAGACAGATTAAAGACAGATGCTGGTTAGGCTTAGTAATTGTTTTAAAAGATGCTCTAGCAATATTATTGATCATGCAAACTCTCGCAGTATTATTAGCGGATTCCTCCCGGAACTCCGGATCTTTTGGAATGTGTTTCAACCCCAATGAAGTGCGACCGATCAAACACTAGGCAACTGACTATCCCTAGCTCAGTCACTAGCGTTCACCAATACACAATGATCGTAGTGTGGATAATTGCCACACACTCTCTAAATCATCCCTGAAACTAGAGAGATGTATTCACACTGGCTGGCCAGGCGGGCATAAAATATAAATAGGCACAACAATTAACCAAGATTCAATAATCAATGAATATTATTAGAGATGAAGCACAGCAATTACATGCTCCCTAACCAACGCCTAAAGCTACTTAGTTCATAATAAGCATGGAAGCATGAATTACAATCTGAGTAGGCATGTCCATAATCACAAGATAATAAATAAAATAATAATCTCCTTAATCAGCTTGCAGATGATGGTGTTCTTGGTAATCTTCAATCTCTCTATACTACTCGGCTTCCAAGGTAAGTTGGAATGCCTTTGACTTGGACGGCTACTTCCTTTTATAGAAGGATATGAGGCTTAAATTAGGTCAACTTGGACACGTGTAGGGCAATCCTTGCTCCTTTATCCCGAAAATAACTCAACAGAAGTCGGTTCATGAAGTTGGCTAACGAGCTGTGATGTGGCAGTTCTGCTCCCAGTTTTGCTGCAGCACAGAATGTGCTCCCTCTAGTCGCCCAGCAGCATAATCTGCATAAAATAATTTCCAAAGCTTCCATTCTTCCAAAGGGGTTAAAACATGTAATATTTTTCTAAAACCAACCCTATTAAGCATCAAAGACACACAAATCCTTATATAAATGAGGCATAAATAACTACCTTTTGGCAGTTATCACCTTTCAAAGAAGACTCTCCCCTTTCTTTAGATTTTTCTTGCACAAACTTTTCTCTATTTCTGAAATCACTTTTATTCTCCTTTTTCCATGATGAATTAAAAGAAGAAGTGGGTTTAGATGAAGTGTACCTTGCTCTTCTAGTACTAAATTGTTTTTCCACCATTATGGCAAGATGCAACATCTCCTCTATGTCACCATAAGGTTGTAGATCAACCTTGTCTGCAATCTCCTTGTTCAGGCCATCAAGGAATCGTGCCATGAGACTTTCCATGTCTTCATCAAGATCTAGTCGATCCATCAAAGTGTCCATCTCCTTGTAGTAATCTTCCACAGACTTACTTCCTTGTCTCATTCTTTGAAGTTGTTGCGCCATGTCCCTTTGGAAATGCTTTGGAACAAACCGCTTCCTCATTGACTCCTTGAATTCATACCATGAATCGATTGGCACCTCAAGATTTCTTCTCGTACTTGACATCAACTTATCCCACCATGTTTGAGCGTATTGTTTAAATTGAGCAACACAAAGTTTTACCTTCTTTTCATCGCTAAAGTTATGACAATCAAAAACGTATTCCACCGCTTTCTCCCATTGAAGGTACTCCTCTGGATCCGTTTTTCCACAAAATTTTGGAAGCTTCAATTTGATGCTCCCCAAGTTATGATCGACTTGAGCTTCTTCCCATGGAGCTCTCCTTTTGAAATTTTGATATCCTCTTCCTCGGCCTCTCGCTCTATGTAAACCACGACCAAGACGCCTTTCTCTTCCTCTTGGAGCCCCAACTAATGTAACTTGGTCATCCTCATGTTCATTAGATTCGTCATCCTCATAATCGTGCTCATAGGGGGTGTTATCAACTACAACACATTGTGGTGGTGGAGGTGGCATCCTCTCTTGGACTTGGCGTTGAGCCTCCAACCTTCCCATACGTTCTGTCAAGTCTGCTACGTTACGAATCAATCGCTCTGTAGCTCCTTGTTGCACCTCTCTCATTCGTGCCTCAGAAATATTACTACCTTCACCTTGATTTTCCATGCTGTAAAACAAAGCAAAGTAAGAAGGAAAAAGAAAATAAAATAATGGACCTCACAAGCGCTCCCTCACACGTCTCTCTAGGAAGATGAAAGGTCACTCGTGTTTGCACTCATAAAAATGTAGTAAATACTCCTAATATCTCAAACTTTAGCAAGTCTACAGTGTTCTTATGAGAATCATGCAAGAACACATCAATATAGCTAGAATGTGAAAAGTCACAAAAATCCCAAATTTAGAAACAAGTTTGGAAAGGTGTAATGGAAGAATTTTTTTTGAAGAAGCAAAATGGTTCAAGAATAATGAGATGGAAACCAAGAGAAATGAGTGAACAGATGTGAATGAAAGGATGGGAACTACAACAAGATATATAAATTTAGACACTCTTCAAATGTAAAGTGAAATTCACAATGCTTCAAACAACCTCTTTTTTTTTCAACACACAAAACAAGTGACAAACAATATGGAATATGAAATGTCACAAGTAGATGATAAGTAACCCTTTTTTATATACTTTTTTTTGTTTTGTTTTTGTTTTTTTTTTTTTTTTTTTTTGCACTTTACTTCCCTTTTTTTTCCTTTTTTTTTTTTTACATCAAGTAAAATGTATGAAGCAAAGATAAGAAGATGAAGAGTCACAAGAAATGAAAAATGAGAAAAGATGTCATGATTCAAAGAAGAAAGAAAGATGAGATAGAAAGGAAAAACAAGGATATAATCTGTTTAGAGCCAAAGCTCTGATACCAAATGATAAAAAGGAGCTACCTCAATTACGTTTGAGAACTCCCCTTCTTTAAGGTGAACCCCCCACAACAGTAATAAGAATAACCCAATTTAACAAAATGATAGACAACCCCAAGAAAGCTAAACAGATTTGGCTTGGAAGGATGATCAAAGATCAAGAAGAAAGGAGAACTCGTTCCTAACTTCAAGATTTCGAACTCTTCACAATCTAATTGATCAAACTAGATTGAAAGTCCTAGGCAAGCATTCTAAACACAAGAACACAAAGAAAGCTTACAAGCTTGAGAGAGTCTAAACTCAATATAATTTCATTCAAATTCAACTTGTCTTCAAATGACAAATTACATCCATATTTATACTAATTGAAAAGACATCATGAAAGGATGCAACCCTTCATCTATGTGGTCTAAATTCAGCCCCTAACCTTTCAAATCCATTCATGAACCTTCATAAATACAAATTCATGAATTCAAAAGATACATAATGCATTAAATATGTGAATGAATCTGGATTTTTAGATTCATTGTGTCTTTTGGTTGAAAAGGTGCCTTTCCAAGCTTGAATGGATGAAACCCTTGGTCATGGATAGTCACCTTAGCTTGGAAGTAACTATTTAATGCCTCTTGTAGTCTTTTAGCTCTAGATCTTGTCATTGGAGCTTGTGGCATAATGATTTCCTCATGATTGGATGGAATTGGAGTTGACACCCATGGAGCTTCATTCGAGCTTAATTGAGCTGGTGGAGCTGCAAGTTCTTCTTCTTGAGCTGATGAAGCTTGCAAATCTTCTTCTTGCGCTTCTTGATTGCTTATTCCCTAAAGGTGTTCATATAACACATGCGGAAGCAATTTTAGGATCGGAGGCACTTAACTACATCAATTTTAGAAAATGAAAACATGCTGTCCAAATACCGTAAGGAGAGAGCAGAATTTTTACCAACCTTTTGGAGACCGATTCAACAACTCCCTTTGATTCCTTTGATCACTAACGGTGTGTGGACCACCTCTAGTGTCTTTCCTACTATTCTCCGGGCCAAGGACGACTTGTGGGAGTCTATAGAGATAGGGAATGGAATGCTTGAAGGTTCAAGCAATAAAGAGATATATGGAGATGAATGAGTTTGAGACCAAAATCCAGCAGCATAACAATATGGAAATGGCTCTCTTAGCTTTGAATCTGATTCAAGCTCCTTATATAGACCTCTTCCATGCAAAGACAAGCTTCATGACACTAGACACATGGTGAAAATGCAACTCAAAGTGGATTCTAGGTGTTTAATTCACAACACATGCAACTAGTGCATGGTTGTGTTGTTTTCCACTATGAATCAACATGCAAGAGTGGGAATGCCACTAAATCCACTTAAAATTGAATCTAAATTCTGATTTTTCAGCTTGCAATTCATTCCTATTTCAATTCAAAATTGAAATTGATTTATAGGCAATTAATTGGGACATTTCCAAGTAATTTGACATGATTAATCCAATTAATCATTGTCACCTAGTGTCATGATTATATATGATTCCTAATGCATATATATGGTATTTAAAACACTTTTAAATATCTTATCTCTCAATTTCTAATTTAATTCATAATTAAATCATTGTGTCAATCACATTTTACGATAATACCCTATTTCCCGTTTTTGAACGATTCAAAGAATCCTATCTTTTGTTCTAGGCTTTGTTCTGATATGAGCTAGTAGGGGGACCTAATGGACCTATAGATCATGGGCTCCAATGATTCGAGGCTAACCGACTGATCTCATTAACCAAGCTTAACCAACATTCGTTAACTACCGGGACACTCCACTATAGCCCGATAGTTGCACTCCCCTCACTATAGATATATTTTCGTCCACCTAATTTAACCATTATTAGTAAGTCGATCCTTCACAGGTTGTTCGTAGCTATAGCTAGGTCAAAAAGCCGTTTCACCCCTATAGTACTTCTAGTTCCTTAAGTCCCACTGATCCTCTAATGAACAATTGGTTTATGGTCCAGCCAATAAACCGAGTCCCTCTCGGGCCAATGAGAGGGTGGGATCCCTTTGTTCAAGCCCCGGAGTTAGCACTTAAGGGAACAACCTCTCTACTATCCCTAATTCGGGTAGGAGCGCGAATTCCTTCTTGTATGACTATGTCCCCAACTGTCTACCCGTTCCTATCCCTGAAATGGGAGGTTTATTGAGTCGGCGATACTGAGCCACTCTCACCTATGCAGATCTAAGGATAAGCCCGAATAAACAAGAGTTCATAGTTAGCTCAGGATTAAGATCGAGTTACCTAGGTCATCACATGAAATAGTCAGTCTCGTCAGTAAGCGGTGTTATATAGCGAGAGCGACTTATTTCTCGGTCCTGGTCTTATGCAAACTCATTGCATAGGACGCCCCCACTCGCATGTCTCTACATGGACGATTTAGGATCACATCGTCTATACCATCTATAAACTGGGTCGCGTCTCATAGTGTCTCCAGAATAAGGTACCCAACCTTATCCCTATACTATAGACCGTTTTGGCTATTACTCAAGCTTGATCCACTTTTATGTCTCTACATAAAGCTCAAGTGTTCATCCTATAGCCATGGATCTTAGTTTATTGGATTTGGTTTATTATATGTGCAATTTACTTTATTCAGTATTGACTTTTACTGAATCAATCTCGATAACGCTTTTATCGAATAAGTATATAATTCATTTAACATTCACTATCTACGAGTTTTAGGGCACCAATCCCAACATTCCCTTATCAGAAGGTGCAACTTCATCAACATCTCTTCTTCTTTGCCTCTTCGGTCTACTAGGAAGCCTTCGGATCTTAGGTGGTAGAAAAGGTTCTAATGTGGTTCTTGGCCATAAAGGGTGACCATGTTGGGTTTTATGCCCTAAAACTCGTCGATAGTAAATGTAACATTTGACTTGCTTCAATGAATTATTATTTTTATATATTTGTTTTGCCTAAATATAACCACAAATCCAATAAACTTAGAACCCATGACTATATTATGTATACTTGAAGTTTATGTGTGACATAAGTATGGATCAAGTTCAAGTAAATAGTCTAAACGATCTATAGTATATGGATAGGTTTGGGTACCTTAATCCTGGGGACACTATTGGCGTGGCTCGCTTTATTCTTTAAAGACAGACGATGTGATCATAATCGTTCATGTTTAAGACATGTGAGTGAGGGCGCCCTATGCAAAGAGTTTACATAGAGATCGAACCAGGAGATAAGTCACTTTCAGTTTACAACACGGTTTACTGTTGAAACTGAACATCTCATACATATAACCTAGGTAACTCGATCTTAATCCTGAGCTAACTATGAACTCCTGTTTATTTAGGATTATCCTTTGATTTGCATGGGTGAGAGTGGCCAAGCATAGCCGACTCAATAAGCCTACCATTTTGGGGATAAGACTAAATGGATAGCTGGGGACATAGCTTTGCAAGATGGAATTCACTACTACCCGTTTTAGGGTTAGTAAAGGTTATTCTCTTAAGTGCTGACTCCGAGTCTTGAACAAAGGGGCCCCGCCCTCTCATAACCTTGAGAGGGACTTGGTTCAATGATTGTATCGCGAACTAGTTGTTCATTAGAGGATCAGTGGAACTTAAGGAACAATATGTAACTATATGGGTAAAACGGACATTTGACCTAGCTCTAGTTACGAACAACCGGTGAAGGGTCGACTTGCTAATCATGGTTATCTAAAGTGGACAAGAAATATATCTACAGTGAGGGGAGTTCAGCTACGGGCTATAGTGGAGTGTCCCGGAAGCTAACGAATGATGAATGACTAGATTAATGAGATTGAGTGGTTATCATCATTTCGTTGGAGCCCTTGATCTGTAGGTCCATTAGGTCCCTCTACTAGCTCAATAGGAATAAAACATGGAACAATATGATAGGATAGTATTTGAAACGTTCAAAATTGGAAAAGGATACAAAAGTTAGTTATATGCGATATTTAACGACATATTAGTTTAATTACGAATTAAACTTTAAAATGAGAGTTGGATGTATTTAAATATTAATCATGTGAATAAAGATTCATGTTCGAGAAATTTCGTTGGGAGAAAAACCAAGATTGCACAATTGGTATTAATTTAATATAAGATATTAAATTAAATGATTTTATTTTTAATTAAATAAAGTTTCATTTAAATTAAAATAAAATCATAATTGAGTGGGATTGTTCAGATTTTATATTTAAAATTACAAAATTTTGAATTTAAAAGAAATTCAAAAAATTGATAAATTTTGGAGGTGGTGCTTAATGACTAATCATCTTAGATTAGCCTTCTTGCACCACCTAATCCATGACTCAAATCACTCCCAAATAGTTGTCAATTTTTGGTGCAATTCTTGTGCATGATTTTCCTCTATATATAGAGGATGAGCTGATGAGAATTGGTGGATTTCTTCAACCTAAAATGCTGCCAAAATTCTCCCAAGAATTTCGGGTTCATACTTTCAAGCTTGCTTATACGCATAAGCTTTCCTTTCAAATTCCTATCAATTGAGGATCCCACAATCCGCTCCAAGGCCTGAGGATAGTAGAGAAGATCCAAGTGGTTGTCCAAAAGCCTTTCGTGTGAATTATAAAGCATCGGATTATACGAATTGGGAGGTCCAAGAGGTAGGTACCTTATTACTCTATTTTTGTTCTTATGGACAGCATGTCTTCTAGGATTAAATTGATCAAATTGTGTGCCTAAGATCCAAAATTGCTTCCGCATGTGTAATATTAACACCTAAAGACCATTGACCGTTTTGATGAAGTAGGAATAAGCATTCGTCAATTTATGCTTATGGTAAGACTTGTGTACAAACTCCTCAGGTTTTTTTTTTCGGTAATATATACTTTGTATAGCATGAACACAAGGTATGCCTGTTAAATCCCATGATCTACAACTACAAGTCCACCTTATTTTGTGAAATGTCTGATAGCAGGCAGAAATTTTGCTATTTTAGTCCTAATTTATTAAGCTTTTGGGCGCTTTAATTGTGTTTTTATTGAAGAAATCTTAAAAAATTCATTATTTTGTCTTTAGGAGCACTTTATGGATTTTTGGTGGAAAATGCCCTAAAATGAGCCATCCAAGCCCAAATTTCCATGCATAGGTCAAGGGGAAGCCTAAGAAGTCAACCATATAAAGAAGATTAAAAAAGAAATGAAGAAAAGCCCAATTTCAAGCCCAATCCACACCAGCCTGGTCTGAAAACCGCACAGCGTAGTGACGCTGTCCCATTTCTTGGCCAGCAAGTTGAGTGACGTCACAGCGTCGCGACGCTGTCCTATTTTTGGGCCTCTATAAGGCGCCCCTTGGTGCCCATTTTATGCATCAATCATCATTCAATCCTTTCATTCCTTTCTTTCTTTGGCTCATTTAGAGCCTTCTCTCAAGGCTTTTTAGTCTTTTTGAGAGTTCTTTAGTGGAAAAATTTTGGGGAGTTTTGGGAGCACTCTAGGAGGCTCAAGGTGTGCTCGAAGGGACTCCAAGTGCCAGCGACGGGGTCTTCGACGATCATTTCCTTTCCTTTAATTTGCTCATATTTATGCTTTCCATTATATATTTTGTGAATATTTTAGCTATGTATAGCTAAACCCAAATTTGGGGTCTTGAAATGAAATTATATAGTTAAATGTTGTTATAATTGCCTATGTCTTGCCCTGTTTACTAATTATTTGTATGGACGCTCGTAATGTTGTATGCAATCTGGCCAGTTGTATATTGATCTGATTCTTAATGGAAACTCGACGAAGAGAAATTAGGATAGATCATAATCCATGCAACTAGTTTAATTGCCCGTCGTGAGAACGAGGATTAGTTGATTAAACTTAGATTCCTACAATGAATCAGAGCGTAATAATTAACGAATTTTAATGGTGCTAAGGACACTTAGGTTGTTAAAATGGATTAATTATAATTAGGGGAGACCGATAGGAGAACGTATGTGATTAACAGAGATTCTAGGATTATAAATAGTTGGGCAACGAGATAGGATAATTGTAATAATTATTTAGCTATTAATTGATTTTCAAGACCCCACTTCCCATTTCAAAACTCTTTCTCCACATTTTATTTTTCCTTGATTGATCAATTTTACTCTTTAACTGCTTTATTTTTTAATTCATTTTTAATTTCATGTTTTGGTCCCTAAATATTATTTCCCCCAAGTATTTTTAGTGTTCAAGGAATTTTTGCTTTGCTTAATTTTCGCTTCGCCTCCCTGTGGATTCGATACTCGGAATATTTTCGTTCTATATTACTTGCGACCCGTGCACTTGCGGTGTGGTCGACAACAAGTTTTTGGCGCCGTTGCCGGGGAGGTTTGATTTTTAAGCAAAATAATTTTTTCTTGACATTAAAAAGAAAGGGATAAATAGTAATTTAGGTTGTAAATATTTTTGTGAATATTTTATTTTTGTTTTTGTTTGGTTCTTTTGATTGTTTGGGAGTGTTGCATGCGAAGACATAAGGTGGTTGAATTGTTTCCTTTAGATCTTGAAATTACTAGGACACTCAGATCTATTCGTAGAGAGAAAAAACTAACGGTAGCAATGACCCATCAAGATGAAGCTCCCAAGGCAATCCGACACTTTTTACAGCTAGTCCTCCCAACCGAGAGTTCAGGCATCGTTTACGCCCCGATCCAAGCTAATAATTTCAAGTTAAAGACAGGACTGATCTAGATGGCGCGAGACAATTCATTTAAGGGACACCCTTCGGAGGATCCTGATAGCGAGCATAGCTAGCTATTTTTCTCTGATTAATTAAGCTAGTCTTTTACAATTATTTGCCCAAATTTATGCATTTTTATGTTTTATTTGTAGGAAGTATGTGTTTGAAGCTTAATTGAGCCATTAGAGTCAAATGAAGTTTCCAATCTTTAAAAAAAAAAAAAAAAAATTCATCGTGTCGCGACGCTAAAACCAGCGTCGCGACGCTGTCGAAAAATTTTCCAAAATTGCGGATCGCGACAGCGTCGCGACGCTGTCTGTAGCGTCTCGACGCTATCGCCAGATTTTCTATAAAATCTTCTTTTCATGCTACGGCCAAGGGGAGCCCAATTGGTGAGATTTTAGCCCTAATTTCGACTAGAGACCTTTTGTGGGAGCTAAAGGCAAGGCCAAGGAGCGGGAATCAAGCGAGAAGACGTGGAGATCGTGATGGGGACGTGCCGGTTTCGAAGGATTCAAGTTTTCCTTTCTCTTTCCCTTAACTCCTGTAGTTTTTATGGCTTTTCTTTCAATTAGTGTTTGTAGTTTAAAGACTATGAGTTGCTAGTTGTTTGTCTTAGGGATTGATGTAGTTGTTTTAGTTTGTTGGATTGATTTGTGGTATGAATATGCATTTATTTTACCTATGCAATTATGGTTAAATGCTTTCAATTACTTGATCACTAGTTGAATGATTTGAGTGTTGAATCTTGCTCGGGAGAGGGGATTTGGCCTAAGACTTACTTTATTTAATTGCATGACTAAAGTAGAAATTCTAAGTTTGTGACGGGATTTGGAATAACTTTAGAAGTTGCTTGAAGAACTAAACTCAAAGCCTTGCATGTTAATGAACTTAGATAGGGATATCAAGATGGTTGCATGCATGGGAATCAATTATGCTCGGGAGAGATAGCTGTGATAAAAGGTTCCTAGACTTGGTAGAATAATTGCATGTTAAATTCATCCCATTAATTAATCATCAATCTTAATCAATGAAATCAATTCCCTAAGAATCTTTCCATTTGAGTCTCCACTTTTATTTTATGCTTTTTGTCTTTAGATTTATCTTTATCATTGAGTTTTGCTCCCTAAATAAAATTGAACAAAAGTAATCGCGATACTTAATTTGCTAGAAAACCAATCCAGAGGACGACACTCGTTTAATCATGAAAACACTATATTATTACTTGACCCGTACACTTGCGGTTAGCAAATTGCGCATCAAGTTTTTGGCGCCGTTGCTGGGGATTGGCATATTTAGTTAAATTAATATCGTGGAAAAATTGTTCGGTCTTAATTTAGGGTGTATTTTATTTTTTTAATTTTTATTTTGTAGATAGATTGCATTTTTTCCTTATTTGTTTTTATTTTCCATATTTGTTGCATTCTTATTTTAGTGTTTTCCTTATAATTTGTTTTTCTTTCCATATTTGCTTTTCTAATTTAGTTTTTCTTTTAGTTGTGTAATCTTTTCCTCATTTGTTTTTTGTGTTATTTTCTTGATTTTTTTTCTCTTTATTTAGATATTTTTCCTTGTTAGTCTTTTGCCTTAATTGTAATTTTCCATACTTGTTTCTTGTTTTCCTTAATTAGATAGTACTTTCATTTTCTAGATTATATTTTCCATATTAGATTTTTTCCATATTAGATTTTTTTTTTTTTTGAGTCTTTGTCATTTGTTCTTGTTGTGTTATTGTTTGATTGGAAGCCTAATTATCATTGTTGCTTTAATTGATTTGAATGGCTTTTTATTCAACACCATATTCCAATTTTTCATCTTCAAGTTATACCCCTTTAAATAAAAATTCTTCCTTGGAAAAAGTTCAAAATTATATTGAGGAGTCTAGAGCGAGGAGTCTAAAAATTGATGAAATCATAAGAGGACTTCAAGCTCCACAGGAAGTTAGTGAGGTGGGATCCACTTCCATAAGTTGTCTAGTGAGTCATGTGGCCGATGATTCATTGGCACCCATTCATGAGCGTAGTTCTTTCGATCTTGATGAGGATGAGCAGTTAGGGGTGAGTTGCATGAATAGTGGGGATGAATTGGAGAGTTGGAGCACCTATCAAGAACATGGTTGTGAGGAAGAAAAAGAAAATGAGCTTGTAGTGTTAGAGGAAGTTCAGGAGGTAGAGTTTGAGGTTGAAAAGCCTTCGTCTGTTTTATCTTCTCCATCCTTTGTATATTTTGATTATTCCTTTTTCTATTCTCATGAGTCAGTTTTAGAGTCAGAGTCTCTTTATTTTGATCTTTCTCCTTTTTTGTTTATTTTAGTCAAAAATACCAAAAATAATTTTATTTCAGGGGCCCATGAGAAGCTGGTAAGCTTGCTAGCAATAGTGAGTTTTATTGATTCAAGAAAGAATGGTCCAAAGAAATACGAGAATTTTTATGTTCCTTGACAGACTGCACGAGCACGTCGAGCTAGAGACGACAAACAAGCGCTTATGGGAGGCAACCCAAGTTACTTTGTTATTGTTTTTTTTTTTTGTCTTGTTGTTTTTGTTTTGTAGGAGTTCCCGTGCTCTTGTCTTTGCCAAGCAATCATGAAAAGGTCATCATTCCAAGGCAGTATCGTTCACTCCTCCTACTCTTTTATTGTTCTCATGATTGATTATGCTTTATTTTCTTTATACATTGAGGACAATGCATGCTTTAAGTTTGGGGGTGGATTATCATGTTTGTGGAGCCCTTGAGCATCTGAGTTCGGGCTATAGTTTTGAGCTTTCTTTGAATTGAGCATATGGTTGTTTTCTGGATGCTATTTTTGCATGGCTATGATATCCTAGGATAGGATTTCTTGTCAATTTTCAAGCTTTCGATGAGTTGTAAGCATGAGTGCCCAAAAAGGGAGACTTTTTAAACTTTTTCTAGGAGATGGCTTGCATGAGTAGAGTATTTGTCTTGGCTAGGTTTGGATTTGAATGCTTAGGAGTGAATTATTAGGTTCATATGCTTGTTGTCACCTCGATAGGTGTAGGGAAGAGCTAAAGAGTTAATTTTTTACAAATTAGCATGTTTGATCTTGCTTAGGAGGAAAGAAAAGAATATATGCTTATCATGCTCATAAAGAAAAATCATTCTTGTTGTTACAATTTGAAAGAAAAAAAAAAATTCATGACTTATGCGCGCAATGCAATGATTAATAAAGTTTAGGCAAAAAGAGCTACCCATGTTGTGATCAGTTAGGCCAACCCGAGAAAACTCAGGTTAAGGGTCCCTGCAATAGGTGTGTGAAAGCTAGTGCCACATATAAATGCTTAATTTAATTGTCAATTATAAGCACCTAAGTATGGAGGAAAACAAACTAATTTGTTCCATTAACTCGTTAGTGAAACCTTAGTGCCAGTGTAGAGGGAAGATGAGCTGAGAGTTTAATAATCCAATCCCGGCCTAGTAGAGTCTGATCTTGTTGAGTTAGATCTCGCTTGTGCAAGTTAATTTTGAAAAAAATTAATTTGTCTCCCTCATTGGTCCTTGTGTGCATGTCTCTTGCTTGCTTGACTATTGACTTTTGAGCCTTGAGGATTGAGTCATGTTTGTTGCATCCATTCTTCCACTGTATGCTTGATTTTTAGTTTGCTCGAGGACTAGCAAAAGCTTAAGTTTGGGGGTATTTGATAGCGAGCATAGCTAGCTATTTTTCTCTGATTAATTAAGCTAGTCTTTTACAATTATTTGCCCAAATTTATGCATTTTTATGTTTTATTTGTAGGAAGTATGTGTTTGAAGCTTAATTGAGTCATTGGAGTCAAATGAAGTTTCCAATCTTTAAAAAATAAAAAAATAAAAAAAATTCATCGCGTCGCGACGCTATCGACAAATTTTTCAAAATTGCGGATCGCGACAGCGTCGCGACGCTGTCTGTAGCGTCTCGACGCTATCGCCAGATTTTCTATAAAATCTTCTTTTCATGCTACGGCCAAGGGGAGCCCAATTGGTGAGATTTTAGCCCTAATTTCGACTAGAGACCTTTTGTGGGAGCTAAAGGCAAGGCCAAGGAGCGGGAATCAAGCGAGAAGACGTGGAGATCGTGACGGGGACGTGCCGGTTTCGACAGATTCGAGTTTTCCTTTCTCTTTCCCTTAACTCCTGTAGTTTTTATGGCTTTTCTTTCAATTAGTGTTTGTAGTTTAAAGACTATGAGTTGCTAGTTGTTTGTCTTAGGGATTGATGTAGTTGTTTTAGTTTGTTGGATTGATTTATGGTATGAATATGCATTTATTTTACCTATGCAATTATGGTTAAATGCTTTCAATTACTTGATCACTAGTTGAATGATTTGAGTGTTGAATCTTGCTCGGGAGAGGGGATTTGGCCTAAGACTTACTTTATTTAATTGCATGACTAAAGTAGAAATTCTAAGTTTGTGACGGGGTTTGGAATAACTTTAGAAGTTGCTTGAAGAACTAAACTCAAAGCCTTGCATGTTAATGAACTTAGATAGGGATATCAAGTTGGTTGCATGCATGAGAATCAATTATGCTCGGGAGAGATAGTTGTGATAAAAGGTTCCTAGACTTGGTAGAATAATTGCATTTTAAATTCATCCCATTAATTAATCATCAATCTTAATCAATGAAATCAATTCCCTAAGAATATTTCCATTTGAGTCTCCACTTTTATTTTATGCTTTTTGTCTTTAGATTTATCTTTATCATTGAGTTTTGCTCCCTTAATAAAATGGAACAAAAGTATTCGCGATACTTAATTTGCTAGAAAACCAATCCAGAGGACGACACTCGTTTAATCACGAAAACACTATATTATTACTTGACCCGTACACTTGCGGTTAGCAAATTGCGCATCATATCCACACTCGCATCTGCGATCATTCTTGGAGATATGCGGGACGGTAAAGATGAATGGAGTTCCGACCAACGCTATAAGATTGAGGTTATTCCCATGTTCTCTTCAAGATAAGGCTAAAGATTGGCTCGAATCAGTCGAGACGGGCAGTATCAACACATGGGACGAGCTTGCCCAGGCATTCCTGACGAAATTTTTCCTGCCTGCCAAGACTACGAAGCTCCGGACTGAGATCGGAACATTCAGGCAATTGGATGAGGAGCAACTGTACGAGGCATGAGAGAGATATAAAGAGATGCTTAGGCGGTGCCCGCAGCATGGCTATCCAGATTGGCTCCAGGTGCAGTTATTTTACAATGGACTGAATCCTTCTACCAAGACAGTTTTAGACACATCAGCGGGTGGGAGTTTTCTTTCCAAGACAGTGACGGAAGCCAAGGATCTTTTAGAGGAAATGGCAGCAACCAGTTACCAGTGGCCGACTGAACGTGGGATAGTTTTCAAGAAGGCTAGTATTTATGAAATTGATGAATCAAGTTCGTTGAAGGCACAGATGACATCATTGAAAAATGCTTTGAACAAGCTTACTTCATCTGAGGTGGTCAAGTCCATCTCCACTTTAGCTGAAGGATATTCTAAGAAGGAAAATCAAGATGTGGAAGAAGTTCAGTACGTGGGAAATAGAGCACTTACTCAAGGAGTACCGAACTTCTACCATCCCATTCTGGGCAATCATGAGAACTTTTCGTATTTTAACACCAAGAATGTATGTAGCCACCGCCAGGATTTTCTTCAACCAGTGAGCCAGAAAAGAAGAGCAACCTGGAGGAGATGGTGGCCATGTTTATCAAGGAGCAGAAGGTGTTAAATGTGAATCTTCAGATGACAGTAAATAACCACGACACAGCTCTGAAGAATATGGAAATGCAGATAGGTCAGATTGCTTCAGCAGTAAATGCTCTTCAGAAAGGGAAGTTTCCAAGTGACACTGAACCCAATCCGAGAGAGCAGTGCAAGATGGTGACACTAAGAAGTGGTAGACAGCTGAAGGTCAATTCAGAGAAGAAGAAAGAAGAGAAGAGCAAGGATGAAGATGGAAGGACTGAGGCATAAAAAGCCTCCTCTGAAAGGTCCCAACGTCCTCCTAACTCTGTTAATTTTAATTGTGAGTTTTCTAACAATTTGGCAGGAAAAGAAGAAGATAAGAAAAAGCAGAATGAAAGGCATGAAGAGAACCTGAGCGAGGAAGGAGTGGTCCCATGCAACCATCATGATAAAGGCTCGCACATTAGCTCGCCCAAGCGGAGGGGCGAATGTCCTACCTTTGACTACAGGGAGTTACCTTTTCCTCAGCGTATTAAAAATGTTAAATTAGATGAACAATTTCAGAAATTCCTAGAAATGTTTAGAAAGTTATCTGTGAACATTCCCTTAGTTGAAGCTTTGTATAATATGCATAATTATGGGAAGTTCATGAAAGAAATGTTATCTAGGAAGAAAAGCTTAAAAAAAGAGGTTTTTAGGTTGTCTGAAAACAGTAGCACCATAGTTTCTGGAAAGATGCCTTCAAAACAAAAAGACCCAAGGAGTTTTATTGTTCCCTGTATTATAGGAGAAGTATCTTTCAATAGGGCCTTGTGTGATCTAGGTTCTAGTATAAATTTGATGTCTTATTCATTGTACAAGAAGATTAGTTTAACAGGTCTGAAAGGCATCGACATCACCCTCCAGCTTGCTGATAGATCAATCACCCAACCAATGTGTATTGTGGAGGACGTGCTGGTGAAGGTCAACAAAATCATCTTCCCTGTAGATTTTGTGGTGCTCGACATGCAAGAAGACAAAAAGGTACCCATCATTTTAGGAAGACCTTTCTTAGCCACAGGTAAGGCTGAAATTAGTGTGCATACTGGTAAGCTTACCTTGAACGTAGATGATGAAAAGGTCATTTTTAATATTTTTGGGCAGGATGAATCTGTATGTAGTTTGCATACTTGTTTTTCTATAGGTCCAGAATATTTGACTGACAATGATGAAGAGGTATAGTATAATCTTGGCCTAGGATTAGGAGAGGCGCCTATGGATGATGGGAATTTTAATCCTAATGCATTTTTTGATGACCCTCTTTTTTAAAATGAGCTGATTGATATAGATTTGTCTGATTTTGAAAATGGATTAGAATTGCCTGCTTTTGAGAATGAAATGTCTGCAATTGATGATATTCCTGATTTTGAAGATGAAATGCCTGAAAATAAGATGATTTGTCTGACTTTGAGAATGAGCTTGATATGCTTGATAATGTGCATGATTTGCATGGAGATGATTACTTGATAGATGATAATTTTGAGTCTAATCATGATAATGCTGAATCTATCGAGTCTGATCCTGACATTGTTGAGTATATAGAGTTAGACCCTGAAAGTGTGAATAATTTTGATTCGGGTCCTGATGATGTGGATAATAGTATAGAATCTGACCCAGGGGAGCTTGAATTCTTTAATTCTTCTGATAGTGAGTCATATGATAGCTTAGTTGAATCATTTTTTAATACTGAGTCTGAAGAATCTTCTAAGCATGTAGATATTGAATCTGATGAATGGATGGGCATAGTTGATAGGTCATCCTTAGATCCTAGACCAGTAGATATCATAACGTTGGATGACTCTGTGAATAACTGTTTTGAAAATAGAGACTTAGAAAAGAGATTTGATGCTGCTACATATTTTTTGAAATGTTATTATAACAATCTCTTTAGTGATGATGGGCCAGGGGAAAGTTTTTTTCTCCCCTGTTTGCAGTGTGCAATTCAATGCGAGATTTTCTGCAAGGCCCGGAGGACGATGAAAATTTTTGTTTCGAGCCTCCGTGATCGTGCCGAGCCTCGTCTAGCTAAAGACGTTAAAGAAAGCCCTGCTTAAGAGGCAACCCAAGGATTAAAGTTTAGGTAGTTGTTTTTGCGGTAAATAATTTTCTTTGCTTCGTGATCCAATTTTGTTTCGCAGGACCACCTTAGCAAATCCCAAAGCTCCAAGAATCCCATTTTCTGGATCCAAAGGAAGAGGATGAATTGCTCCTAACTCAGGGAAGTCTCAGTATCCCTCTTTATGCTTTATTTTTTATAAACATTAGGGACAATGTTTAATTAAAGTTTGGGGGGGAGGCTTTCGCTGTGATTAAGCATATTTAAATTCTGTTGGATGCATGAATAGATAGCTATGATAGCCGAGGATGTGATTTTAGAAGTTTTGGGAGAAAATGGTTTATATGTTGTGGAATCTGGGAGCATAGCAGAAATTGTGAAATTTTAAAATTTTTTTGATACTTAGTTTTGATGTCTAAAGCATGCAATAGACTTATCTAATGACATCTTTGAAAATCTAGATTTTTATTATGATTTTTAAAGTTTGTTGTCACCCCGATAGGCTTAGTTTCTAACACTAGGAGTTCATGCTTGATTGTTCTAAAGAACAGGGTAGAAAAAAAATGTTATGGCTGCTGAGAGAAAAAGCAACAAAAGAGAAAAGAGAGAAAAAGAAAAATCTGTTGAAAAAGAAAAATCTTTGCTTGCGCAAAAGAAAAGACTAGGGGTAAAAAGAGCTACCTGCGGTGTGATCAGTTAGGCCAACCAGAGAACAAAATTTGGGTTAAGGGTCCCTGCACTGTAGTGTGAAAGCTAGTACCATTATATATCAAAATGCAAGTTTGGGGGAGTAGCAAAAGAAAAAGAAAGTGAAAAATATTTGTGAGTTTTGCTCCCCCATGAAAAAGAAAAATGCCAGGCGCCCTAGTTTCTTTTTTTTTTTTTGCATGATAGTAGAACTCCAACCTATTAGGGGCTCTTAGTCAGTGTAGGGGAAAACAAATGGACAAAGCCATAAGACTAATCTAGGTTAGTAAAAGAATCATTAGAAAAGTCTTGAGCATGCAATTCATTAATCTTAAGTTCAAACTCTTTTAAGATTTCTTCATGAGTATGCGGTGCTTGCTTATTCCACTTGCATGTTTTCCATTCTAGCTTAAAAGTTCCAAAATCATTGAGGCTTGAGTGGTTCTATTTCATGCATCTTTTGAATTTATTTTGCTCGGGACTAGCAAAAGCTTAAGTTTGGGGGTGTGATAGCAGGTAGAAATGTCGCTATTTTAGTCCTAATTTATTAAGCTTTTGGGCGCTTTAATTGTGTTTTTATTGAAGAAATCTTAAATAATTCATTATTTTGTCTTTAGGAGCACTTTATTGATTTTTTGTGGAAAATGCCCTAAAATGAGCCATCCAAGCCCAAATTTCCATGCATGGGTCAAGGGGAAGCCCAAGAAGTCAACCATATAAAGAAGATCCAAAAAGAAATGAAGAAAGACCCAATTTCAAGCCCAATCCGCACCAGCCTGGTCTGAAAACCGCAAAGTGTCGAGACGCTGTCCCATTTCTTGGCCAGCAAGTTGAGTGACGTCACAGCGTCACGACGCTGTGCCGATAACGTCGCTACGTTGTCCTATTTCCGGGCCTATATAAGGCGCCCCTTGGTGTCCATTTTATGCATCAATCATCATTCAATCCTTTCATTCATTTCTTTCCTTGGCTCATTTGGAGCCTTCTCTCAAGGCTTTTTAGCCTTTTTGAGAGTTCTTTAGTGGAAAAATTTTGGAGAGTTTTGGGGAGCACTCTAGGAGGCTCAAGGTGTGCTCGGAGGGACTTCAAGCGCTAGCGACGGGGTCTTCGACAATCATTTTCTTTCCTTTAATTTGCTCATATTTATGTTTTCCATTGTATATTTTGTGAATATTTTAGCTATGTATAGCTAAACCCCAATTTGGGGTCTTAAAATGAAATTATATAGTTAAATGTTGTTATAATTGCCTATGTCTTGCCCTGTTTACTAATTATTTGTATGGATGCTCGTAATGTTGTATGCAATCTGGCCAGTTGTATGCAATCTGGCCAGTTGTATATTGATCCGATTCTTAATGGAAACTCGACGAAGAGAAATTAGGATAGATCATAATCCATGCAACAAGTTTAATTGCCCGTCGTGACAACGGGATTAGTTGATTAAACTTCGATTCCTAAAATGAATCTGATCATAATAACTAACGAATTTTAATGGCGCTAAGGACACTTAGGTTGTTAAAATGGGTTAATTATAATTAGGGGAGACCAACAGGAGAACCTATGTGATTATCGGAGATTCTAGGATTATAATTAGTTGGGCAACGAGATAGGATAATTGTAATAATTACTTAGCTATTAATTTATTTTCAAGACCCCTTTTCCCATTTCAAAACTCTTTCTCCACATTTTATTTTTCTTTGATTGATCAATTTTACTTTTTAACTGCTTTAATTTTTAATTCATTTTTAATTTCATGTTTTGGTCCCTAAATATTATTTCCCCAAGTATTTTTAGTGTTCAAGGAATTTTTGCTTTGCTTAATTTTCGCTTCACCTCCCTGTGGATTCGATACTCGGAATATTTTCGTTTTATATTACTTGCAGCCCGTGCACTTGCGGTGTGGTCGGCAACAATGCCCCTCCCTACCTCAAACATCATGTTCCCCACCCATCTTGGTATGCAGTCTCTAGATCGTCTCTTACATTTATCCAATTTCTTCTGCACTCTAGTCCCTAACTCTCCTTTCAAACTACTATAAACTGTATATTTCTTTGACAATCTAGACATAACAAGTTTTCGAATGGTCTCAAGCATTTTGATTATTGGTTTATCCCTTGCTTTCAAAATATAGGCAATAAAGCATTCAAACATATTGTTCAACAGGAGATCACATTTAATTTTTGTTGAAAAAGAATGCTTAGACCAATACTTTGTTGCTATACCATTCAAATACTGGTAAGCACGCACATCCAACTTACCAACTTCCATCATAATCTTGTCAAACTCAGGCTTTGTAGTGGCCCTTGCAGCATTCCAAAACATATCTTTCAAAGCCAAACCCTTGAACTGCTTCTGAAAATTGGAGTACAAATGTCGCACACAAAACCTGTGGTCGACATTTGGGAACACGTCGTTGAAAGTTGGAACAAGACCCTAATAAAAAACAAATAGTTCAAGTGCATGGAATACAAACAAAAAAACAACATGATAATGATTTAGAGAGACCAAAAGTGGAACTTTTTGTGAAACCATACAAACAAACAATTCATGTGCAGGGAGCAAATTAAAAAAAAAAAGAGTTACCTTTTGTTGGTCTGAGATGAAAGTAAATCCTTTGGAGTGAAAATTGCCTAGATCATCTTGAAGGAGGGAAAGAAACCTTGTCCAACTATCTTTCGTCTCTGCCTCCACCACAACCCATGCAATAGGATATATGCCATCATTACCATCTATTCCAACTGTAGTCATCAAATGCCCAGTGGCATGCATCTAGTCCTATGAATAGGCGACATCCATTAAGAAATCCCTCCTTGCTTGCTTTAAAACATATATACATTCGTCTAAATATAGGTTGAGAATCCTCAACTACCCTATCACAAGTTATTTTAATCGTAGAACCCTCATTCGACTGTCTTAACTCCTCGGCATAGTCCCATAATCGCTTGTATTGTTCCATGAGATTCCCATTAATATTTTTTCAGAGCTTTCTTTCTAGCTTTATAAGCTTGGGTCCTTGAAATTAAAACTTGATAATCATTTTGTACTGTTTCAATGAATTGAGTGAGAGTCCAGTCGGGTTGGTTTCTAATATGGTCAATATATCTCTTCGCCAACCAAGATGATTTCATATTTCTATTATGAAACACCCTAGGGCATGTATGTTCACTAATAAACGACTTAATTTGGAACGTATTATTTGCATCCACAATGCTTGCATGCAACCTCCACTTGCACCCATCAGAACATATTGCAATGACTATTTTCTTGTCGTTTTTTTTTAGTTTCACATTGTAAGACTCCTTAAGTGCATAGTCCTTTTACAACGTCTTTTAAAATTTTAGGACTGCTAAATTTCATACCAATGAAAGATCGAATATGATCCATATCAATCTCAACCCTAAACTCAAGTGCTCCATTCATCTCCTCCTGTTGTGATCAGTTAGGCCAACCAGAGAAATCTCAGGTTAAGGGTCCCTGCAATGGGTGTGTGAAAGCTAGTGCCACATCTACATGCTAAATTTGATTGTTAATTTTAAGCACCTAAGTAGGGAGATAAACAAACTAATTTGTTGCATTAACTCATTAGTGAAGCCTTAGTGCCAGTGTAGAGGGAAGATGAGCTGAGAGTTTAATAATCTAATCCCGACTAGTAGAGTCTGATCTTGCTGAGTTAGATCTCGCTTGTGCAAGTTAATTTTGGAAAAATTTTAATTTGTCTCCCTCATTGGTCCTTGTGTGCATATCTCTTGCTTGCTTGGTTATTGACTTTTGAGCCTTGAGGATTAAGTTATGACTGTTGCATCCATTCTTCCATTGTATATCTGATTTAGAGTTTCCTCGAGGACTAGCAAAAGCTTAAGTTTGGGGGTATTTGATAGCTAGCATAGCTAGCTACTTTTACTTATTTAATTTAGCTAGTCTTTTATGGTGTTTGGGCCATTTTATTGTGCTTTATTGTTTATTTTGTAGGAAATGGTTGATTGGAGCTATAATGTAATATCAGAGTTAATCGGGTGCTCGGGGCGTGAAAAGAGGCAAAGGAATGAAAAGAGTAAAAGTGGAAAAAAGTCAAATCTCGGTCAACAGCAGGCTAGCGTCGAGACGCTAGCTCTTGAGCGTCTCGACGCTCACATTCCATATCAGATTAGGCGCGTCGAGACGCTATGATAGGAAGCGTCCCGACGCTTCCGTTTTTCCTTATTCAGAACGCGCATATAAGAGGCAGCGTCGCGACGCTGTCTTGACAGCGTCTCGACGCTAAGACGAAAAATCAGAATAAAAGCCTATTTTCGGCTAGGTTTTTGAGGGAGTTCGATTGGGGACCTTTTGGAGCCGTAAACAGAGTAGAACAGAGCACTTTGGAGGCTGAAACAAAGGGGGAGACTTGGAAATCAACCCATTGTTCGTGGGGATCGTGACGGGGACGTCGGGACTCGACCTACATTGAGTTTTCTTTTCCCTTTTCTTCCTTTAGTTAGATTTATGGCTTTCATATGTTTAGTTGAGATTGTATTTTCATTCATGAGTAGCTAAACTTGTAGCTTAGGGATTGATGTAGTTGATTAAGTTTATGGATTGATTTATGGTTTAAGTTGTGCAATGTTATTGTGTTTGTAATCTTGATTTAATGCTTTCAATTAATTGGCCATTAGTTGGATGATTTAAGTTTCAAATCTAGCTCGGGAGAGGGGATTTGATTTAGACTTACTCAAGATTGCATGAATAAAGTTTACTTTCTAATTCTTGACAGTTTTAGATTAACTTTAGAATTGGTTAAAAGATCTCATTGCCTTGCTTATTAATAAACTTAGATAGGGATATCAAGTTGGTCAATTTGCATGAGAATCAATTATACTCGGGAGAGGTAGTTGTGATTAAAGGGTCTTTGGCTCATAATTTCATTGTGCATAATAACTTATTCTTTAAAATCAATCCTAAACGAAATTGGCGAAATCAATTCCCTAAGTAGTTTTCCCAATTGAATTTCCATTCTTTTTATTTGCTTTGATTCGGTTTTATCATCATCTTTTCATCACTTTTTGATCCCTAAATAAAATTGGGCAAGATTATTCACAATACTTGATTTGCTTAAAAATCCAATCCAGAGGACGACATTCGAATTTACTATTCACTATATTATTACTTGACCCGTGCGCTTGCGGTAGGAAAAGTCCACATCAAGTTTTTGGCGCCGTTGCAGGGGATTGGCACATTTAGCTAGATTGATATTGTGGAAAAATTGCTTGATCTTAATTTAGGGTGTATTGTACTTTTTTAGGTTGATTGCATTTTTTTCCTTATTTGTTTTTCTTTCCTTATTTGCTTTTCTAGGATAGTTTTCTTTTTGTTGTGTTATCTTTTCCTTATTTGTTCTTGTTTTTCCTTTCCTAGATTAGTTTCCTAATTGCATTTTGCCATAATTATTTTTTGCATTCCATATTAGGTTACTTTGTTTTCTTTTCTAGATTATACTTTCCATTCTTAAATTAGTTGTTTTCTTTTCTTTATTTATTTCCATAATTGTTTTTCTTTTCTTTTTAGGGTAGTTTAAATTTTGCATGCGTAGTAGTCGAGAAGTGATACCATTTGATCCCGAGATAGAAAGAACAATTCATAAGCTTCCTAGGGAAAATAGAGAAATTATTCAAATGGCAGACCAAAATCCACCTGAGGAGCCTAGGCCTATTAGAGATTATTTTCAGCCTGTGTTTCAGGGGCAACAGTCGGGGATTGTCTATGCACCGATTAATGCCAACAACTTTGAGCTGAAGACCGGCCTCATTCAGATGGCTCGAGACTGTGCATACAGAGGATCGCCCACCGAGGATTCAAATTCTCACCTTAAATCATTCTTGGATATTTGTGGGACGGTAAAGATTAGTGGTGTCTCTGAGGATGCTATTCGCTTACGTTTATTTCCCTTTTCTTTGCAGGATAAAGCACGAGATTGGTTGCAGTCTATTACTCCTGGGAGCATCACCACCTGGGATGTTTTGGTCCAGGTCTTTTTAAAGAAATTTTTCCCTCCTGCAAAGACGGTCAAGCTGAGGACCGAGATTGGGACATTCCAACAACAGTATGATGAGCAGCTGTTCGAAGCTTGGGAGCGATTCAAAGAGCTACTGAGGAAGTGTCCTCAGCATGGTTACCCCGATTGGCTTCAGGTACAGTTTTTTTATAATGGTTTAGCTCCTAGTACAAAAACGATTGTTGATGCAGCTGCAGGTGGGACTCTGTTGTCCTAGACCGTAGAAAATGCTCGCACACTTTTAGAGGATATGGCCACCAACAGCTATCAGTGGCCATCTGAGCGGTCTACACCTAAAAAGATTGCTGCTGGAGTGTTTGAGGTTGATAAAGTAAGTGCACTCCAGGCCCAGATGACCTCCCTTGCTAATGCTTTCATGAAATTTTCAGGTACAGGGAGTGCTCAATCAATTGAATCAGCTGCCGCTTTAGCATCTAGACCTCAGGAGGAGACCATTGAGCAGGTTCAGTATGTATCGAATTTTAATTCTCGGGGATATAATAATAGTTCTACACCTACACATTATCACCCTAACAATAGGAACCATGAAAATTTCTCTTATGCCAATACTAAGAATGTTCTTAATCCTCCTGGTTTTGCCCCTCAAACTCAAGATAATAAAAAGTTAGAAGATCTTGTTGGAGCTTTCATTGCAGAGTCTAGTAACAGGACAACCAAATTAGAGGAGGCAGTCATTGCTATCAACACCACAGTGAATGGCCACAGTGTAGCTATAAAGAACATTGAGAATCAGCTGGGACAGTTGGTGAATGTTGTAAGCACCATGAATAAAGGTAAGGCCCCAGTTGAACAAGAGAAACCCCAGATGGAGTACTGTAAGGCAATCACTGTGCACCAGGAGGAATTTGAAGAGGAACCTGAATCTGAGGACTATGAAACGCCTACAGGGGAAGCTGATGAGGACACATCATCTGATGAGGCTGAAAAGCCTAACCTTGAGCCTCCTATTCCTTCTCCCACACTGTTGGTTCCCAAGGAAAGGAAAAAGAAAAAGAAGAAAAAGAATAATCAGGTTCAGTTTGATAAATTTATGAATGCTTTTATGAATATGAATATTAATATTCCTTTTGCAGAGGCATTAGAGATGCCCCAATACAACAAGTTTATGAAGGAGTGGGAGAGGGGATTTGATTTAGACTTACTCAAGATTGCATGAATAAAGTTTACTTTCTAATTCTTGACAGTTTTAGATTAACTTTAGAATTGGTTAAAAGATCTCATTGCCTTGCTTATTAATAAACTTAGATAGGGATATCAAGTTGGTCAATTTGCATGAGAATCAATTATACTCGGGAGAGGTAGTTGTGATTAAAGGGTCTTTGGCTCATAATTTCATTGTGCATAATAACTTATTCTTTAAAATCAATCCTAAACGAAATCGGCGAAATCAATTCCCTAAGTAGTTTTCCCAATTGAATTTTCATTCTTTTTATTTGCTTTCATTCGGTTTTATCATCATCTTTTCATCACTTTTTGATCCCTAAATAAAATTGGGCAAGATTATTCACAATACTTGATTTGCTTAAAAATCCAATCCAGAGGACGACATTCGAATTTACTATTCACTATATTATTACTTGACCCGTGCGCTTGCGGTAGGAAAAGTCCACATCACTTTTCCTCTTTATTTTTTCTTCTTTTTTCTTTCTTCTACTTTCCCTTCCTTTCTTTCACTAGAACCCACGTCGCCACTCCATCCATCTCGATCGCTTGTGTTCCACCGGCAACAAGGAAGCCCACATCGCCTCTTTTTCGTTTTTCTTCTCCGGTCGAGATCCCAACCCACGTCGGTCTGAAGTTCGCGCGACAACAACCATTTCTTCTTCATGAGCCGAAATCTCAGCACACTCTTTTTCGTTCTTCTCTTCTCCTCTACGCGACAACAACCCTCACCATGACCATTTCTCTTCTCCTCTATGCGACACCACGTGATTCCGGTGGAAGCCCCTTTGAACTGGTCTAAAACGAAGAAAAACCCATTTTGTTCCAGATCTGAATCGAAACCCAGATCTGGGTTTCGTTCCAGATCTGAACTCCCATTCATTTCAAACCAGACGAAGGGAAAACGAAGGCGTGGGTGGGTGTTGGCGTCGGAGTCGGGAAGAACTACGCGTCGAAGCTAGTTCTTTGCTGGTTTGGGTTTGTAGGCGTCGGCGTCAGGAAGACCCAACAATCGGTTGAGACCCACGACGTCAGACGATGAGATCTGTTAGTTTCCTTCTTCCTGATGAGATCTGTGAACACAACCAACCCACGAGCTGGTGAGCACCACGAACAAGCGAAGAAAAGTTGAAGACGAGAGAAGAAAAGTTCGTCAGGGGCCGATTTTCCAGATCTGAAACGTGAACGCCGGTGGTTGAAGATGAGAGAAGAAAAGTTGGAGAAGAGAAGAGGAAAGAAGAGAAAAAAAAAAGAAAAAAAAATATACAGTTGTCGGCGGCGGCCAGCCGCCGGCCGTTGGCAGGTGAAGAAGAAGAAGACAACCGACGGTGCGTTGGTGAAGAAGAATGATAAGAAGAAAAAAAAAGAGAGAGAGTGAGAATGAATTAAAAAGAATTAAAATAATATAAAATAATAGGGAAAAATACAGTCGCCGGCGGCGGCGGGGGGGGGGTGTGGGGGCCGCCGGTCGCCGGACTTAGGAAGAAGAAGAAGGAGGATGGAGAAGAAGGAAGATGGAGAAGAAGAAAATGAGAGAGAAAGAGAGAAAGAATAAAAAAAAATAATTAAATATTAATTTTTTAATTTTTTAATATTTTTTATTTAAAAAATAAAACAAAAATAATTTTTTATATTAAAATAATAGTGCCACGTCAGCAACCGTTAAAAGTTAACAGAAAATTTGACGGCAGGGACCAAAGTGCTCCTTATCTCAAACCTCAGGGGTATTTTTGTTGAGTTTGAAAACTCAGGGACCCAAGTGTCACTTAACCCAAACCTCATGGACCAAAAGTGTATTTTTCCCTTAAATATATGATATTTAATTAGTGAATAAATTAATTAATTATTCAATTAGTTAAACTATAGTATATGAGAGAAATATTAGAATAAGATTCTAATATGTAATTAATTGAATATAGTTGATATTTAATTAGTTATAAAAGTAATTAATTTTGAATTAATTAATTAATTAAATTAAATGTGATTTAGTTAAATTAAATCTATAGTTTTTTTTTTTAGTACATCAACATTTCGGGATGGGGAATTCGAACCTCTGACCTCATGGTCGAGGGTACATGCCAATTACCACTAAGCTAAGCTCGCTTTGGCAATTAAATATATAGTTTCATTAAAATGTGAATTATATTCATATTAAAACTATAGGTTATAAGAGAGATGTATATTTGAATCATATTCAAATGTTTGATTAATTAAATATGTGATAGTTAATTGATCTAAGAATTAATTAATTGTGTAGTTTAATTAATTTAATTAAATGTGATTTAATTAATTTTAATTAAAACTATATAATATGTGAGGGATGTGCACTTAAATGTGATTTAAATGTGCATATGATGAAATATAAGATATTTTATCATATGTATACTTATTAATTAATTTTAATTAACTATTTAATTAAGTTGGTTATCTGACTTAGTTCACACACGTCTGAAGTGGTAAAAATACCGTATGCATTACATAAACTTAATGTAATGCATACGTTGGCAACATTCACCTAAATCGTTCATGTGCAGACATGCGAGTGGGGACGTCCTATTCAATGAGTTTGCATAAGACTGATCAGTCCGGATTTGTCGAGACTCCGAGTTGTCAAATGAATTTATAATCATCAACTACTAAGACTAATTTGCAGCAGCAGTGGCCAGGGTCGATCGTAGGGAACAAGTGGTTTACTTCTAATCTCTTTTGTGTTTGGTAACAGAAGGGAGGTTGAAGAGAGAGAGATTTAATTGCAGGAAAAAGTAAAATTGCGAGAAATTAAATGACAGAAAAGTAAAAGACATGAAAGTAAATGGGTGGTTGGTTAATCTCACCTTGGCGATCACTGTAGCTAGAGACACTTGGATTCAGTACATTCGTTTTTACTCATCGATTAGTAGATAATGGTTTAAATGCATGTTGTCTAATTGGTACTCTAAATCAATGACTCGATCCCACTGTCCATCGACTCAATTATTAATTACTAATTAATTATCCCCTACTAACCCGTCAAGATTAATCAATTAAATAACCCGCATTAAGATCAAGATACCCCTAGAGCGCTAATCCAACGAACTCGTTGAACCAACATGCAATTGATTAATTAATTAACCTGGCCATTATTAATAAATTAACTCATTATTGCTCTAGGCTAGAATACCCATAATTAATTAAGAAAATCTAATTTAAATACGAATATCAATTTAGACCCTAGACCTATCATGAAGAGCTACGATGACAGAGAAATGCTCTTGGGATCCGTGCCCATGAATCGATCTATGTGCTAACTATGAATTAACTATCCATTAGCTACGTGGAAATAAATTCTTTAGCGGATTATTAACATACGAGCTGTGAGTTAGGGCGTCAATCTAACCTACTGCGCATGCTAATTATAAAAGCAGGAATCTAAAAACTGAATGTATTTAGAATAGTAACCTCATTAAATCTCATAAAAACTGAATGTACTTACAATACCGAGGTTCCAACTATAGCGAATGATGCTTAGACGACCATAGACAAATCTAATCCAAGCCCAAGGCTCGAGAAACCAACTTAAACTAACCTAAAACTATAAAATACAGAGGGAAAATGAAGAAATCAGAGAGAAAACCAAGAGGAAAAAAGGAAAACGACTGGGAATTATCGACTAACTATGACCTAAAATGCGAAAACACTATTTAAATAGCGAAGCGACATCGAGATGTCGTGGCCGGCATCGAGACGCTGACGGTGATTTAGCCAATCCTTTGAATACGAAGCGTCGAGACACAGTGAGGTAGCGTCGGGACGCTTCCTCTCGAGTCTTTCTTATTTGACTCCTTCAATTCTTAATCCTTTTGACATCGTTTTCGAGTCTTGGGTGTTCTGCTTTGGTCTTTTCACCACCTCGACCTCCCGTGGACTTCAAGTTGGATCAAAACCACGTTAATTTCCTTGAATTAACGTCAATTTGGAATATCAGCTCCTGAGAAGCTCTAACACCAAACACCTACAAAATAATACAATTAAGCATAATAGTTAACGTAAAACTAGCAAGATTAAGAACAAATATATAGGGCCAATTTGGTCCTATCAAAGACCGAACTGCGAAATAAACCACTTTCACTTTATAACGTCATTTACTATTGAAACTGACTATTTTCATACGATGACCTAGGTAACTTGATCTTAATCCTGAGCTAATTACGAACTCCTGTTTATTCGGGATTATCCTTTGATTTGCATAGGTGAGAGTGGCTCATTTTCGCCGACCCAATAAGACTACCATTTTGGGGATAAGACCAGGTAGATAGCTGGGAACATAGTCCTGCAAGATGGAATTCACTCCTACTCGCTTTTAGGGATAGTAGTGAGGTTGTTCCCTTTAAGTGCTGACTTTAGGTCTTGAACAAGGGCGTTTGTCCTCTCTTGGCCCGAGAGGAACTTCTGTTTAATGGTTGGACCGTAAACAAATTGTTCATTAGAAGATCAGTGGGACTTAAGGAGCAAGAAGTAACTTCAGGGGTAAAACGAACATTTGACCCAGATGTAGTTATGAACGACCTATGAAAGATTGACTTACTAATCATGGTTATATCGGGTGGACAAAAATATATCTACAGTGAGGGGAGTGCATCTACTGGGCTATAGTGGAGTGTCCCGATAGTTAACGAATGTTGATTAACTAGGTTAATGAGTTTAGTCGGTTAATCTCGGATCATTGGAGCCCATGTTTTGTAGTTCTATTAGGTCCCCCTACTAGCTCATACGGACTAAACCTTAGAACAGTGTGATAAAAGAATTTGAATCATTCAAATTCGGTTTAGGGAGTTTAACGTTAATTATATACGATATACTTGACATGTTATAATTTAATTATGAATTAAATTATTGAGAGAGTTCGAGATATTTAAATATGGTTTAAATATTACAAATGTATATGTGATACATATTTCGATTTGAAATTACATATTTAGGTTTATTGAATAGCGATTCATATTAAAAAAAAACCCGGGTTTGAGAGAGATCGGGATTGACATAAAGAATTAATTTAATATTTGATATTAAATTAATATAATTAATTATTTTAAATTAATTTTATTTAAAATTAATATAGAAAGTGATTTTAAATATATTTTTTATTAAATTAAAATCAAGAGGTAAAGTACCTCATGAAGACACCTCTTTGAATGACTCATGTTTTCTCTGATTTAGGTGTCTCTTGTGCACAATTGTTGTGCATAATGTCTTCTGTTTAAAAAGGAAATTTTGGTTGAAGTTTGAAGGTGATCTTGTTGGAAAACCTCACCAAAATTCTCAGTCAGTTCTCTCTCTCAAAATAGTACCTTGCAAACATGAACTCTCTCTCATTTCTTACTTAATTCATCACGGAATTGGCTCCCACAGGTTGTTCTAAGGTCGGAGAATAGCGGGGAAGACACTAGCGGTGGTCCACAATGTGTTCGTGCTGAGAAACAAACGAAGGAGTTCACAAATTTGAGCTACAAAGATAAGTATTTTGTTTCCCCTGTTTTCGGGTTATAAAGCATGCTTATTTTCTTTGATAAATTCATGTAAATTGAGTGCCTAAGTTCTGAATCGCTTCTACTCGAGTATTTTACACTCCTACAATTGGTATCAGAGCGTGGTTTAGGCACTTAATTTGCGTTAATTTCAGCTTGTTGGGTTGAATTTCATGTGATGAATGAGTTGTGAGCTAAAGTTGGATAATTTCGGTTTTGGCATCAAAATTCGCTTCAATTTGTTGTTAATTGTAATTGCCCGATTGTTTATGAGCTTTAACGTGTGAATATGAGTCTGTAAATTTATTGGAGTTAATAGAGTCCGCTTAGGTCGTTGATTGGAAGAAAATTGGAGAAGAACTCATGCTAAACTAAAACAGAGGCTGGCAATATGCGAGCCAGTGTCGAGACACTGTTGAAAATTTCCAGAGACGTGCAGATTTTCAAACGGTGGTTTGGCTCGATTTTTTCTCCAGCGGTCTGGTTCGGCCATGTTCAGACCGGTTCAACCCATTTCAGCTCTTGGAGGTCCGGTTCAACATGTTTTGGACCGATTCAAGCGAATTTTGAGGTGGTTCGAGCTGGTTTTGAAGGGTTCGGGGCCGGTTTGAAGGATTTCGAAGGCGATTCAAGTTGTTTTTCCATTTATTATTGTAATAATTTAGGTAGTTTGATTGTTTGGATGCCAAAACCGATCCACTTTAGTGTGTTTTAATTATTTATGTATTTTTGAATGTATGATTTAATTAAATAGCCTAGTATATGCATATTGTATGTCATATAGATTTAAAATCCCACCATAGGAAAATCATGTATTCATGCATTATAAGTATGTTATAAAGAGTTATAATATATAGAATGCATGTTTAGGGTTTCATGTTAGATGCATGTTGGATGTTTTATTTTCGGTAATGGATGTTTAAATATAATCGTTATATTAATAATCGAAAAGGAACAAGCATGGAACATAAAACCACCTTAGCATTATATAAGCGTTATATAAGCATGATAGATGAATGTTATAGGTTGTCTGGTATATAAGCATTATAAAACGAGATAAAAATTTAAAATCTATAACAAAGATAAATGCATGCTCACTTAGCGTTAACGAACCTCAAATTCGATCAAATTTCATAGAATAGGTCGATTTGTAAAGCTAAGGTTACAAGAGAACTCACCCGGTGAAATTATGTTGTCTAAGGCTAAAGGTACTTAAGATGACAGTTTACGGAACACCTCTTACCTGGGTATCAAGCCGGTACTTGAGTTAGGTTAACCCGAGTTTTATGAGCATGCGTGAGCGGTATGAGGTATTAAAGAGTTTATCATCTAGACATCGTAGTATAATCGTTATACACACCTAGATGTACGTAATTTCTAAATGGTGCTTGATATAACTTGAATGCCTGATTGTTATATGCTTTCATCACCATTAGCAACATGTTATAAGGCTAATTCATTAAAATTTATAATAGTTACAAAATTTATGAATAGAAACCGTCAACCTATAACAAAGAGTTGCATGCTAACATAGGATCTTAGGAATAATAAGTTAATTTTAAAACGGTTTAAAATTAATTAGATCCAAGATCACCATTTCTAATAGGATTAAAATCTGTCTTACTTAGTATTTTAATAGATTTAAAAAGGTTGAAAAATTCTCTCTCAAACATATGAGTGTTTAAATTCTAAAATTTTTTTATACAAAATGTTTTTAAAAAAATGCATTCTTGAAAAACATTTAAATTAAAATGTATTCCAAACGGACCTTCAAATAGATAACTCATCCATCCAGTAATTCCTTTGCTAGACAACAATTTAATCGACCCAACACTCAAATTTCAGGGTGTGTTTGGTTTAACTTTTCAAGTGTTTAATTTTGAAAAAAAAAAAAATCATTTTGAAAAAATTCTAGTGTTTGGTAACCACTAAAAAGAACTTATTAAAAAATGAGATTGAGAAATAAACCATTTTGAGATAAACACTTGAAAGAAATTTTTTCAAAGAGAGTTGGATATAATAACTTGTGTATAAAAACACTTAGGAGTAAATGTTACAAAAAATATGAGTGTTTAAATTGTAAACAATTTTTATAAAAATGTTTAAAATAAAATGCATTCTTGAAAAAAAGTTAGGGTCCGTTTTAGAATACATTTTAATTTAAATGTTTTTCAAGAATACATTTTTTAAAAAATATTTTGTATAAAAATTATTTAGAATTTAAACACTCATATGTGTTGGTTGCATTTCCTCGTAAGTGTTTTTATACCCAAGTTGTCGTATACTTAAAAAGTCTTTTTAAAAAAGTTGGTTTCAAGTGTTTCTCTCAAAATCGTTTAATTATTTATCAATCTCATTTTCTAATAAGTCATTTTTAGTGGTTGTCAAACATTATAAATTATTTTCAAAAGTTAAACCAAACATACCCTTAGACTAAAAAAAAGTATTCCAAATCTCTTTGGTGCAATCTCTTTTCCCTTTTAATTTTGCGTTTTAATTTTGCGTTGAGAAATTTAAAATAGTTCAAAATTCCCACAAGCATATGATTCAGAAAGGAACGTACTAGGGGTGATCATCGGTCGGTCGGCGTCGGTTTTAGGCTCAAACCGACGTTGTCCACCGACATGTCGATTTCTGACGGTCGGTTCTTGTCGGTTTGAGAGTGGTTGGTTACGCCAACCGACCGATAACCTCCACGGTCGGTCGATTATGGTCGGTTGCAAGATTCTGGCGAGGTGAATGAAGGTGTTAATATAATAAAAGCGGAAGCAATTTTGGATCTAGAACTCTTAACAAGCTCAATTTGATCAACTAAAGCATGCTGTTCATGAGGAGAAAAACAGAGACAGCAACCTACCTTGCTTTTAATGGAGAAATTGGTTGGATTGGTTGCTTGTTTTCTTTCACCAACGAGTCAAGAACTACCACAGGGTCTTCCTTACTATCCTCAAGATTTTGGAATGGATTGTGGGATCCTCAAGTGATGGAATTTTAGAGAGAAAAGATGAAAAACGAGCTTAGGAACATCATAGGTTTGAGCATGGATTTTGGCAGCAATTCAACTCCTCTCTTGCACCTCTCTTTCAGCCTTCTTCTTCATATTTATAGAGGGATTCAAGCTGAAGAAAATGCCCAAGATTTGCCACCAAATCATCTCCATTTTAATGGAGGATTAAGTGGCTTAAGGGAGGTGAGTGCATGGGTTTAGTCACCATGCACTCCACCTCCAAAAAATCAAAATTGATTTTGATTTTTATAAATCCATATTTATCTTGGATTTTCCCACTAATTATTATTTAATTAATATTTGAAAATTGAAATACATTTTTCAATTTTCTAATTTCTAAATTAATTCAAAATTATTTTTAAAATTAATTAATTAAATAATTAATTAATTATTAATTTAATATCTTAATAGTAAATTAATATTTTGCCACTTTTCCCGAACATTTCTAAAATGTTATTTTTCTTAACATGAATCCTTATTCATGTTTTTCGGTTTATTTATATCAAAATCCATATACGCTCGGTTTTCGCAAAACCCGACGTATTATCAATACCTATTATTTTAATTCATTTTTATTCCATCATATTATTCCAAAAGTTAATCTCGAGCTAGCAAGGGGACCTAATGGACCTACAGATCACGGGCTCCAACGGTGCGAGGTCAAAATAGTCAAAACCCCTTTTTAAACTAGTTAACCAACTTCCGTTAACCACTGGGACACTTCACTATAGCCCTGTAGTTGAACTCCTCTCTCTGTAGATATATTTCCGTCCACTCGATATAACCATGATTAGTAAGTCAATCCTTCACAGGTTGTTCGTTACTATAGATAGGTCAAATGTCCGTTTTACCCCTATAGTACATCTAGGTTCCTTAAGTCCACTGGTCCTCTAATGAACAATTCGTTTATGGTCCAACCAACAAACGAGGTCCCTCTCGAGCCAATGAGAGGGTGGGGCCCCTTGTTCAAGCCTTGGATTCAGCACTTAAGGGAACAACCTATCTACTAACCCAAAAATTAGGTAGGAGTGAATTCCATCTTGCATTACTATGTCCCCAGCTATTCATCTATCGTTGTCCCCAAAATGGTAGGAATATTGAATGGTGTTTTTGAACCACACTCACCCATGCAGATCAAAGGACAGCTTTAAACGAACAGGAGTTCATAGTAAGCTCAGGATTAAGATCGAGTTACCTAGGTCATCGTATGAAAAAATCAGTCTTTACAGTAAACGGCGTTATAAAGTAAGAGTGACTTATTTCTCGGTCCCGTCTTGTGTAAACATCTTTTGCATAGGATGCCCCTACTTTCATGTCTTTACATGAACGAACCAGGAACACGTCGTTTGCCTTATTTGCAAAGTAGGCCGCATCCATAGTGTTACCAAAATAAGGTACCCAACCTTATTTATTTTACTATAGACGTTTTAGGTTATATACCTGAACTTGACCCCTGTCTATATCCAAGATATAGTTCAAGTATCTCATTTTATAACCATGGATGTTTCTATTGATTTTTTTGAAATAGAATGAATAATTTCACTGAATAACATCTTTATTTATAAAGGATAACAAAAACTTGAGTTCTAGGACATATACCCCAACAGTGAAGAAAAATATTAAAAAAAAAAAGAAAAAATAAAGAACGAAAACAATGGAGAAGAACGCTTGATTTCAAGAACCCAGAAAAGTAAAAGAAGAAAAAATAGAAGAAGAGGAAAGAAGAACAGAGAAAAAAACACAGAAAATAAATGAAGAAGATGAAAGAAAAAACGAAGAAATGAAAACAAAAGAATAAAAAATGAAGAAGAGAAGATATGGAAGAAGAATAAGGAAGAAATACAGAGAACAAAAGAAGAAAAAAAATGGAGGAGGAGAAGTATTACATAATTGTATTATTACTTTCAGTTGGATTATTAGTTACTTTTGTTAGTTTGTTAAGAATTGTAATCTTCTCTCTAGTCTCTATTTAAAGGAGAGTTGAAATATTAATAAAGTGACTTTACATTCTCTCCATTATTCATATGGTATCAGAGATATAAATTTTTCGCGCCCCAACCCATTCAGACGTCTCCTTCTTTCTTCTTCACATCTCCCATGGCTAACAAAGAAGATGACTCCCTCACCGTCGACGCGCTTCTCAACCCATACAACCTTCATCATTCCTATAGCTCTTCCGCTGTTCTTGTGACCCAGCCCTTAATCGGAGCAAGTAATTACAGTTTGTGGAGAAAGGCAATGTTAATTGCGCTATCAGGCAAGAACAAAGAGGGCTTTATAGATGGAACAATCAAGAAACCTGAAGGACGCAAATCGGCTACTTGGAAATGCAACAATGATATCATTACATCATGGATCTTGAATTCTGTCTCCAAAGAAATAGCCGCAAGCATCAATTACACAGGTTTTGCTCAAGCTGTTTGGGATGAGCTTCATACCAGATTCAAACAGAGCAATGGTCCTCATGTCTACCAATTGCGTAAAGATTTGGTTACCACAAATCAAGGTACCACATGACGATTGAATCTTACTACACCAAATTGAAGACAATTTGGCAAGAATTATGTGATTATCGCCCTACCTTGGACTGTACTTGCGGCGGCAACAAAACATTTATCGAACATCTTGATTCTGAGTTTGTCATGATCTTTCTGATGGGGTTAAGTGATTCTTACACAAGTGTTCGCACCCAGATTCTTTTAATGAAGCCAATTCCGTCAATCGATACTGTGTTTGCTCTAGTTGTACAAGAAGAGTATCAACGATCTGTCGGTCAATCCCTCTCCACTCCATATGAATCAATTGCCTTATTAGCTGCTGGAGCCACCAAACGACAGAATGTGGATCGTTCACGGAAGAAAGAAAATCAGCGACCATTTTGCACACATTGCAACATCAAAGGTCACACTTTCGATAAGTGTTACAAGCTCCACGGGTATCCACCGGGTTACAAATTCCGTGATTCAAATTCCTTCAACTCTGAAGCTCATCCTGCCAAGGTTGTTGAGGCCAATGCTGTCACTCAACCATCGTCCAATTTCTTCTCAAGTTTGAACTCAACTTAGTATGCTCAGTTGATGGAGATGCTGAATGCTCATGTTCAAGCTGCTAAGACAGAACCAATCGCTGCTGCTACATCTATTATTCATACTGAAGGTATTTGTTCTTTTGCCTCTTCCTCAGTAGAACCAAGTACTTGGATATTAGATTCTGGTGCCGCTAGGCATATTTGTCATCAGCATGCCCTTTTTCATAATTGGCGTCTTGTCAGTGGCATTTCAGTGGTTTTGCCTACCTCGTTTCGAGTTTCAATAGAATTTGTTGGAGATATTTTGATTTCTGATCGTATATTGTTGACAGAAGTCCTTTTCGTACCAAGATTCTCTTATAACCTCATATCAGTAAGCTGTCTTTTACAAGATAAAGAGCTTTCTATTAATTTCTCTGGTCAATCGTGCACAATACAGGAAAGACCTCGTTCGATGATGATTGGCAGGGCTGAATGCTCTAATGGGCTTTATATTTTCACAGATAAGTTTCCTACTACTATTGCCTTTCTGTCTGCATCTGTTTGCTCAGTTAGCATCACTACTTGGCATCAAAGATTGGGCCATTTATCTGCTCAGAGGTTGTCGACCATGAAGCATGCTTTACATATTTCAAATTCTGATATGAGTGCTTGCCATATATGCCCTCTTGCTAAACAAAAGAGGATATCTTTTCCATTTCTTAATCATGTTGCTTGCGATATATTTGACCTTGTACACTGTGATATATGGGGACCATTCAAAGTTCCCACTTATTCTGGACATAAATACTTCTTGACAATAGTAGATGATGTCTCACGGTTTACATGGACGTTTCTTATGCATAATAAATCTGATGCTGTCAGTATTATTCCTCAATTTTTTGCATTAGTCCATACTCAGTTTGCTAAAACCATCAAAGTCTTTAGATCAGACAATGCCCCCGAGCTTCAGTTTAGAGATTTTTTTGCCTCCAAAGGAACTATTCATCAGTTCTCATGTGTAGAACGACCCCAACAAAACTCTGTTGCCGAACGAAAACACCAACATTTACTTAATGTTGCAAGGGCTTTATTCTTTCAGTCAAGAGTACCTATTAGGTTCTGGGGAGATTGTGTCTTATCAGCCTCCTATCTCATAAACAGAACCCCAGCTCATTTGCTTCAAAACAAGACTCATTTCCAAATTTTATATGGTAAAGAAGTAGATTATTCGAACTTAAGGGTGTTTGGGTGCCTTGCTTTTGTATCTACCTTGACCGCTCATGGAACCAAGTTCGACCCTCGGGCCTCACCATGTGTTTTCCTTGGGTGCCCTCCAGGAGTCAAAGGCCACAAGTTATACGATATTACCAAACGACAAACTGTTATCTCTCGTGATGTGGTGTTTCATGAGGACTATTTTCCTTTTCATAACCAAGATGCCACTGTCGATGTTGATATTACATACATTCTTGGCGACCATGTTCTTCCTTCACCCATCATTGAACCATTGCATTCTGATGGCATCAATGAAACTACTACTGTCAATTCTGCACCACCCTTGGAGACTGTTGACCAAGACCAACCAATCTTCAATAATGATCAAGGGACTCAAGATCGTTTGAATGAGTCAAATGCTAGCCATTCAACCTCTGCTGATAATTCCCTCATTGAGGAGTCAATTGTTCAGCCTACTACAATCATCCCAATGCCTTCTCGTAGGTCCTCCAGAAGGCACAATCCTCCCAGCTTTTTACGCGACTACCACTGTCATTTGTCTTATACAGAAAAATCCACATTTCCTTATTCCATTGAGAATTACTTGCTTTATGACAATTTTTATCATGCTCACAGAAACTTCATTATGAACATATTCACCATAAATGAGCCCTCTTACTTTCATCAAGCAACCAAGCTACAAGAGTGGAGACAAGCCATGGATGCTGAGATTGAAGCCATGAAGAGAACTTCAACTTGGAGTATCGTCCCTTTGCCACCAGGCAAGCACACCGTGGGCTGCAAGTGGATATATAGAGTGAAGTATAAAGCAGATGGCACAGTAGATAGGTACAAAGCTCAACTAGTTGCACAAGTTTTTAGTCAACAAGAAGGAGTTGATTTTGTCGACACTTTTTCTCCGGTTGCTAAGATAACTACTGTCAATGTACTGCTATCCTTAACTGCCTCTTTTAAATGGCTTTTGGCCCAAATGGATGTAAACAATGCCTTTTTAAATGGAGATTTGTTTGAAGAAGTCTTCATGAGCCTTCCCCTCGGGTATTACTCAGACTTGAAAGCCTCTTCTCTTGTCCCTCTTGCTTGTAAACTCCATAAATCAATTTATGGTCTTAAACAAGCCTCTCGACAGTGGTTCTTCAAGTTCTCTTCCGTATTGCTCCCTCATGGATTTGTGCAGTCAAAGGCAGATTACTCCCTTTTTTTGTCAAAGGGAAAGGGCAATCCTTTGTTGCATTACTAGTTTACGTCGATGACATATTGATCATATTAGGGGTGATACTCGGTTCGGTTTTGTCGGTTTTTGACCAAACCGCGAACCGAACCGATCCAATCGGTTTTACAAAACTCTAAACCGAACCAATGTCCAATATGAGACATGTCCAATGGTTCGGTTTTCCTTCGGTTCGGTTTGTCCAATGGATCGGTTTTCAGTTTTGGGCCCAATGTGGACTTTTTTTATTTTTTTTTAAATGACCAATTTTCTCTCCTAATTTCAGCTTTTTTTTTTAAATTTTTTGCCCAATGACCCATTGTACTCCATTCTTTCAATATAAACTTCAATTAATTAATTTATTCAATACAATGACTTAATTTTCTCAAACTAATCCGTGAATAACAATTTTTAAATATTTGATTGTAAATAAATATACATAATAAAGATAAACATACAAATAATATCATAATTTATACTTTAAATTACATAGAAAAAAGAGATTTCCAACCAATTTAGGAAAAAAGTGAGATGTGGAAAGAGGCAATATGCAAAAGGTTAGGGTTTTTTTAAGTGGTATATATATAGTCGGTTCGGTTCGGTTTTTTATTGGTTTTTTGAATGAAAACCGAACCGAACCGAAAATTTTCGGTTTTCCCAAAAATGAAACCGATATGTCCATATTTTTTCAAAATAACCGAACCAAACCATTGGATCGGTTTGGTTCGGTTCGGTTTGTCGGTTTTTCGGTTTTTGCTTGCACCCCTAGATCATAGGGCCCTCTGAATCTGAGATCTCTATCGTCAAAGAGCTTTTAAAAACCAGCTTCATGTTGAAGGATCTCGGTTGTGCAAAGTACTTCCTTGGCCTTGAATTGTCTAGTTCCACTCATGGCATCTACTCATCTCAAAGAAAATACTGTTTACAAATTTTAGAAGACTCAGACATGTTGGATACTAAACCAGCTGTTGTTCCCATGATTCCAAACCTCAAAATATCTGCTACTTCAGGAGTTCCTTTAAATCAGGAGGAAACTTCAAGTTATCGAAGACTAATAGGCCGACTACTCTATCTTCAGATCTCTAGACCCGACATCAGCTTTGCAGTCCATAAGCTGAGTCAATATGTGTCTAGACCCTTTTACTCATCATCAGGCTGCTGTCCTTCACCTGCTTCGGTACTTAAAAGGGTCGGCTGGTCAAGGCATCCTCCTACGATCTGTTAATAACTTTCAACTAAAGGCTTTCATCGACTCAGATTGGGGAGCATGCCTTGACACAAGACGCTCAGTCACCGGTTTCTGCATTTTCCTTGGTGATTCACTAGTCTCTTGGAAAACGAAGAAGCAAGCCACAGTTTTCAGATCTTCTGCAGAAGCGGAATACCGTGCTCTCGCCATGGTTTCTAGTGAACTTGTCTGGCTTGCTCAAGTTCTTGTTGATCTACAGATTATTTCGCTCGCCCCAGCTCTAGTTTATTGTGACAACCAAGCTGCCATTGCCATAGCCTCGAATCCCACGTTTCATGAACGAACCAAGCACATAGAAATTGACTGCCACTTCGTTCGAGAGCGAGTTGATAAAGGATTCATTAAGCTACTTCCCATATGGTCTCATTTACAGCTAGCTGATATGTTCACCAAAGCTTTAGGCAACAACATTCATTCCTTCTTAATCAAGATGGGAATATTCAATATACATGCTCCATCTTGAGGGGGGATATTACATAATTGTATTATTACTTTCAGTTGGATTATTAGTTACTTTTGTTAGTTTGTTAAGAACTGTAATCTTCTCTCTAGTCTCTATTTACAGGAGAGCTGAAATATTAATAAAGTGACTTTACATTCTCTCCATTATTCATAAGAAGAAATGAAAATAGGGAGAGAAAAAAGAGAGGAGTCAAGTTGAGAGATAAAAGAAAAATAATAAATATATATATATTTTTTATTAATGATACCTTGGGAAGACCATCAGTTGATGGTCTTCCCCCGATGGTCTTCCCAAGACTAATGATGCTGGTTGCACACTGCAGCGCAGTGCAGCCAGCCAACGTACACGCAACCTATTTTTTTTTTTTTTGTTTCAAAAGTTCGATCGGTTCAGTCGGTTCTCGTCGTTTTTGGCGAGCCGACCGACAAGTCGGTTTTACTTTACGTAAAACCGACTCTGACCAAAATTATAAGAAAACCGACCGACCGACGGTCGGTCAGCTCAATTTTTCGACTTTTCTTGCTCACCCCTAGAACGGACAAAAAGAAAATGGGCTACTACCATCAAAAGTAATCTTCAAAACGAAAAAAAGGATTGTAATTAATTCATAAAAAAAGTCCAAAAAATCTGAAAAAAAGAAGAAAAAGAAAAACCTGAACACAACGGCAATGATCAAGCTTCACTACACAATGCAGCCAAAGGCAAGATTCTCTATATACAAACAAATCAAAAACTCGAAATACGCAGAAACAAAAGAGCACCATATTTACACTTTCTCCAACTGATCATTCCCCACATAACAACACATGAACTGCCATCTCCTCACCACTTTCATCAAATGAACCAACACCAAACCAAACACACCACCATACACAACACCTTGCAAAACCCTCCTCTCCAATGCCAAATTTCCACTCAAATAAACACAATCCAACGTTATCAAAACCCAAGCCAAACCTTCCAACAACCCTCTGAGAACCACAGCTTTTCTCACCACCTTCTCCCCCGACAGCCGACACACAATCCTCGTACACAGAGCGCACACAACCACAAACGTAGTGCCCGACCAGCCCCTGTAAGACACGAATCTTCCCCCAACAACCAAAGGGTCATTTCTACAAACACATGACGGGCATTCCCCAGAAAAGTTGGACCCAATCAAAGCATCCAACCCCGTGTAGTAAGGGAGAATCACAGAGTCCAAATTCAAACTGGCGTGAAGAATCCCGGACATGGTGGAAGCTTCAAAGAACACATATTTAATGTCCTTGTCGGCTCCGTTGTCGAACGTGAGAGCTGAGATGTAAACCAAATGGAGAATGGACGGACCGATGAGGAAGAGAGGGAAAAGAGTGTTGATACGATGGCCTTTCGCCAAAACAAAGAGGAAAACGGGGAGAGAAATAGGCCCAGATGGTAGAAGGAATCTCCTTGAGTTTGAGTGTTCTAAGGAAATCTGGCCACGAGACGACATGTCGGCCAGCATGAACAAAAGGGTCGACATGTAGGTGGCCGCCGTGAAGATGAGAAGGAGAAAATCAACCGCGGGGGGGTAATCGCCAGGGTAAATGCTGTCGCAGTAATAGTGAAAAGGGCAGGTGAATTTGTCCAACGTTTCTTCTAGTTGCCATCGAGTGCACTTGAAGAAGGTTAAACGGGTGTTTTCGAGAGCCCATGAAGGCCAGTTCATTTGGGATTACTGTGGCGTTGTTCTTGTGGGCAATTGATCGAACAGGTGGTGGGTGGATTTTGGATTTTGGATTTTGGGATATGGGGTTTTGTTTTTGTTGTTGTTTATAGAAATATGGGGATTGGTATATTGATGTTAGATGAGATGTTTCCATTGGAAGGGAATGAGATGAGGAGTGTTCAACTACTATATCTGCAATGGGTTTGTTTTTCATTGTCTTCCTTGGAAGAAAGTCTTGTCAAATTATAGTAATTTTGTTGGTGTGTGTGTTTGAGACTCATGAGTATGGCTTTTTTGTTACTTTTTATTTTTATTTTTATTTATAATTTTGTTTTGAAAAAAGTGCTTCAAAAGTAATTAAAAAAAGTGTTTAATGATACAACAATTAGACATATATTTTTAGTAAAGTAGAAATAATTATAAGCATTATTTTTTTCTCAAAAAAAAAAAAAATTAAAAGCATTGGTTTTTTTTTTCTCAAAAAAAGAAAAAAAATTAAAAGCATTATTTAAAAAAAAAATAATTAAAAGCATAAGAATTACTAGTAGGGAAAGATTAATAAGAAACTGAAAGACGACTAAAGAAAAGTTGTATGGGAAAAAAGTTTAGTGGGGAATCCATAAGAGTGGAAAGAATAGCTAAATGAGAAAATTGTGAAAGAAAATGTTTAGAGGGAAAAATTAGTGAGAACAATGTTTTAAAACAATATCGAATGAAAATGTATATAGAGAAGTTAGTGGAGTAATTAGGAAAAAAAATGAGGATATCGAGAAAGAAATGTTTAAGCTAGAAAAAACTAATAAGCTAACGTTGATTTAATAACTATTTGATTTTAGAAAATTTGTAGTTGGCGGCAAATAAGAATTATATAATTGCAAATATAGTACAATGTAAAAAAAATTGCAAATATAGCAAAATCTATCGGAGTATATTACTGATAGACACTGATAGACTCTAGTTAATTAGAATCTATTTGATAGACTTCGATTATTAGAGTTTATCAGTGATAGACTCTGATTAATCAGAATCTATTAGTCTATTGATAGACTCCGATTATTCAGAGTCTATTAATGTCTATCGCTGATAGATTCCAGTTAATCGAAATCTATCAATGACTATCATTGATAAACTTTGATTAATCAAATTCTATCAGTGATAGTCACCGATAGATTTTGATTAATCGGAGTCTATCAGCGATAGACACTGATAAACTAGTGATAGATACGGGTAGAATCTGACGACAGCTTTTTGGTCTTGTCCAATTAATTTTACTTATATATGCAATTAGTTTGCAACTGTGCTATATTTGCTATAATTTGGTTCAATTTTCTATCTATGCAACTGCCCCTTGGTTTTATGTTTTTTGTTTTTGAAAATTAAGCTCATAAATACTACTTTCAACTATACATTTCTTTGGTTTGTTATCTATCTTTTTCTCAAGTTTTCAAAAACTAAGTCAATTTTTTTAAAACTAAAAAAAATAGTTTTCAATAACTTATTTTTGTTTTCGTAATTTGACTAAGAATTCAAATGTGTCTTTGAACAAGATGAAAACCATGGTAACGAAATTTAGAGAAAACAAGCATAATTTTTAAAAACCAAAAAATAAAAAACCAAATGGTTATCAAATTATGAGACCTAACCTACCTATTGTTACCATTAGGTTAAAAATACCCTTAAAACTTAACCAAGGCATTTTGCTTGCCTTGAGCTTGAAGATAAAACCACAATAATTTGAATACGCATATCTATTGGTATCGTTATCTGATTATTTTAATATTGCAATTGGCAAAATATACAAGAATGGGTATGATAACTATGATTTTTTGTAATGGTAAAACTTTTAAAGTGAGAGATGTTTTTTTTTTTTTTTTTTTTTTTTATTAACCTCACAAAATCTATATTTTTTTTTCTAATATGTGGAATAAGGAATTCGAATCTCTAACTTTTTAGTCAATACACAATACATACTTTGTAGTTCAATTTCATGTTGTTTTAAATTTAAAACAAAACTCTATTATTGTTCAAATTGGATACATAAATTCTCTCTCCTATAAACTTATTTATAGTGCAACATCTTTGGAAAAGAAAAAGAGTAAGTATTTGGTAAATTTTGAGTAAGGTGGGTGTGAGATAGATGTGAGGCTTAAGGTTGAGGCAGCTTGTTTCCAAAGGGATGCTGTTAGGTGAAGCAATTGTTCTATGCATTGATGATGGAATTGATCACCTGCCCTTTTGCAATGGCCTTTTAACTAACCAAATGGTTAGTTTTCTGTTTTGGAATAGAGGTCAATATGGAAATTCACTTGCATTTTGCTATATCACTTTGAATTTGTGCATAGTTACACATGTCAAATCATAAAACTAGTGAACTCAAAATAATAATAATAATAATAATAATAAAAATAATAATAAATCAAAGAACCATTGAATGGCCTAAAAATTTTGAACATTTCATTTTTAATAAGTTATTTTTTTTTTAAAATGTAAGGATCATTCTTTTTAATTAAAAATTTTTGAAAAAACAAATAACTTATATGAAAATAATCAAACTCATTTCTATTTTTGTTTTTACTAAAAGATAGAGTAAAAAACAATTATATTATATGACTAATATGGACCTAACCTAATAAATAAAAGTAACTTCTGTCTCAAAGTTGAAGGGTCAATCCTCTACCATCACATATTATTGTGCTAAAAAAATGATAATATTATATTGAGAGCCTTTAATGCTTTCTTTCATTTTTTTTAAGCAAAGCCCTTATAATTTGTGTTGATGATCAAATTTCGCTAGGTAAATTACCTTCGCTCCACGTAATAATCGACAGTGAATTTGTTTGAGAGCGGGGGAAGACGTGGCCTGCAAGACGGAAAACCTGCACACCGGTGTGGTGCTAGCCACACCGATTCCGATGCTTAAGTCAGAAAACGGAAGTAGGAGGGCTAGAGAGTAAGAGAAGAGAGTAGAGAGTTCGGGTCCCCTTCTTCAGTGGCGAAGAGGGGTATAAATACTTGCTCATGCTCCTAGGGTTTTTAGGGATTCGGAGGCATTTCGGGACAAACCAGGCTGAACCGAGGCGGCCAGAGGCTGTGGGGACCAAGCCAAGTCGGATGGGCTCGCCCCGCGCGAGCGGGCCGAGCAGGGGGTCGGGCAAGCCCGACCCCTTCGGTCTTGGCCCGACACACTTGCCGGTTTCGCCTCTTTGGTCCATCTCCCAGCTCGATTTCTCTCCAGTTGTCTTCGTCAGCTCCTTGTATATCGGGGTGGTCCAAAATTGCCTATAACAATTTGTATGCAAAATTGTTTGCAAAATAGTTTTCAAATATAAATATTAAAACTTTCTCAACATCTTGTTCCTAAATTTTCAAAAACATATTCATTTTTCTCTAATATTTTTTTCTTCAAAAAAAAAAAAAAAAAAAATAGATGAATGAGTGGCACCTAATATAAGTATTAAAAAAAAAATCATTTTTGTGGGTCGCATGTATTTTAACATATTAATATCAACATATATTGAAGCTACATAAATTGTTTGATGCAAGTGATGAGTGAGTGGATATAATAGGTGACATAATAATAACAAAAACAATCAAAGTTGTTATTTTTTTTCCTTAAAGTTTAATGACCAAAATAGAGTAGTCAATATGAGCCTAGTTCAACTGACATAAAGTTGTACTGAGGACCAAGAGATCAGTGGTTCGATCTTCCACTCTCACATGTTGTAAAAAAGAAAAAAAAAAAACAAAATAGAGTAAACCCCAAAGTTGATAGAACAAATAGAATTTAAACACAATTTAAATTGACACAAGTGGTAATAAATTTTTAAGGCCCCATTTGATAACCATTTGATTTTTTGTTTTTGGTTTTTGGTTTTTAAGCTTATAAACACCCCTTCCAACCCTAAGTTTCTTTGGATTTTCGCCTACCTTCTTCTCATGCTTTAAAAAACAAAGCCAATTTTTGAAAACTAAAAAAAAAGTAGTTTTCGAAAACTTGTTTTTGTTTTTAGAATTTGGTTAGGAATTCAAGTATGTCTTTAACAAAAATGAAAACTATGGTGAGGAAATTTAAAGAAAACAAGCTTAATTTTCAAAAATAAAAAACCAAATGGTTATCAAACTGGGCCTAAAGAATGACTCACCAAATATATTTGTACTAAAAATTTGTTCTAAAAGATATAAAAGTAATTTGTTCTAAAAGATATAAAAGTAATTTGTAATCATTGATTCCCCACCAAGCCTTCTAACCTTTCTAACATTTAGAAGCTTACCAAACTATACACATTTTTAGGCAACTGAACTTTCGTATCGGCAATAATTGATATGAATTTATTGAATTTTTATTGAATCAACGTTATATCTTTTTTTCGATATACATAATTTATTGAATCAATATTACATCATCTATTCACATGATGAATAATATGATAACCATTCAAACTATCCATTTGATTTTTTTTTAATTGATTTCTTTTGAGGAAAATTTGAATTTCGTAGATATATTTTCTAAATATTTGTAAATAAATAATTTTATAATAGATTTTATAATATAGTATTTTTCTTTAAAAAAGAAAAACTTGTATGTGTAGATTTTTTTTTTCTTTTTTAAATATTTTTTTGAGAAAAAATAAATATCATTTAACAGAATCAACCACCAAAGTACCATTACAATAACTATCCAACCACCAAGGAATACACTCATTCCTTCTCCTCGCATCATCATCTTCCACAGGCGGAAGCAAAGAGCTGCCAAAAAACCACAGGAAATCCCTGTAATAATGGCCCTTGCCCTAGCGACAAAGTGGACTTCAGAATTGCTCAGGCGCGAGCATTTAGCAATGGAGAAAGATTCTCCAAGACCAAAATCAACGGTTGTGGACGAAATCAAGGACAATTCCGACAGATCAGTAGACTCACCATAGATGGCCCTCACCACTTCGCTCGCATCAGACTCTGCCAACAGTGACAGTTTTAGATCTTCGGGGAAGCCCGTGTTCCAATTCAAGTAAGCTCTAACCCCCTCCAGAATAGCAAAAGCTTCGAGATTTTTTATTCCCCAATTTCTTTGCATCCTCTTGCAGCCTATCCCAATCAGAGACCCTGAATAGTCACGGATCACCCAACCGACCCCACCCACTTTTCTGTCTTCAAACCACGTGGCGTCGGAATTCAACTTCCATGAACCTGAAGGAGGCGATCTCCAAGGAGGGTGACTCGCCTGGTTCTCCATTGGGGGCGAAGAATAGGTGACTTCGTTATTGATCAATAATTCTTCCATGTTAATAGCAATTGCTCGGATAATATTGTTGAGGTTTACCCTAAGCCCTGACTGTTTGTACTGATTTCTTGCCTTCCAAATGTTCCAAAATATGATCCCTACTATATCCAGCTCCTCACTGCTAAAAGTCTTTGCCATCCTCTCCCAAAAATCAACTGCTCTCTAACCATCGCTACACAAAGAAAGAAGGGAACAGGAAATAGGGATAAAATAGGCCCAAAGCTTTTTTGCAATCTTACACCTCCAAAGGACGTGTTCCACCGATTCCTTCGCATTCCTGCACAAAAGACAACACGAATTAGTATCAATTCCCTTCTTCTGAACGTTTTGGTCCATGGGCAAAGCGTTGTTTACAACTTTCCAAAGAAAAATTTTAGCTCTAGGATATATCTTTTTATTCCAAATTGCCTTCCAAAGTGAAGAAAGGCGAGAGCTATCCGCCCCAAAGGCTTTATCCCTGATGTTAATCCTCACTGCCAAGTTATAAGCACTCTTCACCGTGAATCGACCTTTAGGATCCTCGTGCCAGATAATCTCATCCCCATTTTTGTTGTTGATCCTAGGCATCTTAAGGATATCGTCAGCATCCACAGGAAGAAACCCCTCCGTCACAAGCTCTTCATTCCAAAGCCCCTGGCTGTCAAGTAGCTCGATAACTCTTTTTGCTTTTAGCTCCTCCATAGTCCACACTGGGATTTTATTGTTGCTCGCTCCAATCCATGGGTCTTGATCAATGTACACGTACTTGCCATCCCCAAGCCTCCTGATATGGATTCAATCAATAATCCATTGCATGTACCTGAAGGACCAATCACAAGGAGCAAGACAAAGAAGATACAAGAGGCTTTCACATTGCATGTTCAAAAGCTAGCAAATGCACAACAAGAGGCAAAGAATTTTGAACCCAAATTTTTGTATAATGTTAGTTTAGCAAGTCAAGAAGAGAATGGAGTCAAGATGGCACGGGGACGAAAAAAGTGTGCAGAATTTGTGAAGAGGTGACTGTCCAACATGCATCTCTTGGGATTCCATGATGTCAAAGCTTGTCAAACGTTGTCATTATGAGGAGTGCCTCCCATAGTAGATATTTAAGACAATTTAAAGCAATTCTATCTTTTTAGTTTTGAGATATGACTGCTCGTTTGACGTGCAATCAAGTTTTAAGTTCCTAGGTCTTATTTTCTACAATTTGCAATTAAGTGTATTTGAATGACTTTTGAGTTTCTTGGTCTATCCACGACCATTTGGCCTTTAAAATGACTTGTAATGCTCATGAAAAGACAAATTATGAATATTAAAAAGCTTTTGCTTATTCAACCCTTTGGTGTTGTCTTTTCTTTCAAATCTTGTTTTAGGTTTGATGTTCAATCGATTCATTGGATTAGTTTTGATCAATCTAATTTTGGAGTGAGTCGTCTTAGGATCTAGGAGTGACCATCATAGATTCTAAATTTGATCTAAGAGTGATTCATCTTCTAACTAAACTCTTGGTTGGAATCATTCGGTAAGTTAGTCTTATTTGTGTCCGTTTACAAGGATCCTAGAAGACCTCTAGCTTTGTAAACTTAAGCATATTGGGTGCTTATCATTTGGTATCAGAGCATTGGTCAACATCTGTTGGCTGACTTTAGAGGTGAAATATCTTTACTTTCTATGGGAAAGGAAGATAAAACATGTGTTTGATTGCAACACATTTAGTGAGAACAAGAAGATATAACTTGCCATTGCCGAATTTACCAACTATGCATCTGAATGGTATCATTATCTCCAGTCTGAGAGAAGGAGGAAAGAGGAGGATCCAATAGAAACTTGGGAAGAACTTAAAGAAGCCATGAGGAAAAGGTTTGTCCCAAAACATTATGAAAGAGATTTGAAAACTAAATTGCAAGCTTTGAGGCAAGGTACAAAAAGTGTTGCTGAATATTATCGAGAGATGGAGACTTTGATTGGAAGAGCGAAAATTCGAGAAGATGAGGAAGATACCATGTCTAGGTTCCTTGGAGGTTTGAATCAAGAAATTGCTCATCTGGTTGATAGAAATTCACCCCCTTACATGGAAGATATGTATCATTATGCTATCAAAATTGAAGATCAAATGAAGGAAGAAAAGAAGCGTTCAAAAAGGTATGTATCTAAAACTCACACCTTTTCAAGTTCTAGTACGTGGAACAAGGATGGTTTTGTGAATAGGAATGAATCGATGCAATCAAAGGGGAAATTAGTGGCTGCCAAAAGAGTGGAGTCCGAAAGCTCTAATACTAAGAAGGTTGAAGCTTCAAATGAGGTAAGGGAGAAGACTAGCTCTATTCAATGTTGGAAGTGCAAAGGGTTTGGACACATGAGCAAAGAATGTGTCAATAAAAGAGTCATAGTGGTAAGAAATGGCGTGATTGATTCGGAAGATTAATGTGAGGAAAATGATGCACAACTTGAGAAAGAATATGAAACACCCGATGACGAGTATATTGAAGAAGGTAATTCCATATCCTTGATTACAAGGCGGGTACTTAATGTGAAAATCAAGGAAGAGAAAGTTGAAGATCAAAGGGAAAACTTGTTTCACACAAGATCTTTGATTAAAGGAAGCCCATGTAGCTTGGTGATTGATAGTGGAAGTTGCACAAATGTGGTAAGTAGTTTTCTTGTAAAAAGGCTTCAACTTACTACTCATCCACATCCAAAACCATATAAACTTCAATGGTTGACAAACAAAGGAGAATTGAAGGTAAACTCCCAAGTTCTTATTTCTTTTACTTTGGGAAGATATAAGGATGAACTTTGTGATGTTGTACCTATGCATGCAGGAGATATTTTGTTAGGCCGACCTTGGCAATTTGATAGAGAAGTCACATATGATGGATTGTTGAACAAGTACACATTTACTTTGAATGGGAAGAAGTTTACTTTGCTGCCATTATCTCCATATGAAGTACATTGTGATCACTTGAAATTAGAGAAGAAAAGTAATACGACCCACCTTGTATTCGATACAGATGCAATGATCCAAAGCATCCATGTAGGAGACATGCGGGTGGGGGTATCCTATGCAATGAGTTTGCATAAGACCGGACCGCGAAATAGTAACCACTAGATGTAACTCTGTTAACTAGTTTAGGTTTCTATTTCAATAGGATGACCTAGGTAACTCAATCTCAATCCTGAGTCTGTTATGAACCCCTTTCAAGAGGGATTGTCCTTATATTTGTATGGGTGAGAGTGGCCAGTTCACCGACTCAATAAGCCTAGCATTTCACGGGCAAGACCGAATGGGGGCTGGGAACATAACATTACAAGATGGAATTCACTCCTTCCCCTATTGGGGTAAGTAGATGTGTGTTCCCTTAAGGGCTGATTGCGGGGTTTGAACAAAGACGCGTCGTCCTCTCCTGGCCCGAGAGGAACTCCTATTTAGTGGTTGGACCCTAAACAACTTGTTCATTAGAGAGATCAGCGGTACTTAAGGAACCAAATGTAACCCAGGGGTAGAACGGTAATTTGACCCAGCTGGTGTTACGAACACACATGAAGGATTGACTTACTGCATTGGTCGATATCCGTGGACATAGAAATATTCTACAGTGAGAAGAGTGCAGCTGTGGGTCTTTAGTGGAGTGACCCACAGTTAACGAATGTTGACTAACTTGGTTAATGAGTTTGGCCAATTAGTCTCATATCGTTGGAGCTTCTGATCTGTAGGTCCATTAGGTCCCACTGGTAGCTCGTAAAGAGATTTGAGGCAATTAAGTATAAATTGTAAATTGAAAGTGTTCAATTTATTTGGGGAATCATATAATGTATATTGATGCATTATAATATAAAGTTTATGAAACTTTATAATATAATTTTTGAATTAATTTCAAAAATTAATTCTTGAGAGAAAATATTTGAAAGAGTTCAAATAAATTTAATATGAATTGAATTCATATTAATTTTAATAAAATCCCTAAGATTAAATATATGATATTTAATTGGGTAATTAATTAATTATTTATTAAAATTAGAGACCTTTTCCTATTAGGAAAGAAAATATTTGAAAGAGTTTAAATAAATTTAATATGAATTTGATTCATATTAATTTTAATTTTAATAAAATCTCTAAGATTAAATATATGATATTTAATTGGGAAATTAATTAATTATGGAATTAATTAGTTATTTATTAAAATTAGAGACATTTTCCTATTAGGAAAAATGTCTTCCTTTTCCTATTAGGAAAAAGGTCTTGGCATTTACTATATATAGGACCCATGAGGTGGGGTGAAAGACATCTCATTCATTCTCTTACTCTCAGAGAATTCCCCTCAAGGCTTCCTCTAGACTCCCACCAGTCTTCTGCCTCTAGAAGTCTCAGAGTCATACCGGTGTAGCCATAGTGGTGGTGTTCACACTAGTTCGTGATTAATTCACAAGCAGTTGGTGAATTTAATCTGAGTCGTCAACGAGAGTAAGTAATTTGTTACTATATAAATTAGATTTAGATCTAATATTTTTGTACACTTAGCCTTAATATAAATCTAGAATAGTTCTAAGTTTATTGCCAATGTATTGGTATTTTAGATTAAATAAAATTAATTACGAATCGGTCCCAATCACTCTTCCGCTTTACGGAATTATGGAATTCCAATCCTTCAAAAATCAAGTGGGAAAAAAGAGTGATTTTGAGGAAAAAAGAAAGAATGTGAGTTTGGTTCTAAGAAAGGGGGAAGTGAGGAGTGTGTTGCTATCTCAAGCACCAAACTTTGTACTTATGTGCAAAGGAATGTGCTTAGTAATTGCACCTAACTCTAATGATGGTTTGCCTAGTGCTTTTAAGTCTCTTTTGCAGGAATTTAATGATATGTTTCCACATGAAGATGCACCTACAGGTTTACCTCCTCTAAGAGGGATTGAACATCAAATTGACTTCATTCCGGGTGAAACTCTTCCAAACATGGCTGCCTATAGGACCAATCCAACTGAGACTAAGGAGATCCAAAGGCAAGTGGAAGAACTCATGGATAAAGGATATATTAGAGAAAGCATGAGTCCATGCTCGGTTCCGGTGATTTTGGTACCCAAGAAAGATGGTACATGGAGGATGTGAGTTGATTGTCGAGCTATCAACAAAATAACAGTAAAGTATCGACATCCTATTCCTCGATTATATGACATGTTAGATGAATTACATGGTGCTATTTTGTTTTAAAAAATAGATCTTAAAAGTGGTTATCATCAAAATCGTATGCATGTAGGAGATGAATGGAAAACGGCTTTCAAAACGAAGTTTGGGCTTTATGAGTGGCTTGTTATGCCATTTGGCCTTACTAATGCACCAAGTACTTTTATGAGGCTCATGAATCATGTTTTGAGGGAATACATTGAAAAATTTGTGGTTGTATACTTTGATGATATCCTTGTTTACTCAAAGGGTTTGAATGATCATATTTTGCAAGTTAAGACAATTTTACTTAAACTTAGAGAAGAGAAGTTTTATGCCAACTTCAAAAAGTGTAGTTTTTGTCTAGAACAAGTCAACTTCCTAGGGTTCATTGTTGGAAAGGATGGAGTGAAAGTTTATGAAGAAAAGGTTAAGGTTATCCGAGAATGGCCAATCCCTACCAATGCATCCAAGGTAAGATCCTTTCATGGTTTGGCTAGATTCTATAGGAGATTTATTAAAGATTTCAGTAGCATAGCCTCACCATTAACTGAACTTGTGAAAAAGCATGTGAAATTTGAATAGAAAGAAAAACAAGAGAATGCATTCAATGAGTTCAAAGAAAAATTGACCAATGCACCTTGTCTTGCTTTACCTAACTTTGATAAATCTTTTGAGATTGAATGTGATGCAAGTGGGATAGGTATAGGGGTTGTTTTGATGCAGGAAAAACGACCTATCATGTTCTTTAGTGAAAAACTAAATGGAGCTCAACTCAAGTACCCAACTTATGACAAGGAGCTACATGCGCTTGTGAGGGCTTTGAAAGTTTGACAACATTACCTATGGCTAAAAGAGTTTGTTATCCAAACGAATCATGAAAGCTTGAAGCACCTTAAAGGTCAAACGAAGCTTAACAAGAGGCATGCGAAATGAGTGGAATTCATTGAGACATTTCCTTATGTCATCCATTACAAAAAAGGTAAGGACAATGTGGTGGCTGATGCATTATCAAGAAGGTATGCTTAATTCTCATCCCTTAATGCAAAATTTCTTGGTTTTAAACACATGATTGAGCTGTACAAAGTTGAGAAATATGAATTTTATGATGTGTATGCACAATGTGGCCTTTACACACCTTTAGATGTTCCTAGTGAACCATGGGTAGACATTACCATGGATTTTGTTCTAGGATTATCAAAGACTAGAAGACATCATGATAGTATTTTTGTGGTGGTTGATAGGTTTAGTAAGATGTCGCATTTCATTCCATGTAACAAAACTGATAATGCTACCAACATAGCTAATCTTTTCTTTAGGGAAGTGGTTAGATTGCATGGCATTCCCAAAACTATTGTTAGTGAAAGGGATGTTAAAATTTTAAGTCATTTTTGGAAGTTTTGTGGGGAAAATTGGGAACTAAGCTTCTATGTTCTACAACTTGTCACCCACAAACGGATGGGCAAACTGAGGTGGTTAATAGAACATTGGGGGCCTTGCTTAGGTCACTAATTTCTAAAAATCTTAAGTCTTTTCGGAAGAGACTCTACCTTTTGTGGAGTTTGCATACAATAGGGCGATTCATAGCACAACTCATTGTTCACCTTTTGAGGTTGTGTAGGACTTTAATCCTTTGACTTCTCTAGATTTATCACCTTTTCCGCCTAATATGTTTACTAGTGATGCAGCTTCTTCTATGGCCGAATACATCAAAACTTTGCACAAAGAAATCAAAGAAAGGATTGAAAAGAAGAATCAAAAGCTAGTCACTCGCAAGAACCAAGGAAGAAAGGAATTGATTTTTAAACCGGGTGATTGGGTTTGGGTTCATCTACGAAAGGAAAGGTTTCCAGATCAAAGGAAGTCTAAACTTCAAAAAGGGGAGATGGTCCTTTTCAAGTGCTTGAACGGATCAATTGCATACAAATTAGATCTACGAGGCGAGTACAATGTAAGTTCTACTTTTAATGTGGTTGACTTGACCCCTTTTGATGTAGGAAATGAAGACCTTGATTTGACGACAAATCTTTTTAAAGAAAGGGGGGATGATATGGATTCAATCAATAATCCATTGCATGTACCTGAAGGACCAATCACAAGGAGCAAGGCAAATAAGATACAAGAGGCTTTCACATTACATGTTCAAAAGCTAATGCACAACAAGAGGCAAAGAATTTTGAACCCAAATTTTTGTATAATGTTAGTTCAGCAAGTCAAGAAGAGAGCAGAGTTAAGATGGCACAGGAAAAGTCGTGTATTTTGGAAGATGGCACGGGGGACGAAAAAAATGTGCAGAACTTGTGAAGAGGTGGTTGTCCAGCATGCATCTCTTGGGATTTCGTGATGTCAAAGCTTGTCAAATGTTGTCATTATGAGGAGCGCCTCCCATAGTAGATATTTAAGACAATTTAAAGCAATTCTATCTTTTTAGTTTTGAGATATGGCTGCTCGTTTGACGTGCAATCAAGTTTTAAGTTCCAAGGTCTTATTTTCTACAATTTGCAATTAAGTGTATTTGAATGACTTTTGAGTTTCTTGGTCTATCCACGACCATTTGGCCTTTAAAATGGCTTGTAATACTCATGAAAAGACAGATTATGAATATTAAAAAGCTTTTGCTTATTCAACCCTTTGGTGTTGTCTTTTCTTTCAAATCTTGTTTTAGATTTGATGTTCAATCAATTCATTGGATTAGTTTTGATCAATCTAATTCTGGAGTGTGTCGTCTTAGAATCTACTGACCATCATAGATTCTAAGTTTGATCTAAGAGTGATTCATCTTCTAACTAAACTCTTGGTTGGAATCATTCGGTAAGTTAGTCTTATTTGTGTCCGTTTACAAGGATCCTAGAAGGACCTCTAGCTTTGTAAACTTAAGCATATTGGGCACTTATCACCTCCATTTCATCCCTTCTTTAGACAACTCCCTTCCCCAAAGGATGCTTCTCCAGGTGGCAGATGGATTAGATCCTAACCCAGGATCTTTTTTAAATATTTGTATGCAATCCCCACTTTTTCTAATTTCATCCAAACCATTTCTAACTTTATGATTGTGCACATTCCTATATTTAGGATTCGTTTGATAACACTTTTTTTTTTCTTTTTTCTTATTTTTTGTTTTTATGTTTCTGGATTCTTATTTTTTTTAGAACAGAAACAAAAATATGTTGGATAGTTAATTATGTTTCTTGTTTTTTCAATAAAAGAAACAAAACGTAAATGTGTTTGATAGTTGTTTTTTGTTTTAGATGAAATAAAATGGTTAAATTATAAGTCCAGTCTCAAAATTTTTAGTGGTTCCTGAATTTAAAAAGTGTCTAAAGGTTCTTGATGTAACACTCGGGAATAGGAGGGGTACATGAATGAATCGATATCACATCCGAATGAGAGAGATCCTAAGGACATTAAAGTATGATCAAGAAAAGCTGAAAAAAATTGATAGATACCACCTATACAAACAAGGCACACGTTCCTTTTCGGTGGCTCAATCACAGGAACTATGAAGTTAAGCGTGCTTGGCTTGGAGAAGTTCTATGTTGGGTGATCTCTTGGGATTTTTCCTAGGAAGCATGTGAGTGAGGACAAAACATGCTAAAAGGACCCCGTGTTGGTTTGTGGGGACAATCTTCACTTTTAGAAGTAGTTTCAGACAAGTATGGTAGCGTGGCCAGGTTGCTATATAGGCTAAACTTACATTCAATTTTCCATCAAACATTCCATCATCTTGTTTACTCGAAAAAGTATAAAAGAAGAAATAAAAGGCGAGATTAAAATGAATATAGGTTATCTTCTTTTCATTAACGTGTGTATCATTGTGAAGTACTATTAAGGACTATGGCAGTCAACAATTCATGGGAAAACATAAGGGGAAGAGCAAATTTGAGGGTTTTGTTTCCCCCAAATGATTGGTCTAACATTCGTACATTGGGAGGTAATAGGGCCTTTCAATCCATTGTAAGTGAGATCAATGTTGGCTAATTTTACTTTGTCACATGGCAGGACACTGCTGCAAACAAGTTTGATTGCTATTGGAGTTGCAGAACTTCCTCTAATGTTCTTGAAGCTCACTTTACTAATCTTAATTTTTGACGGAATCTGACAATTAAAAAGAAACACCAAGAATAAAAAAAAAAAGTTTATTTGTGAAGTTGATAAGAAAAATTTCAATAAGAACTTTGGAAATGTTGTCAATACCTGTCGATTGCACTGATTCCATGGACAATACTCTTGGTCTATGAGAATAGAGTTGCTAACATTGATCATTATAATGTCCGAAAAATGCATATTGGTGGCAGTGCCGGTAGTAGGAGAAGCTGGCCATGTTTTGATTCTAACACCGTTAGTGGTGTTTATTATGGTACAATTCTTTACTACAACGCCTTTAACAGGTTCTTCATTAGTGTATTTCCCAAGACTTCCAATGTTTATGCCATGTCCTGGCCCGCATGTCACGTTGGTGACTTTGATTCGTTTGCTTCCATCTCCAAGGGAAATGCAATCATCTCCAGTTGCGATTTGGGACTTTGTGATTGTGATCCCATTTGATCGACCAATGTGTATGCCATCCGTGTTGGGACTATTTTCTGGTGCAATTATGTTAACACCAGTGAATGTGAGGTTGTTGCAGCCTAGGACGTTGACATGGAAGTTCTTCCTATCGAGAGATGTAATTCTCTTTATAGTTGAATGTGTAATGAAGTCGAACCTTAAGCTCTGTACATGGCATAGGCAAACAAAATTTTAGGGAGGGAAAAAGTCAAGAGTTCTAACTTTTATATATAAAGACAATAAATTAGAAAGAAAATTTTAAAATCTTAAATTTTTTGTACAATTTTTTTAATGCTAAAAATTTAATTCAAAACTTGGTTGCTTAAAGATTATCCTAGAAAATGCAAAACATCTACCAAAATGTAAAAGTTAAAATAATAGAAAAGAAGAAGAACATCTGATAAACCCTTTCAAAATCAACAAGATGCATGAGATTGAAAAGGAAAACCAAAGACATCGAGCTTACGATGGGGAGGTCAACACAGTCTATATTTTTGTGGCAATCATTCTTTTCCCAACCTTTCTTTCCTTGTCCATCAAAAATTCCTCTACCTACTAATGTCAATCTATCAACATATGCGAAAGTAATCCAACTATCTCCATGAGGGTGTGTTGGAGCCTGCAATGTTCCTCGCAATCGAAATTCAATTGGACTCTTACAAGGGCCTTTAAACTTGGAAGCTCTCGGCAAGGAGAAGCTTCAATGGGTAAGATTTATGAACCTTCAACGAACCATTCTCTATCTTGCAGGCACAAGCCCGTTGTTACTTACAGTGCAAGAAATAGGAGCCTTAAGAAAAAATGTGTTTGAAAGGCCACTAGAGACTAATCCCCTCAAAACCGCAAGGATGCCTCCGGACGTATTCGAAGGAATAATTCGCCAAGTTGTGGCAAAGGCCCTTGAGATTGCTAAGGGATACTGTTTGCTCACCGCATGTGCACAGGTCGTCACAAGTAATATAAAACGGTAGGTAATACTGAGTATCGAATCCACGGGGAGGCGAAGCGAAAATTAAGTGAAGCAAAGATTCCTTGAGCACTAAAAATACTTGGGATAAATAATATCCAGGGACCAACACATGAAATTTAAGAGGATTTTAAAATTAAAGCAATAAAAGAAATCAATTTGATCAATCGAGAAAAATAAAATATGGAGAAAGAGTTTTTAATGGGAAGAGGGGTCTTGAAAATCAATTATTAGCTAAACATTTATTATAATTATCCTATCTCATTGCCCAACTAATTATAATCCTAGAATCTTTGTTAATCACATAGGTTCTCCTGTCGGTCTCCCCTATTTGTAATTTATTCATTTTAACAACCTAAGTGTCCTTAGCGCCATTAAAAATCATTAATTATTTCACACTGATTCATTTTAGGAATCTAAGTTTAATCAACTAATCCCGTTGTCACGACGAGAAATTAAACTAGTTGCATGGATTACGATCTATCCTAATTTCTCTCCGTCGAGTTTCCATTAAGAATCAGATGAATACACAATTGACCAGATTGCATATACCATTAAGCACATCCATACAAATAATTAGGAAAAAGGGCAAGAGACAGATAATTATAAAAATATTTTGACTATAATTTCATTTCAAGACCCCAAAATTGGGGTTTAGCTATACATTGCTAAAGTATCTACAAAATTTTCAATGGAAAGCATAATTAAGAGCATAATAAAAGGAAAAGAATTGACCGTCGAAAACCCCTTCGCTGACGCTTGGAGTTCCTCCGAACACTCCTTGAGCCTCCTAGGATGCTCCCCAAAATTCCCTAAAAGTTTCCCACTAAAGAAACTCTCAAAAAGGCTAGAAAGCCTTGAGAAAGGATCCCAAAGGAGCAAAGAAAGCAAGAAAGGAATGGAAGAATATGATGATTAATGGTAAAATGAGGCACCAAGGGGCGCCTTATATAGGCTCGAAAAGGGGGTAGCGTCGCGACGCTATTTGGCACAGCGTCGCGACGCTGTGACTTCATCGACATGCCGACCAAGAAATGGACAGCGTCGCGACGCTGTCCTTACAGCGTCTCGACGCTAGGCGATTTCCCGAATTTTCAGCTATGGATTTGGGCTTCAATTTGGGCCTCTCCACATTTCTTTTTGGACTTTTTTCTTCATGGTTGACCTCTTTTGACTCCAATTGACCCAAGAATTGAAATTGGGCTTGAATGGCTTTATTTTGGGCATTTTTTTCACCAATTTCCATAGTTTGCTCCTAGAGACCAAATAAAAAAATATACCAAATATTTTCAATAAAAACACAATTTAAAGCTCTAAAAAGCCTAATAAATTGGGACTAAAATAGCGACATTTTGGCTCGCTATCAGATACAAGGTTGTATAGGATGCTTTAAAAGAAATTGAAGCAGGGAGCGAGATGGAAAATCAGAAAATGGCTGAGGAAGACGAGTTTGCAAAGGTAAGAGATGAAAAAGAAAGAGAAAAGAATGAGAGAAGAAGAGAAAGAGGCCGAGAGGGCCTGGGAAGCTGAGGAAGAGAGTAAATATGAGGAAAACCTCAGGAGGGCAGCCATGGAATTGCAACTCCTTGAGGAAGAGAAAAAGAGAAGGAAGAAGTAAAAGAAGATGAAAAAAGAAGGAAAGAAGCTGAAGTCCTTGCAGCTTTTGAGCCACTTAACAAGGCTCAAAGTGAGGCTGAAGAGTTGTAAGGAAGGGTAGAAGAAGAGACCCAACAGGGGCCAACTGAAGAAAATTTAGAAAAAGAAAAAGAAAGAAAAGTGGAGAATGAAGGTCAGAATGCGACCGCATCTTGGCCGCATTCTGAGGAAAGCCTAGTCGAGGCCACCATTGATCAGCCAAGTGAAGAGGTCTTTGAACCTCTATTTACAAATGACCCACCAGCAGCTGATAGCACCTCTTCGGGAGAGAAGAGGGTTGAAGAGGAAAAAGAAGACGAAGAGGCCGAGACCTCCAGTGATTCTGATTCTGACACAAAATCTGATTCAGAGATTAGGGAGCTAGATGGCGATCAAGTCCCTATCTCTACCGCGTTGAGAAGAAAGAGAAAGAGAGAAATAAAGGCTGAGAGGAGGACAAAGAACAAGAATGACCCAATTTTTGCCAAGAGGTCGAGGACAAGGTCCATGGACGCCTCTCATGCAGTTCCTCCTATCATCTCACCCGCCAAGCCAAAGGGCAAATCACCCAAGGCCGCATCTCCCAAAAATCCATTTCCTGAGGTATTTAGAGATGTTAATTTTCAGGAACGGATGGAGATCATGAAGAAAAGAGATTTCCTCAATGAAAAAGGATTCTCTAACAGAGCAGGAGCACTGCAGAGTTCTTAAGCAGGATCATATCTCAACACAAGTGGCATGAGTTCTGTGCTCACCCTCAGGAGGCTGTTGTACCTTTAGTTCGTGAATTTTACGTCGGTCTGAGGGAGGAAAGTATTAGCATGGTGGTGGTGAGGGGGAAGATGGTCAGTTTCTCCTCAGTCGATATTAACAGGGTGTATAGGATCAAGGCACCCTTGAACCCAAGAGGGAATGACGTTATTAGGAACCCTTCGGCCAAGCAAATGAAGGAAGCTCTGAAACTTGTGGCCAACAAGGGGGTTCAGTGGAAAGAATCACAAACGAAAGTAAAGTCTTTAGTGCCAAGCGATCTAAAGCCAAAATCGGCAGTTTGGCTTCACTTCATCAAAAACCGCTTGATGCCAACCACCCATGACAGGGATGAGATCAACGTGGGGAGCATTATCAGGGATGAGATTTTAGCCTGTGGGAGAAAGCGATCAGACAAGCTTTTCTTTGGATCACTCATCACCCAGCTTTGCTAAAGGGTGAAGATCGTTCCGGGCAAGAACGAGGAGCGTCACTTCTTCAAGCCGACCATTGACCTTTCCTTGATCGGGAAGCTCCAACAGAATAGTATCCAGAGGAAAGACAAAGCCTCTACATCTCAGGCTACTCCTCCAGCAGGGTCGAACGTAGCCTCTCCATCCCAGCAAACTCCTTTTACAGGGCCTTCACCAGCATCGGAAGCCCTAGGCATGGTCTACTGTCGGTTAGATCAAATCAGGGAGAACCGGAAGACATGTTGGGTATATGCAAAGGAGAGGGATGAAGCTATTAAAGAGTTATATCTCTCTATCGCCCCAAACATTGCTCTAGTCTTTCCCAATTTCCCTCAGTCGCTGCTGCCCCAAGAAAAAGAGGATTCTGATGAAGAAGAAGATGAAGAGAATGATGAGAAAGAGAGTTCCTCGGACGAGGAATAGCGGAGTTTTCTGACCCCTTTTGACTGAAATTTTTGTGAATAATGTTGTTTCTGTTTTTTGTGTTTGCTGTTTTTTAGTTTTAGCATGTTTTAAATTCTGTTTTTAGTGTTTAGTTGCTGTTTTTGCTTGTTTTAAATGTTTAGTTGTTAATAGTTTTGATCATAGGATAGTTTAGATAGTTTGTAGATAGTTTAGGATAGATAAACGTGGGTTTTTAGATCTTTTCTTGAAAAATCTACTTGTTGTTTTTTGAGCTTAACCTATGAACCTTTTGGAAAAAAAAAAATCAACTTTAGAGAATAAATGGTTTTAAAATGTTTTGGAAGAAAAACATGTTTTCAAAGGAGTTTTCTTATGATGAAAACTAGAGCTTTGTTCTATCTCAAAAGTGCCACCGTCTTAATTGAGTTGTTTTCTAGTCATAGGCTTTCCATTTGTCTTTTTCTTTACAAAATTTTCTTAGAATCTAAACTTCCTCGTGTTTAACCTTTCTAACACTCTAGGAGAGTTTAGCCTTGATGTTTTGAAAACAAAAAGCCTCATGTTAAGCCCATGCCTAAAAAACAAGCCAATGAGGACATTGTCTACCTTTAAGTTTGGGGGGGGGGGGTGCTTTATGCTTACTATGTAAATATCTTTTGTAAATTTGTACTGCTAGAAAACAATATGTGCTCAGTATATATATAAAAAAAAGGAAAAAAAAAGAGAAAAAGAATAGAGAGTTGCTCCTCCTTCCTAGGGTTTACTGAGTAACCAGGAGCATTCATGACACCCATGGTTTGCCACTACATGAAAGGTTTACCTAGGGAAGTGAGTATCACTCCGAGTTTGTGAACTTTGATCGTAGCTAGATATCTTCACCATAAAGTGTCGATAAGCTAGAACGAAGGTATAGATGACATCAAGGATGCTCTTGGGAGAAAAAGAAGTTGAATAAAAAGAGCACCGACAGTCAAATAAGTTTGGGGGAGATGGAAAAGGTCTAGTAATTTATATATGCTTTTGTTTTCTGATGACATGCATAAATGTCATCATTTTCCTTTTAATTTTAGCTAGTTTTGTGCATGAATTGTGTACTTTAATGCTATTTTATGTTTACATTTTAGAAAACCGAGCCAAGGAAGCAAAACTAGAATTTTGAGAGATTTTGGAGGATTTTGGAGGCTTTTTGGAGCAATTTGAAGAATTACATTGAAAGATCCAAGTCCAAAACCCCAAGAAGGATGAGTTAGAAGCCCAAATTCATGAATTCCAAGCCTTAAATTTTCAAGTTGGGTCAAGAAAAGAGCCCAAAATCCATTACATGAAGCATTTGGGCCAAAAGAAAGTTTGAGGCCCAAAAATTGAGTCAAAATCAGGCCTTTCTAGAAGATTCAGGGCCTAGCGTCGAGACGCTAAGCCATGAGCGTCCCGACGCTAGGCTGCTATGCGAAAATATCCAGAAAGGGGGTAGCGTCGCGACGCTGTCCATGTAGCGTTGCGACGCTACGACGTCTTGGAGCCCAAGAAAAAATGACGTTAGAGCGTCACGACGCTACGCCTGCTGGGAGCCTATAAAAGGAGCCTTTTGCAACCAAGTTTTGTGTGCCAATTTGTGGGTTTTCACCCCATTCTAGAATCCACACTAAAATTGGGGATTTTTGAGAGAGTTTTGGAGCTTTGTTGAAGATCTTTGGAGCTCGGGATCGAAGGAGGTCAGCGTGGGATCGAGGAGATCGACACTTTTATGAGCATATCTCTTCCCTTTTTCTTTATGTTTTAGTTTCTAGAATTGTTGTGACTAGGAATTATTGAATTTTAGTGATTATCAGTAGTAAATTCCTAACTTCTATGAGATTGATTTAGATGTTGAACCTCTGCTTGATTAATGAATTGATTTGGTTTAATTATCATTATTGTTCATTTGTGCATTTTGTCCTTAATGCTTTTAATCGACTGAGAGAAGCTTAGGCTAGAACTGATTGCATGACTGACGATTATTTACCCGGGTGACACGGGATTGACTAAATAACGTTAGAGGTTGTATTGAAGAGTCGTAATGTCATGCTAAGTAAATAAAGAAGAGACCAAAAGGAGATTATTTACTGAAAGGTATGAGATAGGAGGAGACTGACATGAGAGTCCTTGTCATTAGGCTTCTAGACTTATGAATCAAATGATTAGTTAATCCAAGTTAGTTAATTGATTATGCATTAAAGGTCCAATTGATGAAATCAACCACTCTAGAATTATCCCTCCAAATTGTGTGTCCATTTATCTTTTGCTTTCTAGATTAGCTTTTAGTTTATTCTTTTCGGCATTAGATTTTGTTCTCTAAATAAAGCTAAGCAAGACTATTTGCGGTAATTAATTGAATAAATCCAATCCCTGTTGAGATGATACTCTATACTCAAAATCACTATATTACTTGTGACGACCCGTATGCTTGCGGTGTAAAAATCGTGCGAACATTTTCCTAAAGATTGTTTTCATAACCTAAAAGGACTACACTAGGCTCTATGAGTAGAAGTTAGGTAGTTTAAGCATGTTGGTTGGGATGGATTAGAGAGAGTTTTGCTTTGAAAAAGAACAATAGAAATCTTCATGCCTAGGAAACTCAGACGTTGTGACTGGCACTAGAGTAGAACCCTCTCCTGAAAGGCATACTTTTTAGAAAAATATCTTGAAAAACAGGTTTACTTGATTCCATGTAACTTGATTTGAAATGAAAAGTTGATACTAGTACCATGATTCATTACTATGCATGAACTCTAACGTTTTGGTTTGCAATTAATATTGAGCTCTCACGTTCTGGTTGGCAATTAAAAAGTTGATCTCTAACATTTTGATTGGCAATTGCTTGAGGACAAGCAATGAGTTAAGTTTGGGGGTATGATAAGGGTTAAAAATATACCTATTTTACCCTTATATTTAGCTCATTTCTTGGTCAAATATTGAGTGTTTAGGTCATTTTTACTATTTTCGAGCTCAAAATATGTTAATTTGATAAGTTAGGGTGTTGAGAATCACTTTTGTCAAATTGTACTCATTTATGCTTAAAAATACTTGATTTTAAGCGAATTTGACTTAGTTTGTTGTTGTGCAGAAAAACAGAGGAAAAGCTGGAATTTCCCAGAAATGGAACCGCATTTCTGGGAAGGCAAAATTGAAATGCGACCACATTTCTGGAAAATCAGAGGTCGTTCCGAGTCGCGCGTGGGTCGTTGTTGACGAATCTTCTTCACACCTAACCGGTTGTTTTGTCCTGGAAACTGACTGGGCAACCTTCCAGCACCTATTTCGCAGCTCCTCAACCAATTTCTACACTATATAAGCTCAGGATTCGAAGTCAAATTCAAGCAGAACTCACTTGGAAGAAAAGGATGGTGACAGAACCCTAGCTCGACGCCAATGAGTAGGGATGCCCGAGGTCCTTCTTAGATGACCAAATTCTAACCTAAGAGAGAGTTAGACATCAAACCTTGTGGTTTGTAGAGAGTTTCACCCATTCCCACTTGTAAAAGCGAGAGCGTGGAGTGTCTTAGCGAACTCTTGAAGGATTGAGTAAATAGAAAAACCCATAATATTTAGCTATCTCCTTTATTTCCAGCTCTTGAATCTTTTCATTATTCTGTATTATTTACATTCTTATTTCAATAACAATGTGTTCATTTGCTTTTTACCCCATCATGAGTAGCTAAATCCCGTTGAGGGGTTCAATGTGGTGAATTCTCTTATGGTTTAATTGCTTGAAAGTGTTTTATTTGCTTAAGTTGTGTTTAATGCATGTCATTCTTTATTGATTGTCACTCTAATCTTGTTGAGTTTAACTTGATCATTTAGACTTTGCATGCTATGTGAGTTTGATCTCAAAAGGGACAAACGATATTGGTTCTCATAAAGGTCTTATAGGAGAAAAAGCTCGAAAAAGATTGTTCGGCGGTATAGGGCAAGCTGCCTAAGGCACCCTATATCGACTATAGGGTTATAGGTTGCATTCGTGAACTATCTATGTCGGAGTCGAGTCACAAGAATGTGCATAACGGTACTTGCTTAGCCTTCTAACGGTTTTTGGGAACAAGGGCCATATAGAAGTTAAATCTGACCCAATGCATTAAATACACTTAAGTTAAGTATTGCATGAGTATGGTTGTTACCTTAGGGATGAATCCATGTTGAACACCTCGTTTTTTTATTATTGTTATTCTTTGTTATTTATTTGCATGTTTTATTTATCTTTTCAAAAACCCAATCAATCAACTTATTTTCTTTGGTTACCCTTTTCAAAAGAGATCGTTTGAGCGGTTTCTTATTCAAATCTGAATTTCCAGTTTAGTCCTCGTGGGATCGATACCCTTGGAGCACTTCTATGGTTTTTTATTACTACATGCGACAGTGTATACTTGTACTTAAGTGTTAGCTGAATTATTCTTTATATTTCATTTATCATCTTATCTCACATCCATCTATTCTGCTGACAACGCACTAGTTAGTCTCATTTGTTTCTGCTCTCTCTCTCGCTTCTCTCCCTCGATCTCTCGCCCCTCTCTCTCTCGTCTGCAGCCACCACAAGCCGCCGCCGCCGCTCTCGGTATCGTCCGCCGCCGCCACTGTCTGTAGCAAAATCGTCTGTCGCCGCCGTTCGAAATTCCAGCCTAGTCTTTTAAAGATTGATTGGGTAAGGATTGGTTGGATCTTTGGTCTTAATATTCTCTGTTTAAATTGAACTGAATGTTAGATTATGGACAGGTGGTTTGAGTTGAGCTAAGACTTTTGTGGTGAACCGATTTAATTTAAAGGTGGTGCGAAAATCTTCCCAAAATCTCGATTGGGTAAGAAACTCGGGTCTTAAACTTCTATATCTTTACTCTTGGTGGACTGCTTCAGGACCTAATTTATTGTTAAATTATTAGGAATTGTGGATTACTAGGAAAACCTGTGGGTCAAGTTGTTTCATTATGTATTGAGCTTTAAAGGTAAGTAACTTGCTGAATTAAACTCGAATTAAGCATTGATATGACTGTTGTGCTTCTGTCATGAGACTGTGTATATGATTTTTGGGTTGAGACTGAGATGATATGATGCTTTTGTTTTCAAGAATATGGCTGCTGCGTATTTGTGTTGCGTGATAGAAGCGAGTGCATGACTGTTATATTTTATGGTTGACTAGCAATCTATGTGGACAGTGAGAAGTGGTGGTTTCTTTGTTCTGAAGTGTGGAATGTCTACTACGTTTTCTGTAAATGACCTAGTTGGGATGGTACATACTGGTCTAGCTTGTTAGTAAATTTTGAGAGAATGAATCCCATCAGTTAGGTTGCAGTTAGGATTAACCTGTGTGCTAAGAGGCCTTAAAGGGAAAAGGAGTAAGAAAGGGAAAAGAATAGGCTAGTTACTCTAGTAGGGGGCCGTGTCAATTAAACACCTAGGACTGAGATGTATTAGACTGAAATGAGGAGCTAAATGGGCAGAACTTGACTTTGCAGACTAGGTGCCATTTACTAACTGTGGAAGTTAATTTCTGACTTAAAACCCATGGACGCCCCACCAGTGAAATGGTAGTTAAAGCGCTATGCGCACATTAGTGCCTTGATGGGTGAGACTTGGCTCCACTGACTAGATGCCTTCTACTATCAGTAGGAGTAAAGATCTCCCAAAATACCCACATGTGCACCTTCAGTGAGTTGGCAAACTTATAATAGGTAAATTAATTGATCACTAGACCCATACTACAGAATGAAATGGAATGGAACGAGATGACATAACCTTTAGGCCCTTAGCCCAAATAACCTCTTTATACCTTGGTTGTTGCACGTCTAGTAGCATTGTTACTTACTGAGTATTTTGAAATACTCATTCTTTTCCCTAACATGCGAATGCAGGTAAAGGCAAGGGTGTATAGAATGCGTGACAAAATGATGTTGTTGAGCCATGGATTTTCGTAGGATGGACTTCCGCCTTTTTTTCATGTATTCGAAACTTGTTCTTGATTTTCACCTTGTTGTGTTTGCTTTTAGTACTGATTCCACTTTAGAGGTTTTTCATTGTAAAGGTTACAAATTTTGGTTGTTTCTGTTTTAACTGGGATCACAGGCTGAAAAGTGTCGTTGGTTTTCTAAGCATGTTTTTCTCTAAACGTTGTTTCATCGTATTCTTTAAAAGTAAAAATGAGATGCATGTGGTAATGGCCCTAGGATTTAGACATGAAATGTAGGGTCATTACATAACATGAGGCTATTGTCTTTCAAAACATCAAGGCTAAACTCTCCTAGTGTCTTCCATCTAGTCTAGCTGACGGAAGGCGAATGCAAGGGCCTCTGATGATGGTGTAGGCCATGAAATAGGAGTATGCTCAGGAGATGAAGCAAGTGTCAGCCCTAATGGTGGAGTAGCTTGGGAAGTGGAAGTCTTGTCCTTTCTTTGGGCATTGTTCTGTTGAAGCTTCCCGATCAGAGGTAGGTCAATGGTTGGCTTGAAAAAGTGTCGTTCCTCATCTTTCCTAGGAACTATCTTCACCCTCTGACATATCTGGGTGATCAGTGACCCAAAGATAAGCTTCTCTGCTCCCAATGTTTATGCTCCCAATGTTTATCTCCAACCCCTTCATGATGCTGTAAAGAAGCATAACCCTCTCTACTGAAATGGTACTGTCGTGGGTTGTGGGCATCAGTCTGTTCATGATAAAGTGAAGCCATACTATTGATTCTAGCTTGAGATCACTAGGCACTAATGTCTTTACTTTTGTTTGAGACTCCTTTAGTTGAACTCCCTTGTTGGCCACTGATAACTGCCAAAAAGGTAGTTATTTAGGCCTCATTTATATAAGGATTTGCGTGTCTTTAATGCTTAATAGGGTTGGTTTTAGAGAGATATTACATGATTTAACCCATTTGGAAGAATGGAAGCTTTGGAAATCACTTTGTGCAGATTATGCTGCTGAGCGACTGGAGGGAGCAAATTCTATGCTGCAGCAAAACTGGGAACAGAAACTGCCACATCACAGCTCGTTAGCCAACTTCATGAACCGACTTCTGTTGAGTTATTTTCGGGATAAAGGAGCAAGGAGAGCCTTACACGTGTCCTAGTTGACCTAATTCAAGCCTCCTATCCCTCCATAAAAGGAAGTAGTCGCCCAAGTCAAAGTCATTCCATGTTTTCCCTTGGAAGCCGAATAGTATAGGGAAATTGAAGATTATGAAGAACACCATTATCCGCAAGCTGATTAGGGAGTTTACTTTCTTCATTAACTTGTGGTTGTGGACATGCATACTCAGATTGTAATTTGTATTCCTATGCCTATTATGAACTAAGTAGCTTAGGGTGTTGGTTAGGAATAATGTGATTACTTTGCTTCATCTCTAGTAATAAATTGGCTATCGCATTTTGGTTAATTGTTGTGCTTATTCTTATTTTATGCCCGCCAGGTCAGCCGGTATGGATAGCTCTCTCTAGTTTCAGGGATGATTTAGAGAGTGTGTGGCAATTATCCACACTACGATCATTGTGTATTGGTGAACGCCAGTGACTGAGCTAGGGATAGCCAGTTGCCTAGTGCTTAATCGGCCGCTCTTCATTGGGTTTGAAACATATCCCAAAAGATCCGGAGTTCCGAGAGGAATCCGCTAATAATACTGCGAGAAATGCATGATCAATAATATTGCTAGAGCATATCTTAAAACAATCACTAAAGCCTAACCAGCGTCTGTCTTTAATCTGTCTATCTATTTGTTTATTCATTGTTCTGTCATTTATTTTGCTTCAGCATAATTCCGATAAAACCCAACATCTTGATTATCTTCGAAACCATTAGAAAGTTATACAAAATAGATAAAGTGGAAACTCATTCAGACCTTGGATTGATAATATTACTTGCTGCAGACTGTGTATACTTGCACAGGAATTCTAGAGTATTTTATATCATATTTTTACTCACTCTAGGAACCCAACAAGTTTTTGGCGCCGTTGCCGGGGACTTGAATAAGTTTTTATCTGATCTGTTTTGTGTATGTGTTTTAGTGGTTTGGTGCTAGAACTTTTTTATTGTTTCTTTTGTTTTTGCAGGTGTGATTTTGGTGCATGAGCGATCTGCCTAGGGTACGGTTTGAGCTTGATCCAGAAATTGAAAGGACATTTAGGAGCAGAAGGAGGGAGCAGCGCAAAAACCAGATGGAGAACGCCCCGCAACTTCCGCAGGTTCCTGAAGGTCCAGCAGGAGTGAACCCCCAGCAGAATCCGTTGCAGCAGCAAAACCCACTGTTTGAGCAAAATGAGCAGCGAAATAATCAGGCTGAGAATCCTATCTTGATAGCGAACGATAGGACCAGAGCCATTCGAGCGTATGTTGTCTCGATGTTTAATGAGTTGAATCCAGGGATTGCACGTCCCCAAATCCAAGCGGCAAATTTTGAAATGAAACCGGTAATGTTTCAGATGTTTCAAACCGTGGGGCAATTCCATGGTTTGTCATCTGAAGACCCTCATTTACATCTTAAGTCTTTTCTAGGAGTTAGTGATTCTTTTGTAATTCAAGGAGTGCCTAGAGATGCTCTTAGATTAACTTTGTTCCCGTATTCTCTTAGAGATGGAGCAAAGTCATGGTTAAACTCTTTTGCTCCAGGATCAATTAGGACGTGGGATGAGTTAGCTGAAAATTTTTTGAGTAAATATTTCCCACCTAATAGAAATGCGAAATTAAGGAGTGAAATAAGGACGTGGGAGTTTACTTTCTTCATTAACTTGTGGTTGTGGACATGCATACTCAGATTGTAATTTGTATTCCTATGCCTATAATGAACTAAGTAGCTTAGGGTGTTGGTTAGGAATAATGTGATTACTGTGCTTCATCTCTAGTAATAAATTGGCTATCGCATTTTGGTTAATTGTTGTGCTTATTCTTATTTTATGCCCGCCTGGTCAGCCGGTATGGATAGCTCTCTCTAGTTTCAGGGATGATTTAGAGAGTGTGTGGCAATTATCCACACTACGATCATTGTGTATTGGTGAACGCCAGTGACTGAGCTAGGGATAGCCAGTTGCCTAGTGCTTAATCGGCCGCTCTTCATTGGGTTTGAAACATATCCCAAAAGATCCGGAGTTCCGAGAGGAATCCGCTAATAATACTGCGAGAAGTGCATGATCAATAATATTGCTAGAGCATATCTTAAAACAATCACTAAAGCCTAACCAGCGCCTGTCTTTAATCTGTCTGTCTATTTGTTTACTCATTGTTCTGTCATTTACTTGCTTCAGCATAATTCCGATAAAACCCAACATTTTGATTATCTTCGAAACCATTAGAAAGTTATACAAAATAGATAAAGTGGAAACTCATTCAGACCTTGGATTGATAATATTACTTGCTGCAGACTGTGTATACTTGCACAGGAATTCTAGAGTATTTTATATCATATTTTTACTCACTCTAGGAACCCAACAAGTTTTTGGCGCCGTTGTCGGGGACTTGAATAAGTTTTTATCTGATCTGTTTTGTGTATGTGTTTTAGTGGTTTGGTGCTAGAACTTTTTTATTGTTTCTTTTGTTTTTGCAGGTGTGATTTTGGTGCATGAGCGATCCGTCTGGGGTACGGTTTGAGCGTGATCCAGAAATTGAAAGGACATTTAGGAGCAGAAGGAGGGAGCAGCGCAAAAACCAGATGGAGAACGCCCCGCAACTTCCACAGGTTCCTGAAGGTCCAGCAGGAGTGAACCCCCAGCAGAATCCGTTGCTGCAGCAAAACCCACTGTTTGAGCAAAATGAGCAGCGAAATAATCAGGCTGAGAATCCTATCTTGATAGCGAACGATAGGACAAGAGCCATTCGAGCGTATGTTGTCCCGATGTTTAATGAGTTGAATTCAGGGATTGCACGTCCCCAAATCCAAGCGGTGAATTTTGAAATGAAACCGGTAATGTTTCAGATGTTGCAAACCGTGGGGCAATTCCATGGTTTGTCATCTGAAGACCCTCATTTACATCTTAAGTCTTTTCTAGGAGTTAGTGATTCTTTTGTAATTCAAGGAGTGTCTAGAGATGCTCTTAGATTAACTTTGTTCCCATATTCTCTTAGAGATGGAGCAAAGTCATGGTTAAACTCTTTTGCTCCAGGATCAATTAGGACGTGGGATGAGTTAGCTGAAAATGTTTTGAGTAAATATTTCCCACCTAATAGAAATGCGAAATTAAGGAGTGAAATAAGGACGTGGGAGTTTACTTTCTTCATTAACTTGTGGTTGTGGACATGCATACTCAGATTGTAATTTGTATTCCTATGCCTATTATGAACTAAGTAGCTTAGGGTGTTGGTTAGGAATAATGTGATTACTGTGCTTCATCTCTAGTAATAAATTGGCTATCGCATTTTGGTTAATTGTTGTGCTTATTCTTATTTTATGCCCGCCTGGTCAGCCGGTATGGATAGCTCTCTCTAGTTTCAGGGATGATTTAGAGAGTGTGTGGCAATTATCCACACTACGATCATTGTGTATTGGTGAACGCCAGTGACTGAGCTAGGGATAGCCAGTTGCCTAGTGCTTAATCGGCCGCTCTTCATTGGGTTTGAAACATATCCCAAAAGATCCGGAGTTCCGAGAGGAATCCGCTAATAATACTGCGAGAAGTGCATGATCAATAATATTGCTAGAGCATATCTTAAAACAATCACTAAAGCCTAACCAGCGCCTCTCTTTAATCTGTCTGTCTATTTGTTTACTCATTGTTCTGTCATTTACTTGCTTCAGCATAATTCCGATAAAACCCAACATTTTGATTATCTTCGAAACCATTAGAAAGTTATACAAAATAGATAAAGTGGAAACTCATTCAGACCTTGGATTGATAATATTACTTGCTGCAGACTGTGTATACTTGCACAGGAATTCTAGAGTATTTTATATCATATTTTTACTCACTCTAGGAACCCAACAAGTTTTTGGCGCCGTTGTCGGGGACTTGAATAAGTTTTTATCTGATCTGTTTTGTGTATGTGTTTTAGTGGTTTGGTGCTAGAACTTTTTTATTGTTTCTTTTGTTTTTGCAGGTGTGATTTTGGTGCATGAGCGATCCGTCTGGGGTACGGTTTGAGCGTGATCCAGAAATTGAAAGGACATTTAGGAGCAGAAGGAGGGAGCAGCGCAAAAACAAGATGGAGAACGCCCCGCAACTTCCACAGGTTCCTGAAGGTCCAGCAGGAGTGAACCCCCAGCAGAATCCGTTGCTGCAGCAAAACCCACTGTTTGAGCAAAATGAGCAGCGAAATAATCAGGCTGAGAATCCTATCTTGATAGCGAACGATAGGACAAGAGCCATTCGAGCGTATGTTGTCCCGATGTTTAATGAGTTGAATTCAGGGATTGCACGTCCCCAAATCCAAGCGACGAATTTTGAAATGAAACCGGTAATGTTTCAGATGTTGCAAACCGTGGGGCAATTCCATGGTTTGTCATCTGAAGACCCTCATTTACATCTTAAGTCTTTTCTAGGAGTTAGTGATTCTTTTGTAATTCAAGGAGTGCCTAGAGATGCTCTTAGATTAACTTTGTTCCTGTATTCTCTTAGAGATGGAGCAAAGTCATGGTTAAACTCTTTTGCTCCAGGATCAATTAGGACGTGGGATGAGTTAGCTGAAATTTTTTTGAGTAAATATTTCCCACCTAATAGAAATGCGAAATTAAGGAGTGAAATAGTAAGGTTTAGGCAACTTGAGGATGAGACTTTTAGTGAGGCTTGGGAGAGGTTTATGGAGCTTTTACGAAAGTTTCCCCACCATGAGTTACCTCATTGTATTCAAATGGAAACATTTTACAATGGTTTAAATGGAGTAACCCAAGGTATGGTCGATGCTTCGGCCGGAGGGGCCCTTTTGGCAAAAACTTTTGATGAAGCCTATGAAATTTTAGAAAGAATATCTATTAATAGTTGTCAGTGGTCGGATGTTAGAGGCACAAATAAAAAGGTTAAGAGTGTGTTAGAGGTTGATGGTGTGTCCACCATTAGGGCTGATCTTGCTATGATTGCTAACGCTCTTAAGAATGTGACAGTGATTAGTCATCAGCAGCCACCAGCTATGGAGCCTGCAGCAGTGGTGAACCAAGTCACGGACGAAACATGTGTCTATTGCGGTGAAGACCACAACTACGAGTTTTGCCCCAGCAATCCAGCGTCTGTGTTTTTTGTAGGTAATCAAAGGAACAACCCTTATTCTAACTTCTATAATCCAGGTTGGCGCAACCACCCAAACTTCTCATGGGGAGGTCAAGGAAATAACGTACAAGCGCAACAACAGGTGAACCAGCCGGGATTTGCTAAAACACAGGTAATGCCCCAGCAAAATAAGTTGGCTTTGCCCCAGCAAAATTCGGGAAATTCTCTCGAGGCGATGATGAAAGAATTTATGGCTCGTACAGACGCCGCAATTCAAAGTAATCAAGCTTCGATGAGGGCCCTGGAATTGCAAGTGGGTCAGCTAGCTAATGACCTCAAGGCGAGGCCTCAAGGGAAACTTCCCTCGGATACTGAACACCCTCGAAGGGAAGGTAAGGAGCAGGTAAAGGCAGTAACTCTTAGGAGTGGTAAGCCATTAGAAGAGTCTAGAAAGACCCAGGATCTAAATAGTAATAGTGATAATAATGCTGTCGTTGAGAAAGAGTTGGAGTCTGGTCAGGGTGTTGGAGGCAGCAAAGAGAATGCTGGAGCATCTGGTTCTGTGCCAGATGTAGAACCACCATATGTGCCGCCTCCACCTTATGTACCACCTCTACCTTTTCCACAAAGGCAAAAGCCTAAGAATCAGGATGGTCAATTTAAAAAGTTTTTAGAGATTCTTAAGTAGTTGCATATAAATATCCCTTCAGTAGAAGCTATTGAGCAAATACCTAATTATGCTAAATTTCTTAAGGATATTTTGACTAAAAAGAAAAGTTTAGGTGAGTTTGAAACTGTATCTCTTACTGAGGAGTGTAGTGCTATTCTTAAGAATGGGCTACCCCCCAAGGCTAAGGATCCAGGGTCATTTACTATACCTGTGTCTATAGGTGGAAAGGAATTAGGTAGAGCACTCTGTGATTTAGGTGCAAGCATTAACCTTATGCCTCTTTCGGTCTATCGGAAGTTGGGTATTGGTGAAGCTAGGCCTACCACAGTTACACTCCAACTAGCTGATAGGTCTATCACATATCTAGAGGGTAAAATTGAGGATGTCTTAGTAAAAGTGGATAAATTCATATTACCTGTTGATTTTATTATTTTAGACTATGAGGCTGATAAAGATGTCCCAATTATTCTAGGTCGTCCATTTTTGGCTACTGGTAGGGCGTTAATAGATGTTCAAAAAGGGGAATTAACAATGAGAGTTTGTAATGAGGAAGTGAAATTTAATGTGTTTAAAGCCATGAAATATCCAGACGAGATGGAGGATTGTTCCTTCATCAGGATTCTGGAGAGCACAGTTATTAAGACAGCAATACAGGATTCGGCTAGTAAGCATTCGGAAAAGCATGGAGAGGTTAGTGTAGAAGATTTTGAATTTTGTTCTTTAGATAGAAAAAAATGAAAAAGAATTGTTTAGGTGTGAGGATGATTTTGAGTCTTTAGATTTAGATCAAAGAAAGGCTCCCCCAAATAAGCCATCCCTAAGTGAGGCACCCACTTTAGATTTGAAACCTTTACCGGATCATCTAAAGTATGTGTATCTTGGGGAAAGTGAGACGTTACCCATTATTGTTGCATCAGATTTAATGCTGGAGCATGAGGAGGCCTTAATAAAATTGCTGCAACAATACCGCAAAGCTATAGGTTGGACATTGGCTGATATTCAGGGGATTAGCCCGTCTTTTTGTATGCACAAAATCACTCTAGAGGAGGGATCCTTTAGGAGTATTGAGCAACAAAGAAGGCTTAACCCTGCGATGAAAGAGGTTGTTAAAAAGAAGGTAATTAAATGGTTGGATGCTGGGATTATCTATCCAATTGCCGATAGCAATTGGGTAAGCCCTGTCCAATGTGTTCCTAAGAAAGGAGGTGTCACGGTGGTAAGAAATAAAGACAATGAGTTGATCCCAACACGGACAGTAACTGGCTGGAGGGTTTGCATGGATTACAGAAGGCTTAATAAAGCCACCCGAAAGGATCATTTCCCTCTACCATTTATCGACCAGATGTTGGATCGATTGGTTGGTCAGGCCTATTACTGTTTCTTGGATGGTTATTCTGGGTATAACCAGATTACTATTGCTCCTGAGGATCAGGAAAAAACCACTTTCACCTGCCCTTATGGGACGTTTGCTTTCAGGCGAATGCCTTTTGGCCTCTGCAATGCTCCAGCAACATTTTAGCGGTGTATGTTAGCAATTTTTTCTGATATGATTGAGTCCACTGTTGAGGTCTTTATGGACGATTTTTCATTTTTTGGAGGGTCTTTTCAGAGTTGTTTAGATAATTTAGGAAAGTTGTTAAAAAGATGTGAGGATACCCATCTAGTTCTTAATTGGGAGAAGTGCCACTTCATGGTGAAGGAGGGCATAGTGTTAGGTCATAGGATTTCTAAGAATGGTCTAGAAGTTGATAGAGCAAAAGTTGAGGTTATTGAAAGACTAGAGCCACTGAATTCAGTGAAGGGAATTCAGAGCTTCTTAGGGCATGCTGGATTTTATAGGAGGTTCATAAAGGATTTTTCCAAAATCAGTAAACCTCTTTGTAACTTATTGTGCACTGATCATGTTTTTGACTTTAATGCAGATTGTAGGAAGGCTTTTGAAACATTGAAGGCTGATTTAATCTCAGCACCCATTCTCTGCGCGCCTAATTGGAATTTGCCATTCGAGGTAATGTGTGATGCGAGTGATGCTGCGGTAGGTGCGATGCTGGGGCAAAAGCAGGGCAAATTTATTCATCCTATATATTATGCAAGCAAGGTTTTAAATGAAGCACAGGTCAACTACACAACTACTGAAAAGGAGTTGTTAGTTGTTGTGTTTTCTTTTGAGAAATTCCGGCCATATTTGGTTGGATCTAAAGTCACGGTGTTCACGGATCATGCAGCAATAATGTATTTAATGTCAAAGAAAGATGCAAAGCCTAGACTAATTCGTTGGATTTTATTATTGCAGGAATTTGACTTGGAGATAAAGGACAAGAAGGGATCAGAGAATGTCATTGCAGATCATTTGTCTCGTCTTGATCCATCATCATCTTTGCTGGAGCAATCTGCCATTTCCGACTCTTTTCCAGATGAGCAGCTGTTTGGTGTTGAAGTAAAGGTAGTTAGGGATGTCCCTTGGTATGCTGATATTGCCAACTTTTTAGTAAAGGGAGTCACTCCTATTGACATGGATTGGAGGCAGAAGAAAAAGTTTAAGCATGATGTAAAATTTTTCTATTGGGATGAGCCATTTATGTATAAGCAATGCTCTGACGGTATTATTCGTAGGTGTGTTTCAGGTGATGAAGCAAAGGAAATCCTGGAGCAATGTCACTCTTCGCCGTATGAAGGCCATTTCAGCGGTCAAAGGACAGCTATGAGGATTTTGCATTGCGGATTTTTCTGGCCTACCTTGTTTAAGGATGCCCACTGGTTCTACAAGCAATGTGACGCTTGTCAAAGGAGAGGAAACTTGGGGCCTAGAGATGAAATGTCTCTTACTTACATTTTAGAAGTTGAATTATTCGATGTATGGGGTATTGATTTTATGGGGTCATTTCCCCCTTCTAATGGCAATGTTTTTATCTTATTGGCAGTTGATTATGTGTCCAAGTGGGTGGAGGTCATTGCATGCCATCAGAGTGATGCCTAGACAGTTGCAAGGTTTCTTCAATCGCACATCTTTGCGCGGTTTGGGACACCTAGGGCTCTAGTGAGTGATGAGGGTACACATTTTGTTAATAATATCTTAACTAAGCTTTTAGCTAAGTATGGGATTAAGCATAGGATAGCTACCCCTTATCACCCACAAGCAAATGGTCAAGCTGAAATTAGTAATAGGGAAATTAAAGCTATTTTAGAGAAAGTAGTCCATCCATCTAGAAAGGATTAGTCCTTTAGGTTAGATGAGGCTCTTTGGGCTTATAGGACAGCTTATAAGACTCCTCTAGGTATGTCTCCCTATAGGTTAGTATTTGGGAAAGCTTGCCATTTACCATTAGAGCTTGAGCATAAAACATTTTGGGCTTTGAGAAAGTTAAATTTTGATCTGAGTCGTGCAGGAGCAATAAGAATGCTGCAGCTTAATGAATTAGAGGAATTTCGCCAATTCTCTTATGAGAATGCGAAAATGTATAAGGAAAAGACTAAACTGTGACATGACAAGAAAATAAAATCTAAAGAATTTGTCAAGGGTCAGAAAGTTTTGCTTTATAATTCTAGATTAAAATTATTTCCTGGAAAATTAAAATCTAAATGGTCAGGGCCGTTTATTGTGGTTGAGGTTTTTTCCAATGGGGCAATTACTTTGCAGGATGAAAAAGATGGGAGAGTATTCAAGGTGAATGGATAGCGTGTGAAGCATTATTGGGGTGAGGAGTTTCAGTCGAAATATCCTTCCCTAAGGTTGGTTGATGATTGAGAGAGCAGGACTTTTGCGGGAGCATTTCACAGTGCAATATTTTGAGCTCCCAGGATTTGTATTGATTTTAAGTTTATCTGATTTGTTTTAAATTCCGATTAGGTTAGGTTTGATTTTTGTATAGTTTATTAGATCTCAGTATTTTTATTATTTTAGATTTTATTTCGTTTTGAATTTGATTTGATTCTGTTTTCGGGTTATTTATTTGAATTATCTTTCAATTATCTTTTATTAGTTAGATTTTATTAGATTTTATCTAGATTTTATTTGAATTCTAATTAATAGAGATTTTCTCTAATTTATTCGGCTTCTTTCGAAAATAAAAGATTGTGATGATTGGTTAAAATTTAATTTGAATTTAAAGAAAAAAAATCTTTCATTTTTCTTGTTTTGAAATTCGAATTCCGTATCTAAGATTCTTCAGGTTCAGTAGATTGTTGCGGCAAAGATATGGCTGGAGCAAAATATTTCGAACTAAAACGGTTTCCGTTGGAATTTATTATTTTTACCGTTGGATTTGGCTTTGAATTCTTGTAGGTAAATGTGCGTGCATCATCTGATGAGGCCACGTGACGCAGAGTAATTATCTGAAGGCTTCAATGATGACAGCACATCAATTTTACCATGGGCGTTTGGAATCCGCAATTTTACCGTTGGTAATTTTTGAATTTCAGGTTTGCATTTTTAAATTACAACGGTAATATTAGTTATGGCAGGGCAAATCTTTTCAGTTAGGATTCTTGTTTGCTGCAGCCCTATTTCTTCGCAATCTCTGGTAAGCACGTTTCACTTCGTCTTCTTGATCAAATCTTTGTGCGTGTATCATTCTTTCTTTCTCCTTTTCATTCTTTGCAAAACCCTTTGAGTTATCCATGGCCAAAACAAGAGCGAGGAAAGAAAGAGAGAGAGAGAGTGAAGAGGAAATACCTATTACCCCCGAAGTTTCGAAAGTGAAAACTAAGAAGAAAATAACACCGGAGGAGAAAGAAGCTAAAAGAAGAAGGCGACAACAGAGGATGGAAGAACAGGAAAAAGTGACAGAGGATGAGGCTGCTGCAGTAATTGAAGAAAACCTGGAAGAACTGCAAGAACAGACCCCAGGAGAGGCTGATCAAAGACTTGCGGATGCAGATACGGCTCGAGAGAAAAATGTTGAGGGAAATCGAGAACAGCAGGCTAAGATGGTGAGAGACGAGCAGGTAGATACAGTGTCTGAAAGAGGAAACGAGCAGGACCAAGAAGCTCGTGTTGAGGTAATCATGCCCGAACCACCGAAACGCCGCCGCATAAAAAGAAAGGCCGGCCGTATTCAGGTGATTCGGACTGATACCCCATCACCACCATCATCAGATTCTGAGAAAGAAAAGGCAGAGCGAGAGGAAAGAGAGAAGAAGGAAGCTGAGGACAAAGAAAGAGAAGAAACAGAGAAGAAGGCTGAGGAAGAGCAGTTGCTCAAGCGCAGGGCAGAGAAGGGCAAAAATGTTGCTGAAGCATCGGAAGAACACAAGGCGATAGAAGAACAGCAGGTTCCATTTGATCGCTTCGTCAACAATTTTGCGAGAGCAAAATACGCTGAGCTTCTGAAAAGGGATTTCTTGTTCGAGCGCGGTTTCAGTGGTGATCTTCCTTAGTTTCTGGGGACCGATATTGCAGACCACGGCTGGGAGCTGTTTTGTGCAAAGCCGGAATCTGTAAATGCACAGGTGGTGCGTGAATTTTATGCTAACATTGTCAAGGAGGATGGTTTCCAGGTAATTGTCCGAGGAGTCGAGGTGGATTGGAGTCCAAGTGCTATAAATGCACTGTACAACCTTCAGAATTTCCCCCATGCGACATATAATGAGATGGCTGTGGCGCCATCTGATGAGCAACTAAGTGAGGCTGTAAGGGAGGTAGGAATTGAAGGGGCACAGTGGCAGTTATCCAAGACTCAGAAGAGGACATTCCAGTCGGCTTATTTGAAAAGGGAAGCGAACACATGGATGGGATTTATTAGACAGAAGATGCTTCCAACAACACATGACTCGACAATCTCCAGGGAACGGGTTCTCCTAGCTTTTTCCATCTTACGGTCTCTCAGTATTAATGTAGGGAGGATCATTGCGAATGAGATTTCTGGATGTTGGAAAAAGAAGGTGGGGAAACTATTATTTTCGAACACAATCACGATGCTGTGCAGAAGAGCAGGGGTTCCGGTGGATGAGGGAGATGTGATCCTGTTTGATAAGGGGATCATAGACACACCCAATTTGGCATGACTCCAGCGCATGCAAGAGGTGCGTCAAGGTGGGCTTATACATGGCATCAACTCGATTCTAGAACAACTGGCACTTTCGGCCAGTAGGCAGGAGTTTGCTGAAAGGCAAACTTTAACCTTCTAGAACTATGTTAAGAATCGGGATGCCAGCTTAAGAAGGGCACTGCAAGAGAATTTTTCCAAACCGTATCCAACCCTTCCTGCATTCTCTGAGGATCTGTTGAACCCCTGGATTCCGCCCCCACCGGTTGAAAGAGAAGAAGAAAATGATGATGAAGAGCAGGGTCAGGAAGATTGATGGATGAAATAATGTTCAGCGAGCATTATTTTTGTTCTTATCATTTTGTTTGCTCGCGCATATCTGACCCCGTTTGCTAAATATGTTTGCTTGTTCCTTTTTAATTTTTCTGCTTTAAAAATATATCTCTGCTTTGTAATGTTTTTCTATGATTTTAATGAAATTTCTAGATGTTTCTATTCCATGAGCACTGAGTAACTCTAACTTAACTATTTTCTTCTGAATTTTTGAAGCTTGGACTGAATAAAGCTTAATTAGATCAAGGTATTCTGATCTCCAGAAACCTTTTGCTTGAGCATTTCTTCTAGCCTGGACTGTTGTTGCGGCAAAGAAGATTTTGACGGTAGTATTGACTTATATGATCCACTTTAAGCTTAATCCTAGTCCCATGTTTAGTTTAAAATTCAGATAGAAAAATTTAAGTTTGGGGGTATAATTGCTTAATTAATGATTCATTGGGGACAATGAATAATTTAAGTTTGGGGGACTTTTTGCTACTCCAATTATTTTGCTCGAGCATTCCTCTCCTTCAAAATTAAAATTTGCTAGGTTATTGAGTAACCGGGGACATTTGTGATACCCACAGTTTGTCTTCGCGTCAAAAGATGACCTAGGAAATGTGAAAAAAAAAAAGAAGAGAAATATGAGTAAAATTATTATTTGTGAAAAAAAGATTATTTGTTGAAGATTTTGCTGAAAAAATTGACAGAGCAAAAGTTTTGAGGGATGAATGTTGATCCAGCAGTTTTCCTGTCTCCCAGAACTTAGGTGAGCTTCATCACAAAACGTCGCCATTCTGAGGGGTAAGAGATAAAATAACTAAGGATTTTTTAGCTTTATAATGAGTATTGAGCCTAGTTGGTGATGAGCTTGAGGCAAGGGTATACTGCACCATAAAGTGGGTCATCTCGTGCTTAAGAGCTTATGACTGTAAGGCTGCTGTAAGTCTGATAAATAATTAAATAAACCCCTTTAAAAATATGTTTTGAAATGTCTGATAAAAGAGCTAAGCTGTGGAGAGTTCTTAGAATTGAGTTGAAAGTGGTGATTATTTGTCCCTGCTGAAGGAATCATTTTGCTGCAGCAGAGCTTGGTTTTGCAGAGTGCTCAGGTAAAGGTTAAAGGTAGTGTTGGACTGTCTGGTTTGATTAAGCTAATTCTTTGTCTAATGTTTTGAAATTCTTGAAGGAAGGTTGGTTAGTATTGCTCGGGACGCGCAATAGTTCAAGTTTGGGGGTATGATAACTGCCCAAAAGGTAGTTATTTAGGCCTCATTTATATAAGGATTTGCGTGTCTTTAATGCTTAATAGGGTTGGTTTTAGAGAGATATTACATGATTTAACCCATTTGGAAGAATGGAAGCTTTGGAAATCACTTTGTGCAGATTATGCTGCTGAGCGACTAGAGGGAGCAAATTCTATGCTGCAGCAAAACTGGGAACAGAAACTGCCACATCACAGCTCGTTAGCCAACTTCATGAACCGACTTCTGTTGAGTTATTTTCGGGATAAAGGAGCAAGGAGAGCCTTACACGTGTCCTAGTTGACCTAATTCAAGCCTCCTATCCCTCTATAAAAGGAAGTAGCCGCCCAAGTCAAAGTCATTCCATGTTTTCCCTTGGAAGTCGAATAGTATAGGGAGATTGAAGATTATCAAGAACACCATTATCCGCAAGCTGATTAGGGAGTTTACTTTCTTCATTAACTTGTGGTTGTGGACATGCATACTCAGATTGTAATTTGTATTCCTATGCCTATGATGAACTAAGTAGCTTAGGGTGTTGGTTAGGAATAATGTGATTACTGTGCTTCATCTCTAGTAATAAATTGGCTATCGCATTTTGGTTAATTGTTGTGCTTATTCTTATTTTATGTCCGCCTGGCCAGCCGGTATGGATAGCTCTCTCTAGTTTCAGGGATGATTTAGAGAGTGTGTGGAAATTATCCACACTACGATCATTGTGTATTGGTGAACGCCAGTGACTGAGCTAGGGATAGCCAGTTGCCTAGTGCTTGATCGGTCGCTCTTCATTGGGTTTGAAACATATCCCAAAAGATCCAGAGTTCCGGGAGGAATCCGCTAATAATACTGCGAGAAATGCATGATCAATAATATTTCTAGAGCATATCTTAAAACAATCACTAAAGCCTAACCAGCGCCTCTCTTTAATCTGTCTATCTATTTGTTTACACATTGTTCTGTCATTTATTTTGCTTCAGCATAATTCCGATAAAACCCAACATTTTGATTATCTTCGAAACCATTAGAAAGTTATACAAAATAGATAAAGTGGAAACTCATTCAGACCTTGGATTGATAATATTACTTGCTGCAGACTGTGTATATATACTTGCACAGGAATTCTAAAGTATTTTATATCATATTTTTACTCACTCTAGGAACCCAACAGCCACTAATTTCAATGCTTCTTTCATCTGTTTGGTCGAGGGGTTCTTAATCGCATTATTCCCTCTTGGATGTAGGGGTGCCTTGATCCGGTACACCCTGCTAATGTCAACAGAAGAAAAACTGACCATCTTACCTCTCACCACCGTCATGCTCATGCTCTCTTCCCTCAAACCAGCATAGAATTCTCGAACTAAAGGCACCACGGCCTCTTGAGGGTGAGTACATAACTCCTGCCCCTTGTATTGGGTAATGACTTTGGTCACAAAGTCTGGCAAGGTCCCTGCTCTGTTGGAGAATCCCTTCTCATTCAGGAAGTCTCTTTTTCTCATAATTTTCATCTTCTCTTGGAAATTGACATCCTTGAAGACTTCAGGAAACTGATTCTTTGGAGCTTTAGGCGATTTGGCTTTCGGTTTGACGGGTGTGGAGGTAGGAGGAGCTGCAGGAGAGATGTCCATGGACCTTGTCCTCGGCCTCTTGGCAAAAATGGGGTCATTTTTGTTCTTGGTCTTCCTTTCGGCTCTCAATTCTCCTCTTCTTTTCTTCCTCAAAGCTGTAGAGATAGGAATTTGGTCATCATCCAATTCCTTTATCTCAGAATCTGACTCGGTTTCTGAATCACTAGAGGTCTTGGCCTCTTCCTTTTCAACTTCCTTTTCATCCTTATTCTCTCTCGAAGAGACGATTAGCAGCTGGTGGAGGTCCCCTAACATCATATTCAAACAGCGGGTCAAGGGCCTCATCAGCTTGGCCTTCTTCATTGGTCTTCTCCTGGCCTTCCTCAGAATGCGGCTCAGATACGGTCACATTCTGGCCTGTGATTTCTTCATATTTTTCTTTTTATGATTTTTCTTCACTTGGTCCTTCAAGGGCCTCTTCTTCAACTTCTTGCAATTTTTCAACCTAACTTTGAGCCTTGTGCAGTGGGTCAAAGGCTACAAGAAAGTTTATAGCCTCTTTTCTTCTTGTTTCTTCTTCTTTCAAATTTTCTCTTCTTTCTTTTTTCTACTCAAGGAGGTGAAGTTCAACAACCACTCTCTTGAGTTCTTCTTCTTCTTTTCTCTCTTTTTCAGTTTGAATGGCCCTCTCGGCCTGTTGTTGTTGTTCTTCCTTCTTTTTCTTAGCTTTCTTTTCCTCTTCCAAGTCCATTTTTCTTGCAAACTCATCTTCTTCCCTCATACTTCGATTTTCCATCTCTTTTTCAGCCGTTATCCCCCTCAGTGAATCTTGCTCAGCCCTGTAACCTTCGACAATAACGAGGGCTTGTGCAATGGCCTGTTGGATCATCTCTGCGAATACATTTGACAACATTCTAGCTACTTTGAGGGGCTCGATAATCAGAGGCTTTTCGGCTGCAACCTTCTTTGATTCTTTCTTTCTTGCACTATAATTCATGAAGGGCCTATCCTTGCAAGAAGATGATGAGTTAGTAGAAGGGTTAGAAACCTTACCCGTTGGAGTCTCTCCTTACCGAGAGCTCTCTCAAACTTTGGCGACTTCTTCAGCATCACAGAGTCGGGCTTCTTCTTCTAGTGCCACACGCCTTTAGTCTCTCATCTCCCGAATCATCACAAACCATTCCCTCGAGCGTTTTCTCAATTGTTGGCCTGCGGTTTTTTTTTGTTTTGTGGAGGGAATCGGTACGTGTGGACCTTCATGGGCGAGAACTACTCAGATTCTCCCTCGAAGTGGCCGACATTATCGAGGAAGAAGGAATTTGGACGCTGGTTCTTTGGTCCACAACTGCTGGTGAGAAACCTGTGGGTCTCACTCCTTTTGTTCCATGCATGCTAGGTTCGGGTTGCTCTTCTTGGCATCGAGCACCTTGATCAGCACTTTGGACATGTTGATCATTCTGAGATCGAGTAATCTTGCGATATAAGGATGATTTTGGCGTGTTTTTCATGGTTCTTGCTTGTGGGTTTCAGTTTCAAGAGAGTGAAGATGGAGAGTTTATGAAGTTGACTTGAAGGCAAAAGGTCTAAGTGTTTTGTGAAGAAGAAAAATACTAAAGTCAGCTATTTATAGGTTTCTCAAATTAGGTCACGTGACAGTCATTTAAATGACGTCACTGCCCTTGAGTATTTGGGAAATGCGGTTGCATTTCCAAATACACTAGGGAGAAATGTGATCGCATTTTCCCCAATTTTCTGCCTCTTTATTTTTTCTAACTTCTCTTTATTTTCCTTGGTTTTTCTTTCTTCTTTTATTTTCTGAAACAATCATAAACTTGTTAGAAAGTTCACCTACTAAAAACATGGTTATTCATCTCTTTTTCTGTAGATAGATACAAAATAACTTGGACTTTTCAAACTCCCAGGTAAATCCCCAGGAAAAGGTGTTCCCTATGATCAACTTAAGTACCTTTTCCTAGACAGAGTTTTACTCTTGTCCTTTTTTTTCTTATCCTATCTATTTTGTTTTTATCATTTATTATTTATTACAAATGCACATAATGTACAAAAGTAAAATTTCAGAGATAGAAGTCATAGTAGATAAATCACAACTACTGGGGCTTCTTCGACCCCAAAACTCTTCTCCCAGTAGGGTTTAATTCTTTGTCCATTCACCTTGAAATGCATGCCTTTATTATCCATTAGCTCTACGGTTCCATAGTCAAAGGTTCTCACGATCTCAAATGGTCCTGACCATCTTGATTTTAGTTTTCCCATAAATAACTTAAGTCTGGAATTAAAGAGTAACATTTTCTGGCCCTTGTGAACTCCTTTGGATGAATTCTTCTATCATGCCATCTTTTGATCTTCTCCTTGTACAACTTTGCATTCTCATAGGAGAAGTGTCAGAGTTCTTCCAGTTCATTAAGTTGTAACCTTCTCTTGATTCCGGCTTTGTCCATGTTGAAATTAAACTTCTTCAATGCTCAGTAAGCTTTGTGTTCTAACTCAAGTGGTAAGTGACAAACCTTTCCAAATATGAGTTGATATGGAGATATACCTAAGGGCGCTTTGTATGCAGTTCTGTGAGCCCATAACGCCTCGTCAAGCCGCAATGACCAATCCATTCGGGAAGGGTCCACCGTCTTTTCCAAAATAGCTTTGATCTTCCTGTTAGAGAGCTCTGCTTGACCATTTGTTTGAGGATGGTAATGTTGGGTTTTATGCCCTAAAACTCGTAGATAGTAAATGTAAACAAATTGTATACTTGTTTCAATAAAGTGCTATTGAGTTTCTACAATAAAGTGTTATTGTTAAATATTGCACAATTTGACCCAAATCCAATAAACTAAGATCCAAGGTTGTTTGTATGTAACTTGAACTAGTATGTGGGGACATACGAGGATCGATGTTCAAGTAACAACCTAAAAGGTCTATAGTACAAGGATAAGGCTGGGTACCTTATCCTGGTAACACTATGTGATACGACCCGCTTTGTATTTGATACAGACGTATTGATCCAAAACGTCCATGTAGTAGACATGCAAGTGGGGGTATCCTATGCAATGAGTTTGCATAAGACCGGACCACGAAATAGTCAACCATTAGTTATAACACCGTTAACTAATTAGGCTACTGTTTCAATAGGATGACCTAGGTAACTCAGTCTTAATCCTGAGTGTATCATGAACACCTTCTCATGAGGGATTGTCCTTTGATTAGTGTTGGGCTCCTAGAGTGAGTAAAAATATGATATGAAATACTCTAGAATTCCTGTGCAAGTATACACAGTCTGCAGCAAGTAATATTATCAATCCAAGGTCTGAATGAGTTTCCACTCTACCTATTTTGCATAACTTTCTAATGGTTTCAAATATAATAAAAATATTGGGTTTTTTCCGAATTATGCTGAAGCAAAATAAATGACAGAACAACGAGTAAACAAATAGATAGACAGATTAAAGACAGGCACTGGTTAGGTTTTAGTGATTGTTCTAAGATATGCTCTAGCAATATTATTGATCATGCATTTCTCGCAGTATTATTAGCGGATTCCTCCCGGAACTCCGGATCTTTTGGGATATGTTTCAAACCCAATGAAGAGCGACCGATCAAGCACTAGGCAACCGGCTATCCCTAGCTCAGTCACTGGCGTTCACCAATACACAATGATCGTAGTGTGGATAATTGCCACACACTCTCTAAATCATCCCTGAAACTAGAGAGAGCTATCCATACCGGCTGGCCAGGCGGGCATAAAATAAGAATAAGCACAACAATTAACCAAAATGCAATAGTCAATTTATTACTAGAGATGAAGCACAATAATCACATTATTCCTAACCAACACCCTAAGCTACTTAGTTCATAATAGGCATACGAATACGAATTACAATCTGAGTATGCATGTCCATAACCACAATTTAATAAAGGAAATAAACTCCCTAATCAGCTTGCGGTAGATGGTGTTCTTGATAATCTTCAATCTCCTTTTACTATTCGGCTTCCAAGGGAAAACATGGAATGACTTTGACTTTGACGGCTACTTCCTTTTATAGAAGGATGGGAGGCTTGAAGTAGGTCAACTAGGACACGTGTAAGGCTCTCCTTGATCCTTTATCACGAAAATAACTCAACAGAAGTCGGTTCATGAAGTTCGCTAACAAGCTATGATGTGGCAGTTTCTGTTCCCAGTTTTGCTGCAGCATAGAATTTGCTCCTTCCAGTCGCTCAGCAGCATAATCTGCACAAAGTGATTTCCAAAGCTTCCATTCTTCCAAATGGGTTAAATCATGTAATATCTCTCTAAAACCAACCCTAATAAGCATTAAAGACACGCAAATCCTTATATAAATGAGGCCTAAATAACTACCTTTTGGGCAGTTATCATTCCCCCAAACTTGAACTATTGCGCGTCCCGAGCAATATTAACCAACCTTCCTTCAAGAATCTCAGAACATTAGACAAAGAATTAGCTTAATCAAACCAGACAATCCAACACTACCTTTAACCTTTACCTGAGCACTCTGCAAAACCAAGCTCTGCTGCAGCAAAATGATTCCTTCAGCAGGGACAAATAATCACCACTTTTCAACTTAATTCTAAGAACTCACCACAGCCTAGCTCTATTATCAGACATTTCAAAACATATTTTTAAAGGGGTTTATATCATTATTTATCAGACTTAAAGCAGCCTTACAGTGATAAGCTCTTAAGCACGGGATGACCCACTTTATGGTGCAGTATACCCTTGCCTCAAGCTCATCACCAACTAGACTCAATACTCATTATAAAGCTAAAAAATCCTTAGTTATTCCATCTCTTGCCCCTCAGAATGGCGACATTTTATGATGAAGCTCACCTAAGTTCTGGAAGACAGAAAAACTGCTGGATCATCATTCATCCTTCAAAACTTTTGCTCTGTCAATTTTTTTCAGCAAATAATTTTTTCTCATATTTCTCATTTTTTTCACATTTCCTAGGTCATCTTTTGACGCGAAGACAAACTGTGGGTATCACAAATGTCCCCGGTTACTCAATAACCTAGCAAATTTTAATTTTGAAGGAGAGGAATGCTCGAGCAAAATAATTGGTGTAGCAAAAAGTCCCCCAAACTTGAATTATTCATTGTCCCCAATGAATCATTAATTAAGCAATTATACCCCCAAACTTAAATTTTTCTATCTGAATTTTTAAACTAAACATGGGACTAGGATTAAGCTTAAAGTGGATCATATAAGTCAATACTACCGTCAAAAATCTTCTTGCCGCAGCAACAGTCCAGACTAGAAGAAATGCTCAAGCAAAAGGTTTCTGGAGATCAAAATACCTTGATCTAACTAAGCGTAATCAGTCCAAGCTTCAAAAGTTCAGAAGAAAATAGTTAAGTTAGAGTTAGTCAGTGCTCATAGAAATAGAAACATTCAGAAATTTCATTAAAATCGTAGAAAAAATATTACAGAGCAGATATATATTTTTGTCAAAGAAGCAGAAAATTATAAAGAAAGACAAGCAGTTATAACAATGAGCAGGGTCAATTATGCACGAGCAAACAAAAATGAGAAAACAAAAGTAATGATCGCTCCAGGTCATCCGATCAATCACTCTTCCTGACCCTGCTCCTCATCAACATCCTCTTCTCGTCCAACAGGCGGGGGTGGTATCCAAAGATTAAACAAATCATCGGGAAACACTGGGAAGGCCTGATACGGTCTTGAGAAATTGCTTTGCAAGGCCCCCCTTAGCGCATCATCTCTCCTTTTAGCATAAGTCCAATAGGTCTGAGCTTGCCTTTCAGCAAATTCTAACCTACTAGTCAACACTGTCAGTTGCTCTAGGATTTGATTAACGCCATACACTAGCCCTCCCCTGCGAACCTCTTGCATACGCTGAAGCCGCGCCAGATTAGGTGTGTCAATGATTCCCTTATCAGTCATGATCATATCTTCTGGAACCGTGGGCACTCCTGCCCTGCTGCATAACATCGTAATCGTGTTCGGAAAGAACAGCTTCCCCACCTTCTTTTTCCAGCAATCAACAATCTCAGAAGAAATAATTTTACCTACATCAATACTCATCGAGCGAAGAATAGCAAAGGCAAGCAATACCCTGTCCCGAGACACTGTGGAGTCATGCGTTGTTGGCAGCAAACGGAGCCTAATGAAGCCCATCTAAGTGTTGGCTTCACTCTTCAAATAAGCAGCTTGAAACGTATGCTTCCGCGTCTGCGACACCCTCCATTGGGCCCCCTCAATGCCTACCTCCCGGACAGCCGCACTCAGTTAGTCACTAGATGGGGCAACCACCATTTCATTGAAAACTGCGTGTGGAAAGTCCTGAAGATCAAACAAATTATTAATGGCCTCTGGGCTCCATTGGACAGGCACTCCTCGCACTATGACTTCAAAATCATGCTTCACATCAAGATTAGCATAGAATTCCCGAACGATATTGGCATTGACAGGATCAGGCTTCGCACAAAACTGTCTCCACCCAAGGCTCGCTATTCCGGACTCCAAGAACCTGGGCAAATCAGTGCCAAATCCTCGCTCGAATAAGAAATCACGCTTTAGTACTTCTTGATATTTTACTCTGGCAAGTTCGTTGACGAAGCGAATGAATGGTGCCCTCGGCTCCTCAATTTCTCCCGATGCTTCGGCAATTCCTTTGCCCTTGCTTTCTCTCTGTTCGGGCAAACGTTCTTCTTCCGCCTTTCTTGCCTCTTCTTCTTTTTCCTTATTCTCAGCTTCCCTTTTTTCTTCCTCAGAGTCCGATGCCGGAGGCGATGGCGTGTTCCGAACCACCTTCACGCGACCCGCCTTCCTCTTGATGCGGCGGCGCTTTGGTGGTTCAGGCATAATGATTTCAACATGAGCCTCCTGCTCCGGGGTTTTCTCCTCGCCAGGCTCACCTTCGACCTGCTCTTCACCCTCTGTTTCTTGATTTTTCTCGACATTCCCTTCTTGAACCACAACAGAAATTATCGACCCTGTCTCAGGATGTGTAGTTCCCTCTGTATCCGCGACATTCACCGTCTCTTCTTGAATCGTTTCCTGCTCCGTAGCCCTCTGCTGCCTCCTTCTTCGTTTAGCCTCTTTTTCCTCCGGCGTTCTCTTTTTCTTCGTTTTTCCTTTCTGCACTTCCGGTGTAACCGGCACCTCTTCCTCTTCACTTTCTCTCTCTTTTTGAGCTCTTGTTTTAGCCATTGGAGGTGTAAAAGGGTTTTGACAGAGAATGCGAAGAAAGAAAGAATAACACTCACACGAGGATTTGATCAAGAAGACGAAGTGGGAGAAGCTTACCAGCGTTTGCGAATAAATAAGGCTCCAGCAAACAAGAATCCTAACCGAAAAGATTTGCCCTGCCATAACTAATATTACCATTGTAAATTTAAAAATGCAAACCTGAAAGTCAAAAATTACCAACGGTAAAATTTCGGACTCCAAACGCCCATGGTAAAAATTAATGCTCTGTTATCATTGAAGCCGTTGGATAATTACTCTGCGCCACGTGGCCTCATCAGACGATGCACGCACATTTACCTGCAAGAATTCAAAGCCATATCCAACGGTAACAATAATAAATTTCAACAGAAACCCTTCTAATCTCGGAACATTTTGCATCAGCAATATCTTTGCCGCAACAAACTGTCGAACCTGAAGAATCTTAGATACGGAATTCGAATTTGAAAATAGACAAATCAAATCTTTTTTAATTCAAATTAAACCAATCAAAGAAAACTTAACCTGTTATTCTCAAAAGAAGCTGAATAAATTAGAGAAAATCTCTATTGATTAAAACTAGAATTTAAATAACCGAAAATAAATTCTAGATAAAATCTAATAAAATCTAACTAACTACAAGATAATTGCAAGATAATTTAAATAAATAACTCGAAAATCAAATCAAATCAAAAATAGATCAAATCTACCCTACCAAAAATAAAAATACTTAAAAGATAAAATCTAATACATCATGCAAAATTAAATCTAACCTAACCGAAATTAAAATCAAATTAACGAAAAATCAAATCAATTCACATCCTGGGAGCTCAAAATTTTGCTCTGTGAAATGCTCCCGCAAAAGTCCTGCTCTCTCAAACATTGACCAACCTTAGGGAAGGATATTTCGATTGAAATTCCTCACCCCAATAATGCTTCACACGCTGTCCATTCACCTTGAATACTCTCCCATCTTTTTCATCCTGCAAAGCAATTGCTCCATTGGAGAAAACCTCAATCACAATAAACGGTCCTGACCATTTAGATTTTAATTTTCCAGGAAATAATTTTAATCTAGAATTATAAAGCAAAACTTTCTGACCCTTGACAAACTCCTTAGATTTAATTTTTTTGTCATGCCACAGCTTAGTCTTTTCTTTATACATTTTCGCATTTTCGTAAGAAAATTGACGAAATTCCTCTAACTCATTAAGCTGCAGCATTCTTATTGTTCCTGCACGACTTAGATCAAAATTTAACTTCTTCAAAGCCCAAAATGTTTTGTGCTCAAGCTCTAATGGTAAATGACAAGCTTTCCCATATACTAACCTATAGGGAGACATACCTAGAGGAGTCTTATAAGCTGTCCTATAAGCCCAAAGAGCCTCATCCAACCTAAAGGACCAATCCTTTCTAGATGGATGGACTACTTTCTCTAAAATAGCTTTAATTTCCCTATTACTAATTTCAGCTTGACCATTTGCTTGTGGGTGATAAGGGGTAGCTATCCTATGCTTAATCCCATACTTAGCTAGAAGCTTAGTTAAGATATTATTAACAAAATGTGTACCCTCATCACTCACTAGAGCCCTAGGTGTCCCAAACCGTGCAAAGATGTGCGATTGAAGAAACCTTGCTACTGTCTTGGCATCACTCTGATGGCATGCGATGGCCTCCACCCACTTGGACACATAATCAACTGCCAATAAGATAAAAACATTGCCATTAGAAGGGGGAAATGGCCCCATAAAGTCAATACCCCATACATCGAATAGTTCAACTTCTAAAATGTAAGTAAGAGGCATTTAATCTCTTGGCCCCAAATTTCCTCTCCTTTGGCAAGCATCACATTGCTTGTAGAACCAATGGGCATCCTTAAATAACGTAGGCCAAAAAAATCCGCAATGAAAAATCCTCATAGCCGTCCTCTGTCCGCTGAAATGACCTCCATACGGCGAAGAGTGACATTGCTCCAGGATTTCTTTTGCTTCAGCACCTGAAACACAGCTACGAAAAATACCGTCAGAGCATTGCTTATACATAAACGACTCATCCCAAAAGAAAAATTTCGCATCATGCTTAAACTTTTTCTTCTGCCTCCAATCCATATCAATAGGGGTGACTCCTTTTACTAAAAAGTTGGCAATATCAGCATACCAAGGGACATCCCTGACTACCTTTACCTGAACAGCAAAAAGCTGCTCATCTGGAAAAGAATCGGAAATGGCAGATTGCTCCAGCAAAAATGATGATGGATCAAGACGAGATAAATGATCTACAACGACATTCTCTGATCCCTTCTTGTCCTTTATCTCCAAGTCAAATTCCTGCAATAGTAAAATCCACCGAATTAGTCTAGGTTTTGCATCCTTCTTAGTCATTAAATACCTTATTGCTGCATGATCCGTGAACACCGTGACTTTAGATCCAACCAAATATGGCCGAAATTTCTCAAAAGCAAACACAACAGCTAACAACTCCTTTTCAGTAGTTGTGTAGTTGACCTGTGCTTCATTTAAAACCTTGCTTGCATAATATATAGGATGAATAAATTTGCCCTGTTTTTGCCCCAGCATCGCTCCTACCGCAGCATCACTCGCATCACACATTACCTCGAATGGCAAATTCCAATTAGGCACACAGAGAATGGGTGCTGAGATTAAAGCAGCCTTTAATGTTTCAAAAGCCTTCCTACAATCTGCATTAAAGTAAAAAAATATGATCAGTGCACAATAAGTTACAAAGAGGTTTACTGATTTTGGAAAAATCCTTTATGAACCTCCTATAAAATCCAGCATGTCCTAAAAAACTCCGAATTCCCTTCACTGAATTCAGTGGCTCTAGTCTTTCGATAACCTCAACTTTTGCTCTATCAACTTCTAGACCATTCTTAGAAATCCTATGACCTAACACTATGCCCTCCTTCACCATGAAGTGGCACTTCTCCCAATTAAGTACTAGATGGGTATCCTCACATCTTTTTAATACCTTTCCTAAATTATCTAAACAACTCTGAAAAGACCCTCCAAACACTGAAAAATCGTCCATAAAGACTTCAACAGTGGACTCAATCATATTAGAAAAAATTGCTAGCATACACCGCTGAAATGTTGCTGGGACATTGCAAAGGCCGAAAGGCATTCTCCTAAAAGCGAATGTCCCATAAGGGCAGGTGAAAGTGGTTTTCTCCTGATCTTCAGGAGCAATAGTAATCTGGTTATACCCAGAATAACCATCCAAGAAACAGTAATAGGCCTGCCCAGCCAATCGATCTAACATCTGGTCGATAAATGGTAGAGGGAAATGATCCTTTCGGGTGGCTTTATTAAGCCTTCTGTAATCCATACAAAAACTCCAGCCAGTTACTGTCCTTGTGGGGATCAACTCATTATCTTTATTGCTCACCACAGTGACACCTCCTTTCTTAGGAACACATTGGACAGGGCTTACCCAATTGCCATCGGCAATCGGATAAATGATCCCAGCATCCAACCATTTAATTACCTCCTTTTTAACAACCTCTTTCATTGCAGGGTTAAGCCTTCTTTTTTGCTCAATACTCCTAAAGGATCCCTCCTCTAGAATGATTTTGTGCATACAAAAAGATGGGTTAATTCCCTGAATATCAGCCAATGTCCAACCTATAGCTTTGCGGTATTGCTGCAGCAATTTTATTAAGGCCTCCTCATGTTCCGTCATTAAATCTGATGCAACAATAATGGGCAACGTATCACTCTCCCCAAGATACACATACTTTAGATGATCCGGTAAATGTTTCAAATCTAAAGTGGGTGCCTGCATTAGGGATGGCTTAATTGGGGGAGCCTTTCTTTAATCTAAATTTAAAGACTCAAAAACATCCTCACATCTAAACAATTCTTTTTCATTTTTTCTATCTAAAGAACAAAACTCAAAATCTTCTATACTAACCTCTCCATGCTTTTCCGAATGCTTATCAGCCGAATCCTGTATTGTTGTCTCAATAACTGTGCTTTCCAGAATCCTGATGAATGAGCAATCCTCCATCTCGTCTGGATATTTCATGGCTTTAAACACATTAAATTTCACTTCCTCATTACAGACTCTCATTGTTAATTCTCCTTTTTGAACATCTATTAATGCCCTACCAGTAGCCAAAAATGGACGACCTAGAATAATTGGGACATCTTTATCAGCCTCATAGTCTAAAATAATAAAATCAACAAGAAATATGAACTTATCAACTTTTACTAAGACATCCTCAATCTTACCCTCTGGATATGTAATAGACCTATCAGCTAGTTGGAGTGTAACTGTGGTAGGTCTAGCTTCACCAATACCTAACTTCCGATAGACCGAAAGAGGCATAAGGTTAATGCTTGCACCTAAATCACAGAGTGCTCTACCTAATTCCTTTCCACCTATAGACACAGGTATAGTAAATGACCCTGGATCCTTAGCCTTGGGGGGTAGCCCATTCTTAAGAATAGCACTACACTCCTCAGTAAGAGATACAGTTTCGAACTCACCTAACCTTTTCTTTTTAGTCAAAATATCCTTAAGAAATTTAGCATAATTAGGCATTTTCTCAATAGCTTCTACTAAAGGGATATTTATGTGCAAATGCTTAAGAATCTCTAAAAACTTTTTAAATTGACCATCCTGATTCTTAGGCTTTTGCCTTTGTGGAAAAGGTAGAGGTGGTACATAAGGTGGGGGCGGCACATATGGTGATTCTACATCTGGCACAGAACCAGATGCTCCAGCATTTTCTTTGTTGCCTCCAGCACCCTGACCAGACTCCAACTCTTTTTCAATAACAACAATATTATCACTATTACTATTTAAATCCTGGGTCTTTCTAGACTCTTCTAATGGCTTACCACTCCTAAGAGTTACTGTCTTTACCTGCTCCTTACCTTCCCTTCGAGGGTGTTCAGTATCCGAAGGAAGTTTCCCTTGAGGCCTCGCCTTTAGCTCATTAGCTAACTGACCCACTTGCAATTCCAGGGCCCTCATCGAAGCTTGATTAGTTTGAATTGCGGCATCTGTGCGAGCCATAAATTCTTTCATCATCGCCTCGAGAGAATTTCCCGAATTTTGCTGGGGCAAAGCCTGCTTATTTTGTTGGGGCATTACCTGCGCTTTAGCAAATCCCGACTGGTTCATCTTCTGTTGCGCTTGTACGTTATTTCCTTAACCTCCCCATGAGAAGTTGGGGTGGTTGCGCCAACCTGGATTATAGAAGTTAGAATAAGGGTTGTTCCTCTGATTACCTACAAAAAACACAGAAGCTGGATTGCTGGGGCAAAACTCGTAGTTGTGGTCTTCACCGCAATAGACACATGCTTCGTCCGTGACTTGGTTCACCACTGCCGCAGGCTCCATAGCTGGTGGCTGCTGACGACTAATCACTGTCACATTCTTAAGAGCATTAGCAATCATAGCAAGATCAGCCCTAATGGTGGACACACCATCAACCTCTAATACACTCTTAACCTTTTTATTTGTGCCTCTCACATCCGACCACTGACAACTATTAATAGATATTCTTTCTAAAATTTCATAGGCTTCATCAAAAGTTTTTGCCAAAAGGGCCCCTCCAGCCGAAGCATCGACCATACCTTGGGTTACTCCATTCAAACCATTGTAAAATGTTTCCATTTGAATACAATGAGGTAACCCATGGTGGGGACACTTTCGCAAAAGCTCCTTAAACCTCTCCCAAGCCTCACTAAAAGTCTCATCTTCAAGTTGCCTAAACCCTACTATTTCACTCCTTAATTTAGCATTTCTATTAGGTGTGAAATATTTACTCAAAACTTTTTCAGCTAACTCATCCCACGTCCTAATTGATCCTGGAGCAAAAGAGTTTAACCATGACTTTGCTCCATCTCTAAGAGAATACGGGAACAAAGTTAATCTAAGAGCATCTCTCGGCACTCCCTGAATTACAAAAGAATCACTAACTCCTAGAGAAGACTTAAGATGTAAATGAGGGTCTTCAGATGACAAACCATGGAATTGCCCCACGGTTTGCAACATCTGAAAAATTACCGGTTTCATTTCCAAATTTGCCGCTTGGATTTGGGGACGTTCAATCCCTGGATTCAACTCATTAGACATCGGGACAACATACGCTCGAATGGCTCTGGTCCTATCGTTCGCTATCAAGATAGGATTCTCAGCCTGATTATCAAGATAGAATGAGTTTCCACTCTACCTATTTTGCATAACTTTCTAATGGTTTCAAATATAATAAAAATGTTGGGTTTTATCAGAATTATGCTGAAGAAAAATAAATGACAGAACAACGAGTAAACAAATAGATAGACAGATTAAAGACAGGCGCTGGTTAGGTTTTAGTGATTGTTCTAAGATATGCTCTAGCAATATTATTGATCATGCATTTCTCGCAGTATTATTAGCGGATTCCTCCCGGAACTCCGGATCTTTTGGGATATGTTTCAAACCCAATGAAGAGCGACCGATCAAGCACTAGGCAACCGGCTATCCCTAGCTCAGTCACTGGCGTTCACCAATACACAATTATCGTAGTGTGGATAATTGCCACACACTCTCTAAATCATCCCTGAAACTAGAGAGAGCTATCCATACCGGCTGGCCAAGCGGGCATAAAATAAGAATAAGCACAACAATTAACATAAATGCAATAGTCAATTTATTACTAGAGATGAAGCACAATAATCACATTATTCCTAACCAACACCCTAAGCTACTTAGTTCATAATAGGCATAGGAATACGAATTACAATCTGAGTATGCATGTCCATAACCATAATTTAATAAAGGAAATAAACTCCCTAATCAGCTTGCGGTAGATGGTGTTCTTGATAATCTTCAATCTCCTTTTACTATTCGGCTTCCAAGGGAAAACATGGAATGACTTTGACTTTGATGGCTACTTCCTTTTATAGAAGGATGGGAGGCTTGAATTAGGTCAACTAGGACACGTGTAAGGCTCTCCTTGATCCTTTATCACGAAAATAACTCAACAGAAGTCGGTTCATGAAGTTGGCTAACGAGCTGTGATGTGGCAGTTTCTGTTCCCAGTTTTGCTGCAGCATAGAATTTGCTCCTTCCAGTCGCTCAGCAGCATAATCTGCACAAAATGATTTCCAAAGCTTCCATTCTTCCAAATGGGTTAAATCATGTAATATCTCTCTAAAACCAACCCTAATAAACATAAAGGACACACAAATCCCTATATAATTGAGGCCTAAATAACTACCTTTTGGGCAGTTATCAATTAGCATGGGTGAGAGTGGCCAATACGCTGACTCAATATGCCTTCCTTTTTGGGGACAAGACCGAGTGGGGAGCTGGGGATATGACAACTCAAGAAGGAATTCACTCCTTCCCGCTTCTAGGTGAAGTAGATGAGTGTTCCCTTAAGTGGTGACTCCGGGACTTGAACAAAGGGATCCCACCCTCTCACTGGCCCGAGAGTGACTTTCTGTTTAATGGTTGGACCATAAACAAGTTGTTCATTAGAGGAGAACTGGTACTTAAAAAGACAAATGTAACACAGGGGTAAAACGGTAATTTGACCCAGCTGTGATTACGGACACTCGTGAAGGATTGACTTACCGGCATAGGTCTACATCCATGGACACATAAATGTTCTACAGTGAGAAGAGTTCAGCTGTGGGTCTTTAGTCGAATAACCCAAAGTTAATGAATATTGGTTAACCTAATTAATGAGTTTAATCTATTAACCTCATATCATTGGAGCTTCTGATCTGTAGGTCCATTAGGTCCCCCTGCTAGCTCGTAAAGAGTAATTAGGAACAAATATATCTTGAGAGAATTTGAATGGTGCAAATTCATATTGGGAATTAAGTTAATTGTACGAAATACAAATTAATATAATGTATAGTGATGCATTAAAATATAAAGTCTAATTTAAGATTAAACTTTATAATATTGAGAGATTGATATATTTGAAAGAGTTCAAATGTATGTCTAATTAAATATATGGTATTTAATTAGAAGATGGAATTAATTAATTATTCAATTTAGTTTAAATTAAATGAGATTTAATTAAACTATAGTCTATGAGAGAAATAAATATTTGAAGAAGTTCAAATATTAATATGAATTTGATTCATATTAAATTTATATGATATAAGAGAATTTGAAGGAGTTCAAATTTTAATATGAATTTGATTCATATTATAGAATTAATTAATTGAAGGCCTCAAATTAAATATATGATATTTAATTGGGTAATTAATTAATTAACTAATAGAATGTCTGAAATTAAATATATGATATTTAATTGATGATTAATTAATTAAAGAATTAATTAATTGGAAATTATCAATTATGAAAATGATTAATCACTTATGGAAGTAATTAATCATTTATGGAAATGATTTAATCACTTATGGAAGCGATCAATCATTTATGGAAAAGATTAATCAATTATAGAATTGATTGACCATGGAATTGGTTGGTAATGGAATTGATTAATTATGGAAAAGATTAAATCAGTTATGGAAATAATTGATTTTAAATGAATATTTTATTCACGACCTTTCTCCTATAAATAGAACACTAAACCTAGGGTTTAGGTACTACAACATAAGGCCACAAGAATGCATTCTTTCATTCTCTCTAGTCTCCCTCTCATATTCTCTCAACCCAAGAACTCTAGGGAGAATTTTCTCACTAGAGTTTTTCCCATTCAAGATTAGGTAGTCTCACAACTACGTTCCTAAACTTAGAGTCATAGTGGGGAAGATCAATTGGTGGTGTCCCAATTGTTGACGCTTGGTCCAAAATCAAGAAAGGTGTCCGTTGAAATATTCAGAGTCGTCAACGACGGTATGTTTGCTTCTCCCCTTTAGATTTAGATCTAATAAATTTTGTATGCTTAGCCTTAAGTTTGTATAGAATTTGTTCTATGTTTTAACCAATGCAATAGTATTTTTGGATAAACATAATTAACTACGAATCGGTCCCAATTACGCTTCCGCTTTAACGGAATTGGGGAATTCCAAATCCTTCAGGTAAGCAGTGGCTACTTTATGTCTGATATTGTATTTGGAAAATAGGTTGGCTATCATCTTGTTTAGTAAATGAGATCCTTCATCGCTTATGATGAAATGAGGGACTCCGTATCTTGTGAAAATATTCTTCATGAAAAAATTCTTCACCACCTTTGCATCATTTGTTGTTGTAGCTATGGCCTCGATCCATTTCGATACGTAGTCAACTACAAGCAAAATGTAAATGTTTCCAAAGGATGGAGGGAATGGGCCCATAAAGTCTATCCCTCATACGTCGAAGATTTCCACTTTGAGTATGAAATTTAGAGGCATTTTGCTCTTGGCTGTCAGATTCTCGGTTCTTTGACATTGATCGCAGTTCTTTGTGAAGAGGTGTGCATCTTTGAAGAGACTTGGCCAAAAGTATCTGGATTGGAGGAATTTGGCTGCAGTCTCTAGTCCGGCAAAGTGTCCTTCATATGGAGTCGCATGACAGGCTTCCAATATGAGTGGTATTTATTCTTCTGTTACGCACATTCTTAGTATTTGATCTGGTCCTAGCTTGTACAAGTATGGTTTATCCTAGTAGTAGTTCTTGACATCTTTTAGGAACTTCTTAAGCTGTTGAGCGGTTGCTTCCGGTGGTTTTAGTCCACTGACTAAGTAATTTAAAAAATCTGCAAACCATGGAAGTCCAACTGCCCTTATTGCCAAAATTTGCTCATCTGCAAACGATTCTTAAATATCCAGCCCTCTCTCCACTTGTGCTTCCTCTCCAAGTCTTGATAGGTGGTCTGCTACCTGATTCTCGGTTCCCTTTATGTCCTGGATTTCAATGTCAAACTCTTGCAAAACCAAAATCTAATGGATTAATCGGGGCTTGACATCCTTTTTAGAAAGCAAATGTTTGAAAGCTGAATGATCAATATGAACTATGAATTTAGTTCCCACTAGGTAGGATCTAAATTTGTCAAAACCAAATACTACAACAAGTAATTCCTTCTCCGTGACAGTATAGTTCAATTGAGCCTCGTTGAACATTTTGCTTGCAAAGTAAATAGGTTGCACTATTTTTCCTCTTTTCTGACATAGTACTGCTCCAACTGCAAAATCGCTAGGATCGCACATCAACTCAAATGGTTGGGTCTAATCAGGTTCAATCATGATCGGCGATGTGGATAGTGCATTCTTTAAAGTCTCGAAAGCTTGCTTACAATCTTCATTGAATTCGAACAGTCTATCTACTTCAAGTAACCTGCACAATGGTTTGGAAATTTTAGAGAAATATTTAATGAGGCTTCTGTAAAAACTTGTGTGACCTAGAAAACTCCTGGTATCTCGAACTGTTTTTGGGAAGGGCATCTTGGATATTATTGATGACATGCAAAAATGTCATCATTTTCCTATTAATTTTGGCTAGTTTTATGCTTGAATTGTGTGCTTTAATGCTATTTTCTGTTTAAATTTCAGAAAACCGAGTCAAGGAAGCAAAACCGGAATTTTGAGAGATTTTGGATGATTTTGGAGGCTTTTGGAGCAATTTGAAGAATTACATTGAAGATCCGAGTCCAAAAAGCCAAGAAGAATGAATTGGAAGCCCAAATTCATGAATTTCAAGTCTTAAAGTATCAATTTGGGTCAAGAAAAGTGCCCAAAATCCATTACAAGAAGTATTTGGGCCAAAAGAAAGTTGGAGGCCCCAAAAATTGAGTCAAAATCGGGCCATTCTAGAAGATTCAGGGCCTAGCGTCTCGACGCTAAGCCTGGAGCGTCTCGACGCTAGGCAGCTGCGTGGAAAGATCCAAAATCGCGAGAGCGTCGCGACGCTGTCCAAAGTAGCGTCTCGACGCTGAGACGTCTTGGAGCCCAAGAAAAGATGACGTCAGAGCGTCTCGACGCTGTCCTTGTAGCGTCTCGACGCTGTGCCTGCTGGGAGCCTATAAAAGGAGCCTTTTGCAATGAAGATGGTGTGCCAATTTGTGGGTTTTCACCCCATTCTAGAATCCACTCTAAAATTGGGGATTTTTGGGAGAGTTTTGGAGCTTTGTTGAAGATCTTTGGAGCTCGGGATCGAAGGAGGTCGGCGCGGGATCGAGGAGATCGACACTTTTATGAGCATTTCTCTTCCCTTTTCCTTTATGTTTTAGTTTCTAGAATTGTTGTGATTAGGAATTATTGGATTTTAGTGATTATGAGTAGTAAATTCCTAAATTCTTTGAGATTGATTTAGATGTTGAACCTCTGCTGAATTAATGAATTGATGTGGTTTAATTGTCATTATTGTTCATTTGTGCATTTTGTCCGTAATGCTTTTAATCAACTGATCACTGATTAAATGAATCGTTACTAAGTGGAAACTCGACGGAGAGAAGCTTAGACTAGAACTGAATGCATGACTAACGGTTATTTACCCGGGTGACACGGGATAAAATAAATAACGTTAGAGGTTGTACTGAAGGGTCGTAATGCCATACTAAGTAAATAAAGATGAGACTGAAAGGAGATTCTTTATTGAACGGTATGAGATAGGAGGAGACCGACAGGAGAATCCTTGAAATTAGGCTTCTAGACTTATGAATCAAATGATTTGTTAATTCATATTGGTTAATTGATTACGCATTAAAGGTCCAATTGATAAAATCAACTCTCTAGAATTATCCCTCCAAATTGTGTCACCATTTATCTTTTGCTTTCTAGATTAGCTTTTTGTTATTCTTTTCAGCATTAGATTTTGTTCTCTAAATAAAGCTAAGCAAGATTATTCGCGGTACTTAATTGAATAAATCCAATCCCTGTGGAGACGATACTCTATACTCAAAATCACTATATTACTTGTCACGACCCGTACGCTTGCGGAATTTAAAATCGTGCGAACAATTATCTCAATCTTCGCCTTGTCTACCTCGATTCCATTTCTGGAAATTCGATGTCCAAGGACTATGCCTTCGCGTACCATGAAATGGCACTTTTCCCTGTTCAAGACCAAGTTTGTTTCTTCACATCTTTCCAGCATTTGGTCTAAATTCCGTAAACACACTGCAAATATTTCTCTGAAGACAGAGAAGTCATCCATAAACACTTCCAAGGTTCGTTCTACCATATCGGAGAATATAGCCATCATACACCTTTGAAAGGTGGCTGGTGCATTGCATAATCCGAATGGCATTCTTCGAAAGGCAAATGTCCCGTACGGACATGTGAACGTCGTCTTCTCCTGGTCTTCTGGGGCTATTGTTATCTTATTGTAGTCTAAGTAACCGTCTAAAAAGCAGTAGTAATCCTTCCCTACAAGTCTGTCCAACATTTGATCTATAAATGGTAACTGGAAGTGGTCTTTCCTGGTTACTTTATTGAGGTGGCGATAGTCTATGCAGACTCGCCACCCCGTGACTGTCCTTGTCGAAATCAATTCGTTTTTCTTGTTCTCCACTACAGTTATCCCACCCTTTTTAGCGACGTATTGTACTGGGCTGACCCAACTACTGTTTGAAATTGGATAGATGACTCCTGTGTCCAGCCATTTTAAAATCTCTTTCCTGACAACTTCTTTCATAATGGGATTAAGTCTCTGCTGGCTTTCAATGGAATTCTTGGATCCTTCTTCGAGGTTGATGATAGGACCTAAATAGTCCTATTTTATCGCCTCTAATCTAAGCTTGTTAAAATCATTTTATGCTTTACTTGTCTTATTTACAGGTGGAGTTTTGGAGCCATCTCGATGTCTTGGACGGCGAGGAGGTGAAAAGACCCAATTGTGTTGAAGCAGGCCTGAAAAATGACACCAAAAGTCGAAGATTGAAGCCCCGTACCGAGAAGAAGCGAGACAAGACCGAGAATCAAAGTAGCAAGTTGAGATTTGAGGCTGGCGTCGAGACGCCGGCCTTGGCATCTCGACACTGAAGCGAATTCTGGCCGGAATGAATTGTTCGCAGCGTCTCAACGCCACCGTATTTTCTATATATATGTAGCCTTGGGTTTAGTCTGCCATTAGGTTAGAACTTTGGTCCTTTTACGATTTCTTTTGCCTCTTTTACATTCCAGCACTATTGTAGACCACTCTTGGTCATATTTTATGGATTCTTTCATGTTTATTGTTGATTTTACTTCATCTATGCGTAACTAATCTTGTTTAGATCGTTGGATTCGGTTTATGTTTTGATTCTTAATAAGATTGGTTGAGTTTTATGAGTTATACTTGCTGTTCTTACTGTATTTTCATTAAGTTTTGCATGTCATCCGGTTTAAACCAATACATGAGGCTAGTCTATTAGGATTGAAGCCGTATGCAATTACCACTTGTGTATTCTATCAGTTATTTTTAGATAGCCACTAGGTTGAGGCAAGCCACTCTCTACACGAGATGACCCTTGATAGGCCTAGGATGAACTTTAAAGGTTGTAGGAATTAGATTTAAATTGCATTTGAATTTGGTTCTTACGATTCCAAACCCACGATCCCAAAGCGGCTAGTTTTAATAGGTAGTTGTGAAATTCCTTGTTAATTAACTAGTTAGATATAATTAGTAACCGTTGCAGAGGTCTTGAATGGTTGCTAAATTATGTATAAGGGGTGGCGAGCGATAGAGTCTATATTAATTAATCTTGTTAATTGCAGAATTCACGGTTAGCAAGATAATTAGCACATGAGGTTAGTGTAGAGGGTCCACCGAGTAACCCACAAGCCTACCGGACTAATGAAATCATTTTAGAATAATTATTAGAGAAAACTAGGAAGCCAACGAATTAGAATCAAGCATAATAAATCCCAATCCAACGATCCTTTTTCATGTTATTGTTTTCGCCTAATTTCTCTTCTGCGTGTTTATTTTGTGCCATTTAAATTCAATATTTTACTATTATTTTTGCTTGTCCTTCTTTACAAAAATCCCCCTATCTTTATAAACACGAAATTCTACACTTGTTAGATCTCCCTTCCCTGTGTTCGACCCTGGCCGCTATTGTTACAAAATAGTAGTAGTGTCGTGGATTATAAATTTTATTTGACCAATAGGAGCCTCGACAACTCCAACCCGTCAGTTGATCTTGTGCATGCAGAATGATGGGCTAATTCCTTGAATGTCTGTAATTGTCCATCTTATTGCCTTTTTATGACTAGAGAGGACTTGCAGCAAAGAGATTTCATCCTTGTCAGTGAGATAGGCTGATATAATAACTGGTAGTGTTTTGTTTTCTCCAAGGAAACTATATTTAAGATGTTCCGGTAGAGGTTTGAGTTCTAGATCCGGAGGGTTGATCATAGATGGTTGCAGCGGCATAACTTTTTCCTGGTTTGATTCCGAGGAATCTCTCAACGCTTATATCTTTGCTACTACAGAACCATTTGTGGCCAGTTCTTTTACTCCTTCAATCTTTTTCCCACATTTTTCCTCTTGTTCTTCCTTTTCAAGCATGTCTTACAACGTCTCCCCTTTTAATATTTCCTACAAGGCAGATAAAGAAAGTTCGTCAATCTCATCTATCACTGAACATTCTTCAAGATCTTCTAGATACTTCAGTGTGTTCATGACGTTAAAGGTGACTTGCTGATCATTGACCCTCATAGTTAACTCTCCTTTTTAAACGTCGATCAAGGTCCTACCAGTTGCTAAGAATGGTCGACCCAAAATAATCGACAACCCCCAAACTTGAATCATTGCTCGTCCTTGAGCAATGCTAGCCTACAAAAACTCTTACTCATCAACCCAATTTTTTTAAAAATATTGGTGAAGCTCACCTAAGCCCTGGGGAAGATTGTAACTTTCAAACTAACACTCATCCCTTTATCCATCTCATTTGGACTTTTCTTTTCTGCTCATTTTTTTAAAAATATTTTCTCTTCCCTTGAGCTATTTTTTTACACAAGGGCAAACTATGAGTATCATAAATCCCTCTAGTTACTAGGCAAGCTCCAGGAAAAGGACAACTTCCAAAAAGGGAGAAGAGTGCAACCTAGGCAAAACTAAGACAAAGAGGAATGCATTCTAAGCTACCTTTTCTATTTTCTTTTTTTTTTCATTTTTTTTAACAAGGGTTACCTCACCCCCAAACTTAATCTATTCATTGTCCCCAATGATTGATAAAGCAAGGCAATAACCCCCAAACTTATTTTTTAGAGTAGCTAAGGCTTATTGCTTAGGAAGATTATAAGGTTTGGCCAAAGGACTAGGAACAAGCTTTCCTAAGATTTTAGCTAAGCTAAGGAGGAAAATTAGGAAGCTTCCCATCTACCTAAGGACTTAAAGCACAATAAGATAATCTAACTAAGCAAATAGGCTAAGTTTCTAAGGATCATAAGACGAAACACTCATTTTGCATATTAAAACAATTTTTTTTTTCTTTTTACCAAGTACAACTGTTGTTGCTGCATTCAACAAGGTTAGGCTTAACCAAAAGAACAACCAAGAGTTACGGCTAGGCCCTAAATTAATTCTAAACAAGCTAGACAACCCATATTTCCAAAGCAGAGACTTTATACTCTAGCTGCAGCATGCTCAAAATAAATAATTCAAAATTTTCTAGTAGAAATTTCAATAATCATGCACTAGATGGCTATTCTAGCTTATTTAGGATTCCAAGCAAGCTTAGCACTTCTAAGCATCAACATTTTTAGCAACTTTGCATAATATCAAACACTCCAGCCAACACACCCAAACATTTTCTAAATTTGATATGCATTCAAATGATTTGAACATTAAAGCATACACACCTATAGAACTTTCATTCATACACATTTTCTCTTTCTTCACAACAAAAGTAACAGAAAGCATGATAGCTAACAGACAAGGAAACTTAAAACTTCCTCCCTTGATTGTAGCCAATTATGAAAATTCCTCCCATCAAATCACAACTTTCCTAAACTGCCTAATATGCTCCACTTTTCCTGCTACACCATTGATTTCTTTCAAAAAATTGCTGAAATTTTCTACAAAACAAAAACTTAAGCAAAAACAATTAAAGAATTAAGCTAGACAAAATAAAATAAAAAAAATAAAGATATAAACTACTTATTTGAAAATAAATCAACTACCAATAGACAATGCAAAAATTACAGAAATTGAAACTAGCTTTTTAAAAACCACCTCACTGGGCATTCACAAAAATAGAACTTTAAAACACATTGCCCCTTTCTAGCTCACAACTCAATTTTCAGCTAAAATGCAAGAGGCATGGCATCTTTGGAATTTTTCTCCCCAATGATGCTTCAACCTTTGCCCATTTACCTTAAACTCTCTGTCATCATTATCAACACCTTGTTTTATCTCATGGAAAAACTTTTTCAATTGTTGCTTTGATAAACCATGGGGCAATGTTTCAAAAGCAAGGTAATTGGTAAGGTCAACATACCAAAGTGTTTTCATTTTTTTAGTGTGAGCTACTATAAAAAACAACTCATCAAGGAAATAATTTTCAAACTCAAGTTGCTGAAATAATTTCAATGAACTAAATGGCTACACAGGCGGATTTGGTTTATCAATCAACTCTAAGGATTCAAAAGTCCTATTAAAACCAAAAACTTCACCTGTACTACGTTCCAACTCAAGCTCCAATTTGTCTAATTCCAAATCCTCAATTCCAATTTTTCCCAACTGTTGTATGTGTTGCTCTCTCATTTCCTTCTCAACTTCATCATCAACCAATTTATCTTTCACTTGAATGACAGAACACTCTTCAATATCAGTGGGGGACTTTATGGCATTAAAGACACTAAACTTCACCTCTTGGTCATTCACCCTCATAGTTAGCTCACCCTTTTGGACATCTATCAATATTCTCCCGATTGCTAAAAAGGGCCTTCCTAGAATGATTGGGGCATCCTTGTCCGCTTCATAGTCCAAAATGATAAAATCAACCGGGAAGATAAACTTATCTACTTGTTCCAAAATATCCTCAATCTTTCCTTCGGGATAAGTGATAGACATATCAGCAAGTTGCAAAGTCACAGTGGTTTGCCTAGCCTCTCCTATTCCCAATTTCTTGAAAATGGATAAAGGCATGAGATTTATGCTAGCTCCCAAGTCACAAAGAGCTCTCCCCAACTCCTTGCCTCCTATAGAAATAGGAATGGTAAAAGTTCCAGGGTCTTTCATTTTGGGAGGAATTTTGTTTGTCAAAATGGCACTACACTCCCCAGTCAAAGACACGATTTCATACTCACCCAATCTTCTTTTCTTGGTTAAAATATCCTTGAGGAACTTTACATAGTTGGGCATTTGTTCCAAGGCCTCAACTAGTGGTATATTAATGTGAAGTTGTTTTAAAACCTCAAGGAATTTCGTAAACTGACCATCTTGATTTTTCTGCTTAAGTCTTTGGGGAAAGGGTGGTGGGGGTGGTTTAAACACTGGGGGAGGTATGAGAATAGTCTTGGTTGGTGCTAAAGGGGTTGTCCTAAGTGTCTCCTCAATTTCCTCACTTTCAGCCACTTTTTCACTTGGTTTTTCTGCACTTTTTTCATTGTCCTTTTGCACATCAACTTGCTGTCCAACTTTCTTTGGTTGGGTGGGTTCTTTCTTTTCAACCAATGTCCTACCACTTCTCAATTCCACAGCTTGAACTTGCTCTTTTCTTTCCCTTTTTTGAATTTTCAGTGTCAGAGGGAAGTTTACCATGTGGCCTAGCTTTAAATTCACTAGCTATTTGGCCCATTTGCACTTCCAAATTTCTTAGAGATGCTTGATGAGTTTGAATTGTGGCATCAGTTTTAGCCATGTATTCCTTAAACAAGCTCTCTAAAGAAGTACCTGGAATATGTTGGTTCATGGTGTTTTGGTATTGAGCATTAGCTTGCCGGTTTTGTTGCCCAAATCCAAGTGGACCATTCATCTTTTGTTGAGCTTGTTGAGTGCTAAAATTACTTCCTTGACCTCCCCAAGCAAAGTTAGGATGATTTCTCCAACCTAGATTATAGGTATTGGAATAGGGGTTATTCCATTGGGCATTTTGGTTTCCAACATAGCACACTGAAGCTGGATTACTTGGACAAAACTCAAAAGTGTGATCCTCTCCACAGTATATACATGAATCTACAACATTCTGATTTATATTAATTGCAGCAACAACCTGGTTTGCATTAGAATTCATCAACTGCAAATTCTCAAAGCCTGAGTTTAACTTTTTCATCATGCTCTCCATTGAATCAAACCTTGCATTAAAAGATGTAACAGTATCAACCTCCATCATGCCCTTATTTTTCTTTCCAGCCACACTTCTAAAATCTGACCATTGGCAACTATTTGTGGAAATTCTCTACAAAATGGCATAAGCCACATCAGAAGTCTTGGATAATAAGGCACCATTGGCTGAAGCATCCACCATATTCTGAGTGGCCAAATTTAACCCATTGAAGAAAGTTTCCATTTGAATGCAGTGGGGTAGACCATGGTAAGGGCATTTTCTCAACAATTCCTCAAATCTTTCCCAAGCTTTACTAAAGGATTCATCCTCAAGTTGCCTAAAGGACACTATTTCAACTCTAAGCTTGGCATTTCTAGTGGGAGGAAAGTACTTAATGAGGAATTTCTCTGCTAACTCATTCCATGTAGTGATGGAGCCAAGAGCAAAGTTATTCAACCAAGCTTTAGCTTCATCCCTCAAAGAATAAGGAAACAAGGTTAATCCATGAAATTGTCCCACTGTTTGTAACATTTGGAACATCACAGACTTCATTTCAAAATTTTGTGCCTATATCTCGGGTCTAGATATTCCAGGGTATAACTCATTGAAGGTAGGGATGGCATAGACTCTAATAGCTCTTCCCCTATCATTGGCTATAAGGACAGGGTTTTTCAGCTTGGTTTTCTACTCTAGGTTGCTGATTTATCTCAAGATTAGGCTGCTAGTTGTTTTGGTTTTCTTGATTACCAGGAGGTACAAGGGGTAAAAGAGGTGGTGGATCCATCCTATTGTTTCTCTTCCTTTGTTCCCTTCTCCTCCTACGAAAAGTCCTTTCAATTTCAGGGTCCAAATTGAATTCTAGGTTAGGGAATTCATTCATACACAGCTACCCGCACCTGCAAAATCAAACAACCAAGTTAGAATCTGTTTTAGCACCAATTCACCAATTTTCAGCTCAAAAATAGTAAAAATCAACTTGATCCCCGGCAACAGCGCCAAAAACTTGTTGCCTTGTGCAAAGTGATGCTAAATATGCAACATATAACTCAAGCTTGACTTTTAATGAAATTCAACGTAACCGAGGACCAAATATTTTTCATTAACTAAGTGCAAAAGATTAAAATGGCAAACAAGCTTAAAATGACATAAACTTAAGAAAAATTTAGTAAAAATAGTGAATCAACACAGGTAAGGCAAGGTTCAGATTAGGGGTTGTCTACTCTCACAAGTTGTTTGCTGTTGCAGAACTTTATATTCACAACTCACCTAGGATTTTATTCGGGAATTTTCCGATCCCTAAATACCCACTCATTTTCATGACCTTGAAAGGCTAAGGTAAAGCAAAGTAATCGGTTATTAATTGTTTTCCCAAACACTTAATAACAATGCTAGAAAATGGTTGGCCAAATGAAATTCCAGCTTTAACCATGAAGAACACTTTACTTTAAGTTGCAATATATAAAGTTTCACTAAAAAAAAAATAAGAAGTTCGAGTTTAAGCACCATAATCCTCACCTAAGAGGATTTAACTCATGTTCAAGGTGGAAATATAGAAAATATAGTAGTAAACAACCATATAAACCATCTTTACAACCATTAGTACGAATTAAACACCAAGGAAAAAAGAGGGATAAAGAGAAGAAGAAACTAAAGAAGCTTCTAGGAGAGATTCCAGCTTTCCCAAACTGGACAGTCTTCAATCAGCTGCTTCCTTCACCTTCCTTCTCACAGTTTTTCTCCAATCAGCAACCTCCTTTCTAAAAATTCCTTCTCCAGCTGATTGTTCTCTATTTTTGGTCCAAACTTCTATTTATATGAGCCATTCTCATTGATTTCAGGGCTGATTAGACACTCTTCTCCACATGGACCTTCCCCAATTGGTTGAAATGGAACAAATCAACTCCAAAAAGATGTCAACTCATTTAATGAGAATTCCCACGGGTACAACACGTGCAATCACTTAAATTCCAGACTTTTGGCCTTCTGATGTGAAATCAGCTGCTGTAGCACAACCTGAGTGTTCATACACCAAAAAATCAGCTTGAAACATATGAAATCTGCATCAATTCCAACTTAAGCTTGGCCTAATGATATGTAAAGATGTTCAATAAAGATTATTCATTTTCATGCACAAACCAAAGCTCAAACACATAAAAAATAGAGTCTTTTAGGCCTAAGAGAGAGCCAATAGCTCTTATTTCTAAGAGTTATCACACCTCTTTATCAGCTTCACAGTCTAATATGATGAAGTTTGCTGGGAATACAAATTTATCAACCTTGACTAACACATCCTCAATTTGCCCATGGGTTGTGTTAGTGACCTGTCGGCTAACTGTAAGGTTTCAGTTGTTGGTCTAGCTTCTCCTATACCTAGTTGCTTGAAAACTGAGTATGACATCAGATTTATGCTCGCTCCTAGATTGCATAACACCCTACCAACATTCCGTCCTCCAATGGAGCATGTAATGGTGAAAATTCCTGGATCCTTTAGCTTTGGAGAGATCTTGTTCTTGACCAGTGCACTAGAGCATTCAGTGAGTGCAACTGTTTCATACTCTCCTAATCTTCTTTTCTTGGACAGAATGTCCTTCAGTAACTTCACATAAGTAGGAATCTGTTCAAGTGCTTCCACCAACGAAATGTTGATGTGGAGTTGCTTGAGGATATCTAGAAATTTTTTAAACTGTGCGTCTTGTGAGGCATACTTGAATCTCTGAGGATATGGAGGTGGCAGTCTATAATCTGGATCTATAATAAACTTTTTAGGCTTTGTTGTTGCATTTTCTTGCTTTTTCTCTGAACTTGAACTTTCACTTTTTTCTTCCAAGGCTTCTGATTCCTTGGTCTTTTCTTTATTTTCTTTATTCTGTATAACTTCTATGGTAACTTCTGACTTCTTTTCTAGAACTTCTTCTGGAGCTTTTTCTGGGATTTTTCTTACTTTTGGTCCATCGTATTCTGGTCCATAATATTCTAATCCACTTCTCAAGGTGACGACCTTGCACTACTCCTTACCTTCTTGGTGAAGGTTTTCAGTCTTGTTGGGCAATGTCCCTTGCAGTCTATTTTTTATTTCTTGAGCAATCTGTGCAATTTGTACTTCTAAATTTCTGATAACGACATCATTTCTTGCCATGTACTCTTTCATCAGAGCCTCTAGATTTGGCTCTTGATTCTGAACTTGGACTGGTTGGAAGTTCTTTTGCAGCTGCTGCTGTGTAGGCTAGGAGTTGAATCCTGTTGAGGATTTTTCAAACTAATTTGTATTGGAATTGCTCATACCGGCCTGACCTCCCCAAGAGAAGTTTGGATGCTGTCTCCAATCTGGGTTGTATGTAGCTGAGTATGGATTCTATTGGTTCTGGTTATGGTTCCCTTGTTGTCCTACATAAAAAACAAATGCAGGATTTAGTGGACAATTATCAATCACATGCTCCTCATTACAAATATCACAGCATGGAGAAAAGATAGCATTAGCGGGTCTATGTTAGCTTGGTTAGCCATGGTCATGCTCATCATCATTTTGTGGATGGCACTGATCTGGGCTTGCATGGTCGAATTTGCCTCCGTCTCTACTGCTTTAACTGGATTCTTTAAGATTGTTGGCTCTTTCTCTCCCCAATGTCTGTTATTTATGGCAATCGTGTCTAATATGACATATGCTTCATTTGTAGATTTCTTTAAGAAGGATCCTTTGGCAGATGCATTCACTAGAGCTTTAAAACCTTGATCTAATCCACTATAAAAATGCTCTATGATGATACATACAGGCAATCCATGATGAGGACACTTCCTGACTAGCCTTTGGAATCTCTCCCAAGCTGCATCTAAAGGTTCATTATAAGATTGTCTAAAAGAAATAATCTCAGCTCTATACTTAGCATTTTTATTAGAAGGAAAAAACTTCTCTAAGAACTTTTCAGTCAATTCATTCTAGGATGTGATGGAGTTTGGAGGGAATGAGTCCAGCCAAGCTTCAGCATCTCCCTGTAATGAAAAAGGAAAAAACTTTAGTTTTAATATATCTTCAGGCACTCCTGTAACTTTAAAAGAACTACAAATTCTCAAGAACTGCTTGATATGTTTGTGTGGATCTTCACTCAGAAGTCCGGAAAACTAGCCCATGGTATTGAGCATTTGAAACATCACAGGTTTCAGCTCAAATTGTGGAGCTTCTATGGGTGGCTCTAGAATTCCTGGATTCAGAGTTTGAAAAACGGGTAAGGCATAGTCCCTTATTACTCTTTTGCGGTCTTCGACAATATAAATTGGATTTTCATGTGGTGGCACCGGTGGAACTGGAGGTGCTGGAGGGATTCTCCCATCATTTTGCTCCCTTCCACGATTCTGTTGGTCAACTTGAGGATCGACTCCAGGTTGGTCCATCGGAAACTCTTGTATATAAGAAGCTTCTTCTAAAGGTTCCTGTGCGTTCAACTCTTGTTGTTCCCTTCTCTTTCGTCTTTGCTCTCTCCGATGACGACGAAAGGTTCTTTTTATCTCAGGATCGATATCAAGGAGTGGACACCCCTTACTCATGCACTAACCTTAACCTGCAAGAGAAAAATTGCAAATCAAAGTTAATTCCTTTTTTAGACAGAAATGCGGTCACAATTGAATCGCAATCTCAATAAGCAAAACTGGTTTCACTTTTAGTCCCCGACAACGGAGCCAAAAACTTGATGCGTGTCGGGCTAAATGGTGGATGCAGGAAAAGATGGTAAATAGTGATTAAGATCAATTCACCCAACCTAGTGCAAGTATACATTATCACATGCAGTAATAAAAACCTTAGAAGTATTCCAAGGGTATCGATCCCACAAGGACTAAATTTGGAAACACAGATTTGAAGAAGAAACTGCTCAAAGATTGCTTGGATAAGGTAATAAAAGAAATAATTGATGGTGATTTTTGACAAATTTATAAAATAAACAAGTAAAGAAAAACAATGATAAACAAACGAGGTGTCCAATATAGTTTCAACCCTAAGGTAAAATAACTCTAATCCTTGCTTATTAAACCTAAGTCTATTCATGCATTAGGTAAGATTTAACTTCTATTTGCCTTTGCTTCCAAGAACCGTTAGAAGGCTAAGCGAGTACCGTTATGCAAAGTCTTTGACTCGACTTCGACATAGATAAATGAAGCATGCAATCTATAACCCTATAGTTGTTATAGGGTGCCTTAGGCAGCCTCACCCTATAACACCGAATACACTCTTTCGAGCCACTTCTCCAATATCCCCTTTATGAGAACCGATATCGTTTGTCTCTTTCGAGTATCAAACTCACATAGCATGCAAAGTCTAAGTGATCAAGTTAAACTCAACAAGATTCAAAATGATATTCAATAATGAATGACATGCAATGAATAGAACTTAAGTGAATAAACACTTTCAAGCTATTTTAACCATAAGGAAATTTACTATATTGAACCTCTCAACGAGATTTAGCTACGCATGGTGGAATAAGATGAAAAAGAATAACTTTTCATTGACATAATGAATGTAAGAATGCAGAAATAATGAAAAGAACAATTGCTGGAAATAAGGTGTAGTAGCTAAAACTAGAGTTTTTTCTTTTATCCAATCCTTCTAGAGTTCGTTCGACACTCTACTCTCCTTTACAAGTGGGAATATGGTGAAAATCTCTACAAACACTCAGGTTTGATGTCTAACTAAGTAAATTCAGTCATCTAAGAAGGACCACGGACATCCCTACTCATGGGCGTCTACTAGGGTTCTGTCACCACCCTCTTCTTCCCAGTGAGTTCTGTTTGGATTTCTCTTCGAATCAAGGCCTTATATAGTGTGGGGAGTAGTTGAGGAGCCACGAAATAGGTGTTGGTAGGTAGCCCAGTCGATTTCGGGGTCAAAACAGTCGGTTAGGTGCGTGAAATTCTCGTTCAAAACGACCCGCGATGGACTCGGAACTGCCTCTGTCTGTCCAAAAATGCGATCGCGTTTCAATTTTGCATTCCCTCGCATTTCTAGGTTTTTCTAGTTTTCTTCTGTTTCCTTGCACAACACCAAATTAAGTCAAATTCATATCAAAATAGATCTTTTTTAGCACTTTTAAGCATAATTTGACCTAAGTGACTCTCAACTCCTTAATTTATCAACTTTAACACTTTTAGAGCTCGGGAATAGTAAATTTGATCTAAAACATGCAACTTTGACAAGGAAATGAGCTAAATATAAGGGTAAAATAGGTATATTTTTTACCTCTATCATATGCCCTAAAACTCGTGGATAGTAAATGTAACGGGTTAATTAATATTCAATAAAATGTTATTGTAGTTATATTCAATAAAGTGTTATTGAATTATTGTCTTAGTTTGGCATAAATTAACTCAAATCCAATAAAATAAGAATCCCTGGCTATAGTATGTAGACTTGAACTATATGTAGAGAAATAAAAGTGGATCAAGTTCAGGTAATAGCCAAAACGATCTATTGTATAGGGATAGAGTTAGGTACCTTATCCTAGGGACACTATGAACACGACCCACTATGTATATGATACAAACGATATGATCCTAAATCGTTCGTGTAGAGACATGCGAGTGAGGGCGTCCTATGCAATGAGTTTGCATAAGACCAAAGATAAGAAATGGCAAACATGGGAACCTTCAAAATGATTTTATCTCAGGATCCCCACACAATGAGATCTGCATCTTTTGAACATCACAACAACCATTGGATTTGATGAGCTTTAAAACTAGCTACTGTCTTTCAAGATTAAAATGAGAAATAGGAGTGGTTTGTTTAGGAAGCCAGCAGTGAAGACATCAACAAAATGACCTTTACCATAAAGAAACATCTAACCTCACCCTCTTTTTTAATCTACACTCTTAACAAATTTTGCCACCAAAGACACAACTCCAAAGATTTAATGAACTTCGCCACTGACTTGCTTTTAGATTAGAGAAATTCAAGAAATTTCTACTTTTCAAAATTTTTGTAACAATCAGATTGGATTGCAATTTAAACTTTATTAAAAAGTCCACAAAGTCTCTAAAAGGTAGACCTCTCAATTATTTTTAGGAACATGATCTTTTCCAACTCACTCGATGAATTTTTCTTCTTATTGGTAATAAATCTTTATCAAAATCTTGCGAAAGTCTATTCCGTTACATAATTTTTTTAAGAGCTTCGAACAACTATTTTATAGGTAGGAATTGCTTGAGCTAGACTTTTAAAATTAGGCTTACAACTTCTCACTTTATTTTCTCGATATAGTTGTTGAAAGTAGAAAGCACAAGACAATTGCGTAGAGACTCTCCACTAAAGAACTCCTTGATGTTTTGCAAATCCTTCTTAAATCTTTGCTAGAAGAGATGTATAAAGCAAACTTGGAGAAATTTACACTCTAATGTAGAATCTTTCCATAATTGTTAAAATATTTCAATCTTTTAATTATAAAGCCGTGTATTATATTTGTTTTGAAGAAATCTGCGGAAAGGAAAAAGATGAGAACTAATTGGACAAATTTTAGCCATCATTAAACAAGAGATAAGATTATTATTTGCAGCATTTTTTTCAATCATATATCTCTTGCACATAATATATAGAAAAGATTTGCGAAAAGAAGATGCCCTTTGAGAAATATTATCCACAAAATAACAAGATGTGCTATTGATAACAAGAGCGAATAAAATAATGGGAGTAATATTTCCTTTAAGCTCCAAGAATACAGAAAACTTGAAAGTAGAGGTATAGTCTTCACATAATAAATGAAACCTCGGACCTATTTGGAATGACTTTCTAAGTGTTTAAAAAGTGTTTTTAAACACTTAAAAAGTTGTTGATGCCAAAATCTGGGCAGGAGACTCACATGACATTCACGTGACAAAAACAGTGAATTTGTTTAAGAGAGAGGAAGACGTGACCTGCATCTAAGCGTTAATAAGAAGAGGCCATGATAGGGTGCAGGAGAAAACCCTTTGCTTATATATATTTATGATCAAGGCAATCAGCCATATATATAGGCCTGGGGATAAAAACTCCTACAAAAAAACACAGAAAAATCCTTTCACTCTAGAACCTTCAGCTTGCCCTAAAACGATGAAGAAGATGAACATATATTAGGGAAGAATACAACTCTAAACTTGAAATATGGGCTGATACAAACATGGGCCATAAAAATAAAAGGCCAGAGAAAAGAACACAAACGAGAAACGAAAAATGGGCTGGTTAATGGGCTATCTTTACACCCCCCGCAAGCCAATGGTAGTAGTGTCACGAACATTGAGCTTGAACTTTATTTTCTGAAAATTAATAGCAGACAAAGGTTTTGTTAGAATATCAGCTACTTGTTCATTGGCTGGAAGGTGGCGAATGCTAATTCTTTTATTCTTCACAAGGTCACGAACAAAATATATATCAAGTTCCACATGCTTTGTTTTGGAGTGAAGAATGGGATTAGCACTTAGGTGAACCGCCCCTAAATTATCACACCATATGATAGGAGCATTAGATAAATAGATATGTAAATCAGTAAATAAAGAATTAAGCCAAACCAATTCAGTGGCAACAGTGGCAAGACTTCGATACTCCGCTTCAGTGCTGGATCAAGAGATGATTCCCTGTTTCTTTGAACCCCAAGATATCAAGTTTCCTCCAAAATAAACACAGAAGCCAGTAGTCGATTTTCGATCATCAGGATCAGAAGGCCAATCAGAATCAGCAAATCCAACAAGAGACAAAGAGTTTGGCTTACTAAGCAACAAACCATCGTTAATAGTCCCCTTTAAATATCTTAGAATTCGTTTAACAAGCTGCCAATGTATAACTTTAGAAGAGTGCATAAATTGGCAAGCTTTGTTAACACTATAAGATATTTCGGGTCTAGTTAATGTAACATATTGTAAAGCCCCAACAATGCTTTGATATAAATAGGTATCATGAAAGTCATCACCAGTATGAGCAAACGGTATGGAATTGCTTAACATTGGGGTAGCAATAGAATTAGCACCAGCCATGTTTGCTCTATTTAGCACCTCACAAATATAAGAAGACTGAGATAAAAACATACCTCCATGAGCTGGATGTGAAACCTCAATGCCCAGAAAGTAATTGAGAGATCCCAAATCTTTTAAAGAGAACTTGTAATGTAAAGACTTAATCAGATCATTAACAACAACATTGGAGCTCCCCAAAATTATTATATCATCCACATATATTAGAATATAACAACATGATCCAGAGGTGTGACGAATCATAAGAGAAGAGTCAGCTTTAGATGTAGTAAAGCCCAAAGATTGAAGAAATAAACTTCATTTTTCATACCATGCGCGAGGAGCTTGCTTTAACCCATATAAAGCTTTCTTCAAGTTACAAACAAAATGTTGATTTCCTGCACTGTTGAACCCACTAGGTTGTTCCATAAAAACAGATTCAGTTAAATTACCATGTAGAAATGCATTATTCACATCAATTTGACGAATAGACCAGCCATAAGTTAAAGCCAAGGTGAGTAGCACTGCACACCGGTGTGGTGTATGTCACCGACACTCCGATGCCTGAGTCAGATCAACAGAAAGAATATATCTTATTCCCCAATTTTCCGAACCCCTTTTCAAGTGTGAAGAATGGTATTTATACCTGCGTCGTCTTCTAGGGCTCCTCTTGGTTTCGGGAGCTGTTTGAGGTTGAATCTGGTCGAACCAGGACACCATGATTCGGTCGAGGAAGAACGAGCTCGGCCTCAACATTGGGCCGAGGGCAACCATAGCCTCGGTCTGGCTGAGGCCAAGAATGGGATTGGGCCAGACCTAATCCCTCCGACCATGGCCCAGCTGTTCCGACCTATCCCTCCTTCGGTGCCCGCTTCCTTTGTTATACCTCCGAGTTGGTGTTGTGTCATCCTCATCGACTCCTTACATCTTAGAGTGGCTCAAAATCTTCCAAACAGACATCTAATATTCTTCAAAATCTCGACCTCACCATAATCTTTTCTTAAAAAAATCTTTTCTAAAAAAGTTTATTTCATTTAGTCCTACGTCTTACTGGTATCTAATAAATAAAATAAATACATTATGATTTTTTTTTTTTAAAAAAAAAAAAGTGCCCATATGGTAACACTTTCAGATAAAAAAAACTTATTGAGATTTTAAAATTTTATTGTCGAACCTTTATTCAAACAATTAACCGACATTTTTGCCACAACATTTGTCGGAACATTGCAAAAGCTTATTGGCTTGAATTATCAAACTAACTATTTATATATATATATATATATATAAGAATCTGAAACTAAGCATATATCTTTAAAATAATAGGTTTTCTATAACCTTTATGCTTTATTTCATTTGAAAACCTTTTGACTGATTAAAGAAAACATAAAATAGTCCCTTAAATCAACATGCAATCATGGCATGCTTTAAATGAAATCCTATAAATTTTCTTTTTGAAGACTATTTAGAAAAAAAGAGAAGAAAAATATTATACTTAATTATAAATAATTATTAATCCATAAATCACCATTTAGCACGTTCTGATGCGACAACTTTTATTCCAATCAAAAAGAACTTTAAACAACATGATTAGCAAAAACATAATTGAGCATGAGAAATAAATAAACCAACATCATCCTTTTCTTTCACATGAGAGATTTACCAAGATCAATAACGATCAGTTTGAGAAACTTTGCTTTAGATGTAATCTACAGCCAAATATGGTTTATGAACAAGTCCTCAATTAAACACTAGAAATTAGAGAAATTAATAGGTACCAAAACTAGTTGTCATCGTCAAAGCGAGCTTAGCTCAGCGGTAATTCGCAGTTCGAATTCTCCCACCTCCAAATGTTGATGTACTAAAAAAAAAAAAAGTTGTCATCCTCACAAGTTTTCCTTACAAAAAAATATTTAGTAAATGTGGCAACTTTTTCTTTTCAATAATATACCAGCTTTTAATCATTGACGATAACATATATCACTGATATACCTAATATAAATTATATCAGTAATATATTTTTTACGTGATAAAATATATCACTAATATACTTAACATAGAGTATGTAACGACATAGTATATTTGGTATCATTTGTTAAAGTACATTACTAATATAATAACATAGAGGTTCTTTTCAAAAAAAAAATATATATATAATAATATAGAGCTATCATTATATGACATTTTTTATCCTCCAATGTTCGTCAATAAATATAGTCATAATAAAATTGTTAAAATAAATCAACATGAGCATAATTCAACTAACATAAAGTTTGTATAGACGATCAAGAAGTTTATGGTTTGAATCTCTCACTCCACATGTTGGCAAAAAAAATAAAATTGTTAAAATAGGTTGTTCACTTTATTTATTAGAATGGAAATCATTCTAAAATCTTGAGTCTAGTAAATCTCTTTTTATGCTTACACTTCCTCTCTTTTCTATACTACTTTCTCCCACTAATCTCTATATTTATAGTGATTCAAAAAGTACCTCTAACTCTAGAATAGATCTAGGTAATGTTTGGCATTTTGCACTATGCTTCACATGATCAGAATTACTTTCTCCATGGTTAAAAAAAATTAAATAACATAAAAGTGCTTCCAGAGAAAAGTGAAAGACATTTAAAATACTTGGTCGAGGGAAAGCATATTGGTAGAGTACTTTTTTACCCAAATACTTAGTAAAGAGTATTTAAAATTACTCTTAACACTATGGAAAATGAAACTGCAAATTGTTTACCATTAAATTTTTTACATAAATTCTTATTATTAAAAGAATTTTTGCTAAAAATACTCATTTTATAAACACTCCTAAACACATGTGACAAATTTATTTATTATGAAGCACTTTATATTAAAAATGAAATTTTATCCAATATTGAAATGTTAGACCAAAAAAAAAGAATATATATATATATATATATTAAATTAATATCTGAAGTATTTTTGTTGATAAAACAACTAATATTTAAAACTGCTCCCAAAGATATTCGAAGAGCCCATTTGAGAAATGCTTTGGAAATATATTTTTTTATTATTATTGTTCAAGAATTCAGATTAATTAAAATTATGGATAATTGTAATGGGTGGTAAAAGTTGAGTGGTTAATGAAAAATATAGCAACTTTTATAAAATATTGCAAATCTGGAAAAGTTTTTAAATCGTTTTTTTCAAATCCCTGTTTTGCCCTTGTTTTGGTTTTGATTCTATCAATGATAGAATCTATCAATAACAATGATAAATTCTATCAATCATATTGGAGAGAAACTTTACTGATTTTATTATGAATTACTAATTATAAGTTATTGTCTGAGTTGCTGTGTATTGATTTTTTAGATTAATTTCAGGAGGTAGAGAAAAAAATGGTAGAAAAAAAAATGGTTTTGATTCTATCACTGATAGAATTCTATCCGTGATAGAAAATCTTCTATCACTGATAGATTCTATCCGTAATAGAAAATTCTATCACTAATAGATTCTATCAGTGATAGAAATCTTCTATCACTGTATCACTTATAGAAGATTTCTATCACTTATAGAAATCTTCTATCACTTAATAGATTCTATCAAGTAATAGAAGATTTCATATCACTTGATAGAATCTATCTGTGATGGAAGATTTCTTTTACTGATAGATTCAATCAGTGATAAATATATCTATCAATGATAGAAATATAGATTTCTATCACTATGATAGAAAATCTTTCTATCATTGCTAGATTGATAGAAAATCTTCTTCACTGTATCAATTATAGAAGATTTATATCACTTGATAGAATCTATTAATGATAGAAAATCTTTCTATGATAGAAATCTTCTATTACTGATAGATTCCATCATTGATGAAGTCTACCAGATTACTATCACTAATAATCTATCAGTGGTAAAAGGTTTCTATCACTGATAGATTCTAATCTATCGATGATAAAAGATATAAAAGATTTATATCACTGATAGATTCTATCAGTGATAGAAATAGAATCTATCAGTGATAGAAATCTAGAAAGGGAATTTTGGTAATTTAGACGGTCTGAACAAAATATTTTGTCATTTTTACAATTTTTTTTGCGGATTGCTATATTTGCCAATATTTTGACCCATTTTATTAGGTATGCAACTGGTCCTAAAATTATTTTTCAAAATAGTGGGAAACTTATTTGGATCCCAATATTATAATTTATAAGTTGTTAAAAAGTTTAGGCATAATGGTCTTTCTGTGTCTCTCCTCGCCTGTTTAATCAGGTACGGTGTGTTATTTAAAATTAGGTGAAGTCCCTATCAATTTGGGTAGACTTCTCAATCTCTGCAGAGGACAACTTCTAAAGTTAATTGCTTGCAATATTCACCTTTCTCTTTGACCCAAAAAAGGAAGCAAAAAAGGAAAAGCCCAACAAAGTCCACATCTCCAAAGTTCTATTCCAAGAACAAATCAAGTAAAAATAGTATATTAATTATTAGTTTTTATATCTAACTCTTAGAGTTTCATTTTTACTTTAATTTTTTTTTAAAAAAATTGTTCTAAAAATATCATTAGAGAGTATTTTTATTAAATAATAAGAAAATTACCGTGATCGCTGATGTGTAAAAATTTGAAGACACTTGTGACATCATTTGCAATATCATTCAGGTAAATTGACGTGAGACCTGGTTGAAAAAGTTGATTATGTACATGATTTTAACAATATCTTTTAAGATGAAATAAATGCTAACAATGATTTGAATCTTCTATATAGTTATAAATAATATCACGTACGCCTGTTAATTTTTACACATTTTCTATTAATTTCCATTCTTTATTTTAACAGAGAAGATATTTTTTGAACAATTTTAAAGTTTAAGGGTATTTTTTTAAGTAAATTTCAAAAATCAAAGGTAAAAATAAAACTTTTCAAAAGTCTTAAGAGCATAATTAAAATTTTTAAGGATATTTTATATTACTTTACATATGCTTAAATAATATATTCAAAGTAGATTATAAATCCTATTATTTATTTATCAAAATATTTAAAAATGGTTATTTATATATACTAATAATACTAAAAGGTTAAGTTACCAATTTTTTTTTTTTTTACAATATAAGAGGTGGAGGATTTGAACCACATACCTCATGGTTATTAATACATCTTTATGCTAGTTGAGTTGTGCTCTTATTGACGATTAAGTTACCAATTTAATCTTTATAATTTTATCCAACTTCACAAATTTTCTTTGTCAGCATAAGTCATTAATATATTCAAGACAAGTTCTTTATTTAAAATAACGATGAGTTGATCTTTTCAAAAAAACAATAACGATGAGTTGATATTTTTTATTTGGTTGATTGTAAGAGAGTTTAAGACTAAGTAAAAGATAAAGAAAAGCAAGTAGGGGTGTGCTTGGTTTAACTTTTTTGAAGTGTTCAATTTTGAAAAAATTTCGTTTTGCAATTTTTTTTTTTTTAGTGTTTAGCAACAACTAAAAATGACTTGTTAAAAAATGAGATTGATAAATTAACCATTTTGAGAGAAACATTTAAAACCAACTTTTTTAAAAAGACTTTTTAAGTATACAATAACTTGTGTATAAAAACACTGGTGAGGAAATGCAACCTAACATATGAGTGTTTAAATTCTAAACAATTTTTTTACAAATTTTTTTTAAAAAAATGTATTCTTGAAAAACATTTAAATTGGAATATATTCCAAACGGATCCTAAGAATTCCATATATGAGTAAAAAATAGTTCAATCTATGAGATTTAACCTAAACTAACTCTCCAACCTATAGAGTCTAAATTATTCATTCAACTTAAATTAAAAATATATATATTTGTCTATATAAAGCTGCATGTAATTTCCTTTTTGGTTTTTTTAAATGCACCAGGTTAATATACGAATACATTTATCTTAAAGTAATTGGATCGTAGAGGAACATTTCCCAAAGTAATGAAGAAGTTTATAGAACTAACTATAGGCCTAATTAAGCAGCTATGAAGCTAGAGACATAATAACATAACATGGCCCTTAAAATTTGTACACATATACATACAGTTCTAATGAATGTTGAATGACATCCTTGTCCTTGCTTTGCTGGTTTGATTGAAAAAATATATATATATATTTACTCTTTAGGGAGCCTCTTTTTGGATGAGTAAAGTTTGTGTCATTAAATAATATCATATCATAGGACCAATACATTTATGCTTGGTTGAATAAGGGTAAGCAAAAAGCAAACAAATAAAATTATGATAAATATATAAAAGAAAAAGAAAGGTATTATTGCTGATAGCTAATGCAAATTGGTTGCCCATTCTTCAACATCATCAAAAGTCATGTACTGTCTATTAGGGTTTAATATAGATACTGTTCAAAGTACAATCATTCAAGGGCTGACACTATTTTAATTAATTTCAAACCAATTTTGGGCCTTGTTGCTTTTATTGTTTGAGGTTTTATTTTTCCTTCCATCTTGTTGAGTCGAGGGTAGACATTCAAGTTTCAAATTTGACTTTTGATTTTAATGTAAATTTAAATGGGTGAAACTTTATTACGATAACCAAATCTCTTGGATCTCAATTCGATATTAAATAACATGTTTACCTTGGACCAAGGCAACTCTTTCGACATTCGAAGGATGTCCCCTCACTTTCGATCTAGATGAGAACCCTTATATGTCCACCAATTATTTTGAATATATAGGACCTCAATTCATAATGTCATGTATCTACCACTCATAGTGTTTAAAAAACTATGTGATGAAAGTCACAAGACCAATTTTCCGTGACTTCTATTCTTTGAGCTCTTAATACTTTGAAATCTGGATTCTTTTAGTCTACCATTATATAAGGAGCACCCGGTCACTCTCTCAACATCGACATCGAAAAGAAGTATGCAAGTCTCTTACATTTTGTCTTGTATCTTTCATTGTACTCCAAGGTTATATTTAATTAACTTTTGGCCCCATAGGTTAGCATTGTATCATATATTATTCCTAACTTTACAATCTATATATTTTCTTTATTTCTTTCTTTTTCTATTTTTCTATAAGTAGGGACCAAATTTTTACACGGTAGATATTTTAGCATAAGTTATTTCTTTAAATTTATTAAATATTTTTAATGATTTTAGCTAATGAAACAGCTTAATTTAAAATAATTCATTTAATTTTTTTTAAATCTAAGCCTGATCTATATCTATAATCTATAATATCTATATCTATACTATATTAAAAAGTGAGGGTGTTGAAAATTTTTTTTGGGACACTTTTGTCCTTTCTTTAATTTACTAATTTACAATTTTACCATTAAAGAATAATTATAAATCTTTTCAAAAAAAATAATTATTATAAATAGTAAATTAATTAATTAATCATTAATTATCAATAATAAATGTGTAGGATTTACTAAAAGGTTGGTAAAATTTTTTTTTGATTATAAGTCATAATGAAATTTTAGAAGTTATAAATTCAAAAGGCTTTGTAACTCTCATCTTCTACTACTATAAAATGAGGTTTTTTCACCATCTTCACCAAGTTTCATTATTCTTTCTTTATTTTTGTTCCCTTTGTTATCTTTGCTCTCCAAAGCCTCTTCAATCTTCAAAACATCTCGAGGTGTTGGTGTAGTGTATTCAAATTGCAAAAGGGTTTCATGAGGAGTGGTATATAATCAAATTGCAACAGATGCATGTGGCAAATCTATATCCTAGATCCTAGGCTTTTGACATTGCAACTCCAATTGGATGAAGTTGAAGAATTGTATTTGTATATCAATATTTGTCTAAGTGAGCAAATCTATTTTAAGAAATGGGTGTATATCTAAGTTTTTTTTTTTGTTACTATTCATTTTTTTTAATTGTTCTTATATAATTCATGTTTTTTTTATTAATAATATTTGTTGAAAAGTAAAATTTTATTGTATCAATTACAAGTTTATATTTCTTTTGTCGAGAAAAGAAAAACGTGTAACTTAATGCCCACAAAGCTTTCAATTAATTATAAATAGTAAATTAATTGTCAATAATAAATTAAAAATTAATTATAGATAATGAATGAAAAATTATTTATCACTAAGAAACTGTATGGAATCTAAAGAGTTGGAATACAAAGTGTTTTGTCATTTTACTCTCCAAGAATTTAAAATATTTTTTCTTTAACTACAATTAGTTATAATATGAAATCGAATTACTTAGGTCCCGTTTGATAACCCTTTGGTTTTTTTGTTTTTGGTTTTTGAAAATTAAGCTTATAAACACCTATTTCTACCTATGAGTTTCTTTGTTTTAGTATCTACCTTCTTCCTTGTTTTCAAAAACCAAGTCAAATTTTGAAAACAAAAAAAAATAGTTTCCAAAAACTTTTTTTTGTTTTTGAAATTTGGCAAGGAATTCAAATGGTTCCTTAACAAAGATTAAAACTATTGTAGGGAATTTGGGTGAGAACAAGTATAAATTTCAAAAACCAAAAACCAAAAACCAAATGGTTATCAAGCGGGACCTAAGTTAACAAAAAATATATAGAATTTGTAATAAAGATACAGAGTAATAAAAAAAGAACAAAAATATGATATAAAAAAAATTAAAAATGAAAAATGAAAAATACATATATATTTTTTAATTAACATTTTAAAAAGAATAAGATGTAACCTAAAATTTATTAAGTATACTGTGAGATAATGCAATTTAAATACACCCATAAAGATAAAAGGAATGAAATGTGAAAAACTGTAAAATAAAAGGGTCACTTCCATGTTGATAAATTAAGTTTAGAATTAATATTTTTCATCTAATTATATTTTATTATAAAATAGGAAACTTTTTTAAATGTCAAAAAGTTTTATAGTTCTTTCATTTCCTTCGACTCTAAATTCGTCTCTTTCAACTCATCTCCACACCAATTTGAAAACTATTTTAAGAAAATTAAGATAAGAAAATAATTGTTGAAAAATCAAAATATATTCTAATAATAATTAAGATTTTGATGGTGTGAACGAACAATAAGACATGGAAAAAATTAATAAACATAAATTAATTTAGATATCATTTTTTTGTTCGAAAAAGCAATTATGCATCGTTTTCTATCATTACAAAAAAAAAAGTTCATATTATGAATAATAACCATATTCTTAGATGCCCATAACCCCCAAAGGTTACATATCTCAATATTAATCAATTTCTTTAACCCCTCCAAGAGTTACAAATTCCTTTATGTTAGATCTTGTAACCACTACCTTCACAACCCTATAAATAGAGGTTGTAGAGAACATTTGTAAACACACCTCAATTGAGAAGTACTTTTCTCCCTACTTTCTTCTTCTCTCTTATTTGCTCTATAATTGTTCTTATTGTTGTTGCTCTTGTGTTCTTCTTGTTCTTCTTTTGAGCTAGTTTTATAACACGTTATCAACATGAATCTCTACCACTCTTCTTTGCTAAAGGTAGATTTTATTTTTTGTTTTTGTATGTGTTATGCACGTTCTACATAGATAGTGTATATGTATTGAATACCTCATATATACACTGTGTATTCTTTGAACGTTGACAATCTATTATTCTATTCACATTGGCATGTTATTTTTATAATCTTCATGTTATGCTTAAAAGTATTTTTTTCTTTTTCATAACTCTATGATTGAATCCATATTATTGTTTATGATTCAGCATTTAAATTTATTTTATCATTCATGATTCAACATTTGAATTCATTTTATCGTTTATGATTCAACATTTGAATTCATCTCATTCTTCATGATTCACCTTAATTGTTTATAATTCATCTTATTTTACATGTTAAGTTTAATATTTGTGCACTACTACAAAAATCACTTTTAATGACGGACATTGCCCGTCATTAAAGACTTTTCATGACGGGCCCGCGTCCGTCGTCTATACGAGTGTCGTCGTAACTTTTTATGACGGGCATTGCCCGTCATTAAAAGCTGTCCGTCATAACAAGGTACAATGACGGACGTTTTTCATGACGGGCAATGTCCGTCATTAAAAGTCGTCTGTCATCAAAAGTCCGTCATTAAAGAGTATTTTCCAACCAGCCAGATTTTTAATGACGGGCAATGCCCGTCATTAAAAGGCGTCCGTCATGAAAAGTCCGTCATTTAAAGTGTGTTTTCCAACAACATGTCCGTCATTAAAGGTGTCCGTCATTAAATGTCTTTTTTAATGTCCGTCATTAAATGTCATTTTTTATGACAAGCATTGCCCGTCATTATTTTGTTCATAATTTAAATAAAAAAATTGTTGGTTGTCCGGTGGCAAACCAACAATATTTTTTTTATTTGTCAACCTGTAAAGAAAGTAACCTTAATCTTAAACGTGCAAAATTGCATAGAAATCAAATATTTGTCAAATTTCATTCCAATAAGCCAATGAACCAAATTTGTTCATACAATTTTTATTCATATAAGTTTGATATAAAAATAAAATTACAAACACTTACACTTAAAAGCCTCAAAATTACTAAACACCTATGATTTAAAGTCTACACCTACCGTAAAAAACAAACATTCTCGTACATGCCGCTTTCATTCTTGTCACCATAATCTTGCTCGTACATCAAACTTGAAGAACTTAAGAAAAACAAATTGTAATTAGATTCGATACAACGACAAAACAAGAACTCACATAACAAACATATGTCCAACAACTCGAAGAACCTAAGAAAAACAAATTTAGTTAATAATAAAATACAAAAAAAAAAAACCAATCTCGATGAGTATCAGAAAAAATTGTTAGAAAACTCAATAAACTCCAAAAGCTTACAAACTTGAACATTTGAAAGTTGAGAGAGGTAGACAGATAAAATATCAAATACCTTATGTATATCAATACAAGGTCGGAAACTAACAGCGCAGTGAACACTCATTCTTGAGGATCCTGCCCAAATTAAAAACAAGAGCTTAAACTTCAAAAAATTACAATAATGCACAACTTAGAAAATGCTTCTACATCGGTTCTTTTCAATCAAATCTTTACCATCACTGCACACTTTAAATTTCATTAAAGTGTATATATAATCTAATCTTAAAGGGTTTCACTGCACACTTTAAGTATATAATCTTCAATTTTGTCTTTCAAGCAAGAAGCCAATTACCAATCCATAAAAGAACTACAAGATGCATTACACGACCATTCTCAAGGAGTAATATGCATTAGTGTAAAAGTAAAGAAGCATTACCAACCTGAAGCAGAGTGGTGAAGAAGTTGTCATTACCAAGATGCACTTGAAGAAATTTCAAGGGATAGATAATAAATGCTAAAACAGACGAGGGAAAAATGAGTCACACATACCAATGCTAATCTATATTTATAGAGTGAAATTTCAAGGGATCAAAGCAAGCAACCATCATCTCAATCGCTTCCTACAAAGCAGAAAATACCACCCATAAGAATGAGATAAGAAAAAAAGATCTAAAAATGATGTCCTACCATGAGTCTTCATCCTGGTAGGTACCATTTTTGTGAAAATGAAGAGTAGGTCAATCATCTTTTTTTTTTTTTTTCATATTGTCCTTTTAGCAAGAACTGCTAGCCTCAGTGGCTGCAAAGTTCACATACGGCTGCCAGGGAAATATGGAGCAGTGATTTGAGTGTCTTGGCTCCCAGCTTTGCTTGTAATGCCTACTCAATTTAACAAACAAACATGGAACATAATGCATAAAAAATGCACAAGCTTTACTAAAATCATTCAGAAAAAAGTTTCAGAAAAGGTTCCAACTAAAAACATAAACTCACACAAACAATTTCAAAGTTATAACACATGTATTTCTCAACCACCAACTAAAGTAAACTTTTAAACCAATACAAATAAACAATTTCAAAGCATAACCAAGTATTTCGCAACCTTCAACTCAACCAAAACGACCTGGGAAGAGGGAAAAAGAGAAATGAAATCAGGGAGAGAGAATAAACACTCCCGTCCAACTTCAATAAAACCCATTTTTTCCAATGCATCCATTATTTTAGAGGAGATACCTTGAAAGAAAAGACTAGTTGTCACATCACAAGCTCTACAAATATCCAACCAGCAAGTATAATCACCTTAAAAACTTCAGAAGCAGCATCAACTCGCTCCTTGTTCCACAACTTGAACATAAGTACTGTTAGATGAAATGTTTTGGGCTATATAAATATTGATTTGTCAATTCCTAAGTCTGTCAAAAGCAATGGAAGTCAGAAAATTTTCTTAGAAGATAAGACAGTGAAGAGAATTGAGAGCAACTCTTTCATGGAAGGGGAAAATAAAATGTTACTCAATGTTCTTAAAGCATTAAAAAGGAAAGAAAAAAAAACATACAGGATATATGCAAGCCATGAGCCCTTTACCGAACAACAGTTAGGGGGAAAAAGTCAAGAAGAATATCATTAGATCTGTAGAAGCAACAAAACCCAAAAAAGAAGCAAATATAACAGCAATAAAGTGGACTCTCATCAAACCAACACCATTAACATTGACTCATATAAAAGGGTCCTAAAATGAAGAGCGGAAAATTGGAAGAACTAAACATAATATATTTTTTAAAACAAGCATAAATATAGACAACTTACCTCATCAATTAGTGGTTGTATTTTTTCTGAAGCTTCGGTTACACTATCAACTGAACTGCCTTCAATAACTGTAATGATTATCAAACAGAGAGTTTATTCTAAAGATCAATACTTGATCTCTTTTCTTTGTAGAAAAAAGAGTGATTTATTTTACCGTATAACAATGTTATTAATTTAGCCTTGGTGTGACAAGAGAAAATTTAATTTTGAAACAATTAAAATGGAGCAATTTGATCATAAAAGTCATCCACAAGAGAACAAAACAGCGTATCTTGTGATGAGAAAAAGAAAAAGAAAAAGAAAAAAAGAAACTATATACAACAAACCAAACATCGTATTTTGTAATTAAGTTAAATGAAATGTATAGAATTCTGAAATCTTCCCAACAAATTCTTCCTGCTTGGATGATGGAATCATAATCTTGACTCCCAAAGTTCACGGTTATTGTGAAATCACATTGACAAGCATAAAAAATCATAATCTAAAATCATAATCTTGACTCCCAATCTTGAATCATAATCATAACCACAAAGAACTTAAATCTGGAAATTCTAGAAGCTCTCTAGCTTGTTGAATGTCTCAAAGTTCACGGTTACAGTTATATGCTTTTTTAATATAAATTCAAATCTAACCCAAGGTCGGAAGAAATATGATAAAAGTTGATTTTTGCAATAAGAAAGTGGTAATGGATTGTTGTTGCAATTTGTAATGAGATATGAGTTGTGATTTTTATATGAAAATGGCAAGTGTTTTCGAAATTCATTATCATATATACTAGACATGATTTACTTGAACAAGTGTCTTCAAAACATATTTCCCTATTAGATCACATATTTTAGAACCAATATACTTTAGATCATTTACTAGTAAGCAACCCTATTTTTTCCATTGCTTTTCAAAGTACCTCATTCTTGTAACTCTCAAGGTACATTACAAACACTCTGCATAACCAAATTTGCAATTTTCAGACATCAACAAAACAAAATCCTGACATTAGTCCTACACTAGCTAAATTCTCCGAAGTCAAGAAAAAATAAACTAAAAGCTTAACCAACATGCAGCTTATGACACTCTAAAAAACCACTAACAATCTAAATCACAATAAATCACATTGACAAGCATAAAAAAGAAGAACAAAAACAGCAGAAAAATTTAAGAACAGAAACAATTTCTAAAATCTCTATACCACTCACCCCCCCCCCTAAACAAATGAAAATCGAAAGAAAACCCCAATAAATGAAAGGTGAAAGACAAATCAAAATATACTCATCATCACTCCCAAATTCCTCTAAAGGCCAAACCAAAATCGGTCTATAGACTCCAGAGGATGTGCTAAGAGAGAAAAGGACAAGTGAATAATAAAGAAAACGTTTAGCTGAAGTTTTCAATAGTCTCATCCTATAAGTTCCTACAAGTAGCGGGCATATAGAAAAATAACAGGAAATACTAAAGCAAGAAGAAATGTACATCCTGGGTAAGAGCAACGATTACATATAGGCACCTAATTGCATTTATTTTAAAATTATAAAGAAAACATCAAACAAGAAACGGTTCAAAGATTTGTAGAGCGTATCATCTAGACTCACATATTGGGCTTACGCATCCTCTTTGTCGATACAATCATTGGTGTGTACAAGACGTTGCTCGTCACTGAGATCAGAAATATCAACCCCACATAGAGGACATTGAATCAGACCTTCTTCATCCACCGGAAAAACTGTTTCCTCAGTATCAAATCCCACTCCACTAATACGGTCTTCTTCATCCAGTTGCGAATGCAGATTAATCATTGGTGTGTACAAGACGTTGCAAATGCAGATTGCGAATGCAGATTCCGCCGATGAAGATCTTGCTGCCGTCGTGGGTTGAAGACAAGGGGAAGAGAGAAAAGTTTTGCCGGCCGAATGTCGTTGAAGAAGAAGATGAAGAAGAGGGTGCGACGGCTGAAGGTTTCGAAGGGAGCTAGGGTTTGATGGCCTTCGGGGAGAGAGAAAGGTAAAGTTAATTTTTACCGTTTTCAAAAATTTTAAAAAAAAAAATAAAATTAAATTAAAAGGGACTTTTAATGGCGGGCTATGCCCGCCATTAAAGGGTATTTTTAATGACGGGCAATGCCCGTCATTAAAAGCCTATTTTTTCGTAAAAACGCGCGTCCGACATTAAAAGTGGCGCGCGTTTTTCGTCCGTCATTAAAGGTCCCGCCCCTTTTTTTTGTCCGTGATTAAAGGCTGTTTTTGTAGTAGTGGTGGCAATTCATATAATTCCAATGCTTTTACCTAATTGCTATTAATTATTTGAAATCAATCGTTTTATGAGTATATTGAATTGAAATTGTTTACTTGTTTAAATATGAAGTGTTTATATTGTTAAATCACAATACTGCAATCAATATTTTATAACATGTATTTGATATTGCAATTTATATATCTCTTTCTTTAAATAATCAATATATATGTTGAGAGATATTGTATGTTTAAATTCTTATTGGTTGATAATATAAAATTTGGTAAATATTTGTTATGCATGATGTATAAAAATGCTATGTACATAACCTAATTTCCCATATTGCTATTATTATTTTTTTTTTGAAAAAAAAACCCATATTGCTATTATTTATTGATTTTTGTGTTATATATATATACATTATTGTTCAAATTTTCCTTGAATACCATCTGAACAATACATATTTCTCATGTATATAGAGCATGTTATATATTGATCAATATATGTCTTATAGACACAACACGACATGTTTAATTACCTACAATTTTTAGAATTCATGTTTGATATATCAAATTTATAAATATTTCTTAGGATAGTTTTATCCATATGAAAATAATTATTTTTCATGAATACTTAAGTATTTTCATATGGATATATTTTGTATACTCATATAATCATCATTAGTGTGAGATATCTTATGACAAAGTTTGAAAGATATATATGCATATCAGTTAATTATTCTTCCTAAAGCTCATTTTGATAAGATGCACTTGAAGTTGCATAAATCAATATGTGCTCATTTTGATTATAAGCATTTAAAGTTGAATGATTATAAATCAATAAGTGCTAACTTCGATAAAATGCACCTGTAGTTGCATGATGTCAAATCAATAAGTGATTTTAAAGTATATATTAGAGAAGACGTGATATTCTTTTCTATATAAAATATGCTCCTGGAGTAGCAATATCTAGAAATGGATTTTAAATATATTGTGATAAGTAAATATCTTTTCTTTGAGAATAAATAAAACAATGAGCACTTGATAGAGGAACACGAGTCTCAAGGCCAAATAGTCCAATATCATTCCCTGAGGTGAATGTTGTAATATTTAATAATTATGGTCAAGATTAAGGTCATGATCATAATAGAGGAAGGAATAGTTACTCATTTTGTGGTGGTTGTAGATCATTCAAATTTCAAGAAAACCACACATATATAGTTGGTCTTTTGATCCCCTAAATATGACATATTTGGATGTTACAAATTTCTTTTAATCTCCTGAAGATAAACGTTTTGACCCATTTAAATATGAAATCTTTTGATGTTGCAAATTCTTTTGAATCTCCTGAAGAGAAGATTGAAAGCACTAAAAGAGTAACAAATACTTCTTTTAACTATGAGAATGCCCAAAATTAGTATTGACTTATGTTTTAGTTGTTTTATTTTTATGTTTACTAGTTGAGTTTTGAATTTTTGTTTTAAATTTCCATTCATGAGACTTATTGTAATCTTTCATTTTTTAATAAAGAATCATGGACATTTCTCATATTTTGGTTGATTCAAAGATGAACAATGGAGATTTATGCTTGGCAGATAGTGCAACTACGCATACAATACTTACAGATAGAAAATACTTTTATAAATTGACAATGCTGGAAGCAAATGTCAATACAATATCAGGTTCTGCAAACTTGATTGAAGGCTTTGGAAAAACAAATTTGATTTTGCCTAGAGGAACAAAATTTACAATTAATAATGCTTTGTTCTCTAGCAAATCAAAAAGAAATCTATTAAGTTTTAAAGATATACGTTATAATGGTTATCATGTTGAGACTAGTAGGAAAAATAATATAGAAGATCTATATATTACATCTACTACTTTACATGAAAAACGTATATTAGAAACACTGCATGATTTTCCTCTGGATTATATTATACTCATATACGAGTAATTGAAACATATGCAACAATGAACCCGAAGTTCAAGAATCTAGATATATTCATTGTTTGGCATGATCGATTGTCAGGGTCGATAATGATGAGAAGAATTATTGAGAATTCACATGGACATCCATTAAAGAACCAGAAGATTCTTCAATCTAATGAATTATCATGTGTTGCTTGCTCTCAAGGTAAATTAATAATTAGACCATCACCGACAAAAGTGGGTGTTGAGCTACCTACATTTCTATAACGAATTCATTGTGATATATGTGGACTTATTAATCCACCAAGTGGACCATTTAGATATTTTATGGTTTCAATTGACGCATCCAGTAGATGGTCACATGTATGTTTATTATCAAGTCGAAATCTTGCATTTGCAAGATTACTTACTCAAATAATCAAATTACGAGCACAATTTCCTGATTATATAATTAAAAGCATTCGTCTTGATAATGCTGGTGAATTTACATCCCAAGCGTTTAATAATTATTGTATGTCAATTGGGATAAATATTGAACATCCTATAGTTGATGTTCATACACAAAATGGTTTAGCAGAATCATTTATAAAACGTTTACAGTTAATTGCTAGACCATTACTTATGAGAGCAAAGCTTCCAATATCTGTATGGGGTCATGCTATTTTGAATGCAACGTCACTTATACGCATTAGACCAACATCTTATCATAAGTACTCCTCATTACAATTAGCTTATGGCTAGGAGCCAAATATATCTCATCTACGAATTTTTGGATGTGCAGTATATGTTCCAATTGCTTCACCACAACGTACTAAGATGGGTCCTCAAAGGAGGTTGGGAATATATGTTGGATTTGATTCCCCATCAATTATTAGATATCTTGAACCCCTGACGGGTGATGTTTTTACAACAAGATTCGCTGATTGTCATTTTAATGAGACAAATTTTCCAACATTAGGGGGATGAATTAAGAAGTTGGAAAAAGAAATTACATGGAGTGCATCATTGTCTCATTTGGATCCTCATACAAATCAATGTGAACTGGAAGTTCAAAAGATAATTCATTTAGAAAGTATAGCAAAACAAATACCAGATGCATTTACGGATTCTAAGAAAGTGACCAAGTCATATATACCAGTTGCAAATGCTCCATCCAGAATTGAAATCCCAACACAAGTTGTCACAACTAATGAGTCTACAGTACGCCAGAAGCATGGTAGACCAATAGGTTCCAAAGATAAAAATCCTCGAAAAAGGAAAGTAATAAATAGTCGAAATGACTTAATTGAAAATGTGGATATTCCAGAGGAAACCCTGGATATGACTAACCATAGGAATATCGAAGAGGCTCAAATAAATGAGGATAATAATGAGATTTCGATAAACTATGTTATGACAGGAAAAAGATGGAATCGAACTGATACAGTTATTGACAACATTTTTGCTTATAATGTTGCTCACGATATTATTTATGAAAATGAGGATTCTGAACCTAAATCTGTCGAAGAATGTCGACATAGAAAGGATTCGCTTAGGTGGAAAGAAACAATCCAAGCAGAATTAAACTCGCTTTTAAAATTTGAAGTTTTTGGACTTGTAGTCCATACACCTGAAGGTGTAAAACCTGTGGGATACAAATGGGTATTTGTACGTAAAAGAAATGAAAATAATGAGGTCACAAGATATAAAGCACGCCTTGTTGCCCAAGGATTTTTACAAAGACCAGGTATTGATTATGAGGAAACATATTCCCCTGTAGTGGATGCGATTACACTAAGATATCTAATTAGCTTGACTGTATATGAAAAGCTTGACATGAATCTCATGGATGTAGTCACAACATATCTATATGGATCTCTTGATAATGAAATTTATATGAAAATCCCTGAAAGATTTAAGTTACTTGAATCATATAAATCCAATTCTCGAGAATTATATTTGATCAAATTACAGAGATCACTATATGGATTAAAAAAATCAAGACGAATGTGGTACAATCGTCTGAGTGAATATTTAATGAAAGAAGGATATCAAAATAATCCAATTTGTCCATGTGTTTTCATTAAGAAATCACAGTTAGGATTTGCTATTATAGTTGTATACGTTGATGATTTAAACATAATTGGAACTCCTGAAGTGCTTTCAAAAGTGATAGAATATCTCAAAAAAGAATTTGAGATGAAAGATCTTGGTAAAACAAAATTTTTTCTTGGCTTGCAGATTGAACATCTAGCAGATGGAATTTTTGTTCATCAATCGACGTATACATAAAAGATTTTAAAAAGATTTTACATGGACAAAGCACATCCATTGAACATTCCAATGGTAGTTCGATCACTAGATGTGAAGAAGGATATCTTCCGACGTCAAGAAGATAATGAAGAATTACTTGGTCCTGAAGTACCATATCTTAGTGCAATATGTGCACTAATGTATCTTGCTAATAATACAAAACCAGATATAGCTTTTTCAGTAAATTTATTAGCTAGATACAGTTCTTCTCCAACAAAAAGACATTGGAATGGAGTTAAGCATATATTTCGTTACCTCTGAGGAACAATTGATAAGGGTTTGTTTTATTCAAACAAATCGAATTTTAATCTAGTTGGTTATGCAGATGTAGGATATTTATCTGACCCACACAAAGCTAGATCTCAAACAGGTTACCTGTTTACATGTGGAGGAGCTGTTATATCATGGCGGTCCGTAAAACAAACCATTACGGCTACATCCTCAAATCATGCAGAAATCCTCACAATTCATGAGGCCGGTCGAGAATGTGTATGGTTGAGATCAATGACTCAACACATTCGGGAAACATGTGGCTTGTTTTCTGACAAAAATCTTCCGACAATATTATATGAAGACAATACAGCATGTATAGCCCAAATAAACGGAGGATACATTAAAGGAGATAGAACAAAGCACATCTCGCCAAAACTCTTCTACACTCATGACCTTGAAGAAAATGGTGACATCACTGTTCGACAAATTTCTTCAAAGGACAACTTGACGGACTTATTTACAAAGGCATTGCCAACCATAACATTTGAGAAGTTGGTGCACGACATTGAGATGCGACGACTTAAAGATCTCAAATATTTCCATTAGGGGGAGTTGTACTACACTCTTTTTCCCTTGACTATGGTTTTTCCCATTGGGTTTTCCTAGCAAGATTTTTAACTAGGCAGAAATGTTAAAGTATATGAATAATGTACTCTTTTTCCTTCATTAGGATTTTTTTCCCATTGGGTTTTTTCCTAATAAGGTTTTAACGAGGCATATATTCTATATACAATGGACATCTAAAGGGGGAGTATTATGAATAATAACATATTCTTAGATGCCCATAACCCCCAAACGTTACATATCCCAATATTAATCCATTTCTTTAACCCCTTAAAGAGTTACAAATTCCTTTATGTTAGATCTTGTAACCACTACCTTCACAACCCTATAAATAGAGGTTGTAGAGAACATTTGTAAACACACCTCAATTGAGAAGTACTTTTCTCTCTACTTTCTTCTTCCCTCTTATTTGCTCTCTATTTGTTCTTATTGTTGTTGCTCTTGTGTTCTTCTTTTGAGCTAGTTTTATAACAGTTCATAACTATTTATATATAAACCACGACTAATTTCAAATATTTCATAACATTTTTAATTTTTTAACTTATTTTATTAATGATATTGATTGTATTTAATATATACATAACATTTTACCATTACACTAATATTCAATAATAAAATAAATTTATCAATTTGTAATATATAACAAATTTATCAACTCATTTAAAGTATATATTAATTTGTTAAATAGATTTTTTAATGAATATAATTAACGGTTTATAATATAAATAAAATAAAAATATAAAATATGAACTTAACTTTTTATAATATAAAATAAAGTAAAAATATATATAACATGCATTGCAAGTGGTAATAAAACTAGTATATATAAAAGTACGAATGTGGAAGAAATTTTTTTATTGAACGATATTAACCTTAACTTTTTTTAAAATACCTAAATTATATCCTTATTTTTTTATTAAAAAATACATTAAAATAAAGTCTTTAGAACCTTTCACTACCCACACCCACACACACGTTTATTATTTCAATTTTGAAAGGTTACTAAATGTTAATGGCTTTTATTTTTCATTTATTATCATTATTTATAATTATTTTATTATTTATTAGCATTTAATTAAGATATAAAATCCAATCAACATTCATTGTTATAGTTCTTATTAAATTGTGTTTAAATTAAACAAAAAAAACTATTAAATATTTTTTCATTTTCACACCTCACACCCATCCACGTAAACTATATTGTCTTTTTTATTTATTTTTTTAGTTTTTTATTATTAACTATCATTTAATTAACATATATGTATTTGAGATAAGAGTTAAAATATCAAAAGTTTTTTGTTGTAAAAAAAACAAAAAAGAATATGAAAACTTGTGTACCTTCAGTTTTATAAATTAATTCTAAAAATTTATGAGTTTAACTTTAATTCTATTTAATGATGAAATTGAAGAGCTTCGTAACTATTTATATGTTTTTTCTTTCTTAGTACATCAATATTTGGAGGTGGACCACTGAGCTAAGCTCGCTTTGGCCTTGTAACTATTTATGTTATATGACTATATAAAGAGCACTCTTCAACATTTTACCACAAACATTTGAGTTTCTCTTCTTCTTCGGTTTTCTTTATTTTTTTCTTATGTTTTGAAGGTTTGCTTTTCTTCATTTGTTCATTGTCTTGCTGCATTAATTTTTCTTTTTTCTTTTTTCAATTTTGCTTAACCTAACATTCATCTTTAGTTTGTGTTTTGATGCAATGTTGATGCTTTGCAATTTAAAAGAATACTTAAAGTTATGCAAATAAGAGAGTGCTAGCAAACAAGAGCATAGCTAAATTAACATAAAGTTTGTATTCTTGATCAATAGGTCAGAGGTTTAAATCACTCACTCGACATGTTGTCAAAAAAAAAAAAAAAAAACGGGGGGAGGGGGGGTAATACCTCCAATAATACACTTGAATTTGATAATGTTCTAAAAATTACAACTTCCAAAATTTTCAAATATAGCTCTGATCGTGAACTTTCATATTGTTTCTAATATTATACTTAGGGTCAGTTTAGAATACATTTTAATTTAAATGTTTTTCAAGAATGCATTTTTTTAAAAAAACATTTTGTATAAAGATTGTTTAAAATTGAAACACTCATATTGTAACGCCCGTAATTTAAGATAAATTTCAAATTTCCTATGTTGGAGTTAATTTGAAATTTAGAGAGAAATTTTCAAAATTTAAAGATTTGAAAATTAGGGGGGAAAATAGGATTTATCTTGATTTTTTATTTTTCCTTTTAGTGAAAGGATGGGAGGTAAATATGGTGAAGTTTAAGCCAAATCCAAGCCTGCTTTAAAAGGCTGCACGCAACCCTAGGTCAACATCTTTCTTCATCTTTTCCTCCTTCTTCCTTCCTCTCACCCGAAAGCAACCCCCAGACCAGTCGGCGACGTTCTCCAGCGGCGAGCTCCTTCTTCGGCGACGAGTAAGCAACCACGGCGTTCCCGAGCAGCGGTCTGTAGCACCTCCAGTAGTGGGCTCGACACTTCGGTTCGAGTTCCAGCGACGAAGCAACCTCATTCTTCTTCGTGCGGTCTTCAGGCGACGATCTCGTCTCTCCGGCGAGCTCCTTCAACCCGCAACGACTCCCGACAGCGCTCATCCCTTCAGGCAGTGCAGCAACTCGCGGCGTGCAGCAGTAAACGCATTACAGGCAGCTGTTTGGCATGGGTCTCGCAGTGGGTGCTTTCTGGCGTTATCTCCTATGTATTAGCAGCTTTCTGGCGAATTTCCTCACTATTAACAAAGTTTCTCGGAGTGGATTACTCGTTGAGCGATTCCGACTTTGGGTAAGAAAGATTCAGAACGAATTTAGCCTATTTATCGTTTAATCAAGTATACCCATTAATTGTGATTTTTGATTTCAAGGTTCTCTTGGCATTTAGAGGCTTAATTATCGAATTGGAGCGTTATTGGGATTCCGATCAGCCGCTAACTTGAGTTTTGGGAATCACTTAGTTCTATTAGAAGTGATATTGGCTTTGCTTGGATTAAATTCTCGATTCGTATTATGAAGTTAAAAGCCCAGGTAAGTGAACTTACTATTGAACCCTTTAATTGGGTGCGCGTATTTGTTTTTCCGAAACTGTAACGCCCCAGGTTCTCCAACCTCTAGCCTAGCGGTGCTACTACTTACTCTAAACTCTTAAGCATTTAAGACAACTTACTTTAGACTGAGTGTATCGAAAATTTTGGCAGCATAACGGCATAAAACCGGTTATCCCAAAATTTTACTTTACCTGATAAAAGACAATAACACTTCTAAACAGGCAACCAACCAAGCTCCACCAAACTACAGCCAGATTTCACAACCTATCTCCTCTAACAAGACATACATCAAGGCAACATCATAAAACTAAAATCACGCGCCTTACCATAACATGCAACAAAATGAAAATCATGCAGCGAAACTTAACGATATTTTATTAACAAGAAATGCTAGACCACTAGCTAAACCATTCATTAAACTTAATCCAAAAGACAAGTCTACATTGAATCTCAGAGACAAAAATCTTACTCAGGTGAATCCCTCACCATCACAGAACTATGAATTAAAACAACACAACTACCTACTAAAGCAACTAAGAAAAAATATAGTCACGAGAGGACTCAACGCCTAGGAATTTTCCTCATAGTCCTCCTCCTCGCCACCAAGGTCCGGATCATCCTCGATACCTGCAACATCTAAAATGTTGGGGGGAGGTGGGGAAGGGGGTATCAGTACAACCACGGTACTAGTAAGTAGCTCACACGAGCCAGATCACAGGCATCAAACAATTACAAATTAAACAGCATGCTTCAAAAGCAATAAAAACTCATCATGCTTAGAAAACGATAAACGACAACATGCATATGCTTCCCACACTATGCACCCACACCCTAATAAACCACGCACGAACCACGCGTCATGTTACGCTATCAACCACATGCATTACGCGCCATGCCACGCTAAACTGACCACATGCATTACGCGTCATGCTACGCAAGCCACACACGTGCATTACACGGCACGCTATGCTAAACTATTCGCATGCATTACGCGTCATGCTACGCTAACCCAAACACGTGAATTACGCGCCACGCTGCGCACCTACACATGAATTACGCGTCATGTAACGCAACCACTAGACTCATGCTACACATCTCGTGACACAAGCAAGCCTAATCCATCATGCTTGAACCCAAACACAACATGCTTAAACAACAATCACGACTCACAGTCATTTTTCATGCTTATCACAAAATCACGCATGCTTATCCCAAGCACTGAACAACATAAGCTCATCTCAAGCATTTCAGAACAAGTACAAACATCAGAACATGTTTTCACAAGAATAAAGATAAAACATAACAAACATCATGCTCACACAATCAAACAAGATCTAGCAAGTAGAAACTACTTACAAGCACTCTTAAATACCAACACTGCTGGAAAATACAAGAGCAAGCTCTAAGCGAACCTACAACACAACCAAGGGCTTCTAGATATTAGGGAACAAACTTAACAACCTTCCAAACACCTAAGGGAAACTAAAGTGAATGATAAGGAACTAAAACTCACCCAAACAGGGGCTGAACCTCGCTGGAACAATCTAACACAACTCTTAACCTCCTTAAATAGGTGTTGTCCAAGGTCTGATATCACACGAAACAAACACCAAAAAGGCACCCAAGGGTTAGAAATTGGAATAAAGCCAACCATGACAATTAACAAAGGTTTTTGGGCACAATGACTTACCGATCAGCACCAAATGGACACGATTGAGTGTTGTACAGCGGCTGCAAATGGCCCGAACCTGTAATTTGGAAGTCGTTATGGCTTGGGTAACCGAGATCTAGAGCGAACGAACAATGGGTCAAGCTAAACTTACAGAGGGTTGTCCAAAAACACTCAAGGAAGGCTAAAACCTCACCAACTCGATATATTTGAGGCCAAAAGCTTCCTAGACGGTGCTGTAGATCAGAGTAACAAACTCAACTTAATTTTCCAGCACCCTACGCTAATGGGTAAACCGATTCATGAACCGAAAGCTGAAGTTAAGCACTTAAAACTTACCAACAATGCTAGGTGATGCTTTAACGGTCCAGAATGGGGTCCAAACACCGCAGGACAGAGGCGAGGATGCTCGGAAATGAACCTCAAGCTACTGGACGCGTGCGGATCGGGCTAAACGAGAGAGGAAACGGTGAGATCGGCCTTAAACCAACTAGATCGGAAGGGGAAAAACTTACCCACGTCTCACCTTGGCCGAAATCACTAGAGCAAAGAAGGAAGAGAGGCGGCAACTTCGATCTGGGCAGGGCGGCGCTACGACTCACGAACTGCGATGCTCGACTGGCTTCGCAGCAGGGAGGAACCGAGAGAGAGAGGCGACGGTAAGAGGGAGGGACGACGTGAAGAGAAGACGACCTGCGGCTAGGCGTGTTGACAGCGGCGGTTGCAGGACCTGGGCAATGGCGCGAACTGAACGGCAGCAGCTCAACAACAGCGGCGGGGCGATCCACGAACAGACGACGCGAACGGCTGGGGGGGGTAGTCATGCGTGAAGAGATGAAGAGAGGGAGAGTTAGGGTTTGCTTTCCTATTTCTTTTCCCTTGATCTACTATTCTTTTAACCTATTTTCTCTATCTCTTAAAAGCCCAAAAATAGCCCTTTTTCAACCAAATCTCATTATTCAGCGTACTGAACTTAAATGCAAAAATATCTCAACCGAAAACAACCAGGTCCATCAACTTAAAGAGAGAGTAACGCTAAGCACCCAAAGGAATAACATTCAACAAAAAGATTTTTATTAACTCTCAAACACAAGCCACGTTATAATTAAATTAACCTTGGTCTTAAATACAAGAGAATTAACACATTGAAATACTTGGGGCATTACAGAAATTCTTGTGCTTCATGATTTGTTTGATTATATTTTTATTGATGAAAATTATTGAAAGCATGAAATTTATTATTATTGCTTTTAATCATTAATATTGAAAATAATTGAGTTGGCGGTCTCTTGAAATTCCATTAAAGGAATTAGTTTAAATTATTTATGAGTTTTATAAGTGTACATGAAATTGGTGTACATTCAGAGATAAGACTTAGAGACATGAAATTGATGTACCTAAGTCGAGGTACGTGAAATTGACGACCTCGAGGTTTCGTGAAATTTACGGGCTCCATAGAGGACACATGAAATTGATGTGTCTAGGTTATGCATGAAATTGATGAATATCCTTAGCAAGTTTAAAAATAAAGTTTAGAGCCACCAAAATTATATTTGTTGTTGACTATTAAAATGTTTTTAAAACGTGACCCAAACTCAATAGTATGGTCACTTACTGAGTATTTAAAATACTCATTCTTTTCAAAAATATTTTTTTTTCAGGTAAAGGCAAGGGCAGATGAAAGGCGATTGATGAGAATCCGATAGACAGCCATGAGAGGACTCGAGTTTCATATTTTATTTTTCTTCTACTTTAAGAAATCTGTTTTACTTTATTGAATTGTAAATTTGTTTTGAGATATTTTTCAGAGGCCATGTACATTTATATTTAGAAATTATTTTAGCATATTTAAAACCTTTAAGATTAGGGATCCCGAATAAAAGTTTTGTTTTAAAGTTTTTACTTAAATTAGGTATTTATGTTTTAAAATATTTTTATTTAAAAAGACCTCCTGATGTGCAATTTGCTTACCGCAAGTGTATGGGTCAAGTAATAATATAGTCTTTTCGTGATTAAACGAGGGTCGTCCTCTGGATTGGTTTTCTAGCAAATTAAGTACCGTGAATAATCTTGTCCAATTTTATTTAGGGAGCAAAACTCAATGATAAAAGATAAATCTAAAGACAAAAAACATAAAATAAAGGTGGAGACTCAAATGGAAAGACTCTTAGAGAATTGATTTCATTGTTGAGAATGAGGATAAATTAATGGGATGAATTTAGCATGCAATTATTCTACCAAGTCTAGGAACCTTTTATCACAACTATCTCTCCCGAGCATAATTGATTCTCATGCATGCAACCAACTTGATATCCCTATCTAAGTTCATTAACATTCAAGGCTTTGAGTTTAGTTCTTCAAGCAACTTCTAAAGTTATTCCAAATCCCGTCACAAACTTAGAATTTATACTTTAGTCATACAATTAAATAAAGTAAGTCTTAGGCCAAATCCCTTCTCCCGACCAAGATTCAACACTCAAATCATTCAACTAGTGATCAAGTAATTGAAAGCATTTAACCATAATTGCATAGGTAAAATGAATGCATATTCATACCACAAATCAATCCAACAACCTAAAACAACTACATCAATCCCTAAGACAAACAATTAGCAATGCATAGTCTTTAAACCACAAACACTAATTGCAAGAAAAGCCATAAAAACTACAAGAGTTAAGGGAAAGAGAAAGGAAAACTCAAATCCGCCGACACCGCACGTCCCTGTTGATAGCGAGCAGAAATGTCGCTATTTTAGTCCCAAATTATTAAGCTTTTCTGTGCTTTAATCGTGTTTTTAATGAAAATATTTAATGAATTCTGTTATTTGGTCCTTAGGAGCAAAGTTGGTGATTTTGGGAGAAAAAGTGCCAAAAATGAAGCAAATGAAGCCCAAATCCAAGTTTCGATCAAAAGGGGACCCAAAGAAGACAATCATGATGAAAATGCCCAAAAGAAATGAAGAGAAGACCCAAAAATCAGCCAAAAACCGAAGCTGGAAATTCTGGAAATTGGGTCAACGTCGCGACGCTACCCATTTCTTGGGTAGCAAGACGCGTGCATCGCAGCGTCGCGATGCTGCCCCCATTCCAGGCCTATAAAAGGCACCCCATGGTGCCTCATTTATGATCCAACAATTTCTCAAGGAATCCATTCCTTTCCTTCTTTCTTAGGCTCCTTTGGAGCCCCTCTCAAGGCTTTCTAGCATTTTTTGAGAGAATTCTTTAGTGGGAAATATTTTGGGAGTTTTGGGGAGCATCTTAGGAAGCTCAAGGAGTAGTCGGCGGGGCTCCAAGCGTCAGCGAAGGGGTTTTTCGACGATCAATTCCTTTCCTTTTATTCTCTTAATTATGCTTTCTATTGTAATTATTGTGGATATTTTAGCCATGTGTAGTTAAACCCCAAATTGGGGTCTTGAAATGAAATTATAGTCTAAATGTTGTTGTAATTTCTTGTCTCTTGCCCATGTTCTAATTATTTGTATGGATGTGCTTAATGCTTCATTCAATCTAGCCAATTGTGTAATGATCTGATTTTTAATGACCGAGATTGGAACATTCCAACAACAATATGATGAGCAGCTGTTCGAAGCTTGGGAGCGATTCAAAGAGTTACTGAGGAAGTGTCCTCAGCATGGTTACCCCGATTGGCTTCAGGTACAGTTGTTTTATAATGGTTTAACTCCCAGTACAAAAACGATTGTTGATGCAGCTGCAGGTGGGACTCTGTTGTCCAAGACCGTGGAAAACGATCGCACACTTTTAGAGGATATGGCCACCAACAGCTATCAGTGGCCATCTGAGCGGTCTACACCTAAAAAGATTGCTGCTGGAGTGTTTGAAGTTGATAAAGTAAGTGCACTCCAGGCCCAGATGACTTCCCTTGCCAATGCTTTTATGAAATTTTCAGGTACAGGGAGTGCTCAATCAATTGAATCAGCTGCTGCTTTAGCATCTAGACCTCAGGAGGAGACCATCGAGCAGGTTCAGTACGTATCAAATTTTAATTCTAGGGGATATAATAATAGTTCTACACCTACACATTATCACCCTAACAATAGGAACCATGAAAATTTCTCTTATGCTAATACTAAGAATGTTCTTAACCCTCCTGGTTTTGCCCCTCAAACTCAAGATAATAAAAAGTTAGAAGATCTTGTTGGAGCTTTCATTGCAGAGTCTAGTAACAGGACAACCAAGTTAGAGGAGGCAGTCATTGCCATCAATTCAACAGTGAATGGCCACAGTGCAGCCATAAAGAACATTGAGACTCAGCTGGGACAGTTGGTGAATGTGGTAAGCACCATGAATAAAGGTAAGGCCCCAGCTGAACAAGAGAAACCCCAGATGGAGTATTGTAAGGCAATCACTGTACACCAGGAGGAATCTGAAGAGGAACCTGAATCTGAGGACTATGAAACGCCTACAGGGGAAGCTGAGGAGGACACATCGTCTGATGAGGCTGAGCAGCCTAACCTTGAGCCTCCTATTCCTTCTCCCACGCTATTGGTTCCTAAGGAAAAGAAAAAGAAAAAGAAGAAAAAGAACAATCAGGTTCAGTTTGATAAATTTATGAATGCTTTTATGAATCTGAATATTAATATTCCTTTTGCAGAGGCATTAGAGATGCCCCAATACAACAGGTTCATGAAGGAGTGGTTAGCAAAGAAGCGAAAAGAAAAGAAGGTTGACACTGTTTATCTTGCTTCCACATGCAGCACCAGATTACAACAGAAAGTACCTGAAAAAGTAGCAGATCCAGGGAGTTTTTCTGTTCCTTGTAGTTTTGGTACTTATTCTTTTAGCTTATTATGTGATTTAGGTGCTAGCATTAATATCATTCCTCTATCTTTGTGTAAAAAGTTAGATATAGGTGAGATTAAGTCTACTCCTGTAAAGCTCCAATTGGCTGATCAATTTGTGGTGAGACCAGTTGGTATTGTAGAAAATGTATTAATCAGAGTAGGTAGATTTTTCCTCCCTATTGACTTGTATGTTATGGACATGATAGAAAATCCTTCAATGCCTGTCATATTAGGACGACCATTCCTCGCTACTGGGCGAGCGATCATAGATATTGAGTGCAGGGAGCTCACTATTAGAGTCAAGAACGAAAAAGAGATCTTTAAAGCAGTTGAAGACTCTAAAGATGAAGTTCTTTTCATGGGCTACAGGAAAGGTGCAAGAAAGAGCACCTCTGTTGGATTCACAGAACAAAAGCCTCCTTGAAGCACGTGCAACACGTCGAGCTAATGACGTTAAACAAGCGCTTATGGGAGGCAACCCAAGTAAGTTAGTGTGTTTTCTTTTTGTTTTTGATTTATTGTTTGTTTTTGTTTTGTAGGTCTTGTTTTCTTTCTCTCCTTTGCTTTCAAGCTTTCAAGATTCCAAGCTTTCAGTCCAGAAGTCATCATTATTCCAGGCCAGTATTATTCACTCCTGTCATTCTTTTATTGTTCTCATGCTTGTTTATGCCCTATTTTCTTTATACATTGAGGACAATGCATATTTTAAGTTTGGGGGTGGATTAGCATGTTTGTGGAGCCCTTGAGCATCTGAGTTCGGGCTATAGTTTTGAGCTTTCTTTGAATTATGCATATGGTTGTTTTCTGGATGCTACTTTTGCATGATTATGATGTCCTAGGATAGGCTTTCTTGTCAATTTTCAAGCTTGTGATGAGATGTAAGCATAAGTGCCCAAAAAGGGAGACTTTTTAAAATTTTTCTAGGAGATGGCTTGCATGAGTAGAGTATCTGTCTTGGCTAGATTTGGATTTGAATGCTTAGGAGCGAATTATTGGGTTCATATGTTTGTTGTCACCTCGATAGGTGTAGGGTAGAGCTAAAGAGTTAATTTTTTGCAAATTAGCATGTTTGATCTTGCTTAGGAGAAAAGAAAAGAATATATGCTATTATGTTCATAACGAAAAATCATTCTTGTTGTTACTGTTGAAAAGAAAATTATTATGCCATGGCCTGTGCACAGTTTGCAATGTTTAATAAAGATTAAGGCAAAAAGAGCTACCCCTGTTGTGATCAGTTAGGCCAACCAGAGAAATCTCAGGTTAAGGGTCCCTGCGATGGGTGTGTGAAAGCTAGTGCCACATATACATGCTTAATTTGATTGTTAATTAAAAGCACCTAAGTATGGAGATAAACAAATTAATTTGTTGCATTAACTCATTAGTGTAACCTTAGTGCCAGTGTAGAGGGAAGATGAGCTGAGAGTTTAGTAATCCAATCCCGGGCTAGTAGAGTCTGATCTTGTTGAGATAGATCTCGCTTATGCAAGTTAATTTTGGAAAAATTTTAATTCGTCTCCCTCATTGGTCCTTATGTGCATATCTCTTGCTTGCTTGGTTATTGACTTTTGAGCCTTGAGGATTGAGTTATGATTGTTGCATCTATTCTTCCATTATATGTCTGATTTAGAGTTTGCTCGAGGACTAGCAAAAGCTTAAGTTTGGGGGTATTTGATAGCGAGCATAGCTAGCTATCTTGACTGATTAAATTTAGCTAGTCTTTTATGGTGTTTGGGCCATTTTATTGCACTTTAATGTTTATTTTGTAGGAAATGGTTGATTGGAGCTATAATGCAATATCAGAGTTAATCGGGTGCTCGGGGCGTGAAAAGATGCAAAGGAATGAAAAGAGTAAAAGTGGAGAAAAGTCAAATCTCGGTCAACAGCAAGCTAGCGTCGAGACGCTAGCTCTTGAGCGTCTCGACGCTCACATTCCATATCAGATTAGGCGCGTAAAGCTTACAGCGTCGAGACGCTACGATAGGAAGCGTCCCGACGCTACCGTTTTTCCTTATTCAGAACGCGCGTATAAGAGGCAGCGTCGCGACGCTGTCTTGACAGCGTCTCGACGCTAAGACGAAAAATCAGAATAAAAGCTTCACTTCGGCTAGGTTTTTAGGGAGATCAATTTGGGACCTTTTGGAGCCGTAAAGAGGACAGAATAGAGGACTTTTGGAGCTGCAAACAAAGGAGGAACTTGGAAATCAACCCATTGTTCGTGGGGATCGTGACGGGGACGTCGGGACTCGGCCTACATTGAGTTTTCTTTTCCCTTTTCTTCCTTAAGTTAGATTTATGGCTTTTACTTGTTTAGTTGAGATTGTATTTTCATTCATGAGTAGCTAAACTTGTAGCTTAGGGATTGATGTAGTTGATTAAGTTTATGGATTGATTTATGGTTTAAGTTGTGCAATGTTATTGTGTTTGTAATCTTGATTTAATGCTTTCAATTAATTGGCCATTAGTTGGATGATTTAAGTTTCGAATCTAGCTCGGGAGAGGGGATTTGATATAGACTTGCTCAAGATTGCATGAATAAAGTTTACTTTCTAATTCTTGACGGTTTTAGATTAACTTTAGAATTGGTTAAAAGATCTCATTGCCTTGCATATTGATAAACTTAGATAGGGATATCAAGTTGGTTAATTTGCATGAGAATAAATTATACTCGGGAGAGGTAGTTGTGATTAAAGGGTCTTTGGCTCATAATTTCATTGTGCATAATAACTTATTCTTTAAAATCAATCCTAAACGAAATCGGCGAAATCAATTCCCTAAGTCGTTTTCCCAATTGAATTCCCATTCTTTTTATTTGCTTTGATTTGGTTTTATTATCATACATTCATCACTTTTTAATCCCTAAATAAAATTGGGCAAGATTATTCACAATACTCGATTTGCTTAAAAAACCAATCCAGAGGACGACATTCGAATTTACTATTCACTATATTATTACTTGACCTGTGCGCTTGCGGTAGGAAAAGTCCACATCAAGTTTTTGGCGCCGTTGCCGGGGATTGGCACATTTAGCTAGATTGATATTGTGAAAAAATTGGTTGATCTTAATTTAGGGTGTATTCTTATTTTTTTTTAGGTTTGTTGCATTTTTTCCTTATTTGTTTTTCTTTCCATAATTGATTTTCTAGGTTAGTTTTCTTTTAGTTGAGTAATCTTTTCTTTTTTTTTGTTCTTGTTTTTCCTTTTCTAGATTAGTTTCCTTTTTTGCATTTTGTCATATTCGCATTCCATGTTAGGTTAGTTTGTTTCCTTTTTCTTGATTATATTTTCCATATTTATTTTTCTTTCCTTTTTTAGGGTAGTTTTGATTTTTGCATGCGTAATAGTAGAGAAGTAGCACCATTTGATCCTGAGATAGAAAGAACAATTCTTAGGCTTCGAAGGGAAAATAGAGAAATTATTCAAATGGCAGATCAAAATCCACCTGAGGAGCCTAGGCCTATTAGAGATTATTTTCAGCCTGTGTTTCAGGGACAACAGTCGGGGATTGTCTATGCCCCGATTAATGCCAACAACTTTGAGCTGAAGACCGGTCTCATTCAGATGGCTCGAGACTGTGCATACAGAGGATCGCCCACTGAGGATCCAAATTCTCATCTGAAATCATTCTTGGATATTTGTGGGACGGTAAAGATTAATGGTGTCTCTGAGGATACTATTCGCTTACGTTTATTTCCCTTTTCTTTGCAGGATAAAGCACGTGATTGGTTGCAGTCTATTACCCCTGGGAGCATCACCACTTGGGATGCTTTGGTCCATGCCTTTTTAAAGAAATTTTTCCCTCCTGCAAAGACGGTCAAGCTGAGGACCGAGATTGGAACATTCCAACAACAATACGATGAGCAGCTGTTCGAAGCTTGGGAGCGATTCAAAGAGTTACTGAGGAAGTGTCCTCAGCATGGTTACCCCGATTGGCTTCAGGTACAGTTGTTTTATAATGGTTTAACTCCCAGTACAAAAACGATTGTTGATGCAGCTGCAGGTGGGACTCTGTTGTCCAAGACCGTGGAAAACGCTCGCACACTTTTAGAGGATATGGCCACCAACAGCTATCAGTGGCCATCTGAGCGGTCTACACCTAAAAAGATTGCTGCTGGAGTGTTTGAGGTTGATAAAGTAAGTGCACTCCAGGCCCAGATGACTTCCCTTGCCAATGCTTTTATGAAATTTTCAGGTACAGGGAGTGCTCAATCAATTGAATCAGCTGCTGCTTTAGCATCTAGACCTCAGGAGGAGACCATCGAGCAGGTTCAGTACGTATCAAATTTTAATTCTAGGGGATATAATAATAGTTCTACACCTACACATTATCACCCTAACAATAGGAACCATGAAAATTTCTCTTATGCTAATACTAAGAATGTTCTTAACCCTCCTGGTTTTGCCCCTCAAACTCAAGATAATAAAAAGTTAGAAGATCTTGTTGGAGCTTTCATTGCAGAGTCTAGTAACAGGACATCCAAGTTAGAGGAGGCAGTCATTGCCATCAATTCAACAGTGAATGGCCACAGTGCAGCCATAAAGAACATTGAGACTCAGCTGGGACAGTTGGTGAATGTGGTAAGCACCATGAATAAAGGTAAGGCCCCAGCTGAACAAGAGAAACCCCAGATGGAGTATTGTAAGGCAATCACTGTACACCAGGAGGAATCTGAAGAGGAACCTGAATCTGAGGACTATGAAACGCCTACAGGGGAAGCTGAGGAGGACACATCATCTGATGAGGCTGAGCAGCCTAACCTTGAGCCTCCTATTCCTTCTCCCACGCTATTGGTTCCTAAGGAAAAGAAAAAGAAAAAGAAGAAAAAGAACAATCAGGTTCAGTTTGATAAATTTATGAATGTTTTTATGAATCTGAATATTAATATTCCTTTTGCAGAGGCATTAGAGATGCCCCAATACAACAGGTTCATGAAGGAGTGGTTAGGAAAGAAGCGAAAAGAAAAGAAGGTTGACACTGTTTATCTTGCTTCCACATGCAGCACCAGATTACAACAGAAAGTACCTGAAAAAGTAGCAGATCCAAGGAGTTTTTCTGTTCCTTGTAGTTTTGGTACTTATTCTTTTAGCGCATTATGTGATTTAGGTGCTAGCATTAATATCATTCCTCTATCTTTGTGTAAAAAGTTAGATATAGGTGAGATTAAGTCTACTCCTGTAAAGCTCCAATTGGCTGATCAATTTGTGGTGAGACCAGTTGGTATTGTAGAAAATGTATTAATCAGAGTAGGTAGATTTTTCCTCCCTATTGACTTGTATGTTATGGACATGATAGAAAATCCTTCAATGCCTGTCATATTAGGACGACCATTCCTCGCTACTGGGCGAGCGATCATAGATATTAAGTGCAGGGAGCTCACTATTAGAGTCAAGAACGAAAAAGAGATCTTTAAAGCAGTTGAAGACTCTAAAGATGAAGTTCTTTTCATGGGCTACAGGAAAGGTGCAAGAAAGAGCACCTCTGTTGGATTCACAGAACAAAAGCCTCCTTGAAGCACGTGCAACACGTCGAGCTAATGACGTTAAACAAGCGCTTATGGGAGGCAACCCAAGTAAGTTAGTGTGTTTTCTTTTTGTTTTTGATTTATTGTTTGTTTTTGTTTTGTAGGTCTTGTTTTCTTTCTCTCCTTTGCTTTCAAGCTTTCAAGATTCCAAGCTTTCAGTCCAGAAGTCATCATTATTCCAGGCCAGTATTATTCACTCCTGTCATTCTTTTATTGTTCTCATGCTTGTTTATGCCCTATTTTCTTTATACATTGAGGACAATGCATATTTTAAGTTTGGGGGTGGATTAGCATGTTTGTGGAGCCCTTGAGCATCTGAGTTCGGGCTATAGTTTTGAGCTTTCTTTGAATTATGCATATGGTTGTTTTCTGGATGCTACTTTTGCATGATTATGATGTCCTAGGATAGGCTTTCTTGTCAATTTTCAAGCTTGTGATGAGATGTAAGCATAAGTGCCCAAAAAGGGAGACTTTTTAAAATTTTTCTAGGAGATGGCTTGCATGAGTAGAGTATCTGTCTTGGCTAGATTTGGATTTGAATGCTTAGGAGCGAATTATTGGGTTCATATGTTTGTTGTCACCTCGATAGGTGTAGGGTAGAGCTAAAGAGTTAATTTTTTGCAAATTAGCATGTTTGATCTTGCTTAGGAGAAAAGAAAAGAATATATGCTATTATGTTCATAACGAAAAATCATTCTTGTTGTTACTGTTGAAAAGAAAATTATTATGCCATGGCCTGTGCACAGTTTGCAATGTTTAATAAAGATTAAGGCAAAAAGAGCTACCCCTGTTGTGATCAGTTAGGCCAACCAGAGAAATCTCAGGTTAAGGGTCCCTGCGATGGGTGTGTGAAAGCTAGTGCCACATATACATGCTTAATTTGATTGTTAATTAAAAGCACCTAAGTATGGAGATAAACAAATTAATTTGTTGCATTAACTCATTAGTGTAACCTTAGTGCCAGTGTAGAGGGAAGATGAGCTGAGAGTTTAGTAATCCAATCCCGGGCTAGTAGAGTCTGATCTTGTTGAGATAGATCTCGCTTATGCAAGTTAATTTTGGAAAAATTTTAATTCGTCTCCCTCATTGGTCCTTATGTGCATATCTCTTGCTTGCTTGGTTATTGACTTTTGAGCCTTGAGGATTGAGTTATGATTGTTGCATCTATTCTTCCATTATATGTCTGATTTAGAGTTTGCTCGAGGACTAGCAAAAGCTTAAGTTTGGGGGTATTTGATAGCGAGCATAGCTAGCTATCTTGACTGATTAAATTTAGCTAGTCTTTTATGGTGTTTGGGCCATTTTATTGCACTTTAATGTTTATTTTGTAGGAAATGGTTGATTGGAGCTATAATGCAATATTACTTGTGACGACCCGTGCACTTGCGGTGATCGGTTAGTCGTACCAACACCCGTCACGATCTCCACGTCTTCTCACTTGATTCCCGCTCCTTGGCCTTGCCTTTAGCTCCCACAAAAGGTCTCCAGTTGAAATTAGGGCTAAAATCTCAGCAATTGGACTCCCCCAATCCGTAGCAGAAAAGGATGAATTTATAGAAAATCTACCAATAGCGTCGAGACGCTAACGCTGTCGCTATACCGTGATTCTGGAAAATTCGCCGAGAGCGTCGCGACGCTATGATTTTTTTTTTTTTTTTTTAAGATTGTACTCCATTTGACTCCAATTTCTCAATTAAGCTCAACATAACAATTTCCTACAAAGTAAACATTAAAGAGCAATAAAATGGTTACGAATTACTCAAAGCACTACAAGAAATTTGAGTTTTGGCGACGGAATTTCTCACAACCACTATATTTTGGTTGGGAAAAGTTAATTTCTGCCGACTGTTTACAAAATCGTTGGGTTTTTGTCCATCCGCCGACGATATACTAAATCGTGGACCAAAATCCTCTAAAAAGCCAACGGTTTGCATTGAACCGTCGCCTAAATCATATTTTTTGCACGATTTGAAGGGGGATAAAGTTTGGGCCGAGAGAATTTCCAACGGTTTAGTCAAACCGTCGGCCGAACCGATTAAAGGCCGACCGTTTTAATTAACGGTCGGCCTTTAGTCGGTTCGGCCGACGGTTTGACTAAACCGTTGGCAATTCTCCCATATAAATCCCACCGGCCTGCATTTTTTTTCAATCTCCCTCTCATTTTCTATTTTCCCTAGCCAACGTCTTTCTCTAAAAGCTAACAACCTCTCTGTTCGCGTCTGTTCGCGTGCCCCGCAAGTTTGTCGCCGACCACGCATTCCCCGCCGTCAACAGCCTCCTCCGACCTCCCCTTTTGTTACATGTTGTTCTATATTACCCATCTATGTATCATATCTATCTATTTTGCTAATAGAAATTGGTGAATAAAAGGGGTTTTGAATTTGATGTGAAAACTAGAATGCATTATGGTGACTTTGTGCGTTGAAATCGATCAAGACAACTGTGTTAAAACAATTTTAACAATAGCTTGTTAATATTTGTTTTAACTCACCTTTATTCCAACGATTTGCTTTCTCATCCACAACTTGATTTTACCTCATTTGAAACACCAAATTTATCATTCAATTTCTCCTTGACAGAAGCAATCCGACCACTAATTGACAGTTGCTAATTTCTCTATTCGACTTCTCTAACTTGGGATGACCAAAACTGATTTGCAGGATTTGACCTCAAGTTTGTATTTCTGAAATTTGATTTACTTCCCTTGGTAAATTTTCTCAATATTAATGGCCATATAAATTAGGATCAATGTCTCCATAGGTCGTTTTGAAACAAAGTTCAAACTTCAAGAGTTGAAATGAAAATTTTGGAAGTTTAGATAACTTACATTTTTGTACGCCTCCTTTCTTTCTTTATTTCTTTCTAGAGCAATTAAGATTGAGGTAACAACACATTACCATGTCATGTCTTGTGTTGGAAATTATGATACCAATATATCAAATCCATGCTTTCATAACTCTTTTTTTTTTTTTTTCTTTTTTCACAAAGCTTTCATAACTATAATAGAGCTTATGCTATTTGCATTTGAAATTCAAGTTTTATCGAATGTTGTGGAAAACAAAAATAGAGCAACAGTATATAGCATCAAGTTTTAGTTGCTATTTGCATTTGTTATTTGATATTTGGTATTTGCATTTGAAATTCAAGTTTTATGCATTTGTTAATTTGTTTTGTATCGAATGTTTTATCAAATGTTTGTTGGTTTGTATTTGCATTTGAGGTTAAAGAGTAATATAGCATCTTAAGGAGAAAAAATAGAGCATATGCTATTTGCATTTGAAATTCAAGTTTTATCTAATGTTGTGGAAAACAAAAATAGAGCAACAGTATATATAGCATAAGTTTTAGTTGTTATTTGCTATTTGCATTTGAAATTCAAGTTTTATGCATTTGTTAATTTATTTTGTATCGAATGTTTTATTGAAAGTTTGTTGGTTTGTATTTGCATTTGAGGTTAAAGAGTAATAAAGCATCTTGAGGGGAAAAAATAGAGTTTAATAGCATGATGAAAGTATTATATATTGAGTCAACGTTTTCATATTTTTTTAAAAAAATATGAAAACTAAGGCAGCTTTTATATTGAGACCATTGTTTTAAAAGGCTTAAGGAAGCCTTGAGGTATTTTCTTGTGGAGAAGCAATGTGTAAACCTTGAGGTATAGTATGAGGCGTAAGCCTCATTTTAAAATAAAAATATATATTTAAACCATTAAACATCAAACTTTATCTATTCAAAACATTCATTAAAAAACTTATGTTAACGACAAAGAGAGAATAACAAGTACTGATGGGCAGAGAGTTATAGTTTGTTGGTTTGAGGCAACAACTTTAATTTGTACCTCAACTTTGCTGACTTTACTTTATGTCTTAATTTGTTTGCAAAAAATAGTATACCTTAAGGTTCAAGAGAACGTTAAATCTAACTTCTTGTATATTTCGAACAGGTTTAACGTTTCACGAATCACGATAGTTGGTTTGGAAAGTGTATGAGCAAGGGTGAATAAGGATTGGATTAAACTTAGAGATAAGTTCTCAACTAAGTATGTAGAAGGAGTAGCTCAATTCTTGGAAATGGCTAAGTTCCATGTTAATGAGTCGGGGAAAACAAGATGTCCATGTAGGAATTGTATGAATGCAATTTGGCAGTCTTTAGAGGGAGTAGAACAACATCTATTCACGATTGGAATATCCCCATCTTATAGTCAATGGGTATATCATGGAGAACCAAGCAATTTATCTACGATTCAAAGTCATCCAATGGAGTCAAATATACCCAATAATGATCGATTAGGTGATAATATAGAGAGTAATGTTCTCAATGAAGATAATGAGATGTTCACTCTTTTAAATGACTTACAAGTCCCAAACGTCGGTGTGGATGTTGATGAAGAAAATTTTGAGTATAGGGGGACCCAAAATGTCCATGAAAAAGGTACTTCAACCTTTTTCGAAGATTTAATGACCGAAGCACGTAATGAATTATACCTAGGTTGTACACCCTTCTCTTCATTAAACTTTTTGGTTAGACCGATGCATATTAAGGCTCTTAATAATTGGAGTAATAAGTCATTCGATATGTTACTAGAATTGTTTAAGGAAGCATTTCCCATTGGTGCATCAATACCTAATTCATATTACGAAGTTAAGAGGAAATTGGTGACTTAGGGCTAGGCTACTTATCAATTCACGCTTGCAAGTACAATTGCATACTATATTGGAAAGAATTTGCTGATTGCCAATAATGTCCAATATGTGGAGAGTCTCGATATAAAATTAACGATGGAAAAGGGAAGAAGATTCTTCATAAGGTTTTATGTCACTTTCCATTGATACCAAGATTGAAACGGTTGTTTTCATAGAAACAAGTTGCTTTGGAAATGAGGTGGCATAAAGATAAACGTGTTGAAACAGATGGTGTGTTAAGACATCCAGCTGACGCTGAAGGATGGAAGCATTTTGATCGTTCATTCCCTCAGTTCGCTTCAGAACCAAGAAATGTTCGTTTGGGATTAGCTTCAGATGGTTTTAATCCATTTGGAAATATGAGTACTTCTTATAGTATGTGGCCCGTGGTGCTAGATCCATATAATTTTCCACCTTGGAAATGCATGAAAGAAACCAATTTCTTTATGTCTTTACTTATTCCCAGGCCAAAATCTCCTGGAAAGGAAATAGATGTTTACTTGCAACCATTGATTGAAGAGTTAAAAGAGTTGTGGAATAGTGGGGTGTGCACTTATGATTGTGTTAGTGGTGACTACTTCCAGCTACATGCAAGTTTGTTATGGACTATTAATGACTTTCCTGCATATGGAGATTTATCTGGATGGAGTACAAAGGGTTACCAAGCATGTCCTATTAGTAAAGAAGATACATCATCATTTAGGATAAAAGTCAAAATTTCTTTCATGGGACATCGACGCTATCTTTCGGAGACTCATTGTTGGCGTAGGAGTAAACAACATGATGGAAAACCGGACCTCCTCCAGTCACAATGGATGGAGACGAGATCTTAGAAGAGTCAAGTACTCTACAATTTCCTGTGCTTAGTAAACATCCAACAAAACAAGATAAGAAAAGGAAGCGAACTAGTAATTGGAGAAAAAAAAGTATTTTTTTTTAACTACCCTACTGGTCGAAACTTATGTTGAGGCATAAATTGGATGTAATGCATATTGAAAAAAACATATGCGACAACTTGGAAGGCACATTGTTAAACATTGAAGGAAAATTGAAGGACACGACAAACGCTAGGTTGGATCTAGAAGCTATGGGTATACGAAAGGATCTACATTTACAGAAGATAGGCAACAGGGTTGTGAAGCCACATGCTGCATACACATTGACAACCAGTGAAAAGGTTCATTTTTGTAAGTTTTTGAAATCAGTGAAATTTCCTGATGGGTTTGTGTCAAACATTTCACGGTGTATTAGTGTTAATGATGGAAAACTATGGGGGTTGAAAACGCACGACTCTCATGTCTTGCTTCAAAGACTTCTTCCTATTGCGGTCTGTGCGTATTTACGTAAGGATGTGTCCACTACTATTGTTGAGTTGTGTACATTCTTTCGTGATTTATGTGCAAAAACAATACGTACAAGTGATTTGGATCGGTTACAATCAGATATCGTAATCATACTTTGTATGTTGGAAAAGATATTCCCTTCAGCATTTTTTGATGTAATGGTACATCTTGCAGTTCACTTGCCATATGAAGCTAAAGTTGTAGGCCCGGTAAGCTACAGTTGGATATACCCTATTGAGAGAAACCTACGAACATTGAAACAATACGTGTGAAACAAAGCACGTCTAGAAGGTTCAATAGCAGAAGCATTTGTCATGAATGAATCACTGAATTTTTGTTCTTTGTACCTCGATGGAATAGAAACAAGATTTAATAGGGATGAACGTAATGATGATCAAACTCCCGTGAATGAGACTTGTGGTGTATTTGAAGTATTTAGACCAAGTGTAAGACCATTGGGAGCTTGTACTTCAAGGACCTTAACAAATGAAGAGAAACAGATGGCGCATTGGTATATTTTGAATAATTGTGTTGAGATCGAGTCTTATCGTAGGTACGTCTCGCAATCTCAATTGGAAGAACAAGGTGTAATAAATCTGAGAAATAACTTTTATTTATTTTGTTTTATAGACAATATTTGAGTTTGATTCATTCTCGTGGAGATAGCACTTCAGACTTATATAAGAGACATCAACTACAATTTCCTAATTGGTTCAAATCTCGCGTAATTATATAATTATGATAGTTTATGAACTATATTCGAAATATGAATAAGACTACTCATTTGCTTGTATTTGAATGAATTAAAAGGTTCTCGCATTACGTGAGAGTGAGAATTTAACTGATGACATGTATTCACTAGCAATGGGACCTAGTTTTGAAGTGCGCTCTTATAGTGCTTGCATTGTAAACGGTGTGCGATTTCACACTGTAGAGCGTGATAATCGTCGAGCTACACAAAATAGTGGAATCATGGTGCTTGGAGAAGGTGAAAGTGAAGGTGTTGAGTTGAATTTCTATGGTACATTGAATGACGTGGTAGACTTAGAATATGTGAAGAGAAGGCGTGTTGTTATATTCAAGTGTAGATGGTTCGACACAAAGAGTAGAAAGAATAAAACACACGTGGAGTTAGGATTGACATCAATTAATATATCTCACTACTGGTATGTAGATGACCCATTTATACTTGCCACTAAAGCACGACAAGTATTTTACCTAAACGACCCAAAATATGGAGATAATTGGAAGGTGGTGCAAGTGGTTCAAAATAAACGTTTATGGGACGTTCCAGAGCAAGAAGGCCTAGGAAATGACCAACTTTAGTTGCTAGAAGTTGAGGGTGGACTCAGAGTGGATGAATCAATTCAGGAAGATACATTATGTAGAGAAGATGTTGATCCTACAATTATGGAAGGTCCAACTTTTCCACCACAACTGAGGAGAGGTGTAGCATCAAACAATAACGATGAGTTCATTAACGATGAAGAGGAAGATGTGGAAGCATCAAATAATGACGATGAGTTAATAAACGATGAAGAGGATGATGTGGAAGCATCTTCTGATATTTCTTCGAGCCTTGATGACGATATGCATACAGAACATGATAGTGATTAATAAACAATGTAACCATGTGTTTGATTTCTTCTTCTAGATGCATCTATATTTGTTTTGTTTATTCTTATAATTTATTCATTTCTTTGAGTTCTTGTGTAGGGACAATGGTGGGTCGTACTCGGGAAAACGAGGCATCTAATATCGTTGTTCAAGCCAACACTAATCCTCCACATGTACCTTTGGCAGGCGAGATGCGAGGTTAATATAATTACATAATTTTGTTTATGTTTTGATAAATTGATATTACTTATCTGTCTTCATACTTTTTTCAGATGCACCTGCGCGTAGAGTGAGAGGATACTCTAGAAACATTGAGTTGGATAGATATGTTGCTCTCCATGGTCGAATTCACATAGAGATCAGTATGAGTTGTGAAAATCAAGAAGACTTAACTCATCATGTAATGGACCCTCATCACAACGAGAGCAAGAACTAAGCACGACTCTAGAAGCCCTTCAACAGAAAGATGAACAACGAGAAGTGGAGATGCAAGAGACGAAAGAAGAGTTGACTCGGACTAAAGAGAAGTTGGCCGAATATGAAAGTCGAACTGCAGCAGAGTTGTCAAGTCTTAGGGACTTGGTTAGTCAACTAGTTTGTTCACAAGGAGATGCATCTAACTAGGTATGCTTAATCAATTATTTATATATTGTGATGTTGTAAACTTTGTAGCATTGAGAATACTTTTGTTGCTATCCTGTAGTCATGGTAGCAAATTTTTTTCCTTATTCATGCTTTTAGGATGGTTGTGTTTTGTGTTCAGGATGGACTTAGGCTTATGCTTAAACTTTTGATCTTTTTAAGTGCTTATAGTTTGTATCGAGTACAGTGGGTGGGTGAGTTGAGAGTTGATTGGAGTTCATTTTCTATGTTGATTTGGGTGGGTGGGGGGGGGGAGGGTGTTAAGACATTGTTCAGTTCCATTGTTCTTTGATTTTTTTACTCTTAAATTTGATTGTTTTTATTAACAGTTATTGTGTGATACAAGTGACGAGTTTTATTTCATGACGTTAAATGGTTGGTTTCATGGTTTTCATACGTTTAGGAGACTTGTTGGAGTTGTCTTGTGGATGGTTGTGCTTTGTGTTCAGGATATGCGTTTATAGGCTTAGGCTTATGCTTAAATTTTTTCTCCTTTTAAGTGCTTATATTTTGAATCGAGTATAGTGGGGAGGGTGTTAAGACATTGTTCAGTTCCATTGTTCTTTGATTTTTTTACTCTTAAATTTGATTGTTTTTATTAACAGTTATTGTGTGATACAAGTGACGAGTTTTATTTCATGACGTTAAATGGTTGGTTTCATGGTTTTCATACGTTTAGGAGACTTGTTGGAGTTGTCTTGTGGATGGTTGTGCTTTGTGTTCAGGATATGCGTTTATAGGCTTAGGCTTATGCTTAAATTTTTTCTCCTTTTAAGTGCTTATATTTTGAATCGAGTATAGTGGGTGAGTTGAGAGTTATTGGAGTTGTCTTGTGGAATAGCAGAAGCTTTGTGTTCAGAATATACGTTTATATTTTGTTTAAGTGCTTATATTTTGTTTCGAGTATAACGGGTGAGATGAGAGTTGATTGGAGTATTGAGGGGTGGGTGTTAGGACATTGTAAACATCGATTGTTTGATGTTTTGACACTTAAATTTGATTGTGTTTATTAGTAGTTATTGTGATACAAGTAGTGAGTTTATTTCTTATTTAAATTTTGTTGATACGATTTTCAAGCTGTTGGGAGATTTGTTCGATATTATGCTGAGTTTGTTTTGTTTCGTGGTTAGTCATAATAATATATATTGCTTTGAGTATTGAGGGGTGGGTGTTAGGACATTGTAAACATCGATTCGTTTGATGTTTTGACACTTACATTTGATTGTGTTTATTAGTAGTTGTTGTGATACAAGTAGTGAGTCTATTTCTTATTTAACTTTTGTTGATACACGGTTTTCAAGCTGTTGGGAGATTTGTTTGATATTATGTTGAGTTTGTTTTGTTTGTGGTTAGTCATAATAATATATGTTCTCATAGTTTCAGACTTATAATTATTGATTTTTCCTTTCATAGGTGCTTCGGGGTGGTCATTACAAAAGCTACTTTTCCAGGTTTGGTCAATTTCATGTGAAGGAGAATCAATGAATGTATGAAGATCTCATTTTGTTATTTTTTGGAAACGTTGAAGATCTCATTTAGTTTATTAATTTTGAGATGGTAGTTTCATTTTGTAGTCAGATTACAAGTAACACTGTAAGAACAGGATTGGAAACGTTGAAGATCTCGTTTAGTTTATTAATTTTGAGATAGTAGTTTCATTTTGTAATCAGATTACAACACTGTAAGAACAAGATTGGAATTTGTGTATGACCATCTTTTTGATATATATATTATTATATTTTGTCGTTTAATTCTCTTTAGTTATTATAATTCGCATCAAATTATAATTTAATTTTTCCTTTAGTGAAATATAATAATGTATTATTGTAGAAGAAAAATAAATAAATAAAGAATCATTAGGAGGAGGATTGGCCAACGATTTTGAGGTTGAAAAAAGAATAAAAAAATGTTGTAAAAAAAAAAAAAAAAAAAAAAAAAAAGAACTGCCAACTATCAAAATCGTTGGCAGTTCTTGGATTGACCGGCGGTTTATAAAACCGTTGGCCATTCCTCCTCCTAAGGTACATCCCATAAAACCGTTGGCATATCCCATAATTCCCGACCGTTTTAAACCGTTGGGATAGCTTCCATAAATTATCGACGGTTATATATTTTGGTCGGCCATTATGATCTCCCGATGGCGGACATAAAAGCGTTGGGAAAAGGTCTCCCGACGAGGCAATGTCGACCATTTTTCTGACGGATATTTTTTGGTTGGGAACAGTAAGGCCGACAGTTTTTGGGGTTCTCCCAATGCTTTATTGCGTTGGGAAAAGTCCGAATTCTTGTAGTGAAGACTAACCAAATTGTAATGGAAAACATAGCTCGCTATGCGCGCTATCCCCTCCAAAGCATGCATTGTCGTAACTGTCCCGAAAATATTATTTAAGAAGTCGGGTCGTTACATGTTTGGTTGCATGTCCTCATAAAGTGTTTTTATACACAAGTTAGGGTCCGTTTGGAATACATTTTAATTTAAATGTTTTTCAAGAATGCATATTGTAAAAAACATTTTGTATAAAAATTGTGTAGAATTTAAACACTCAAATGTTTGGTTGCATTTCCTCTTTCAATTATTCTATTTTTGTAAAATTTCAAATAACTTTTTGATGAAATTTGTGTCTTGTTAAATGGTAGTCAAATTGTACTTCATCAAATCAAATGGAATTGAAAATTAAATAGTTTAGGTCCCGTTTGATAATCATTTGGTTTTTGGTTTTTGGTTTTTGGTTTTTGAAAATTTGGCTTGTTTTCTTCCAATTTTCCTATCATGGTTTTCATATTTGCCAATGATAGATTTGAGTTTCTAGCCAAATTCTAAAAACAAAAACAACTTTTTGAAAACAACTTTTTTTAGTTTTCAAAATTTGCTTGGTTTTTAAAAACAAGGAAAGAAAAGTATTAGCAAAACATAGAAACTTGTAGGTGGAAGTATGATTTATAAGCTTAATTTTCAAAAACAAAAAACAAAAAACCAAATGTTTATCAAACGGGGCCTTAGTTTTCTTTTTTCTTTCTATGAAGGAACATGAAGTTCAATAGTTAAATAGTTTATTTTTATTAAATTTAATTTTAAAAAGAATGAGCCACGTGCAAGGCACGTGAGAAAAAACTAGTTATTTTTAAAAAGTGAAAAAGATTTGAATATATTTTAATGGATTAACAGATTACATCCCCTCTTTTACCTTGCAGAACCATAATTATGGTTCATTTAACATATATGTTTTGTTATGTAATCAACCATCATAGTAGATATCTATAAGAAATTTTCATTCAATTAGATTGAATATGGTAAATTTTTTAAAATATCGTACAACAACTCTCAATTTTAATCAAGTACTTTATATGTATATTGTTGATGGAAAAATCTGGACAGGCAGAACTCACCTGACCTTCACGTGCCACCAATGGTAAATTTGTTTTAGAGGGGGGAAGACGTGGCCTGCAAGACAGAAAAACCTGCACACCGGTGTGGTGCTTGGCACACCGCCTCTGATGCTTAAGTCAGAAAGCGGAAGGAGGAGAGCAAGAAAGCAAGAGGAGAGAGTAGAGAATAGAGCTCGGGATCCCTTCTTCAGTCACGAAGAGGGTTTTAAATACATGTCCATGCTCTAGGGTTTCTAGGCGTTCGGAGGCGATTCAGGCTGAACTAAATGGAACCGGAGCGACCGGGAGCACCAGGGACCGAACGGAGGCGGAAGGACTCGACCCACGCATGTGGGCCGAGCGGTCAGGCCAAGGCTTGGTCTCTTCGACCTTTTGGCTCCTTTCGCCTTCGGAGTCCATTTTTCGGTCCTATTTTTTGGTTCGCGTCGGGTTGTCCTCGTTAGCTCCTTGTACATCGGAGTGGTCCTATATTACCTATAACATATATATTATTTTATTGAGCTAGAATCTGACTCCAAAAACCAATATTATATTTGTTCCTTTCTCTTACCATATAATTTCTCTTTTCTCATTACATTTCTATTATCTATAGCCCTAAAGTTTAGAATTCTCGCAAATTTTATATAATTTGAATGCGAATTAGAGTTAGGTTATATATATAGTAAAAGTGATTTTAATTAAAAATAATTATGTATGGTGATTATACAATTATATAAATTATAAATTTACTTGATTACACTACATTCAAAATGGATTCTATAAATATAAAATTATTGAAAAGCGATATATATATATATTTTTTTTTTTGGAAGAATCATGGCATTCACATCAGAAGCCTTACCAGCAAAACAAATCGTTCACAATTACATCCTCCAAACACAAAGGATAAGACTTCATCCATACCTCCTCATTAGAGGTGTTCAAAAATCGAGGCGAACCATCGAACCGAACCGAACCGAGCCGAACTGAGTGGTTTGATCTGGTTTTTTTAAAAAAAAATTGGTTCTCTCGTTTTAATAATTTTAAAAGCTGAGATTTTTGGTTTGGTTCACGGTTTACATCTTTAAAAAACTGAGATAACCGAATCGAACCAAAATCTGAAATATCTTTATTTAGTTCATTAGTTCACCTCACCCAATTAAAGATAGCCCAGCCCACAAACCAAGCCCACAACTTAAAAGCCCAAAATTCCTAGGTTTTTAACTTTCTAACCCTAATTCTTTTCTTTTTTCAAAATCTCATTCTCTTTCTTGTCGTCAAACATCAACCCATTCTCTCTTTCTTGCACATCACATCACATCAACCCATCTCTCTCTTTCTTGCAGACATCAACCCATCTCTCTCTTTCTTGCAGACATCAACCCCCTCCCTTTCTCTTCCCCTTCCTTCTTTCTTCCTCTTCCTTCTCTCATTCTTCCCCAAGCTTTTCAACTCTCTCTCCACCACGAACTCCGGTCCCAATTCTCACTCTCTCTCGACCATTTGTTCTCGACTTTTCAACCCATTGTTGCCGCTCTCGACACTCTCAGAACGTGAACGATGCCTATTCATCCAACGATGTTTCTTCGATCTCCATCTGCTCTTCTTAGCTTCTCACCGTCGCCGTCCCTTTCTCTCACAAACTTCTCACCGTTAGTCTCTCTCACACCCATTCTTTGTGGCGTGCAAAGTAAAGAAAAATCGGTTAAAAACCAAACCGAACCGGTTAAAACCGAAGCTGATTGGTTCAGTTTTTAACTGAAACCGAGCAGAGCTTCGGTTTTCTCGGTTTAGGATCCTTCAAAACCGAGGTGTTCGGTTCGGTCCATGATTTTGGCTAAAACTGGACCGAATCGAACCGTGCACACCCCTACTCCGCATACCTATCCACTAAAGCCAATCTTGCCGGACAATGTGCCACTTGGTTCCCTTCACGGTGGGTAAAGGCGAAAGACACCTGTTGGCCAGCCGAAATCTCCACCAACGCATCCGCAACAATCATGCCTAAGTCGAACACGTCTTCACGTTCACGGTTAAGAAGCTGGAATACCCTTCTTGAATCCGTCTCAAGAATTACCAGACCGAAATCCATCTCAGCCACCAATTCTAGCCCCTTCACCACTGCCAGACCCTCCGCCATATCCACACTCCTCACATTATCATGTATGAAGGTAGCCGATAACATCACTTGGCCATGAGAATCTCGCACGATCACCCCTGATCCTGCTGTTAACGAATCAATCAGGAACGAGGCATGGAAGTTTGCCTTATACCACCATTCTCTCGGCGGCCTCCATACAACCCTCTCCCAACTAACATCCTCATGCTCTCCTTCCCTACTCCTCCTCCCAGCCTTACGAAAAACCGTCACATACCCATTCACCCATTCCACCAGCCCACACGGCATATTAGCCCCATTAAAGCGAACTTTGTTTCGGGCAGACCATATTGACCACCATAACACCACCAACTCCTCAATTCTCCTTAAAATGTTTTTTTAAATTAATTTGATTTCTTTTTAAGTTATTATTGTTACCAAACTTTGCAAATCTTGATAAAAAAAAAAAAACCCTTTTAACGACCCTCCAAAATTATTTAGGGAATTATGCTAAACACAATCTAACTCCACTTTCACTTTACGTTACTATTGTAACGCCCCAGGTTCTCCAACCTCTAACCTAGAGACGCTACTACAACTCTACAACCTTAACCACGGAACTAAACCACTTTAAACCGAATGTACCGAAAATTCGGCAGCATAACGATGTAAAATGGCCTGAACCAAAATTTTACAACACCTGATACGCAACAAAACACTTTTAAACATTCAACCCAACTCCACCAAACTACAATTCAGATTCACAACCTAACTTCACTATACGAGTCAGGCCTCATAACACATTATTTATTCACTTTTAATAACACCAGCAACTTATCCCAAAAGAATGCTAACTAAACATCTTTTATTCCTTAAATGAGAAAACAATAGAACTAAACCTTAAGTTCATGAACATAAGCAACTAAACCAAGTCTCACCATAACAGATCGACAATAAACAAGACTAAGCTAGCCTACTCAAGCATAGCAAAATCAAACTAAACAAACTCTAGTCTATTCCACCGAAACAAAGGAAAGAAAACCCAAACGCCCTAGTTCCTCCTCGAAGTTCTCCTCTTCCTCACCAAGGTCCAGCTCGTCATCCAAACCTACAACATCTAAAATGTTGGGGGAAAGATGGGGAAGGGGGTATCAGTACAACCGTTGTACTGGTAAGCAGCTCACACTTACCAAGCCACAAACAACAACCAATATAACCAACATGCTTAGCACACGCATCCAACAGGTTTACACAACCACAAACAAGCAACATGCTTTTATTACCATAAACTTTCAACATGCTTTTAATCCATAAACTAAAAACATGCTTTAAAACATTAAACGACCATGCACATGCTCTCACACTATGCAACACAAACAGTAGACACCACATGATTTTCGTATCATGCTCCGCAACTACATGGTTTCCGTGTCATGCTCCGCAATTTACATGATTTCTACATCATGCTCCGCAAAACACATGATTTTCGTGTCATGCTCCGCTAATTACATGATTTCCGCGTCATGCTCTGCAAAAACTTGATGCGAGATTTTGCTTACCACAAGTGTACGGGCCAAGTTATAATATAGTGAAATTTAATTCGAATGTAGTCCTCTGGATTGGGTTTCTAACCAATTTAATTACCGAAAATAATCTTGTCCAATTTTATTTAGGGAACCGAACTAAGTGACAAATAATGCTAAATTAACACAAAGACTAAAAAGTGTGACAATCAATTGATGGTGAAAGTCTTTGGGAGTTGATTTCACCAATTGGGATTATGGATTGACTAATGGATAATAAACATGCTATGAATCATAAATCTAGGGAAAACTACAATCATACATATCTCTCCCGTGCATACATAATCCTCCCACATGCAATGAACCCAATATCCCTATTTAAATTCATTAAACATGCAAGGCATTAAAGATAGTCATTTTTAACGATTTCTAGAATTATCTATTATCTCCCGATCTCAAGATTAATCCTAGTCATTCATAACAATTTCTAAGCTAAATCCTCTCTCCCGAGTTAGATTCAAACACAAACATCAATCAATTTATGGCCGGTAAATTTTGAAAGCATTAAGAATTCGTTATCCATAAATGAAAGCATGAAAAACATCCATTAATCAATCCTTGCCCAACGGCTACATCAATCCCTAAGATTACGGACTTAGTTATTCATACAACGCGGTACGATATAAACTAAGTACAAATCAACCATTAAAACTACTAAATTAAAGGGGAAAGAGAATTAAACTCTAGGTAGGCCGAGACCACACGTCCCCGTCACGATCTCCATGAACAAAGCCTTGAATCCCGCTCCTCTCCATTTTGCTTTAGCCTCCACACCAGATTATTAGGTGAGTTTTCGACCAAAAAGTCATAAAAAAAAAGTCCCAATTAGGTCTAGTATTCTATTTACAGAAGCGTGGCCATGAATAAAATATTCAATTAAATCATTTTTTTCCAAAATTGATTCAATCTTATTTCATATTTAATCAATCCAAGATCAATCAATTCCATAATTGATTAATCTTTTCCACAAATGACTAATTACTTCCATAAGTGATTAGATCATTTTCATAAATGATTAATCACTTCCATAAGTGATTAATTATTTCCATAATTGATTAATTCCCGATTAATCAATTAACCACCAATTAAATATCACATATTTAATTTCTGGCCTTGAATTAATTAATTGCCCAAATAGATTTTAGGCCTTAAAATTAATTAATTCATAGTTGAACTCTTTCAAATTTCCATAAATTTAATGTGAATCAAATTTATATTAATATTTTAATTTCTTCAAAGATTAATTTCTCTCATAATAATATATATCAATAAATATTATATTGTTTTCCTTAGTAATTTGAACACTTTCAATTTACATTTATTACTTAGTTGCCTCAAATTACTTTATGAGCTACAAGTGGGACCTAATGGACCTGCAGATCTTGCTCCAATGATGTGAGATTAATTGGTCAAACTCATTAACAAAATTTAATCAATATTCATTAATTGTGTGTACATTCCACTATAGACTCACAGTTGCACTCTTCTCACTGCAGACATATTTTCTGTGTCCACGGATATAGACCAATATCGATTAGTTAGTCCTTCACGAGTGTCTGTAACACTAGCTGGGTCAAATTACCGTTTTACCCCTGGGTTACTTCTATTTCCTTAAGTACCAGTTCTCCTCTAATGAACAACTTGTTTGTGGTCCAGCCATCAAATAGAAAACCCTTTAGTTTCATTGAGAGGATAGGGCCCTTAGTTCAAGACTCGAAGTACTACTTAAGGGAACACTCATCTGCTTCCCTAAAGTCGGGAAGGAGTGAATTCCATCTTGTACCTCATATTCCCAACTCCCCACTCGGTCTTGTCCCCAAAATGGTAGGCTTATTGAGTCGGCGTATTGGCCACTCTCACCCATACAAATCAAAGGACAATCCCTCATGAGCGGGAGTCCATAATCAACTCAGGATTAAGACCAAGTTGTCTAGGTCGTCCTAGTGAAATAGAAAATCAACTAGTTAACGGTGTTATAACCAGTGGTTACTATTCTGCGGTCTGGTCTTTTGCAAACTCACTGCATAGGATACCCCCACTTGCATGCCTCCTACACGAACGTGTTGGATCATAGCATTTGTATCAAATACAAAGTGGGTCGTATCCATAGTGTCACCATGATAAGACACCCAGTCTTATCCCTATACTATAGACCCTTTAGGTTGTTTCTTGAACAGTGATCCCTATATGTCGCTACGTATAGTTTAAGACTCATATTACAGCCTAGGATGTCTAGTTTATTGGATTAGGGTTATTTTAGGCAAAGACAAATATAAAATAACTAATAACATTTAATGTAAATAAAGGAGATAGCTAAATATTATGAGTTTTTTGTTTACACAATCTTTCTAGAGTTCGCTAAGACACTCCACTCTCTCACTTTTACAAGATGGGAGTGGGTGAAACTCTCTACAAACCACAAGGTTTGATGTCTAACTCTTTCTCGGTTAGATTTTGGTCATCTAAGAAGGACCTCGGGCATCCCTACTCATTGGCGTTGAGCCAGGGTTCTGTCACCACCATTTCCTTCCAAGTGAGTTCTGCTTGGATTTGACTTTGAATCCCGAGCTTATATAGTGTAGAAATTGGTTGAGGAGTTGTGAAATAGGTGCTGGAAGGTTGCCCAGTTAGTTTCGGGATCAAAACAACCGGTTAGGTGCGAAGAAGACTCATCAACAACGACCCGCGTGCGACTCGAAACGTCCTCTGTTTTTCCAGAAATGCGGTCGCATTTCATTTTTGTCTTCCCAGAAATGCGGTCGCATTTCATTTTTGTCTTCCCAGAAATGCGGTCGCATTTTTGGGGAATTCCAGCTTCTCCTTTGTTTTTCTACACAACAGCAAACTAAGCCAAATTTGCTTCAAATCAAGTCTTTTTAAGCACAAATAAGCATAATTCAACAAAAGTGACTCTCAACACCCTAACTTATCAAATTAACATATTTTGAGCTCGAAAATAGTAAAATTGACTTAAGCACTCAATATTTGACCAAGAAATGAGCTAAATATAAGGGTAAAATAGGTATATTTTTTACCCTTATCATACCCCAAACTTAACTCATTGCTTGTCCTCAAGCAATTGCCAATCAAAATGTTAGAGATCAACTTTATAATTGCCAACCAGAACGTGAGAGCTCAATATTAATTGCAAACCAAAATGTTAGAGATCATGCATAGTAATGAATCATGGTACTAGTATCAACTTTTCATTTCAAATCAAGTGACATGGAATCAAGTAAACAAGCATTCAAGATCGTTTCCTCAAAAGTTTGCCTTTCAAGAGAGGGTTCTACTCTAGTGCCAGTCACAACGTCTGAGTTTCCTAGGCATGAAGATTTCTATTGTTCTTTTTCAAAGAAAAACTCTCTCTAATCCATCCTAACCAATGTGCTTAAACTACCTAACTTCTACTCATAGAGCCTAGTGTAGTCCTTTTAGTTTAAGAAAACAACCTTTAGAAAAACAAAAGCATATATGAATTACTAGACCTTTTCCATCTCCCCCAAACTTATTTGACTGTTGGTGCTCCTTTTATTCGACTTCTTTTCTCCTAAGAGCATCCTTACTGTCATCTTTATCTTCGTTCTAGCTTATCGACACTTTGTGGTGAAGATGTCTAGCTACGAGCAAAGTTCAAAAGCTCAGAGTGATACTCACTTCCCTAGGCAAACCTTTCAAGCAGTGGCAAACCATGGATGTCATCAATGCCCCTGGTTACTCAGTAAACCCTAGGAATGAGGAGTAACTCTCGGTTTTTTCATATTTTTCTTCATTTTTTTTCTTGAGATATATACTGAGCACATATTTTTTTCTTGAGATATATACTGAGAACATATTCTTTCCAGCAGTACAAATTTACAAAAGATATTTACATAAAGCATAAAGCACCCCTGATAGGGTAATTTTAATCGCTTCTAATTTATATTGAATTAACTAAAGAATATGTCGTTGTTGTGCATTAGTCCAAGTATAAATTATGCACTACCAAGTAATACTTGGAGTATTCCAGGGTCGAATCCACAGGGAAGGGCGAGTAGAGAAAATATCTCAAATTAAATCCTATACTAATGATGTTGTGCTGGGGTAATAAAATATGGATGCGACAGGTTGAATGTGCGATAAAGAAAAGCAATAATAATGCGATAAAAGGATACAATGGTTGATGAGTTATCAAGACTTTCGCCGCAGCAACCACATGCGACAGATAAGATATTAATATAGCGCATAACAATGAATCGATAGGATATTGATGCCTAAGCGAGAAATAAACATGTGATTCCCTTCCGGTATTACACATGCGATGAACTAAGAATATTCCTATTGCTTAATTCATGCGTTTAATCAGTTCTCTATATGCTTGCAAGTGGTTGAATTATTCCTAAAGCAACCCAAACACATTCATGAAATATCCTAAGCGGTTGAGTTATTCCTAACACAACCAGACTACATGTAATGTATTATCTTGATCTACTTAGATATTTCCACATGCATTACCTGTCAGGGATTTATCATGCTACTACCTCTATCGGTTGATCAGACGGATATTAGTAATGAAAGAATTATCACATCTAAGTAGAAAACATCAATATCACTGATTCATTGCATTGCATACAAAAATAATCTTAATGCCTCATGGGCACCTAGGCTAAGCCTTGATAAAAAGAAATTAACTCATGCTACAACATAAAATAAAACATAAAACTCTAAATTAGTTCATGCTACAGCATGCAATAAAACAAAAAAAAGCTCTAAGAAAGACTTATGGATCCTTGGATTCCAGGATGCTTTGATTCTTCATCTCCCCTCTATTTATAGACTTTTCTTTGCTTGGAGCCAAAGCATGTCTTGCTTTAAGCCAAAGCAAGTCTTGTTTTGAGCCAAAGCAAGTTGCTTAGAAACTTGTTGTAGCATCAACAAGCATCCCATGCTACAACAACAATCATTCCATGCTACAAGCTTCCATGCTATAGCAACAATCTTTCCATGCTATAACAACAAGGTTAAGATAACTTCATCAAGTAATAGCCACTTGCTTGATCACCATTAGGCAACTTGCGCCTTTTTAATCCCCTTTTTCGCCCACTTGCTCTGGTTGCGCCGACGCTGTCTTTTCATCCATCCTTTTCTGTCTCTTTATCATCTTGGGATGTGTGCCTGTGTACTTTCCATGCTACAGGCTTCTATGCTACAAGCTTCCATGCTACAGCAACAAACATGTCATGCTACAAGCTTTCCATGCTATAGCAACAAGCTTCCATGCTACAACAACAAACATGTCATGCTACAAGCTTTCCATGCTATAGCAACAAGCATGTCATGCCCCAAGCGCATCATGCTCTACCGCATAATTGGCCAAGCTTTTCCTGATGCAACAATAAATTAGAATTAGTGCAGTTTTATACGAATTTCAAAGATAATAATCAATATGAGCACATTAATACAAATAAATCAATATTACTGCATCTAGCATATAAATTAGTTAAAACTTGGGTATTTTCACTCTCTTGAGGCTCACAATAAGCTTATATTAGATGCTTAATAACTTGATATTTTCAAGTTATCAACCCCCCCCCCCCCCAACTTAAAGGTAGACAATGTCCTCATTGGCTTGTTTTTTAGGCATGGGCTTAACATGAGGCTTTTTTGTTTTCAAAACTTCAAGGCTAAACTCTCCTAGAGTGTTAGAAAGGTTAAACATGAGGAAGTTTAGACTGTAAGACAATTTTGTAAAGAAAAAGACTAATGGAAAGCCTATGACTACAAAACAACTCAATTGAGACGGTGGCACTTTTGAGATAGAACAAAGCTCTAGTTTTCATCATTGAGGGCTTAAACGAAAACTCCTTTGAATCATGCTTTTTCTTCCAAAACATTTCTAAACCACTTTTTCTCTAAAGTTGATTTTTTCTTCAAAACTATCATAGGTAAAGCTAAAAAAAAAAAAGCAGATTTTTCAAGAAAATATCTAAAAACCCAAGTTTTTCTAACCTAAAATATCCACAAACTAACTAAACTACCCTACGATCAAAAACTATCAACCACTAAACATTAAAAACAAGCAAAAACAGCAACTAAACACTAAAAACATAATGCAAACATGCTAAAACTAAAAAAACAGCAAACAACAAACATCAAAAACAGTAAACAGTATTATTCACAGAAAATATTCAGTCAAAGGGGATCAGAAAACTCCCCTATTCCTCGTATGAGGAACTTTCTTTCTCTTCATCCTCTTCATCTTCCTCTTCTTCCTGGGGCAGCAGCGACTGAGGGAAATTTGGAAAGACTGGAGCAATACAAGGGGCAATCGAGAGATAGAACTCTCTAATAGTTTCATCCCTCTCCTTGGCATATGTCCAGTATGTCTTCAGGTTCTCCCTAATTCGATCAAGATGGTGGTGGACCATGCGCAGGGCTTCTGATGCTGGTGAAGGCCCTGTAAAAGGAATGTGCTGAGATGGAGAGGCTATATTCGACCCTGGTTGAGGAGTGGCCTGTGATGTGGAGGCTTTATCCTTCCTCTGGATGTTGTTCTGCTGAAGCTTTCCTATCAAGGACAAGTCAATGGTCGGCTTGAAGAAATGGCGCTCCTCGTCCTTGCCTGGCACAATCTTCACCCTCTGATAGAGTTGGGTGATGAGTGAGCCAAAGAAAAGCTTGTCTGCCCTTTTTCGTCCACAGGCTAAGATCTCATCCCTAATAATGCTTTCCACGTTGATCTCTAACCTCTACATGAGGCAATAGAGTAGCATCACCCTATCCACTGAAATTGTGATGTCGTGGGTGGTTGGCATCAAACGGTTCTTGTTGAAATGAAGCCAGACTGCTGATTCTGGCTTTAGGTCGTTTGGCACTAAAGACTTCACTTTTGTCTGCGATTCTTTCCATTGAACCCCTTTGTTGGCCACAAGCTTTAATGTTTCCTTCATTTGCTTGGCCTGAGGGTTCCTAATCACATTGTTCCTTCTTGGGTTCAAGGGTGCCTTGATCCTGTACACCCTGTTAATGTCGACTGAGGCGAAACTGACCATCTTCTCCCTCACCACCGCCATGCTAATACTTTCCTCCCTCAGGCCAGCATAAAATTCACGAACTAGAGGCACAACAGCCTCCTGAGGGTGAGCGCAGAACTCCTGCCACTTGTACTGAAAGATAACTCTACTTATGAACTCTGGCAGTGTTCCTGCTCTTTTAGAGAATCCTTTTTCATTAAGGAAATCTCTTTTCTTCATGATCTCCATCCTTTCCTGAAAATTAACATCTTTAAATACCTCAGGGAACGGATTTTTGGGAGATGCGGCCTTGGGTGATTTTCCCTTTGGCTTGGCGGGTGAGATGGTCGGAGGAACTGCAGGAGATGCGTCCATGGACCTTTTCCTCGGCCTCTTGGCAAATATTGGGTCATTCTTGTTCTTTGTCCTCCTCTCAGCCTTGATCTCTCTCTTTCTTTTTCTTCTTAATGTTGCAGAGATAGGGACTTGGTCATCATCCAGCTCCCTTTCCTCTGAATCGGATTCTATATCGGAGTCAGAATCACTAGAGGTTTTGGTCTCCTCGTCTTCTTTTTCTTCTTCGACCCTCTTCTCTCCCAAAGAGGTGCTATCAGTAGCTGGTGGGTCATGTGTGAATAGAGGCTCAAAAACCTCTTCAGTTGGCTGCTCTTTATTGGCCTTGGCTAGGCCTTCCTCAGAATGCAGCCCAGATGCGGTTGCATTCTGTTCTTCTTCTTCTTTTTCTAAATTTTCTTCTCTTGGCCCCTATTGGGCCTCTTCTTCTACCCTTCCTTGCAACAGTTCAACCTCACTTTGAGCCTTGTGAAATGGCTCAAAAGCTGCAAGGAAGTCTTCAGCTTCTTTCCTTCTTTTTTCATCTTCTTTTATTTCTTCTCTTCTCTTTTTCTCTTCCTCAAGGAGCTGCAAATCCATAGCTGCCCTCCTGAGGTTTTCCTCATATTTTCTCTCTTCCTCAGCTTCTAAGGCCCTTTCGGCCTCTTGTTCTTCTTCTCTCCTTCTTTTCTCATCTTTCTCATCTCTTTCCTTTGCAAACTCGTCTTCCTCAGCCATTTCCTGCTTTTCCATCTCTCTCTCCGCTTCAACCTCTTTCAAAGCATCTTGTTCGGCCTTATACCCTTCAGAAATTTCAAGGGCCTTTGCCACTGCTTGGAAAATTATTCCTTCGAATACATCTGGAGGCATCCTTGCGGTTTTGAGAGGCTTAACCTCTAGCGACTTTTCAGACACAACCTTCTTCTTAGGGCTCCTCTTTCTTGCGCTGTAAGTAACAACGGGCTTGGTCCTGCAAGATAGAGAAAGGTTAGTTGAAGTTCGGAAACCTTACCCATTGAAGCTTCTCCTTGCCGAGAGCTTTCTGCTGCCTTGGTGGCCTCTTCTTCATCTTGTCGATTCCCTTCTTCTTCAAAGGCAGCACGTCTCTGAGCACCCATCTCTCGGATCATCTCAAACCACTCCTGCAAATGTTTTCTGAATTTTTGAGTGGGGGGTTTTGGGTTTGATGGACAGTAGTGGCGTGCGTGAACCTCTTTGGCGTAGATGAGCTCGGCATCTCCCTCCAACTAGTCGGCATTGTCGAAGAGGATGGAGCTGGACCGTTAGGCGTTTGGTTCACGACCGCCAGCGAGAATCCCGTGGGTCTTGTCCTTCGCATGCCTTGCATGGGTGTTTCGGGGTTCTCCTCTTGCTGTCTAACGTTAGCCTCAGCTTCGTGGGTCGCTCGTACACTCTGAGATCGAGTGTTTTTGCAGGAGGATGATGATCCTTGAGTGTTCTTCATCTTCCTTAAGCGTGGGTCTTTCGGTTTCACGATGGAGAATATGGAGAGTTGAGGGTTTGACTTGAATGCAAAGGTTTGGTGTTTCGTGAAGAGAAAAAAACTTAAGTCAAGCTATTTATACTTTTCTAACTTGGTCACATGCAGGTCAAACAAAAACCGTGACTCCCTTTTTATTCAGACAAATGCGATCGCATTCCCAAATACACTGGGGAGAAATGCGGTCGCATTTCACCCAGTTTTTCTTTCTTCACTTTTTTTTTATGACTTTTCATTTTTCCTTTGCATTTTTCCTTCCTCTGAAACACTCATAAACAAGTTAGAAGCTCATATGCTTAATCATGATTTATTTCTTTTTTTTTTTTGTCATTTCTTCATTTAAAAAGAATATAAGGAAATGTTTTGATCAATTAAACTTCCAGGTAAGTCCCCAGGTAGAGGTGTTCCCTACGGTCAGCTTAAATACCTCAGCCTAGGCCAAACTTGCCTTAGACAAAATTCCCTCTTGATCAAGAATCATTTATTAAAAAACAAACTTGCATTTTTTTCTCACTTTTCCTGATTTAAGCTCAGACAGGGCCCAAAATAATATGGACTTTTGAAAACTCCCAGGTAAATCCCCAGGAAAAGGTGTTCCCAATGGTCATCTTAAGTACCCTTTCCTAGACAAGATTTTCCTAGACAAAGTTTTTACTCTTGCCCAGATATTTTGTTTTCACTCTTACCAACTTAAGCATCAACAAACTATACTAACAAAGTAATTTGCTAAATTAACGATGCTAAACTTAACTAAGAAATCAAAACAACAATGATTTATTGCATGAAACAAATAGCTAAAAATTTAACTAAGCAAATGAAAAATAAAGAAACATGCTGATATTTGATAAAGGAAGCAATAAGAAGTATAGGAGAGTAAAAATTCCCCTAGTCCTTGGAAGGTTTTTCTCCATATCAGAGTTATCAAGCTCATCCATGAGGGATGATGAAAATGGAGGGGAATTGAAGCTTCATCAGATGAGCTGGCCAGGAACATCCGCTTGATAACATCATCCCTCACTCGAGCATGGGTCTAATGGTTCTTGTTCTACCCCTTTTTACTTTTGACATTTTCTCTCCCTCAAGTTCTCTTCCTCTTGTCTCATAACTTCCTTCTACTTCCTGAAACATAAACAAACAAATCAAAGAGTTCAAAAGATCAAATATGTTATATTTTCCTGTTTTTTTTTTTTTTTTTACTTTTTCTCTTTTACTTATTTAGGCAAATAAAAAGAATGACTTAGCTGATCTCCAAAAGGAAGATTAAAGCTTTATTCCTACTTCTTCCACCACAAACTTTCATCTTGACCCTAGGTCTTGATAACGGACAAGATTTGAGTCTTAACTGGGGTGTTTTAATCATGGAGTGCTTAGTCCCTATTATCAGCTCACTCAATCTACTCTTGAATGTAGATTTTGCAGTCTCATCTTCTGCCACATATTGCCAATGTTCATCCTCCATGATTTCCTCTTTGATTTCTTCCTTGAGTAGCATTTTCTGCAAGCTACAACAAGTAAAAGAATCAATAGGATCAAAATCAAAACATCCATTCAGTTCCTCAGGGTGTTCTAATGCCTGGAGCACATCAAAGTTCACTTGTTGTGAAGTGACATCTGCAAGGCTCACTGCAACTTCTTTTTCTAGTGTCTTCTCTTTATTCTCTTTTTGAGGCGATTCTTCTTTAATCTCTTCTCTCTTCTTTGTCTCCTAAGTATTTTCAAGTGTTGGAATGCTTCTTACTTCTACTGGGAGTTCATGGTCTTCATGCTCCAATTCACTTTGAAATGAAATCTCCTTGTATTGCTCTTGTGCTTCTTGTTCCACGTTCTCTTTGTTCTCAAGCAAGCTTTCTTGTGGACTATTTTTCAGTTCCTCTATCAATTGCCCTACTTGAATCTCCAGGTTTTGCAAGGTTTTATCATTTCTCACCATATATTTTCTTATGAGTTCTTCCAAGCTGGTTGACACTTGTGGTTCCATCTCTTGTTGCATTTCTTGTTGGGTATACTGATCTTGATATCAGTCTTCAAAAGTAAAGAAACATTCTTGCTCCAAATGAGGTGTTGGATTATTGTTGCTAACATCTTGTTGGTGTTGCAACCATCCTCGGTAAGGATTGAAACTAGGACTCTGGTTGTCTCGTTGTCCTGTATAATAAGGATTAGATGGACAAGTTTCAAAAAAAGAATGAATATTAGCACAATAAACACAAAAGAAATTAGAGTGACAAGCCATTGATGTGAGTTGTGCACTCAAGGTTGATATGATGTCTTCTTCCACATGTGGATTACTTTGAGCTATCAAACCCTTTGGCTATGCTTGTCTTCTATCGCCTTTTTTCCTTCTTTTTTTTTTTTTTTTTGCGTCAATAGGAGGATTGACTACAGGTAGATCTATTAGAAGTTCTTGAATGCAAGTAGCTTCTTCAAGATGTTCTCGTGTGCTCAACTCCTATTGCTCTTTCTTTCTATCTCAAGGTCTAGTTCGAAGAGATGATGCTCTTTGTTCATGCACCAACTTCAACCTGCAAAAGAAACTGAAAATCAAAGTTAGATTCTCTTAAGATAGAAATGCGGTCGCAATCTGATCGCAATTTCGAAAACAAATCTGGTTTCACTTTTAGTCCCCGGCAACGGCGCCAAAAACTTGGTGCGTGTGTGAACTGAATAGATGGAATGTGAGATAAGATGGATAATAATAAGAAAGAAATATTCAGCCAACACTTAGGTGCAAGTATACACTGTCGCATGTGCAGGGATAAAAGCCCTTGCGCAGCGAAAACTTACAGAACCTTTTCTCAGTATTTAATTTGGAATAAAATACCAATACGTTTGGCAACATAAAAAAAATTACAGCAGTAAAATCAAATTAAAACTACTGAATTTTAATAATAAAACATGCTAGTTCTTATTTAGATCTAATCTAAATTGGATCCTAATGATCCTAGAATTCAAGAATGACTTACCCTTGAAGATTTCTTGAATTGCTTCGCCAAAAATCCTTGGTTCTCCGCTGGAAAATATTCACGAACACCACCAAAATGGTTGCACCGGTATTCTCTTGAAGGATGTGCGAAGAGTGCTTGTGGGAGCAAAATTTTCTAAAAGGTTTGGGAGAATTTTTTCTTCTCTGTATCCTAGAGAGAAAATGCAGAGAGATCTGGAGAGTCAGAGGGAGAGAATGGCGTGTGAATGAGCTCTGTAACCAACTCAACAAAATGGGATTCAATTGGGGAGTGGTTATTTTTTTACCGATGAAACTTCCCACTCCCTAATTTAACTCCCCTTCACACGTTCACTTTTATCAGTTCAACTAACTGATAATTTAAATAATTAATAATTCTAAATCATTAACCAATTTATAATAATATAATTAATTTAACAATTAAATTAACTAATCATTATAATTAATGTAAATCATATATTTACATAACCTTCCCACATAACCTAAAGTTTTAATCTAATTCAATTAAATCAAATTTAATTGAATTGAATTAAAACAATAATTAATTAATTCTCTAATTAATTAATATCATAATTAAATATCTCATATTTAATTATATTCCTCTCAAAAATAAACTATAGTATTAATGTACATCTAATGTGCATTAATTATAACCTATAGTTTTATAATATGAATCAAATTCATATTTTATTTTACTATTCAAACCACTTCGAATATTCAATTCTCCCTTAGAAATTTACCTCAACGCCCTTATAGAGCTACCGGTGGGACCTTATGGACCTACAGATCAGAAGCTCCAACGATGTGAGATTAATTGGCTAAACTCATTAACCAAATTAATCAATGTTCGTTAACTGTGGTTCACTCCACTATAGAACCATAGCTGCACTCTTCTCACTGCAGATATATTTCTGTGTCCACGGATAGCGACCGTCAACAGCAAGTTAGCCCTTCACGTGTGTTCGTACCCCAGCTAGGTCAAATTACCGTTTTACCCCTGGGCTACCTCTTGGTCCTTAAGTACCAGTGCTCCTCTAATGAACAACCTGTTTGTGGTCCAACCAGCAAACAGAAATCCCTCTCGTGCCATGAAGAGGGTAGGGCCCATTGTTCAAGACCCGGAGACACCACTTAAGGGAACACACCTCTACTTACCCTAATATCGGGAAGGAGTGAATTCCATCTTGTAAGACTACGTTCCCAGCTCCCCACTCGGTCTTGTCCCCAAAATGGTAGGCTTATTGAGTCGGCGAACAGGCCACTCTCACCCGTACAAATCAAAGGACAATCCCTCATGGACAGGAGTCCATAATCCACTCAGGATTAAGGCCAAGTTGCCTAGGTCATCCTCGTGAAATAGAAACCAAGCTAACTAACGGTGTTACAGTTAGTGGTTAACTATTTCGCGGTCCGGTCTTTGTGCAAACTCATTGCACAGGATACCCCCACTCGCATGTCAACCACATGAACGCGTTTGATCACTACGTTTGTATCAATATACAAAGCGGGCCGTATCCATAGTGTCACCAGGATAAGGTACCCAGCCTTATCCCTATACTACAGACCCTTTAGGCTAAAACTTGAACATTGATCCCCGTATGTCCCTACATACTAGTTCAAGCCTCATTCTATTAGCCTTGGATGTTTAGTTTATTGGATTAGGGTTAATAAGACAAGATACAATACAAACATTGAATAATACATCACTTTATTAATGTTCGGTCAAATATACATTTACTATCTACGAGTTTTAGGGCATAAAACCCAACAAACTCCCACTTGAACTAAAACTCAAGTTACAGGGAAAGTATATACAATATAATCCAAAGCTGGAAACGGTACATGTATGTTTGTACATTACATAAAAGTAAATATACAAAATACAATAAACTAGGGCATCCTTACACCCATTACACATCTCCCACTTGCCCTAGATTACGCTATATACATGTCTCGCAGACCTAGACTTTCTAGATGACCCTCGAACACTTTAGCCGAGAGGGCCTTCGTAAACGGATCAGCAATGTTGTGCTCGGAAGCGATCTTGGTCACGACCACATCTCCTCTTTGCACAATTTCACGAATCAGGTGATACTTCCTTTCTATGTGTTTACCTCTTTTGTGGCTACGAGGTTCCTTTGAATTGGCTACAGCCCCACTGTTGTCACAGTATAACGTAATGGGCAAGTTCATATTTGGAACAACTTCCAAATCTGTCAAGAACTTCCTTAGCCAAACAGCTTCCTTAGCTGCTTCACAAGCAGCTACATACTCAGCCTCCATTGTGGAGTCTGCTATGCATCCTTGCTTTATACTCCTCCAAACTACAGCTCCCCCGTTAAGGGTGAAAACTGACCCTGACGTAGATTTCCTAGAATCCTTGTCAGTTTGGAAGTCAGAGTCGGTGTAACCCGTGAGAACTAACTCCTTAGCCCCAAACACCAACATGTAATCTCTCGTTCTCCTAAGATACTTGAGGATTCCTTTAACGGCGGTCCAATGGTCTAACCCTGGATTCGAGTGATATCTGCTGACAATCCCTACAGCATAACAAATGTCAGGCCTCGTGCATAGCATGGCATACATTAAGCTACCCACGGCAGAGGCGTAGGGAATCCGTCTCATATCCTCAACCTCTTGAGGTGTCTTAGGAGACTGTTCCTTAGACAAGTGAACCCCATGCCTGAAAGGCAACAAGCCCTTCTTGGAGTTCTGCATCGAATATCGAGCCAACATCTTGTCGATATACGTTGCCTGAGACAGAGCTAGCGATTTGTTCTTTCTATCCCGAATAATCTGGATGCCAAGAACATACTGTGCCTCACCCAAATCTTTCATTTGGAATTGAGCTGCTAGTCATCCTTTTACGTCAGACAGATACCCTACATCATTCCCAATGAGTAGGATGTCGTCTACATAAAGTACGAGGAAAGCTACTTTATTCTTGTTGATCTTCTTGTATACACAAGGTTCATCAACATTCTGGTCAAAACCAAAAGATTTGATCGCAGTATCAAATCTAATATTCCAAGATCGAGAAGCCTGTTTCAACCCATAAATGGATCGATTCAGTTTGCAAACCTTTTGCTCATGACCTTGGGATATGAACCCTTCGGGTTGAGACATAAAAATACTCTCGTCAAGATTGCCATTCAGAAAAGTTGTCTTGACATCCATTTGCCAAATTTCATAATCATAAAATGTGGCAATGGATAAGAGGATTCTTATGGACTTTAGCATAGCAACTGGAGAAAAAGTTTCTTCATAGTCCACTCCTTCTCGTTGGGTATAACCCTTTGCTACAAGTCTTGCTTTGAAAGTCTATACTTTCCCAGCAGCATCTCTTTTTCTCTTATAGATCCATTTACACCCAATGGGTTTGACCCCCTCAGGTAGATCTACAAGTTCCCAAACCTGATTGAAGTACATTGACTCCATCTCAAGATCCATGGCTTTGGCCCACTCGTCCTTATCTACATCATTCATTGCCTGACGATAAGACAATGGATCTTCTACGCCGTCATCAGGTATGACTACTTGTGGTTCTGTTAAACCCAAGTAGCGGTTAGGTTGTGTCACAACCCTCCCACTGCGTCGAAGCTTTCCCACTACGTGAGGAGGACTAGATTGACGAGAAGAACTGCATTCTCCAACAACTCTTGTTGAAGGACCAGGTTCATCAACAACCCTTGTTGATCCTTCTGTAGCTTCTCCTAATACTAACTTACTTCGTGGTCGATGATCTCGTATGTGGTCTTCCTCCAAGAAAGTTGCATTTGTCGATACAAATACTTTATTATCTTGAGGGTCATAGAAAAGACCACCTCTCGTTTCTTTCGGGTACCCAACAAATTGGCATAATCTCGTACGTGGTTCCAATTTCTTAGGATTTGTCACTAACACATGTGCAGGACAACCCCAGATACGGAAGTAACACAAACTAGGTTTACGTCCCTTCCATAGCTCAAAAGGAGTTTCAGAAACACTTTTTGAGGGAACGTTGTTAAGAATATGTACTGCAGTCGATACTGCATACCCCCAAAACGAGCTAGGCAACTGAGCATAGCTCATCATAGATCGAACCATGTCTAACAAGGTTCTGTTTCTCCTTTCTGATACACCATTCTGCTGAGGTGTACCAGGTTCTGAGAGTTGTGATTGAATTCCATGTTCTATCATATAGTCCTGGAATCGCTGATCTAAATACTCTCCACCTCGATCTGATCGAAGTGTTTTAATCGTTTTACCTAACAGATTTTCTACCTCAGCCTTAAACTCTTTGAACCTTTCAAGAGCTTCAGACTTATGGCCCATCAGATACAAGTAACCGTATCGAGAATAATCATCTATGAAAGAGATGAAATATTCATAACCACCTCGAGCCTTTACATTCATTGGACCACAAAGATCCGAATGTATCAGTTCAAGTGGTTCTTTGGCCCTATAACCTTTTCCGGTAAAAGGCCTCTTGGTCATTTTACCCTCGAGACACGATTCACATGGTGGTAAAGATGTATCTTCTAAGTCACTTAGAAGTCCATTTTTAACCAAACGATCGATCCGATCGATGTTAATATGACCAAGACGAAGATGCCAAAGATGCGTGTTGTTACTTAAAAGAGAAACTTTTTGCCTTTTGTTTTGCGTTTCGGCCGTTTTAAAAATTTCATGACTTAAAATAGCCTTAACATCATTTGGTCTTAACACAAATAAATTATTCTCACGCTTAGCTGAACAAATGTAAACTCCATTCTTTGAAATTAAAGCTTCATTAAGCAAGAAGGAAATTGAATAACATTGTTCTAACAAAGCTGAAACAGAAATAAGGTTCCTTTTAATTCTAGGAACCAAGTACAAGTCCTCTAAAATTAAAAACCTATTTCTAAAGAATAATTTTGCAGCTCCCACTGCACGAGCTGAAACGACGTCTCCCGTTCCGACCTTGAGCGTCATTTCACCCTCTGCCAGCTGCTGGAAATTATTTCCCTGAAAAGAAGAACAAACATGATTAGTGGCTCCCGAATCCAGTATCCAGGCAAACTCATCATGTTCAACGAGACAAGTCTCTAACACAAGTAAATCAAATTTACCTTCTTTTTCTCTTCTCTTCTCAGCAAGGTAGCGGGGACAGTTGCGCTTCCAGTGACCATCTGCATTACAGTGGAAGCATCTGCCTTTGTCGGCCACGACCTTGGCCTTCCCCTTTCCTTGCACAGCCTGTGCAGGAGCCTTCCCCTTGTATCCCTTCCTCTTTTGGATCTGCTTCGATGAAGAAGCCTGGGGTACAGATTTAGTCCCTGAGGATGAACCCTTCAGGAACTTCTTCTTGGAATGGGCCACGTTGGCCTCTCCTTTAACCACATTTTTGCCCTTGCTCTTTTGCAAGGACTCATAAATCTGTAACTCCGAGAGGAGGGTAGTCAGGTTGAACTGAATCTTATTCATGCTCGCGTTCGTCCTGAAAGACAGATAGCTCGCTAGGAGCGAGTGAAGGATGAACGCAACCTGACTGCGCTCGCAGACAACCCCACCATTTGCCTCAGCTATGTTGAATTGGTTAATCATGTCCAGGACGTGTTCCCGAACAGATTGACCTTCAGGCATCTTGGCATTGAAGACGTTCTTCAAGGCGTCGTGGTGGAGCTGGTAGGACAGGAGTCCAAACATCTCCTGCAGGGAATTCATAATCTCCCTAGCAGTTCCCACGTTCTCGTAACGCTTGGCCAACACTTCAGACAAGCTGACCAGAATATAGACTTTGACCTTTTCATTGGCCTTGGTCCAGCGTTCGTAGGCGTCCTTAACTGCCTGAGAGGCAGTGCGAGGGGGAACGGGAGGACATTCCTCCGTTAAGACGAATCTTAAGTCCTCAACCACGAGTATTGTATTGAGGTTAGATTTCCATTGTGGAAAATTTTCGCCGGTAAGTTGTTCATTTTTAAGCAGGGAAATTATGGAGGAAGACATTGTTGAAAAAATCAAACAAGTGACCGTATTAGTTATCTTTTGCCTTAACCCATCACACAAGCAATACAAACAATTGCATACATCCAATCAATTTTGCAAACAAACAATCAAAGAACCCTAATAAAACAATGATTGTGTTTCGCAACGATGCTTTAGAGGTTTAGAAGAACAGCCACCGAAGGGTGATCAGTTTGTTCCTCCTCTAAAATGAGACTCTTCTCAGTCAATTTCTAATGCCAGAATAACTCATATTCCATTAGAAATTAACCACCGTTGTTCGGTCAAGGATTTGTTAACAAATTAACTCCTCCCCGTAAGTGTAACCCTCCCTCTTTCAGATCTCAGAGGCACGCACCAACAGGCTACCGTTAGGAAAGACAACTGTTGGTAATTAGCCTAAGCGACCCTATCCTATTCAGGAGTTCACGGTGTTCCGAATCCTATGATCAGGCCCTCCGAAGGGGTGGTTGCTCCAGGGCAACACGCAGGCGGATCATAGGAATCTCACGTTGTGACCTAGGGGTGGAGACCAAAGGATACGTTGACACGCATCCCGCTCCCACTTACTATAGTCACTTTCCCCATTCACCTTGGTATTGACCCATGCAAACACTCTCCGAAGGGAGGCCGCTCTACGACGACACGAAGCCGAGCATGGATCTCACGGTGTGAACGTCACGGGGACGTAGGAGCAAAACTCAATTTAAATTAAGTTTTGTAATTTTCCTCCCACTAAAGTAACTTATTATAAATTTTAGGGTTTCATTTAACCTAGATAAATTCGGCTAAGTCATTTATCTAAGTCTAGTCCTATTATAACTATTATAACAAGACCTAATGTCGAGGTGTATTAAACCAATTTAATTAACCTAGCGACATTATTCTAACATTAACCTGAGATTAATTCAACTCCGGTGTTCCAGATTAGTTCCCAGGTAGGAGGTGTTCCGTTTACCGTCAACTTAAATACCTCCAATCCTTAGACAGAACTTCACTGGTAGAGTTCCCTTATAATCTCAGGAATGTTTGTCCTACTTAGTTCATTAAAACTATTTTAAAACTAAGTAAGATATTCTAATCCTATTAGAAAGTGATCTTAGGTCTAATTAATTTTAACCCATTAAAATTAATTCAATTTTAACCTAAGATCCTATGTGAACATGCATATCTTGATTATAGATTGACGGTTTCTAATCATAAAATTTTAAACTATTTCAAAATTTTAATGATTAGCCCTATAATCATGCATACTATAGTTTTAAAACAATTAACAATCATATTCAAGTTAATGAAATTTAAACTATAGTACTTCACATTGCATGAAAATTAATATAACCTTTATATTAACCTATGGATGTATCATGCTCAATGCAACTTGATTTCCATTTTAAATAATAAACAATTTTATTATGGCCAAAAAATGGAAAATCAACTCAGCATGCTGCAAACAAATTATTTTTAATATAACTCTTACATTAAAACTGTTTAATTGCATGCATCATACTTTTCCATTTTCATGAATCTAATATAACTCAACTATATATTAATAACTCATGAAAATTAAACCATGCATTTCAATCATATATTATAATCTAATTATAACATACATAAATGCATGAGCATGCTTTATAACCTAAGGTGGGATTTCTAATTTTATATGACATCCATAAAGCATATAAAATAGCATATGAACCGATTAATTGGCCTCTAGGACAAAATTAAAGCTAAATTACAATAATAAAGCAAAATTCTATCCTATGACAGCCTTCTGCAGCCCCGAACCGGACCAAAACCGCTTTAAAAATGCCAAAACCGCTCGAACCAGCTCAAAACCGCTCGAACCGGACCGGAAAAACACGAAACCAGCGTCAAAAACCGCCCAGTCAACGAACCAGGCGGACCAGTCAACGAACCGGACGCCAGTCAACGAACCAAGCGCGAACCGTACGAATCCGAAGAACCGCCTTGACGCAAATCGGACCGCTCCCTGAACCGCGCCTCATGACGTCAGCGCCCTCCATGCTGATGTCAGCCCTCGTCTGAATTTCGTTTTTTTTTTTTTTTTTTTTTTCGAAATTTCTGGAAAAACCTGCACTGTTCCAGCCGCAATTCCTCGCCGTTTTCCGCCGCTTTTGGCCAATTTTGGTCCCGATCTTCATCGTTCTTCAGCCTAAACTAGACTTGGACTTACAGAGACTCGATTTACAATTTAATTGCCCAAAAACGCAGGGGCCTTTACATTTGATCGCATCAAAAAAATTGTAAATCTAAGGCCAATTAATCTCCAGTTCACAGCAAATTAACATTCATAATGCAATTAAATCCCACCTAAAACCAACGCAAATTTTAATTCACAAATTAAAATACAGAGAAGGCTCTGATACCAATTGCAGGGATAAAAGCCCTTGCGCAGCGAAAACTTACAGAACCTTTTCTCAGTATTTAATTTGGAATAAAATACCAATACGTTTGGCAACATAAAAAAAATTACAGCAGTAAAATCAAATTAAAACTACTGAATTTTAATAATAAAACATGCTAGTTCTTATTTAGATCTAATCTAAATTGGATCCTAATGATCCTAGAATTCAAGAATGACTTACCCTTGAAGATTTCTTGAATTGCTTCGCCAAAAATCCTTGGTTCTCCGCTGGAAAATATTCACGAACACCACCAAAATGGTTGCACCGGTATTCTCTTGAAGGATGTGCGAAGAGTGCTTGTGGGAGCAAAATTTTCTAAAAGGTTTGGGAGAATTTTTTCTTCTCTGTATCCTAGAGAGAAAATGCAGAGAGATCTGGAGAGTCAGAGGGAGAGAATGGCGTGTGAATGAGCTCTGTAACCAACTCAACAAAATGGGATTCAATTGGGGAGTGGTTATTTTTTTACCGATGAAACTTCCCACTCCCTAATTTAACTCCCCTTCACACGTTCACTTTTATCAGTTCAACTAACTGATAATTTAAATAATTAATAATTCTAAATCATTAACCAATTTATAATAATATAATTAATTTAACAATTAAATTAACTAATCATTATAATTAATGTAAATCATATATTTACATAACCTTCCCACATAACCTAAAGTTTTAATCTAATTCAATTAAATCAAATTTAATTGAATTGAATTAAAACAATAATTAATTAATTCTCTAATTAATTAATATCATAATTAAATATCTCATATTTAATTATATTCCTCTCAAAAATAAACTATAGTATTAATGTACATCTAATGTGCATTAATTATAACCTATAGTTTTATAATATGAATCAAATTCATATTTTATTTTACTATTCAAACCACTTCGAATATTCAATTCTCCCTTAGAAATTTACCTCAACGCCCTTATAGAGCTACCGGTGGGACCTTATGGACCTACAGATCAGAAGCTCCAACGATGTGAGATTAATTGGCTAAACTCATTAACCAAATTAATCAATGTTCGTTAACTGTGGTTCACTCCACTATAGAACCATAGCTGCACTCTTCTCACTGCAGATATATTTCTGTGTCCACGGATAGCGACCGTCAACAGCAAGTTAGCCCTTCACGTGTGTTCGTACCCCAGCTAGGTCAAATTACCGTTTTACCCCTGGGCTACCTCTTGGTCCTTAAGTACCAGTGCTCCTCTAATGAACAACCTGTTTGTGGTCCAACCAGCAAACAGAAATCCCTCTCGTGCCATGAAGAGGGTAGGGCCCATTGTTCAAGACCCGGAGACACCACTTAAGGGAACACACCTCTACTTACCCTAATATCGGGAAGGAGTGAATTCCATCTTGTAAGACTACGTTCCCAGCTCCCCACTCGGTCTTGTCCCCAAAATGGTAGGCTTATTGAGTCGGCGAACAGGCCACTCTCACCCGTACAAATCAAAGGACAATCCCTCATGGACAGGAGTCCATAATCCACTCAGGATTAAGGCCAAGTTGCCTAGGTCATCCTCGTGAAATAGAAACCAAGCTAACTAACGGTGTTACAGTTAGTGGTTAACTATTTCGCGGTCCGGTCTTTGTGCAAACTCATTGCACAGGATACCCCCACTCGCATGTCAACCACATGAACGCGTTTGATCACTACGTTTGTATCAATATACAAAGCGGGCCGTATCCATAGTGTCACCAGGATAAGGTACCCAGCCTTATCCCTATACTACAGACCCTTTAGGCTAAAACTTGAACATTGATCCCCGTATGTCCCTACATACTAGTTCAAGCCTCATTCTATTAGCCTTGGATGTTTAGTTTATTGGATTAGGGTTAATAAGACAAGATACAATACAAACATTGAATAATACATCACTTTATTAATGTTCGGTCAAATATACATTTACTATCTACGAGTTTTAGGGCATAAAACCCAACAGCATGTAGTAATAAAAAACCTCAAAAAGTATTCCAAGGGTATCGATCCCACGAGGACTAAATTGGAAATTCATATTTGATGAAGAAATTGCTCAAATGATTGCTTTTGAAAAAGGTAACCAAAGAAAATAAGTTGATTGATTGGGTTTTTTAAAAGATAAATAAAATAAGCAAGTAGATAATAAAGAATAACAAATAATAAACAAACGAGGTATTCAACATGGATTCATCCCTAGGGTAACAACCATACTTATGCAACATCTAACTTAAGAGTGTTTAATGCATTGGGTCAGAATTAACTTCCATTTGGCCCTTGTTTCCAAAAACCGTAAGAAGGTTAAGCGAGTATCTTATGCACATTTCTGTGGCTCGACTCCGACATAGATAATTCACGAATGCAACCTATAACCCTATAGTCGATATAGGGTACCTTAGGCAGCTTGCCCTATACCGCCGAACAATCTCTTTCGAGCTTTTTCTCCTATATCACCTTTATGAGAACCGATATCGTTTGTCCCTTTCGAGATCAACTCACATAGCATGCAAAGTCTAAGTGATCAAATTAAACTCAGAAAGATCAGAATGATATTCAATAAAGAATGACATGCATTAAACCCTACTTAAGCAAATAAAACACTTTCAAGCCATTAAACCCTAAGGGAATTCACCACATTGAACCCCTCAACAGGATTTAGCTACTCATGATGGGATAAAAAGAAAATGACACATATTCATTGAAATAATGATGTAAAGAATACAAAGTAATGAAAAGATTCAAGAGCTGGAAATAAAGGAGATAGCTAAATATTATGGGTTTTTTGTTTACACGATCCTTCTAGAGTTCGCTAAGACACTCCACTTTCTCACTTTTACAAGATGGGAATGGGTGAAACTCTCTACAAACCACAAGGTTTGATGTCTAACTCTCTCTCGGGTTAGAATTTGGTCATCTAAGAAGGACCTCGGGCATCCCTACTCATTGGCGTCAAGCCAGGGTTCTGTCACCACTCTTTTCTTCCAAGTGAGTTCTGCTTGGATTTGACTTCGAATCCCGAGCTTATATAGTGTAGAAATTGGTTGAGGAGCTGTGAAATAGGTGCTGGAAGGTTGCCCAATCAGTTTCGAGGTCAAAACAACCGATTAGGTGCGAAGGAGACTCGTCAACAACGACCCGCGTGCAATTCGGAACGGCCTCTAGTTTTCCAGAGATGCGGTCGCATTTCATTTTTGCCTTCCCAGAAATGTGGTCGCATTTCTGGGGAATTCCAGCTTCTCCTCTGTTTTTCTGTACAACAGAAAACTAAGTCAAATTTGCTTCAAATCAAGTCTTTTTAAGCACAAATAAGCATAATTCAACAAAAGTGACTCTCAACACCCCAACTTATCAAATTAACATATTTTGAGCTCGGAAAGAGTAAAATTGACCTAAACACTCAATATTTGACCAAGAAATGAGCTAAATATAAGGGTAAAATAGGTATATTTTTTACCCTTATCATTGATGCAACGTTTCTCTGTAGGATGCCACAATCTTTAACCTTTCACACCTTCTGTAAAGCCCAAAAACATTCTGCTTGAGTTTTCCATGATTTTGGTGCACAAAGCCAACACATCCAAAAACCTTTAGATGTTGTAGCTTGGTGGCTTGCCCAACCACCTTTCTTTTGGTGTTAGGAACTCAATAGATGTATGGGGACATCTATTTAATGTGTAAACTGTATAGGATGCTGCCTCTGCCCAAAACTTCTCATGTAACATGGCATTGGACAGTTGGCACCTTACTCTCTCCATGATGGTTTTGTTTAGTCTTTCGGCTACACCATTTTGTTGTGGAGTGTGCCTCACAATTCTATGCCTTACAATACCATGGGACTTACAGAAAGAATTAAACGATTCATTACAAAATTCAAGTCCATTATCAGTGCGTTGGCATTTAATGGCTTTATTAGTTTGTTTCTCAATCATGTTCTTCCATTCTTTAAACCTTTCAAAAGCTTGATCTTTGGTTTTTAGGAAGAAAATCCAGCTTTTCCTAGAGTAGTCATCAATAAAGGATAAGAAATACCTCGAGCCACTTAGGGAATTTGTAGAAGTTGGTCCCCATAGGTCAGAATGTATATATTCCAGAATTCCCTTTGCTGAATGTTGTGATTTTGAGAAACTTTGCCTCTTTGCCTTTCCAACTACACAATGTTCACTAAAGTTTATATTATCTCCAACACCTTGGGGAAGTATCCTTTGTTTAGACAACACTTGTAACCCCTTAGAACTAATATGAGACAACCTTTTGTGCTGTAAGTCACTCTCTATTTGGTCTTGAGCAGTAACTAACAGTGTTGTTTGCACCATTTCAACATCCTTCACTACATAGAGTCAATTAAACTTGATGTCGACAAGGACTGTTCTAGAGTCCTTTTTAATTTTAATGCTTCCTCCACTTCCTTCATATTTGCAGCCAATTGAGTATAGCATACCTAAAGAAATCAAGTTTCTCTTTAGGTTAGGAACGTGTCTCACATTCCTTAGTAGCTTGATTGAACCGTCATTTAGCTTTAAAGAAACTGATCCAATCCCAACTACCTTGCAAGTATGGTTGTTTCCCATGTACACCAATCCTCCATCTCATTCTTTGTAGGTGCTAAACCATCCTTTAGAAGGAGTCATGCGGAAGGAGCATCCAGAGTCGATTACCCAGTCATGTTTCTCCATGTAAGCTATTTGTTTGTTACTTTCACCAGAAGTTGCAAGAGCATCTGAGTAGGTACTTGAATTTTCACCGACTAAGGCCTCAGATTGCTTGTTTTTCTTTTGTCTCTGATACTGATTTTTCCTTTTCAAGGAATAGAAATCCCTTTTTATGTGCCCCTCTTTGTGGCAATAATTGCACTTTATTTTGGTCTTATTTTTGTCTTGATCAAACGACTATTTATTATCTCTGTTCTTTGATTTCCCTTTGATAAAAAGACCTTCTGAACTCTCCTTCTTTAAAGATTGTAACTCCAGCTCTTTAGTTCTTCTGGTTGAGATTATGGCATCAGTAGTTATGGACTCTCTTCCATACTTCAATGTTGTCTTCACTTCTTTATAGGATTCTGGGAGAGAATTTAATAGCACAAAGGCTTCATTTTCATCTCCTATCTTTTCCCCTAAGTTTTTGAACTCTTAGGTCATTTTCTTAAACTCATCAAGGTTCTCAGATAGAGTTTTTGCAGGGTCCATCTTAAAAGTGAAAAACTTTTCTCTCAAATACATCTTGTTATGGACATCTTTGGTTTCATAAAGAGTATTTAATTTCTCCCAAATATTCAAAGCAATCTCTTCATCAATGACTTGTCTCAAGACATTATTACTCAAGTTGAGAATCAAGGCTCCATAAGGAATCTGATTCATTGTTTCTCTGTCTTCTTCGGATAAGGTGGTTGGAAGTTTAGATGGTTCGGTTAGGGCATGGATTGCCTTTTGTTGTCCAAGTACTGCTTTGATTTTTGCCTTTCGCAAATCAAAGTCCCCTTTTCCATCAAACTTTTCAATATCATACCTAGCCACTGCCATTCTTGATTCAAGAACTTGATTCTTGGTTGAATTTTCTAGCTCTGATACCACTGTAAGTGTTGGCCACGTGTTAAGCAATCTGAACACACACGAATTATGCACTCAAGTGCACTTTCTTTCCCTCACATGCAGAAGCTTGTCTTTCCAAAATCATTCAACAACAAAAAAAAAAAAATCACAAAAACAGAGAACATTCTCTGTTTATCGAATAAGAAGAAAACCAGAAGAAACTCATCAAAGAAGAGAGTGTGAAAAAGAAGAAGAAGAAGAACGCAAGGAGTTAAGTGGTTCGACAACAAGGCCTACATCCACTGTTGGAGGGAGTTGTAGTTCTATTCCTTAGACAGAATTTCAAGGATTACAAGATAAGCCAATCTCTCTCACAAATTTCTCTCTTAATCTCTCTACAAGAAATGAGTTCTCTATTTATAGGCTGATGAGAACTTATGTGATTTTTATTTTTCTTGTTAGGAGATTTTATCTTTGGAGCTTGTTGGTTACAACACAATCAGGTAACCACTACTAACAAGTTCAAAGATGCCTTTTTATTCCTGGATAATGAAGATGGATAGCTAAGATACTTTCCATGATCTGATACTATCTTGACTTTTAGAATGTTGGCTAAATCACTTCGAACGTTGTTTTCAATTCCGACCCAAAAGCTATTGTTGGTTTCTCAAAATTGATAATTTGTCTCATGGCTTCCTCATAAACTTTTAGAAGCTTCTGCAGCTCAATGAATTCCTCTTTGCGAACTTTGAGAAATAGTAAACTGTCATATGCAAAAAAGAGGTGAAAAATAATTGGTGTCATTTTCCCAATTTGAAAACCTGAAATACTTTGAGAGTCTTAGCCTTTGTTAAGAGTCTGGATAAACTTTGAGCACATCTGAATAGAATTTCTATTCATGGTTATGATCCTATTCATTTTCCTAACTTTGATAAAAGAAATTCTTAATTTATACTCTGTTTTTTTATAACGATTTCATTTTTTGTTTTGTTTTTTAAATTTTATTTGTTTCCTCTCAATTTCTTTACAATAGTTTTCATCTTTAAATATATGAATTATTAACTAAATTTCAAAAATAAAAGCTACTTTTTTTTTCAGTTTTCAAAACTTTGGTCTGATTATGAAAATATCTGAGCGGATGACAAAGCGAAGTGACTTATAAGTAGAAATACTATTTATAAGCTTAATTTTCAAAAACCAAGGTCTCTTTTGATAATCATTTGGCTTTTTTAAATTATGTTTGTTTTTTCACATAGTGATTTGCATCTTTATTTCTTTAAGAAAGATTTGAATTCTTAGCCAAATTCCAAAAAAAAAAAAAAAATTGAAAACTACTACTACTTCTTCTTCTTCTTTTGTTTTTTTAGTTTTCAAAACCTGAATTGAATTTTGAAAGAAAAAATTATAGAAAGTAGATGACAAAACTTTTTTTTTTTTTTGAAATAATAACAAAACAAATAAACATATAGATGGAAACAATATCAATAAACTTAAATTTCAAAAAAAAAAAAAACAAAATTAAAATTTCAAGGCATCGTTTTATAATCCTTTGGTTTTTGAAAATTTACCTTATAAATACTACTTTCATCCATGAGCTTGCTTGTTTTTGTTATCTACCTTTTACAAGTGTTTTCAAAATCCAACCTAAGTTTTGATAACCAAAACCATGGTAAAAAAAATTGAGATTAAACAAATACAATTTTTAAAAACCAAAATCCATAAACTAAGGCCCCATTTGATAATCATTTGGTTTTTGGTTTTTGGTTTTTGAAAATTAATCTTATACACTCATATTCCTACCTATGAGTTTCTTTGTTTTAGTATCAATCTTATTTCTTGTTTTAAAAAACCAAGCCCAATTTTGAAAACAAAAAAATAAAAAAGTAGTTTTCAAAAACTTGTTTTTGCTTTTAGAATTTGACTAGGAATCCAAATGAATACTTAACAAGTATGAAAGCCATGGTAGGTAATTTATGAGAAAACAAGCATAATTTTCAAAATCAAAAACAAAAAAACAAATGGTTATCAAACCGGACATTAATGGTCATCTAACATAACCGAAATATAATTAACAAATGAACCCTTAGTATTTATAATACTTAAACATCAATTTTTCCATAAGTGATGCGTCTGACAGACAGTGTGTTGATTAATTAAAAAGGTGTTCTCAGTTGTTTACACTGATTTTTCTTTTTCTTTTTTTTTTTTTCCTGTCTAGTTGGGTTATTTTCCTTTGAACCAATGTAAGACATTTCGGACATACCTAATTTCTGGCTTTAAGGCAATCAAGTCTCCTTTGTACGACCATTTTCCTCTGGTTTTAAGGTAATAAAGTCTCCTTCGTACGACCTTTTTCCCCATGGTTAAGCTTATTGCAAGAAAAAGAAATGTTACCATTTGAGATCAAGACAACTAAATAAACTAGAGTAACTCTATAAAAACCAGCCATCATGGTGCCACAAAACAAATGGCATATTCTCATTATTAAACTTAGATTCCCATATATTTTAGTGGAACTAAATAATTTAAATCTCAAATCCTTTTGTCGAAGTGGACATAATTCAACGATAATTAACATGTATTCTCGATTAAGAGGCCAAAGATTCGAATCTCCAAAAATTAATGAAATAAAAATAAAATGTTTGACTCTTAAGAAATTTAGTTTAAAATACTTGTAATAGTTTAAACTCTGATCGTCTCTACCAACAAGAATATAGCTCAATTGGTATAAAGCTTGTATTTGTCTAAGAAGTCAGAGGTTCAAATCTCTCCTTTCATATATTGTCTAAAAAAAATATGCTCGTCCTTATTTCTTCTAAAGATGGGTATGCATTTAGTTTGCGTGAAATTCTCTCTCAAAAAATTAATTTCTTACTCTCGATGTATAATGGATCTAAGTGACTATAACAACCTTAACGTCAAACAATAATGCTTTTTAAGGTTATATATCAAACAATAATAACAAACTAAAATTGAAAATGTACATTATATGCATTTATTGATGTAAAGGGGAAAAATTACGTTTCACCCATGTACTCTCATATAGGGTCAAATTAATTTTTAGTTTTAAATTTTATTAAATTGACTTTAAACTTGGAGTACATCCATTTAGCAAAATTGCTATCTTTTTTAGAAGATTAATGACTAAATTCGAGGACGATTTTTATAGCTCGACAATAATATTTGGCATACGTGATATAACAACCAAAAAGAAAATATTCAATGAGATCACCGTAATATAATTGCCTCCTAACAATCATTTGGATATAGATTATTCGAAAATTTGCATGGTCCCTAATAATCCATTAATACATATTCAAGTTATTTTTGCAATTTTTTTTGTAATTTCTTTCTTCCTATTTCTTTCCGAGAAGACTTTTTTTTTGAAGTTCAATGACCTATCTTTGTGATATATATATGTATGTATATTAGTTGTGTAAAGCCATTGAAAAACCAAGAGCGAGATTGCTAAGGTCCGGTTTGATAACCATTCGATTTTTGAAAATTATGCTTGTTTTATGCTAGTTTTCTCTCAAATTTCTTATGATGATTTTCATCTTTGTGGAGGACACATTTGAATCCTTAACCAAATTTCAAAAACAAAAACAAGTTTTTGAAAACTACTTTTTTTTTAGTTTTTAAAATTTGACGTGGTTTTTGAAAACATAGGAATGAGGTAGATAGCAAAACAAAGAATCTTATAGGTAGGAGTAGTGATTATAAGCTTAATTTTTGAAAACCAAATGGTTATCAAATGTGGCCTAATATTTTAACTTTTGAGCCCAAGTTAAGAAATTTTCTTTTTTTAATCTATGACATCTCATAGCATGTAACAAAGTTTATATGCATGCATGGATGATAGCATAAAACAATATACATAAATCTACAACTTGATAGGCTTCTTACGAATATTTTAACTTGTATATGCTTTTATACAATCATGTATATATAACTCTATAGGTACAAATCAACCAATTTTAAAAATTGTTATGGATAAATTTGGACCTTACTAAATACTTTGAAATTAAATAAATGTTAGAAAAGTAAGAGACCGAAATGGGAAAGGTTTAGAGACCCTTTTGAGTCCAAATCAACCTCTAATCTCAAGTTCAATTCCTGGAGAGAAAGGAAAATTTTCTTTCAAAACATAGACCTCTTACTCTAAAAACTTGCTACACTTTTTTTTCTCCATTTTTTAACTTAAGCATCAAAGTCAGTGTGACAAGTACAAGACTTGTGTGCAATTTTTACTATAAAATTTTCCTATTTTATAGTAGGCTACCTCTTTCCCTAGTTAAACAAATTTATTGTTGAAACATGCACAAATCAGGCTGATTCTCTTAAGCTAGACTTGCTTATCAACAAAAATAAACCATTGTAATTTTTTTTTTTAAATGGATATAAGATGAAGAAAAGTGTCAAGATAGAAGTTGTTAATTTGGATGAAGAGGTGTGTTTTGTGTGGGAAATGGCAAAAACACCCTTTTGTGTGTGTGTGTATATATATATATATATATATATTTGAATAAGCCTTTTGTATATTTTAGGTTTAGGGATTCCTTTGCAGTAAGTTGTTGTAAACATTCTTTAGGCTTTAAATTCTTTTTGAATGATTTATCCCCAAAACCAAATGATACCTCTGAGCATATAAGACCTTTAGAAAGAGAGAGAGAGAGAGAGAAAGATAAAAGAGGTATTATAGGGTAGCTTAGGTTTATAGCTTACCCAGTTGTGTTTAAACTTTTGAGGACACCCTCTCTGGCTCTGTAGTATGTCTAGCTGTGTCATTGCACAACATTGTTACTCATAATTTTTGTCCATGGGTTTCAGTACCACTCTTCTTTTTTTCTTTTTTCTTTTTTTTTTTTTTTTATAAATTTATTATGCTAAACTCTTCAAATTTTAATATCAAAAAAACACAACAGCAACAGCAACAGCAGTCAGTTTATTAGTTATTACTCCCTCCCTCCCTCCTCATAGCTTTGTATTTTATTTTGGTTGGTCTCGTTTTTAAAACCTTTCAAATGTTATGTTTAAGTTTCCAAACTTTACTCTCTCACAATTAACTTCTATATGAAAATAATTTGACGAAAATTCTAAATTCATTTGAAAATCCAATACATGTGACTCTTTAAACACTACTCTATCAGAGTAGGCATTTGTTAAATGAGACAGATGAAGGAAAATTATTGCTGTTTTCAAAATAAAAAAAATATATACTTTTGATTCGTTTTAATGTCTATCTAACAGCCATACTAAAAAACTATTTTAGAAACTATATTATTCTAACTCTAAAGTACATTTGGTAATAAAAAAAGAAGTTTTAAACCAACATAGTTAGGTAAGAGAACACAAGAACAAAAAAAAAAACAACTAAGAATTTGTTTTCCAAATAATTTGATGTCTAAGTTTAAGAATGAATCTGAGGAAGCTGAAATCGAAATTCAAAAGTAAAGAGAAAAGAAAAGGGATGTTAAGAGAATATATATGTGAAGTTAGAATTTGTAATGCCCCAAGCCCAGGATTCGGAATGCGGATTCGGCACCTAACGGCCCCAGTATTCTCCCAGCATCCGCCACCATACTCGTCTATAAAACGCTTAACTTCAAAGTTCCTATGATTGAGCCACCGAAAAGGAATGTGCACCTTATTGGTATAGGTAGTATCTATCAATTCTTTTAAGCTTATCTTGACCATACTTTCATATCTTCAGGATTCCTCTCATTCAGATGTGATCTCGGTTTATTCATGTACCCCTCCTATTCTCGGGCGTCACAGAATTAGATTAAGGTTTTGGATTGAGTTTTGAGAAATGTGAGAAAAGTGAAAGAAAGCAATATATTTATTGTAGGTAGATAGAGAGAGAGAGAGAGAAAGATGAGGAATTAGAATTGAATGGCACATAAGTTTTTATTCTATATACCTTGTTATGACAGAGAGCTCTCATAGTGATTGTTGCAGCAGGCAGCAGCTTTGTGGTGTGAAGGAAACAAACATAAGCAGACACACATGGAAGAAGCAATGCTAGATCTCTACGACGTTTCTCCAACCAACCTTCCCTACCTTACCCATTTCCATCTCACACATATATATTAATTTACAAACAAAATCAAATTGTTTCCAATTTGGGATCCTAATCTTTCTATTCAAGTTTTTGGATTAGTGAGAGTGATTTCACAAGGATGAAGATGATGTGTTTATAAACTTCTCTTAACAGGGTTAACTAAAAAACCTCCCTAAATTAAACTAGTTGCACATTGAAATCATCAAAATTTCAAATTGACCCAGAAGAAGGAATTGTTTGAAGAACATGGATTTTGATTCAGTGAAATGGAAGAACAATAATGTCTGTAATCTTGGGTATAAGGGTTGTGGTTGTATATATGATAACAAAGAGAATAAATGAACAAAATCTCAGAAAGTAAGTAAAATGAAGTTCAAGGGCTACAAAGGCGAACAATTTTGACCATCTCTCAATATCTTCTTTTCTTCAACTGGAGTAAAAATTAGACAGAAAATGTGTTAAAAAAAAAAAAAAAAGAGAAAGAGAAAGAGAAAATTCATATATAATGGAAGATTCCCATATCAAATTTCCACTATCATTTTTTTTTTCTTCTTCTTTTTGTTTGCAAACCTTTTTTTTTTTTTTTTTGGTTTCTGTGGTTGGTTTTTCTTGAATTGTGTTGGTGCAGATAAAAAAGGAACCGATCCCTCAGCCAAATCCAACTCCGAATCATTAAAGTAAATCCCAATTCAACGACAAGGGCTCTTTCCCTCTCCTCGAAACGCCTCCGTTTGACAGATCCTCTTCTCCTCCGTCTCCATGATCCGCTGCAGCACACTCCATGTTCACTCCAAACAGCCGCAGCCGTTTCGCCGCCGTGGAAACGCCGGAGTCGGCTTTGTTCATCCCCATTGAAGACCCTTCATTATGAACCACGACCCCATCCCCATTTCCCACTCTATAGAGAGAAGAGGAAGAAGAAGACGAAATGGAGGGTCGAAAAAAATACATGGAAGAATTATGATGATTGGTGTTGCCACCCACCCCCAAATTGGGCATTTCAAAGGCGTAATTGGGGTAGAGATTGGAGTAACTATGGAGTGGGTGGTGGGTTCGTCTGGGCGGCGGCGGAGGCGGCGGAGGGAGAGTGTAGTGGCGGGAGGAGGCCCAGCGGAGGGACTGAGGGAGGAGGAGGAGAGGGTTGGAGAAGTGGTGGAGAGGACGAGGGGCGTCGGGGCGGCGGCGCCAGTCGATGAAGAGGCGGTCCTTGGCGGAATCGCCGAGGCCACGCTGGAAGGAGACAACGTCGCCGGCGTCGAGCTTCTTGTCCTTGACGAAACGGCTCCAGCCTTTGGTCATGACGTAGCTTTGGCTGCTGTTCCAGTAGGAGTAACGGAAGCGCCAGGGTTTTCCGTTACGGTCCTCGAAGTTCAAGATGAGGCCCTTGTCGTTGGTGGTGGAGTCCAAGGGGAAGTATTTCTCTGCGTGTTGCTTTGGGATGACTAAACGGTTCAATTTTCCCACATCGCTTGGGGTGACCACTTTGTCGAACATGTGCTCTCTCTCCACCGCCGCAAACCCATTATTATTATTATTATTATTGCTGTCACTGCCGTTGTTGCTGTCCATTCTCAGGGATAAGTCCATCACAGGCTGCTGATTTTGGAACTGATGATTTGGACTCTCTTCAAGCCATTGGTGCTGGTGCTGGTGCTGGTGCTGTTGTTGAAGGTTGTGATGAGAGTGCGAATTTGAGAAGAAATCGCATGCAAGAGTGGGGATTTCTTCCTCTTCTTCCTCCTCTTGATCTTCTTCTACTTCTTCCTTTGATTTTGTGAGAAATTCCATGGCTTGTGGGTTTGGAGAGATAGTAGAGGAGGAGGAGGAGGAAGGAGGAGGAATTAATTAGGAGTAGGGGCGGAAAAGAAAGAGCATATCGATCTGTGGTGTTTTTGAGCAGACCCTGTGAGGAAAGCCTTCTAAACCCTAAACAGGATAAGCCATGGGGGCTCAACTTGATTCTCTAAAACTCTCTTTTTTTTTTTTTCTTTTGGGTGTGGTATTAAATTCTTGAAATTGGCATACACACTTGAGAGGAAATTGAGCTCCACTCACATACACAAATCAAGAAAGAGAAAGAAAGAGAAAGAGAAAGAGAGAGAGAGAGTATGTGTGATGTGGTTTCTCTCGTTTATTTAAACCCAACTAGATTATTACATTGCATACACACACCTATACCTCTCCTACCTCCTAAGATAAACTTCTCCAAACTAGGACAGATTATCATCAACAAAACAAAAAAAAAAAAGAAGAAAAATAGCCAGACAAAAGAGATTAACCCCAATTTTTTAAAAAAGAAATGATGAATCTCAATTCCCCCAAGTTTTTCTCAATCTCCAAGTGGGAAGGAAGAAGATGATAGACCCATAAAAATCTCTCAGATCAGAGTCAGAGAGAGAGAGAGAGTGGAAGCAAAATGGGCCAAAGAATGACACTGGAATTAGGTCAAATGTGAGAGTGAGAGAGAGAAAGAGAGAGGGTGTCCCTTTCAAAGCAGACCCATTTTGGGTTAAATTGAATTAGGCCCTTAATGGTAAAATGGATAATAGTGAGCACATTAGGGGCATTTAGGTTTTAAAAAAGGGATGAAATATATGTCAATATGGTTCACAGCATAGTGTGTGTGTATTATTGAGTTCTGGTAATGTGTTTGATTGATTGAAATGTAATATTGTTTTGTGGGAGAGAGAAGAAAAAAAAAAAAAAAAACTGATAAATGGTCCTGCTGGTGGGTGGGGAAAGAAAAAAAAAAAAAAAAAAAAAAGCAATAATCCATGTAAGAGAGGAGTGTGGGAGTGGGGAGTGGATATGAAACAGAGAGCCCTGCAAATTAAAGGGCACCCAATTCTCTACTCCATATATATCTATCATCCCCCCATTCACTAGTGCAAAAAAAAAAAAAAAAAAAAAAAAAAAAAAAAAAAAAAAAAAAGATTCTTTTTAAGTTTTTATTTGGTCCCCCAGCCCCAGGCTGTGTGTCTCAATGTTATGGTGGGTTTCTATAGCCCTCTAGCTTAACTCCATAGCCCCCCTTAGCTACTTCATTTATCAACTCATTTTGAGGTTCATTTAGTTTCCTCCTAACTATATATTTCTTTCTCACCTAACCTCACATGTCTGTGTGTGTATATATATATATATATATATATATATATATATATATCTTTTTTTCTCGGTAGCATATGCCTAATTCTTTCTAAATTTATTCATCTGTCCAGCTCAACTAGTCAAGGTTGTATAGTTTTAATTCCTATTTGCCTCACATTTAAATTCTAATATTGAACAATATATATCCTTTCAATTAGATGAAGAAAAAATATTAAAAATTGTATTAGTCGACGAACATACAATATTGGGTTGAATAATTTTTATGTATTATATTTGGATGGGAACACAAAATTAGTTTATGACTAATTAGCCAAAGCGAGCATAGCTCAGCAGTAATTGACAAGTACCCTCGACCAAGAGGTCAGAGGTTCAAATCCCTCCACCCCAACTGTTGATGTACTCAAAAAAAAAAAAAAAAAATAAGGCTACTTATATTTTTGAAGTGTAAACGTCAATGTGCTTGACTCAACTCCCTCCTTTTCGAAGTATGTAAATGTGAATGATTTTTATTTTGCCTTTTGTTTTTCGTAGAAAAAAAAAAGAAAAATTTAAGAATTTTGGGTCATTTGGAAAATTCTTAGAATAATTTCTTAAAAGGAAGAACATTATTTTAAAAGTTAGTTTTCGTATATTTATTCTATGTTTTTAATCCGTGAATACTTTTAAAACAACTGAAATTGCTTTTTTCAAAAAAAAAAACAACTGAAATTGCTCTTTCTATCAAAATGAACAGTATTGATTTCAAGTGTACAATTATAGAATTTTTTTAAAAAAAAGTGTAAAATTATCATAACCTTAACTATTCACGCAAAATATTTCTCCTAATATAATTCTAAAAGGAAAACATTAATTTTTTTTTTTTCAGAATATCTTCAAATACCCCCTCAAATTAAAGTAGATTTCCCAAGAAAAAAAAAATAACATTTTAAAAAACTACTTTTTGTTGACTAATTCTTACAAATGTAGACTACAAAAACCAAATAAGTTAGTTAATAAACAAAGTCACGTTTTGAAAAAGAAAATAAAAATAAAGTAGTGCTCTAAATTACCTAACAATCAATTATCGTACCGTTAAATGCAAAGTAGGGTAAATTAATAGGGCGATTATACGGCATTCCAAAATGGCTTTAATGTAGACTTAGAGATAACCAAAAATCATACGAAAGTGATTAATTAGGTGCGAAAATTACTAGGTCTTGTTTGGCCAAGTTAGGCCATGTCTAATGAAAAGAAAATAAGTTTGCCCTAAAATGTATGTAAAAATAAATACCTTTCTAATTCATGCTTACCAAAAGCCCTAAAACTATACACAATTTCATTCTTCAATGGATCGAGTCAATAACTCTTTTTTTTTTTTTTTTTTTGAGTTCAACAACATTGGAAGTGGGGAAATTCGAACTAATGACCTTTTGGTCGAGGATACATGTCAATTACAGTTATGATCATTTTGACGAGTCAATAACTCCCTTTGCCATGACTATAATGATTATTACTGTAAATTTGATGTTACATATAATTCATAGAGTAATTTAAATGAAAATCGTCAGGCAAAAGTGGGTGTATGTTGTGAGACCTTCAAAACTTTGACATTTTTTCTTAAATTAAATAAATTAAGTTTAATAAAAAATTCCACTGTTTTTAACATTAAAATTTAAGGTTTCGGGTTAATGAGGAGGTACTTTAAAATAGTGTGGAAATAGATAGGCTTTTTTTTTTTTTTTCCTTCTCTCTCTTCTTTTCCAATTGTTAATAATTCGAAACTCTCTAAAATTTTCAAACCCTAACTTTTGTGAAAATTTATTAACTATTTGGTCAAAAAATAAAGCTCGAGAAATTAATTATTCAGTTGAAAAATTCAGGAGCGGTACTGCCAACTGGGGAGAAAGCTAAGAATTAAATGGAAATTGTAATTCATATGATGAAAATCCAATTATTTTATCTTATGTAGGCACAAAAATTAATACATTAAAAGAAAAAAAAAATGCCAAAATATAGTTGAGATATTCGAAACATAATAAATATGCTTCATGTTATTTACACATGGACGGAAGATTTGGAAATTTATATGTATTTTTTTTAATATGTATTATTGTTCTGGAAAGTCCTCTGAAAATTAAAATATGTTTCTTCAATGTATTTGAAAGAAGATTGATACATACCTTCTAATTTTTTTTATTTTTATTTTTGGGAAGATTGATATATACCTATTAATTATAATATGTATTATAGTGTTGATTTTTTTTTAATATTTTTTTAATATTTGTATAGAGAAAGAAAAATCAATTTATATCACTAAATTACTTTTGGGGTTCAATCATTTAAAACATCAAACTAATAATTGTATCAATTATATGTCAAAAAAAATTGTATCAATTAAAACCTTAAATTTTCACAAGTGAATCAATTTAGACCATTAAAATTTAGTTTTATTTTATTTTATTTTTTTGAGAAGATTTCATTTTAAAATTGTTAAGGCATAAAGCTCACACATGTATAAAACTATTTAAATGTGAGGATTAATGTAATGTTAGAGATAAATATATGAATCAAATTGATAGTGGTGATTCTTTATTAATACGGGTGGTTTTTAGTTTTCTCGCCTTTTCTTTTTTAATTTTTCTCTACTTTATATTTTTTGACAACCATTTTTCTCACCTCATTAGGAAGAATTGCGTGATAATTTTCTTGCTACTTTGGTAAGATTTTGAAAGAAGAATAAATTTATTTAGGTGATTTAATTTTGAGTTGACTTTAAAATGGAATCAAGTGATCAAAATAGTTAGGGAAAAATACACTTTTGATCCCTGAGGTTTGGGTTAAGTGACAGTTTGGTCTCTGAGTTTTCAAACTCAACAAAATACCCCTGAGGATTGAGATAAGTAGCACTTTGGTCCATGCCGTCTATTTTTCTGTTAAATACTAACGGTTGCTGATACGAACCGAGGTGTCTTAATCAAGCTACAATAACCCAAGATGCTTACAAACTTTAGAGTATGCTGATTGGAAGATGAATCTCGGATTTAAGGCATTTTTATTGTAATTTTCAGTTTTAAAGTTGTATTTTTAATGTTTTAAGTTACTTTTTAGCTAGTGGTCATTATGGTATTGATGGGGATGAATGTTACAACCCTTCATATGTCCATAGGTTATGTTTGAAAGGCTATAAATAGCCATCTATGTTGTTTGATTGATTTGGATGGAATTTCAATGAATTCTAAGTCTTTTGAGCCTAAAGGCCATGAGCACCTTTGCATATCTTGTGTTTAGATTTGCATGCTAGGATCATTCAAGTAGCTAGCGTCGATCAAACTACTTGTGGAGTGATTCGAATCTCGAGTTTAGAAACGAGTTTTCTCTACTCTTGATCTTGATCGTCAAGGTAATCCATTCTATCTTCTTCCTTGGGATGAAATCATCTTGATTTGGGGGTTTTAGCCGTTGAGATCTAGAGGTTTGCATAACCATAAGGGTTCTTAGATCCAATTGGCTCGGGCTGTCATATCATTTTGGTATCAGAGCCACTTTGTCATATCATTTTGGTATCAGAGATGCTTTGTCCATATCAGTTGCTGACGTGACACTATTATTTTAATTAAAAAAAAATTATTTTTAATTTTTTTTTAAATAAAAACATATAAAAATATAAAAATATAAAAATATTATTATTTTATTATTTTATTTAAATTTTTTCTCTCACTCTTCCTTTCTTTTACTCTCATCTTCTTTCTCCCCAACTTCTTTCTCCCTTCTTATCTCCTTCTTCTTCAGCTCCGGTGGTCGGCCGCCGCCGGCGACGGTCGGCCGAATTTTTTTTTTTTTTTTCTTTCTTTCTCCCCTTTTCTTCTCTCTTTTCTTCTCTCTTTCTGTTAACTTTTTTTTTTTAATAAAAAAGAAGGGAGAGGGAGTCCCTCTCCCTTCTTTTTTATTAAAAAAAAAAAGTTAACGGAAAGAGAGAAGAAAAGGGGAGAAAGAAAGAAAAAAAAAAGAAGAAATTTTCAGCCGGCCGCCGCCGTTGGAGCTGAAGAAGAAGGCCGTTGGAGCTGAAGAAGAAGGAGATAAGGAGGGAGAAAGAAGTTGGAGAGAAAGAAGTTGGGAGTAAAAAAAAAGAAAAGAGAGAGAAAGAATTTAAATAAAATAATAAAATAATAATATTTTTATATTTTTATATGTTTTTATTTAAAAAAATTAAAAAATAAATTTTTAATTAAAATAATAGTGTCACGTTAGCAACCGTTAGTATTTAACAGAAAAATAGACGGCATGGACCAAAGTGCTACTTATCTCAAATCTCAGGGGTATTTTGTTGAGTTTGAAAACTCAGAGACCAAATTGTCACTTAACCCAAACTTTAGGGACCAAAATTGTATTTTTTTCAAATAGTTATAATTCACTCAAAGAGGGTCTAAATTAATTCACTTATCAAAGTTGAGTTTAACTTGATACAACTATATATTTATTTAGAATTTTAATTTTTGGGGTATAAATTGATTTTTCACAAATAAACATAATGGAATTAAGTTCATTGACTTGTATGAAACAAGAAAATACATGTAATTAAATCAAATAAACAAAGTGGGCAAATCATTTACAATAGGTTTAAGATGTAAACCAAAGCATAGTTGAATGATTAACCACCAAAGCTAGCTTAGCTCAGCGGTAATCGCCATGTGCCTTCAATCAAGAGTTCAGAGGTTCAAATCTCCTCACCCCAAATGTTGATGTACTAAAAAAAAAATTCTTTGATAACCATTTGGTTTTTTCTTTCTGATTTTTGAGAATTTAGTCAAATTCCAAAAACAAAAATAAGAAGGTAGATACTAAAAATAATGAAACTTATTAAGTGGAAATAGGTGCGTATAAACTTAATTTTCAAAAACAAAAAATCAAATGGTTATCAAACTTAGTCTGACACTTTTGTAATATATGTATTTATAAGAGTAAATAAAAACTAAATTTCAAATAATATATATATAGAGAGAGAGACGCAAAGAGTTTTCAAAAAAAAAAAAAAAAAAAAGACGCAAAGAGTTTGACTTTTTTATATGTGAAAGAGATCATCTGTTTGAAAAATAAAAGAGTTGGAGAGAGTCTAGAAGTGAAATTAGTTAAACCCTAAATAATGAAACATTTTAGTAGATGAATATGATGCAAATGTCATCCTAAAATTCTAAGATAGGACTAAATGTGGCTTTACATCAATGAATAAATAAATGTATATTGTGATCTTATTCTAACAATATTTAATTAGCATGAAATAATAGTGAGGAACTCTTATGGTTGAGATGATTTTGGTCTGGACTCGGTTTGATGATGTTATCGTTTTTAATTTCTCATTTTTTAATTAGAAATAGACATGTTTGTTATTGCTAATTCATCTTGTTTCTTGTTTTTAAATTTCTAGAAACGTTTCTTAAAAAGAGGCAAAATTTGAAAAACTACAAAAAGTAGTTTCTCAAATTTTTTTTTTTTTTTTTCATTTTTCATGCATGTACCAATTTCTTTCTCCCGCTTCCTACACTCATCTCTTCTCTTCCTCTCTTTTACCATTTTTTTTTCTATTTTCCACTATTTACTCTTTCCTTTTTTAATCTTTTTTATTTTTTTCTGTTATTTCTTTCTTTTTCCTTTTTTTAATCTTTTTTCCCGTTATTTCTTTTTCTTTCCTTTTCTTAATCTTTTTTTATTTTTTTTTGTTATTTCGTTCTCTTTTATTTTTTAATCTTTTTTTTTCTCGTTATTTCTTTTTCTTTCATTTTTTAATCTTTATTTCTTTGTTCATTAATAAACCTTTAGTTATTATTTTCTATTTAAACTTCTATTATTTTTCGTTAATTTGAATAGATTTTTAATTAATTTATTAAATAAATTAATTAATAAGATATTTCACGTTTTCCATTAATTGTCAAAAAAATATATCTTTTCTTTCTCTCTTTCTGATCTTACGTGTCAGGATCATTGGCTAATGGGAAATACGTGCATTTTTAAGGAGAAAAAATAAATTTTATTATTCAATTAAAAAAATGTGGGTATATAAGCTCGATTGTCTAATCTTAATTAAATGTGTCTCACTACCACTAACACACAACAAATATATATTAATAGGCATTTTGTGTGCAATAATTTAATGATCATTGAAAATTTTAAAAGTTTGTAAATAATAAATTAATCTAATTGAACTAGCTCGTGTAAACCAATATCGTTAAAGATAAATTGGTTGGAGTGAAAGTTGACATTGCAAATCAAATTTAAACAACATTTGAAGGATAAAATTTATTATTCTTTTTATTTTTTGTTAGAGCTGAATAAATACTATAAACTCTATATAATAGTTTTATATGTATTTTTAATGTATGTTATATATATTTTTAATGTTATATGTACTAAATTTTATTTCAACTAAAAACAAAAAACGAAAAACGGTTATCAAACACATTTTTATTTATGTTTTTTTTTTCGAAAAACGAGAAACATAAATAGTTATTAAACATGTTTTTTATTTTAGTTCTTAAAAAAAAAAATAAGAAACAAGAAACAAGAAACACGAAATGAGAAACGAAAAAAAAAATGGGCCTAAATTTTCGAAATATTTATTTTAGTTCTAAATTAAAATACTTTTTTTTTTTTAATAATGATTCGGTCCCTAAACTTTGGAATGACTTTTTTTTTTTTTTTTTTGAAAAATGGAATGGTCTTTTTCAATGCTTGAACTTTAAAGAAATAAAATAATCATTTTGCTTATTATTTTTATTTATTTACCTAAATGTTTTAACCAACCTATTTGCATATACATATTCAAAGTCACAACATTCAATAATCATTTATGAATCAATTTACAATATAATGATGATAATAATTACAATAATTATTTTTAGAGTTCAAAATGTTTAAAAAATAAAATGAAAATACTTGAAAGTTTAAGTCCTATTTGATGACCATTTGGTTTTAGGTTTTTAGGTTTTTTTTTTTTTTTTTTTTTTTTTTTTTTTTTTTTTTTTCGTCGTTATCTATTACTCATATTTTCAAAAACCAAACTAAGGCTAGAAAACTAAAAATAAAAAAAAGAAAGTAGTTTTTAGAATTTGAGTAAGGATTTAAATCTTTCTTTAACAAATTTGAAAACCATGGTAAAGAATGGTGAGAAAACAAGTTTAATTTTAAAAAAACAAAAAACAAAAAACTAAGACCCGGTTTGATAGTCATTTGATTTTTTGTTTTTGAAAATTATACTTGTTTCCTCCCAATTTTCTTATTATCATTTTCATCTGTGTTAAAAACACATTTGAATTCTTAACGAATTTTTCTTTTAGAAAAAGTAATAATGATTTTTTTAAAACTATTTTTATTTTAGTTTTTAAAAGTTGGCTTGGTTAATTTTTGAAACATGAGAATGAAAAGAAGGTAGATATAAAAATTATGTGTTAAAAACACATTTGAATTCTTAACGAATTTTTCTTTTAAAAAAAGTAATAATGATTTTTTTAAAACTATTTTTATTTTAGTTTTAAAAAATTTGCTTGGTTAATTTTTGAAACATGAGAACGAAAAGAAGGTAGATATAAAAAAAAAAAAAAAATTACAGGTAGAAGTAGAAAATCAAATACTTATCAAATATGGTATAAATGATTATCACATGGGACCTAAAAAAATTAGACAACTCACATATATTTTTGATAATATGTGGAGGTGGGGATTCGATATTAGCACAACTTTGTGTCAGTTGAACTATGTTCTTGTTTCCGACCACGTATATATAATAATGTTAAAATTTTGGAATCAAAATGAGGAAATGATGCAGATGAAACAGGTATAATAAATAGCCTAACATTTGGCGTTCCTTAGTAGAATTAAAAATTCAAAACCTAATTACTACGAAATTAAAGATTCCAATTGCAGACGGCATCCAAAGAGATTTAATTAGACCATTGTTACTTGTACTCATTGACTTTTAAATAGTTATTTCTAAATTATAATAGTTTTTTTTTAAATTTAAATTATAATAGTTATTATTATATTGAACTCAAATAAATAAATAAATAAATATATATATATATATATATATATATATATATATTTATATATATATATATATATTTATATATATATTTATATATATATATATATATATATATATTTATATATTTATATATATATATATATATTTATATATTTATATATTTATATCTTTTTTTTATAGAAATTATTATATTTAAATCTTATTTTCATCTCCGACTCAAGTTTTTTCTATCTAAGTATCTTTTTTGAAATATTATTCTATCTAAGTATCTTAATTATTAAAATATTTATTTTATTCTCCAATTTTTTTTTTTTAAATCAAATCTTTGGCCTTTGTTTTTGTTATTATTTTGAAAGTTCAACCTTCAAAATAAATGAAATATAAAATCTACAACTTTGTCTAATAATGATTGTGTTTTTTGTTTTAAGCTTATAAACATACTTCTGAATCCTCAATTCAATTGTTTTCCAAGAATGTTGGGTCGGAAATGTAAGTCTTGTATTTGGGAGGAACTTAAAAGAAAGACTTTTGTTTTTTTTTTCATCATGTTTTGGTCTTGCTGCTTTTTAAATTAAACAATAATCGAAAAAAAAAATTAGGTGTTTCCTTATTTTACTATCCAATTTTTTTTTTTTTTAAAAAAAACATTTTTAAAGTCCAAGTTAAAAAAAAAAAGAAAAAAGAAAATAAAAGTGAGTTGTCTTGGTTTAAAAAATATAATGGGGAAAAGAATTGTAAGAAAATGTGTAAAACAAAGTAAAGAAATGATAGTTATGATTATTGATTATTGTTATTATATATTTGCCTGTTTTAGTTGATACAGGAAATTAGAAGACCCAACCAATAACGGTTGATCAAATAGGGAAAGAGGGTCTGAGAGGTCATAAATTTTTTCACACAGCCTTTTTCTAAAGCCGAAAGCTAGGCTCTCTATGCTATACTGTTCATATAATAATGAACCAGAAAAAAAGGTTTGGAATTGAGCCAACTTTTACAATAATTTTAAATTACTCACTATCATGCCCATGACAATAATAATCTCTCTCTCTCTTAAAAAATATGTAAAGGAACTCAAATGATAGAAGTTTGTTAGTTGCTAATCGAGTGAAGTATAGCACACGGGATCCTTTTAGGATGTTTTGTCCCCACTCATATGCTTCCTAGGAAAATTTCTAAGAGGTCACCCAACATAGAACTTCTCCCAGTTAAGCATGCTTAACTTCAAAGTTCCTATGATTGAGTCACCGAAAAGGAAGGTGCACCTTGTTGGTATAAGTAGTATTTATCCATTCTTTTAAGTTTATCTTGATCATGCTTTCATATCCTCAGAATCCTTCTCATTTGGATGTGATCTTGGTTCATTCATGTACCCCTCCTAACCTCGGACGTCACATGCCCACCAACTTTGGCTTTGATTTGTCCCCGAACCACATTCTACTAGGAGAGAGATTCCGCTCTGATACCATCTTAGATAACATGGGGTTCTATCTCAAAATCAATTGACTTAAAAGTTGGAATTTTTTTTTAACTTCAAATGAGAAAAAGAAAAAAACTAGTTGTAAAAATGACATATATATATATATATATATATATATATATATTTAAAAAATAAAATGACATATATTTAATTTTGTGAAAGTATATTTATTGTATATGCGTACCAAAAATATGGAGAGAGTACTGTTGGGACCGTTTTATATATCACAATGCCCAAGAAAAGAAAGGCTTCACCTGTTAAATTTGGCACTACCACACAAGGATCCATGTACTAGAACGTTAATTAATCCATTTTGTTGAGATCTTCTTTTTCGATTTTAAAAATATTGCCTTTTCTCCTTTTCTTCTAAGTGATTTTAAATTAGGGTCAATTTTGGTTGATATTAATAAATCAAATTGATTATATGTAAGGGACGACGGACACGACACAGATCTCCTATAAAAACATGACCAATTTTGGCTCATGGCTTTGTTACTCCTATAAGGAGTTTTTATAGAGTCTAACGACGGATCTCCAACATGACTACGTTTTCAAGGCTCACAAATTCTTTGTTCGACACCTTTGGGCATAAGCCCTCATGGCTTTGTTTTTGGATCACCCCAAAAGACCTCATACCAATGGAGAACTTATCCTCCCTTATATACCCATGGTCTTCCCCTTGTCTAGCCAATGTGGGACTTTGGTCGCATTCTCCCACATTATATCTAAGCCACTAATTTCGTACATATGAGATTTAATTGCTTATTTATTAGTATATTCAATATCAATTAGATTTTGATCTTTTTTTTTTTTTACATTTATTGTTTTCTATTATCTATTATAATTTTTGCAACAAGAGTTCCTTTGATATTAGGCTAACAATTCTGCTGGTTGAGGGAAGAAGGAATTGTGCGAGAGACAATTTCGATCTACATTCCAAGGATAGGCTAAATTATAAATAATATCCCTAAACTTTATACCTTATTTTGATAATACTCTTAAATTTTAAAAAGTTTCTAAAAATGCTCCTGACTTTTATTTTTTAAAAATTTTAAATTAACCCTTTAAGTTTTGAATGAAAAATGTTTGAAGTTTCAATTTCATTAATATCCTAGACCTTTCAAAAAAATAAAAAAATACTCCACTTGAGAAAATGTTTATTATTTTCCTTTCTTTCTCTATAAATTCTTTCTCCATACATATTAATGTGAAACTTTGTTTATAAAGAATATTTGCAATAGAAAATTGGATGAAAACAAAGTTTGAAATGAGTTTTCTCTTTTCAAAAGTGTAGAAAAGATAAAAAAAAAATCTCTTTGTGTGTTAGTAATAAGCAGGAGATTAGTTATCAAAAAAAAAATGAGAATAATGTGGTTTTTAATTACAATGAATGAGTGGCAAAGGAAGAGAGGTGTAATTTTTTTTTTTTTCTTTTTCTGTGGAGAGTTACTAGGTTTTTTTTTTTTTTTTTTTTTTTTTTTTTTTTTTTTTTTTTTTAATTATGATTTACTCTATTGTCAAATCAACGAATTTTGGATTGATTCAATTTTTTTATAACAATTTTTCCTAAAGTTTTATCAAATAATTTAGATGAAACAAAGTTACTTTAATTTAAATAATTACATAGTTTTTTTTAAAATAAATATATTATAATAAATTTGATGTAACGACCCTACATTTCATACCTAGATCCTAGGGCCATTACTACGTGCATTTCATTATACTTTCAAATAGTGAATAACAATTAGCATTGGAGTAAAACATGCTTAGAAAATACGTGAAACTTTTCAGTCTGGGATCCCAGTTAAAACAGAACAAAAGAATCTTTAGCCATACGAGCAAAACTTAAAGCGGAATAAACCATAAAACATCGCAATACAAGTTCAAAGGAAGAATTTCGAAACATAAAATGCGGAAGACTATCCTAAGGAAATCCATGACTCAACAGCACTCCGTCCCGCGTTCTATACACCCTTGCCTTTACCTGCAATTACATGTTAGGGAAAAGAATGAATATTTAAGAAAATACTCAGTAAGTAACAATACTGCTAGACACTTGCAACAACCAAGATTTCAACATTTTATTCGAGCTAAGGGCCTAAGAGTTAGGTCATCTCATTCTCATTCATTTCATTCCATTTATCTGTAGTTCGGGCCTCGTGATCAATTAACTCACCTATATATAAGTTTTCCAACTCACTGGTAGTGCACATGTGGGTGTTTTGGGAGATCTCTACTCCTACTGATGGTAGAAGGCACCCAATCAGTGGAGCTGAGTCTCATCCCTCAAGGCACTAATGTGCGCGTAGCGCTCTAAACTACCATTTCACTGGTGGGGTGTTCATGGGTTTAAGTCAGAAATTAACTTCCACAGTTAGTAAATGACACCTAGTCTGCGAAGCCAAGTCCCGCCCATTAATCCCCTCATTTCAGTCTAATACATCTCAGTTCTAGGTGTTTAATTGACACGACCCTCTTCTAAGGCAACTAGCCTATTCTTTTCCCTTTCTTAATCATTTTCCCTTTAGGACTCCTTAACACTTGCTAATTTTAACTGCAACCCAGTTAACCAAATACTTTTCTTTTTCGGAGAATACTGACAGGCTAAACAGATATGCACCATCCCAACTCAATCAATCTCAAGAACAAGAAACGAAGGCGACAACAACACTCCTAAACAGAGAAAAACCACAAACTTTTCGTTGTCCACAAACAATGCCAGTCAACTTATGATACATAACAGTCAAGCACTCTCACCTATCGCTTAGCACAAGTACACGACAACCAAAATCTTGAAGACAAGACATTCATACTGTTCACATGAGATTTCGACAAAGGAAATTTAATTCGTGGAAATGAACTTGATTTTTATTGATTTGATGTAGAAGTGTTACAATCTCTAATATTTATCCTCTGATGCTTTCTCTCAAAATGTAGAGTCTGATCTGAGGGCTGGAGAGCTTGATCTCAGACGGAGGAAGGTTGAATCTTCAACTTGTATCTTGATGAAGAAACGGTTGATTCTTTGGAGTCTTTAAGTCGTTGGGTCTTCTGAGTCTGGAGTTGGCCGAATTTTGAATCTTGGATCTTTTGACTTTTCTGGACTCTCTGACTTCTGAAGACTCTGGACTTTGGGAGAATGCTCTGATCTCTGGCTTCTCTGACTCTGTCTGAATCTGAATCTCTGAATCTGAATGCCCAAAATGAATGGTGGTCTCCTCTATTTATACAGTTCGATGGACCTCATATGGGCTTGGGCTTGGGCCCAACCTTTGGACTTAGGCTATATTTGGGCTTTAATCCAACTCATTTTTTTTTATAAAGTTGGATTATTTTAATTTAGCCCAATTTCTTCAATGATCTCGGGTTACATCAGTCTCGGGTCCATTTGCCACGTGGCATAATTTGATTGGACTCTGTTTATGCCATCTCATGGATCAATAATAGACAAGTGGCATTGTTTGATTTGCCGAATTTTAATGTCTATTAATTTAATTTAGGGACACGTGTAAATTTGTAATTGGTCCCAAATTTATTTTATCATTAATTTAAATTAATGACGTGACAATTTGTGATTGACCGAAATTTCTCATTCAACAAATGCCCCTTTTCGAGATTTGTGCACAAGTATGTGTGGGTGAATCTCGAAAAAGAATAATTTGAAATCAAAATGTGAGATACTTGTCCTTAATTTTGACTTCCTTAAATGTGTGTCAAATTAATCAAAATATGAATTTAGTTCAAAATTTTGATTTCATTTTTATTTGACACATTTTTATGCCAATTAATCAAAATATGAATTTGGGTCACAATTTTGATTTTCTTGTTTGGCAACGAGTCGAATCTCAATGGGCTTTATATTCCAAATTGTATTTTGAGTAGGGTCGATGTTCTACCCAAATTTGGAGAAGAATTTAGAGTCCACTCAATTTTAGTTTGAAGTAGATTTTTCTTCAAATTTTGATTTGGTGTCAAATTAGATTATGCCTAAAATTTAATTTGAGGTAAAATTACTTGAATTTGGAATGAAATTTGAATTTGAATCTCAAATTTTGATTTGGAAGAAAAATTTGGAGTATGCCAAATTTTGATTTGAGAAATTTTGCAGAAATTTTGAATAGAATTTACTCTATTCGGACCTTGATTTGAATTTGGAATGAGATTTGAATTTGAATGATACTCCAATTTTGATTTGGAAAGAATGTGGAGTGTGCCCAAATTTTGAATTGAAGAGATTTGGACTTTAGAATTTGAAATCTTTCTACCATCTCGATTTGAATTTGGAATGACATTTGAATATGGAAAATTTTGATTTTAGAGAAAAAATTTGTCCAATCTTGATTTGAAAAAAAAAGGAGTCATTTTCTAATTCGGACATTATTTGAAGATTTTACCCGAATTCGAGTTTCAGCTCGGGATGAACATCAAATTTGGAATAAGATCCTAAAATCCCATTCAAATTTGATATGAAAATTTCCCAAATTTAAATGGTCAATTAGGTTATATCAAAGATTCCAAAATTTCTCTATATGTATGAAGCAAAATGTGGGTATTCATCATCTTTAGATTATGGATTTATTTGCAGCTAGCCAAGAATATCGTCAATGGGGTAAGGCTTCTTCTTTATTTTTTGCAGCTATGCTTTTTTTTTTTTTTTGTGCCTAATGAGTCATCAGAGTTTTGCCGCTATAACATCATGCTTGCTTGTATCTGTGTTGTCGGAACAAGGAGTTGAAATTCATCGAAGTTGGGCATCATCGGGTTGTTGCTCTCAACTCTAAAACCGACCGTGGATTTCGTTGCTTCGAGGAAGGAAGTTCCATCTCTTTGGATGTCGGAGCAAAAGCATCACTCATTTGAGTTGGGTATCATCCGACTATTGCTTCAGCCATCTCGTATTTGTTGCCGTCGTGTGTGTCGGAGATAAGAGCAGCGTGATGGGTTCCTTCCACCTTGTATCTGTTGAAGTGGGTCATGGTTTGGGTTGCCGCACATTAGACAGTGAGTTGATTTTTTTTTTCAATACAAAATTTAGAAGTACATGTGGCTACCTCAAACTTTACCAACATGAATCTAAGGAGATTTCATGTGTGCCTCTTTATTTATATATATAAATATAAAATGCAGCCCTGAATTTTTTTAAGACTCATCTGCTGTCTTTTTCTGGTATATTACTGCAATTTTTTTTTCAATTTTGTTGTCTCAAACACCATAGGTTTTCTTTGTTGCCGCTTGTTTCATACTCAAATGTGTGTGAGTCTTATATGCATACCTACCTATATTACTTATTTACAGCGGCCTCCACCACACAATTGATTTATTTATTTATTTATTTGACTTTGAATGCTCATACATTTTCGTCTTTGTATAGGCCTCGACTTCGAGCAATAGTCTCCTTTTATGCTTCTTTTTCATGTCGTCGGTAAGTAAAAGAACCTTAAAAAACCTTTTATTATCTTTTCAAATGGCTATTGTTGCAAATACATACTTCACATGTGGTCACACCTTCTTCATGAATTTTGTATATATATATCAAACAAGTAGATGAAGTTCACAAGGATCCTTTCAAATAAGTGGGTCTCTTTGGAGCTTTTGAATGCTTCTTCGTTGTTGAGAAGTACAGAAATAGCCCATGTCATTTTTACTATTGTAGTATCAAATCCACCCAATATAACATTCAAGCATGTAGCTTTGATGATTGTAACAACATTGTAACTGAATTGTTCTCCATTATTATTTTTAATGGTGGAAATCATCACGTCCATAAAGTCACGTTCTTCTGTCTCCATATCACTGCAATTTCTTCTCTTCCAATGTTCTGGGAGGATTTTTTTGAAATGCTTGGTCTATTACTTTTGTCATCTTGTTTATGGCCTTCTCATGTCCCTGATCTTTCGTAACATTTTTTTCTTTCTTGCTTGAATGTGTAAGCATCGTGCAGCAGTCGTCACCAAATTCGATTGTAGTGATTTCACTCATGCTAAACCAGTCCCTATCTTATTGGGTGATCTGAGTAGCCTGCAGGGATAGTCACCAGATTCGCCTTCAGTGGTTTACTCCTGCTAGACCAGTCCCCATTTTATTGGGTGATCTGTGTAGCCTGCAGGGGTAGTCACCAGACTTTCCTTCAGTGGTTCACTCATGCTAGACCAACCCCTATTTTATTGGGTGATCTGAGTTGCCTGCAGGGGTAGTCACCAGATTTGTCAATAGTGATGCACTCCTTCTAGACCAGTCCCCATTTTATTGGGTGATCTGAGTAGCCTGCACGGGTAGTCACCAGATTTGCCTACAGTGATTTACTCCTGCTAGACCGGTCCCCATTTTATTGGGTGATCTGAGTAGATTGCAGGGGTAGTCACTAGACTTGCTTACAGTGATGCACTCCTGCTAGACCAGTCCCCATTTTATTGGGTGATCTGAGTAGCCTGCAGGGGTAGTCACCAGATTTTCCTACAGTGATTTACTTTTGCTAGACCGGTCCCCATTTTATTGGGTGATCTGAGTGGCCTGCAAGGGTAGTCACCAGACTTGCCTACAGTGATGCACTCCTGCTAGACCAATCCCCATTTTATTGGATGATCTGAGTAGCCTGCAGGGGTAGTCACATGATTTTCCTACAGTGATTTACTCCTGCTAGACCGGTCCCCATTTTATTGGGTGATCTGAGTAGCCTGCAGGGGTAGTCACCAGATTTGTCTACAGTGATTTACTCCTGCTATACTGGTCCCCATTTTATCGGGTGATCTGAGTAGCCTGCAGGGGTAGTCACCAGACTTGCCTATAGTGATGCACTTCTGCTAGACCAGTCCCCATTTTATTTGGTGATCTGAGTAGCCTGCAGGGGAGTCACCAGACTCACCTAAAGTGATTTCACTTTGTCTAGACCAGTCGCTTTGATGACTATAGTGTCTTACAGAGTTGATTACATTTTTTTTGTATGATTGATTATTCATGCATCACTTTCTTGCCTTCATAACTTCTTGGATAAGATTGACATCAAATCCTTTTTTTTGTTTGTGTAGAGAAACTTATCTTCATCATGGTGTATTTCATTGAGCACCCTGATCCTGAGAAAAACTACTTAGTCATCTTGAAGGATAGAGATCAGTCTGTTGAAAATGGCGTTATTCTTCCTGTAGGAGAGACAATATGTGGTAATTTTAGGGGATCACAACATCTCCTAGATAATTCATCCTTTTTGTCTAGATGGTCAGAAGAAAGACTTTTGAGTCATGACTCTTCATTGAAGGTGTGGTTTTTAGAGTCTCCAGTGCATAGCAAGGTGCCGGGTGAAAATCCAGAATCAACTTTTGGTCGTCGAATTATTGGAGACGAACAAGTTCGCTGGGGTAGTTCAATAAGAATTCATGGTGAATTCTTTTATATACCTGATTATTGGGAATGGTTAGAGGTCGTAATTTCTTTAAATACGCCGATATTGAAGAAGGCTCGTTTGTTTGATGTTGTAATGGCTTCCCTATACACTTATGACCGCAATAACGATATAGTTCAAGCTATTTGTGAAGCATTGTGTCCATCCACAAATACACTTCATACATCATCAGGAAAGTTGTCTATCTCTCTATAGGACATGTGGAGATTAGGAGGTCTTTCCATCAAGGGTAGGTTTTATGATGATGTTGTTCCTTGTTGTAAGGAATTATTAGGTTCGCCTAATCGAGAGGATGAAGATTGCCCAAAAAGTTGTGAGTACCTTTTTGCTGCGTACTATCACATTGCATCTCGACAACGCGATCGCCTTCAAATTCCTATCAAATCATGGATTTCTTTTTGGTTTAAAGGGGATTCGAAATATAAAAAACCTCCTTCTCGAAACCCGAAGAAGACTTCTCGTCCACGTCAGACCCATAATCCGGATGGTGCTCCTATCGAGCGTCACGACTGGTCCGTCAAAGAAAGTGATCTATTTTGCATGTTGGACATAGAAGATGAATTGAAAGATAAGACATATTTGGATGCCTTTCTTTCTTGTTGGTTGTGCGTATTTGTATTTCCCGACCAACGTGCTTCTCTTCGTCCAGGGGTTTTTAAAGTCGCCAGTCTTATGGCTGAAGGTTACGTTTTCAATCTTGTTGTTCCTGTTTTAGCCAATATTTATCATGGGCTCGACCAGATTCATAGTGCATCTCATTCTGCAGGATTTTCAAAGGCTTGTTTCCCTTTGCACTATATCCATGCTTGGCTGGCTTATTATTTTAACACACATTACAAAGTTCCAGCACCTGTCATTGGCCCGATGATGGTTGAGTTTTCTGGCGAGGGTGGGGCTAAGTACTTTAACGATTTCGAAGCCCATGTACATATTCACAAAGGTAAATATGTGTCATGGTATGCAAGTCTTGAAGCCAGAAATACAGGCGAGCTTCTGAAAGATGACGGGAAATTATCGTTTTGGCTTTCTTCATTTTTTATAAGCATTCGATCGTGCTTCTTGTCTTCACGCTGTGGATCGTTGATGGTTATTGAAGCTTATAGTCCTTGTCGATTTAGTCGACAATTTGGATTCTATCAAGACATACCAAATGACTTGGGTAAAGAAATTCGTGAGGCAAATTTAGCGAATGTGTTACGTCTTTGGAGGATATGCACTCAAAGAGAAACATTATCCCAAGTATACCTTCCTGCTCGTGCAATGAAACCACAACTCAAGTTACTCAATGCTACAGAAGTTGGTGGTTAGCCAAGCATGGGAATTATCTTGAAGAAGGCATACAAAAGTTGGTGGACAGCGCTTCTCCTCTTCCCTCTAAGCCCAAGTTGCCTAAGAAGGTTGGTAATAATCATGGAGGTAAAAGGATTCACCTGTTTGAACCTGGTGAATTTCGTTCTACTGATAACAATGGTAGTCAGAGCAGTAGCGACGGTCATCATTGGAAAAGGCCTAAAAAGTCCAATCAACCATCAGTATGCGAAGATGAATTTTTTGACGGAGTTCCCAGCGCATCACAATTTCCTGAACTCCTTTTTTTTTATTTTGCAATCACCTTTAAATGATCCCCTTATAGAAGCCGATGGGCATCATAGTCCTCCTTCTTTCGTGAGTCCAAACATTTTTGATTTTGTAGCTGCGTGTGTGGGAAATTTCAAAGCGCCGATGGATAGAGTTGTGACTCCATCTTGTCATCCTGTAACTGATGAAATTTATGGACAAATGAAGACAACAACCCATGCAGTTGCGTCTGAGATCTCTGATTATTGTGCTGACAATGTGATTTCCAACTATAGGAAACAAGCTCCCCTTGCCCTATGGGACAACACACATCAAAAGATCATACGCACTCCATTCGACAAAATACCTCGCCTTGAACAAGAGACAGTCCAAAATACTTCATGCAATTTCTGAGACTCGTGCATCCGGCTTGGATCCTCTTAAAGAGATTGTAAGTGCATATTTCAAGAAGGTAGAGAAGTACAACCAGCTGCAGTCGTCATTTTCTTCTCAATTAACTTCGGAGAGTAAGAATCGACAATTGAAAGAAACTAAGTTTAGCATGGAGAAGATACTATATAGTGAAAGTGAATTATTCGCAGCGAAGGGTATACTTCAGCAACAACATTTGCAAGCATCGCAGAAGAAGAAGAATTGAAAGCTAAGCTTGAAGCTGTGAAAGCTAGGCGAGGTGAGATTTCTAAGTCGGTTGTCGAGAAGGAGGACCTTTTAAAACAACATCAACTCGAGGCTTCCAAACTGCGAGGATCTATAAGTAGTATTGAAGATGCCCCTGTTCTTACTGATGCTGATGCTAAAAATCTGACGATACTTCATGGGATGTTGGAAGATGCACAAGAAGAGCTGAAGAACTACAAGTGGATGCCGTGATCAGACTTCAATTTCTTTTGTAGCAATTTTTTTTTTGATATCGAAGATGTATCCCTTTTTTTTTGTAATAGGCAAACTTTGTCATTTAATATCAGACTTGTTTCTCATCATATTTCACTTACAATTTTTTTTGTATTATTCAAGAATGAATTTCCTTTTTTACCAACATGGGATAATGGTTTTTTTTTTTTTTTTTTTTTTTTTTTTTTTTTTTTAAATTTTATGGACTGAGCTTAAAGTTTCATTTAAGTTGCCTACGTACCCATTAATATATGGGATCAAGTCATAACGTAGTTCAGGGTACAAATTTAATTTTTTTTGGGGTCGTTCACCTTTTTAACTCATGCGGGCTAAGAGTATCATGTAGTTTATACTCTTACGATAAGAAGTATTACATTTTAAGCATAATATTTCTTGAGAAACTTGTCGTTGATTGGGCCAATTTTGAGCCCGTCTTTGTCAACTATCATGTATGCTCCATTCGTGTAGACTTCTTTAACGACATAGGGTCCGTCCCATTTAGGTGTAAACTTGTGCCCTGTATGTCGAGTTGTGATGATAGGTCTTCGAACTGCGAGTACGAGCTCACCAACTTGAAATAAACGAGGTCGTACCTTTTTGTTAAAAACTTTAGGCATGCGCGCTTGATAGCATTCCAAAGCTTGTTGAACATCCAATATTTTCTCATCTAATGCTTCTAACTCTTGAAGACGTAACTTAGCATTGTCTTCTACAGTCAAACCTTCTTGCACCGCCATTCGCAACGATGAGATCTCTCTTTCTAGAGGGAGAACAGCTTCTACTCCATAGACAAGAGAGTAGGGTGTGGCTCATGTTGGAGTACGATAAGTGGTCCGGTACGCCCATAACGCTTCACCAATTCTTTCTTGCCAGTCTCTCTTCGTCTTGGAGACTACTTTCTTCAGCAAGTTGCATAATGTCTTGTTGAATGCTTCAGCCAACCCATTTGCAGCAACATTGTACATAGACGAATTATATTGTTTGAAGCCAAACTTTTCACATAACATGACCATCAAACTGTTAGAGAACTGTCTTCCATTATCTGTCACGATGCGATGAGAAATACCATATCGATAAATGAGATGATTACGAACAAAATCTGCTACATTTTCTTTCTTTGCTTCTTTTAATGCAACAACTTCAGTCCATCTTGAGAAATAATCAGTTCCTGCAAGGATATAAGAGTGTTTTGCCGATGATTTGGGTGTTATAGGACCAACAAGGTCAAGTCCCAAAGCTTCAAATGCCCATGAAGCTACAGTTGGGTGAAGCGACTCTGGCGACTGATGTATGAAGTTGGCGTGAAATTGACAAGCTTCACACCTCTTTGCATATTGCATCGAATCCTGAACCATCGTAGGCCAGTAGTAGCCCATTCTCTTTAGTTGAAAATGAAGCTTTGGCCCAGATTGATGAGCTCCACAAACACCTGAATGCGCTTCCTCTAATGCCTGCACTGATTCATCTTTTCCCAAACATCGAAGATAAAGGCCTTCATATGAGCGACGATATAGGGTATCTTTATAATAGATAAATCGAGATGCTCTTCTTCGTATCTCAGTCTTATGACGCGTCTCGACAGGTAGCTTTCCATGCTGAAGGTAATCTATAATCGGCTGTCGCCAATCTTCTTCTTCAATCACATAGACAGATATTGCATTAGTTTCTTGATTTTCCTTTTTAGTTGGAGGCACGAACCATCTTTGGCAGTGTGGAATGTTTAGAACTTCACCTCCTGAAATCGTCAGAGCAATGGCTAAATTTTCCAATGCATCAACCTTTGTATTTTCAAATCTTGGAACATGTTCTATCATCACACTCTCGAAGTTTTCCAATAATTGTCTGGCGTAATTGAAGTAAGGTATCAAATCTTCATGTTTTGCCTCATATTGGAGCAACAATTGATTGACTATCAATTTTGAATCTCCAAAAATTTAAATGTACGTCACCCCGATCTCTTTGGCTATTTGAAGACCAATGATGAGCACTTGATATTCAACGACGTTGTTCGAGCACATTTCTCCAAATGTGAAGCTATATGGCAACATATGTTTTTCAGGCGAAATGAATACTACTCCTGCCCCTGCGCCATTCCTTCGAGCTGCTCCGTCAAAATACATAGTCCAAGGCTCGGCCAATTCAATGTAGAATATCTCCTCGTCAGGCAAGGCTTCAGATAATTTCCAGTCTAATGGTACCGGGTGGTTGGCTAAGAAGTCTGCCAAGGCTTGCCCCTTCATCGCCTTTTGCGAAACATAGACAATGTCGTATTCCTGAAGTAAGATCGCCCACTTAGCCAACCTCCTAGAGATAATTGGTCTAGACAAGACATACTTGATCGGATCAGCCCTTGCCACCAAGTGCACCGTGAAGGCCAGCATGTAATGTCTCAGTTTGTCAATGGCAAAGAAAAGTGAAAGGCACATCTTCTCGATGGGTGAATAATTTAACTCTATCCCATTCAAAGTTCTACTTAGATAATACAGAGCACATTCTTTTCCTTTCTCTCCCTCTTGAACGAGCAATGCCCTAAGTGATATTTCTTGTGCAGCAATGTACAATATCAACGGTTTTCCTGCAATTGGAGTGCTTAAGACGGGAGGATTAAGCAAATACTTTTTAATGCTATCAAAAGCTTGTTGACAAGCTTTATCCCATTCAAAGGTCGTGTCTTTTCTCATCAGTCTTTGAAATGGCTGACATTGACCTGCTAGATTGGAGATGAACCTTCTGATATAGGCCAGACGTCCTTGGAGACTTCTTAATTCTCGCAAGTTTCGTGGTTCTAGCATTTTCTGAATGGCGTCAATCTTTGATTGGTCGATTTCAATTCCTCAATGCCTTACTACGAAACCAAGAAACTTTCCTGATGTCACACCGAAGGCGCATTTAAGAGGATTCATTTTCAACTGGTACTTTCTCAAACGGTAAAAAAATTATCTTCAAATCTAGCAAGTGGTCCTCTTGTTTCTTGGATTTGACCACGAGATCATCAACATAGCACTCAACACGTTTGTGGAGCATATCATCGAAGATCTTCTGCATGGCTCGTTGGTAAGTTGCCCCGGCGTACTTTAATCCAAAAGGCATCACCTTGTAACAGTATATTCCTTTTGGAGTTCGAAATACGACAATCTCTTCATCTTCAAGGACCATTCAAATTTGATTATACCCTGATGATCCATCCATGAAAGATAAGGCTTCATGTCCTTTAGTGGCATCAACCATAAGTTCAGTGATGGGCAATGGAAAATTATCTTTGGGACATGCATTATTCAAGTCACGGAAATCCACACATACACACAGTTGTCCGTTCTTCCTTTTGACTGGCACAATGTTTGTGATCCATGTTGGATATTTCACTTCTCGAATGAACCCCGCCTCTATCAACTTGTTGACTTCAATTTCAATTTGAGGAACGAGCTCCGGTCGGAAACGCCTTTGGGCCTGCTTAATAGGTCGATATCCTTGTTTAATCGCAAGATGGTGGACTGCTATTTTTGGATCGAGTCCTGGCATCTCTTTGTACGACCAATCGAAGACATCTTTATATGTAACGAGCAAATTCAAGTATTCACGTTCCTCTTCAGCACTAAGTGACACACTGATGAATGTCGGGCGCGGTTCTTCTGTCGTACCCAAGTTTACCTCTTTGAGTTCATCAAATGTTGATTGACTGCCATCTTCTAACGATGCGGGTGCTTCTTCAGCATCTTCTTCAGAAATTTCAGTATCTAGCATTTCTTCGCAAGAAATATGGCAACAATGGACATGTTCTTCTTCAAGCTCTTGGTTCACCTTCGAAGGGTTAGTTAGAATGACTAACTGTCGCTTTACTTTTAAAGAACCTTCTGTATTTATGAGAACAAAAGGTTTTCTCTTCATCTGTGAAAGAACAGTACTGGAAAATCCGTTGTTTTTATTCATCTCGTCGGATTCTTCTGTTTCAAGACTTTTCAACTTTCCCTTGCATTGGCCATATGTTGCCTGAAGGCGGTCGAACATGGATCTTGAAGGTTCATCTACTTTCTTCGATGTAGACACACTCAAACGATGAAACACTGAACGCCGGGTAGGAGTAGAAGTTTTGCTCTGACCTTCCTTTTCCGAAGATGAATATTTCAGCCGCTGATGAACTGAAAGACGAGTAGTCGGCGCTCTAATTCTATCGAAGACAGAGATTTTCTGGCCAACATCATTCTTTTTATCTTCTGGATCGCTCATCTCTTCTATCGTTATGTGATGTGCATCTACAACTTTCCATTTTCTGGTTATACGAACTGGCTCTGGTTGATTGTACCTTATTTCGGCTCTCGAGGATGGTATGACATAACCTTCTTTTTGGAGCTTCTTCTGTGTCGGAGAAGGCTCAGATCTCCCATCGAAGATTTTTAGACTTTTAAACTCAGTATGAGTTGTAAAGTCGTATCCTGCCTTTTCTAGGAGTTTGTATGCATTTGGGTCAAATCCAGCCTTCGTTCGTCTTTCCGGCAAAGTCACTTTGGTACGACCTATCTTTGATTCCTGAAGCTTTTGCTTCGTAATTACTGTTAGAGGCGTGGTGAAATTTTCTTTTAAAATCTCCACATCACCAACCTTCAAAATTCCTGAACATTCTGTGAATGGTGATTCCCCTTTCTTGCGTCGAGATAAAGGAACGTTGCGCAATATAGGGACGTTTGATGATGCCTCTTCCTTTGGAGCTTTCGATTTTGCAGGGTGAGTGGATGCTTCCCTTGATTGAACTTCACAAGCATCTACTTCTTCGATCAACTCCTTCTTCGCATTCTTTGGATGCTCTATTTTCTGACTTTCAATCAGAGGAATCTCAACTGGGATGATATCTCCTGCTTTATCATTCTGCATATAAAACTTTGCATCTGCAAAGTGGGATTCTGCCTCTGAGAATGGGTTAGTGTCGGCTTCAACTTTCTTGACACCGTCTTGATAGAACTTGAAACACTGATGAAGTGTAGAAGATATTACTCCATTTCCATGAATCCAAGGACGACCTAACAATAACTTGTAAGTGGTCTTAGAATCTATGATAAGGAATAAAGTGTTGGCCTTCAAATCTCCAATAACAAGCTCCAAACAGATCATACCGATTGCTCGTTGGCCGCCTTGGTTGAAGCCTTGAATAACCAACCTACTATTTGATAGTTCATCCATTGAAATTTCTATCTGTGTCATGGTTGACTTAGGCATTATATTCACTGCAGATCCATCGTCGATAAGAATTCGACCAACTTTTTGCTCTCGAATATATCCAGAGACGAATAAGGGCCTATTATGAGGCTTCGATCCCAACATCAAGTCTTCATCTGTGAAGCTAATGGACATATAACATGAGGGAAATTTTTGTTCTTGCAAGTCTGGAATGTCTAAAACGTTAGAACTTGTCAATGTTTCAACAATAACATCTTTGGTTGCTTGAGGAAGTGACAACAAATCATCTATTGTAAATGAAGGTGAATCTTCTGGCCGTATCATCACCTGAGATGGACTTGAGGAAGAATTACCTTCTTCGAATGCATTGACAGCATGGCATGCGACTATCTCAGGGATGTCCTCATGATCGTCATTAAGAAAGTTCTTTGGGAGGAAATCTTTTAGGGTTACTAGATGTCAAGACAGAAAAAAATCTTGATTCTCTTCGACAACTAGTTTAGGCTTTCTCGAACCTTTTATCTTTCTCTTCTGCTTTTGTGACATGTTCTTTCTTTTATAGTTTCAGAACATGTGAGGCTCTCTTTGAACGGAATGTTTCTTTTTCTTCTTTCGACGAGTTACCAAAGTCCATCATTCGTCTTCATTTTCAACAGACTCAAGTTGGTCTTGGAAGATGTCTCTTGCAGATTCTTACTGAAGCTAAATAACAATCGGCTCTAATGTCCCGAACTGGATCAAACTTGCTACTGAATCATGAACCGGGATTGGAGCTACTCGGTTGTTCAGATTCGTTGCTATCGTCGCATGATTTGATTGAGCTACCTCATCAAGATCTAACTCAATCTTCTTTTCTTTAGCTAATTTCAAGATTAGCTCCTTCAGGACGAAGCACTTTTTCACCGGGTGGCTGATGACTCGGTGATATTTGCAATAGTTGGGATCATTAACTCTTCCCATCTCTTCTGGTCACTTGCATTCTGGTAGCTCAATAAGTTTTTTTTCCAGGAGTTGTTCTAACATATCTGAACTGTCAGAATCTGGAAAAGGGTAAACTTTCTCTTGCCTTTCTTTCAAGGTCAAACGACACCTCTCACCTCCCTCTTGTTGTTTCTCTATCTTCTTTTCTTTTCCTTTCGACGAAAACTTGAAAGGAGTTGCATTGACTACCATTGACTCTTTCGTAGTGCTTTTGGTAGCTTTCTCAGTATTCTGAAATTTTTTCTTTTCTTTCCTGCCATCGGGGATAATAGAATCTTTGTTCCCTCTAGTAGCAATGCTCAATTCCATGTCATGAGCGCGGGTTGCCAACTCCTCGAAAGTGCGGGGCTTTATTCCTTGCAGGATATAGAGGAGTCCCCAATGCATGCCTTGGATGCACATTTCAACAGCAGACAATTCAGCGAGTCGGTCCTTGCAATCTAAGCTCAAAGCTCTCCAACGGTTGATGTAGTCAACAACCGGTTCACCTTTCCGTTGTTTAGTGCTAGTGAGCTCTGTCATACTAACGGTTCGTCTTGTGCTATAGAAGCGGTTGAGGAACTCCTTCTGAAGTTGTTCCCAACTATCGATAGTCTCAGGCTCAAGGTCAGTATACCAGTCGAAAGACTTCCCCTTCAGTGTTCGTACGAACTGCCTGACTAGTTGGTCCCCTCGAGTACCAGCGTTTTCACATGTCTCGACGAAATGAGCAACGTGCTGCTTGGGATTACCCTTCCCGTCGAATTGTTGAAACTTTGGTGGCTGGTATCCGTGAGGCATTCTCAGATTGTCGATTCTCTTGGTATATGGCTTGGAATACAAGAGAGAGTTCTGAGTCGGTCCACCATATTGAGCTCTGTGGAATTCATGATCATATCCTGAATCTGCTGAACAGACAGTGAAGCAATAGAAGCAGATTATTGTGACTGATCTTGTGCAATGATCTTGCCCTTGTCTTTGATGGCAGGGGTCTGACTCGATTCAGCAACATCCTGACTTTCCATCTGGTTCCTTAGAGAGGCGATTTCTTGGTCTTTCTCTTCGACCATCTTCAGTAACATGCTGATTTTTTTCTCAACTTCAGTCATTCGTTCTTCACTAGTTCCAGCATCAGTCATCATAACAGACATCACATCAGGACTGGATGTTTCGTTTGGTTGCTGAGAATAAGAGATGAATTTGCCAAGCATCAGATTTTCTGCAGTGGCGATTTCAAGTTGAGCAGATTCTGTCATGCGTCTCAGCATCTTGTTTGCAATGACAGGAGTTTGGTTGTCTTCGTGTTGGGTTTCCTTGGAGCGACTGTTGCACGATTTTCCGCAAGCGCACGGGTTGTCACAAGTAATATAAAACGGTAGGTAATACCGAGTATCGAATCCTCAGGGAAATTTAATTAATTCCATTAAGTACCAAGAATCATCATGTTTTAATTTTATTTAGAAGATCAACTCGAATGATGAAGCAAAAATTTAGAGAAATAGATAAAAATAAACATGCAATAACAAAACGGAAGTATCCAATTAAGGGAACTTGACCTAGGGTGTTATCTAGCTTTCTTGGATTTGTAGCTCAATTTCATGGATGCATGTAACTAATAATCATCAATTCCATAAATCTAGAAGTAATTTTAAGCGGATTTCTCTTTCAAGTTCCTCCACATCTCATACTAACATAACTAATTCATGTGTCCATTTCCTTAGTTAATCATAATATGGCATTAAGCAACTCCATAATCAATTTCTAACAATTCTCTTTCACTCTCGTGCTCCAAGCAATCGTTAGCCATGCAATTTAGATCTAATCTAATTTCTCTCTGTCGAGTATCAATTTAGACCAACAAATCAATTAATCCGTGATCAAGAGATTAAAAGCATTAAGCAAGAATTGCATAGATGAAATATGAAGAATTTCATTACATAATCCAAGCAATTGTGCTACAATATCCAATTAACTAGAATAACGACCCTAGGTCTCAAGATCTACTCACAAATGGAAATAATTATGCAAAAATGATCTTGATCCATAGGCCTAACTCAAATTAAAATAAGAAATTACAAAGAAGTAAGGAAGAAATAACCGATAAGTTGATCCCAAGCTCCCGTCACGAACATCTCGAATCCCGATCCTTGGAATCTCGCTCAATTCCTCCTTTTTCCTCACAATTCTTCTCACTTTTTCTTTCTATTGAGCTAGGGGAAAGCTCCCCAAAAATGGGATGATTTTCACCTTGGGAGAAGGGGCTTTTTATAGGGAAAGGGGCTGGAAATTTCTTGTTGAACAAGTCGACAGCGTCGAGACGCTGTGACGTCATGTTGTCCTGGGGCAGAAGTCGTCGCAGCGTCGCGATGCTACGCAGACAGCGTCACGACGCTGTCGCGATTTTGGCACGCGCTATGCTGACCACCTAGCGTTGAGACGCTACGGTCCTAGCGTCTCGACGCTAGGCCTTCTAGAAGCTTTATTTGCAGATTTTTGCCTCATTTCTTCAATCTTTTGGGCTTTTTGGGCCTCCCACTTCAATTGTCTTCCTTTTTTGGACCTTAGGGCTTGGATCTTTAATGATTGTTCTTCAAATTGCCCAAAAAGGTCTCCAAATTCACCCAAATTCTCTTAGAATCTCAGTTTTGCTTCTCGAACTCGATTTTCTGTAAAATCATCATAAAAATACATTAAAGCTCACAATTCATGAACAAAACTAGCTAAAATTAATAGGAAAATGACGACATTTTTGCATGTCATCACACCCCCAAACTTAAAGCTTTGCTAGTCCCGAGCAAAATAAAGTAATGCATATGAACCATAACTTGCATGCTAACAACTCTATCCTCAATGCTTATTGCCATAAATGCAAACCATTGAAACAAAATAAGTAAGCATGGTCAACCATCAAGAAGTTTAAAATTTAATCCTATCCTCCCTTGCAAAAACGAATCATCATTTGTCTTATCATAATCTTTACTAGCCCGGAATCATTTATATACTCCTCCATTCATCTTCCCCCTACACTGACACTAAAGCTCGCCCTTTTAGCCATCATACTTATCTAGCAAGCACTACCTTACTAAGGTGCCCAATATATATATATATATATATATATATATATATATATCTAGAAGAACCCTTTAGATGAAGCGCCTTCGTTCTCGCTTGCCAACATTGGTGATGAAAGCATCCAACCACGAGCGTCTCATCTTTCAGGCTGCCGAGACATCCTCATTCCCTTCCAGCGCTTTCATGCAAAGGCAAACGATGGGTGTCATGAATGCCCCTGGTTACCAACGCTCTCAAGAAAGTGGAGCAATTCTTTTTCTCTCCTTTTTTTTTTTGAGCAAATCATTTCTTTTTCCCAAAGCTCAGTATTACTAACTATTACACAAGAAAGCTATCTAGACAAACTTTACACCTATCGGAGTGACAACAAACTTCCAAAGCATATAACTTTTATCTAGGCTTTCAAAATCATAATAGAACAAGTGAATTATCATACTTTGCAAGGGGATCAAAGAAAAATTTTAAAATTTCTTGAATTTAGACATGCTTCCAAATTTGTTACAATAAGAGAGAATCATGGCTAAAAGCAAATCATCAGACGTCATAATCATCGGTATGCATTTAGTTCATCATAAGCATTACTTACGCAAAACCTAAGCGGAGCAAATCTCCCCCCTAAACTTAAAATATACATTGTCCCCAATGTAAGAACATTTAACCAGATAAAGAGAGATCGATACTGCCCTGAAAATGTGAGAGAATCCGAACGCCTTGAATTTTCGTCCGAGGAAAGAATGAGAAGCCAGGTAGGAATTCACAAGCTTCCTGCACAAGGATGATCTCAAAGGAGCATTAGGATCAACACAGAAACTGAATTAGAATCTAAAAAAATTTAAACAGCTTGGGTTGCCTCCCAAGAAGCGCTTGTTTAACGTCCTGAGCCAGACGGGGCTTGGTCACCCTGGATCCGTCAATATCATTTTTTTGACCTTGCGCTCTTCAAATCCACAATAGCGCTTCACTCTTTGAGCATTGACTTTAAAAGTTAACCCGCTGTTATCCATTAATTCAATTGGTCCATATGGGGATACTTCCTTGATTATGAATGGACCGGACCATCTTGACTTCAATTTTCCTGGGAACAATCGCAATCGAGAATTGAATAGAAGAACTTGCTGCCCTGGCTCAAAAGATTGCTTCTGGATTATATGATCGTGCCATCTTGCGGTTCTTTCCTTATAGAGTTTTGCGTTTTCATATGCCTGGCTCCTAAATTCTTCTAATTCGTTGAGCTGTAGAAGACGTTGTTCCCCAGCCTTTTCCATGTCCAAGTTCAGCTTCTTGATAGCCCAATATGCTTTGTGCTCAAGTTCCATAGGCATGTGACAGGCCTTACCATACACTAATCGATACGGGGATGTACCGATTGGAGTTCTGAAAGCTGTCCGGTAGGCCCACAAAGCATCGTCCAACTTGTATGCCCAGTCCTTCCTGTTGATACGAACTGTCTTCTCCAGAATTTGCTTAATCTCCCTGTTAGAAATCTCAGCTTGCCCGTTAGTCTGGGGATGATAAGCTAAAGAAGTCTTATGCTTGACACCATATTTCCTAAGTAATGATTCAAACAATTTATTGCAAAAATGAGACCCCTCATCACTAATTATAGCTCGTGGTGTGCCAAATCTAGTGAAAATATTTTTATGCAGAAAACGTAACACAACACGTGCATCATTAGTCTTAGTGGCTACTGCCTCTACCCATTTAGATACGTAATCAACAGCAACTAAGATGTACGAGTATCCATTGGAAGAGGGAAAAGGGCCCATAAAGTCCATGCCCCACACATCAAAAAGTTCAACTTCGAGAATAGGGGTTAGAGGCATTTCATGGCGTCTAGAAATATTTCCTGTCCTTTGACATCTATCACATGTTCTCACGAAGGTATAACAATCTTTAAATAAAGTAGGCCAATAAAAACCAGATTGGAGTACCTTTGCTGCAGTACGAGTTGGTCCAAAATGACCACCATAAGGAGAGGCATGACAATCATGTATAATCTTACCTACTTCTTCTGTTGGAATGCACCTTCGAATGATTTGGTCAGAACATACTTTAAAGAGAAATGGGTCATTCCACAGATAAGACTTCACATCATGGAAAAACTTCTTTCTTTTCTGAGCATTTAAGTCTGGAGGTATTTCTTTTCCTGGAAGAAAGTTTACAAAATCGGCGTACCAAGGAAAAGAAGTTTTAACAGCATATAACCTTTCATTAGGAAAAACTTCTTTAATGGGAAAGGTTGCGATGTTCTTTTCATGCTTTATTCGAGACAAATGGTCTGCGACTACATTCTCGCAACCTTTTTTGTCCTTGATCTCATAGTCAAATTCTTGCAATAACAGAATCCATCTTATGAGTATGGGCTTGGAATCCTTTTTACTACTCAAATAACGAATAGCAGCGTGGTCAGTATGCACTATAACCTTTGTACCAAGTAAATAGGGCCTAAACTTATCGAAAGCGAACACAACAACAAGCATCTCCTTCTCTGTAGTGGTGTAGTTTTGCTGAGCACTATCTAGAGTTCTACTTGCATAATAAATCGCCCTAAAGAACTTATCTCGACGTTGCCATAAGACAGCTCCCAAAGCATAATCACTAGCATCGCACATGATTTCAAATGGTTGACTCCAGTCAGGAACAACAATGATGGGTGCAGAAATCAATTTTTCTTTCAAAAGATTAAACGCTAGCAAACATTCTTTTGAAAACACAAATGGAGCATCCTTTTCAAGCAAATGGCACAGGGGTTTAGCAACTTTTGAAAAATATTTTATAAAACGCCTGTAAAACCCTGCGTGGCCTAAGAAACTACGAACTCCTTTAACATTAATGGGTGGAGGAAGTTGCTCAATAGCAGAAATCTTGGCTTTATCAACCTCCAAACCCTTTTCAGACACTTTGTGGCCTAAGACTATCCCCTCTTTCACCATAAAATGGCATTTTTCCCAATTTAAAACAAGGTTAGTCTCTTGGCATCTTTGCAAAACATGAGAGAGATTATGCAAACAGTTATCAAAGGATGAACCAAAGACCGAGAAATCATCCATAAATACTTCCATGATCTCTTCTACAAAGTCTGAAAATATGGCCATCATACAACGTTGAAAGGTAGCTGGAGCATTACATAGTCCAAATGGCATACGCCGGAAAGCATAAGTGCCATAGGGACACGTGAATGTTGTTTTCTCTTGGTCTTCGGGCGCAATCGCGATTTTATTATAGCCCGAATAACCATCCAGAAAACAATAATACGGATACCCTGCTAACCTATCAAGCATTTGATCAATAAAGGGGAGGGGGAAATGATCTTTTCTAGTGGCTTTGTTTAACTTCCTATAATCAATACACACGTGCCAACCAGTGACTGACTGTCCTAGTGGATATTGACTCATTTTTCTCATTCTTAACAACAGTCGTCCCCCCTTTCTTAGGCACTACTAGAACAGGACTCACCCAAGGGCTGTCATATATTGCATAAATAATTCCTACATTCAATAATTTTAACACCTCGGTTTTCATAAACCAAGGATTATTGATTATTAAAGCCTCTCCCGAGTACAATTAATTCTTTATGCAAATTAAGAAATCAATATCCATATCTAATTTCAACACAGCATAAGCATTAAAGAACAATCCTTTTAATGGTTTCTCAAGCAATCTCAAATCTCCCGATTATAGAATCACCTAAGTTATGCAATTGATAATCTAATCTAAACTACCCTCTCCCGAGCAATTAGTTTAGAATAAATAACATATCATCTGTGATCAAGAGATTATAAGCATTAAGCTTCAATTGCATAAATGAAACGCGTTACGAAACGTCCTAAAAAATCCCAAATTAATCCATACAATCTAATGGCTACATCAAGCTCCTAAGAAACGAAATTTAGCTACTCATGGTCTCTAAAATACAAGCACAATCAGTCCCAAACATGATAAAATCAGTACAAGAAACAATGGAAAAAGATTAAACTCGCTAGGTGTGATTCCCGCGTGTTCCCGTCCCGATCCTCACGAACAAGGTCAAAAAATCAACTCCTCTTGGTCTCCTCTCAGTTCTGGTTGTTTTCTCCTCTCTAAAATCGTATTTTTTTCTCCCAAGAAGCTCCCCCCCGAAAGACTGCATCGCTACGAATTTATATTGTCTATTCTGCACGACAGCGTCGCGACGCTGTGTCGATATGTGTACCCTAATTTATCTGAAAAGTGCTGCAGCGTCGAGACGCTGTGGAGGTAGTGTCTCGACGCTGCCTCGAATACGCGCACTTCTGAAGATGGGGCCAACATTGAGACTCTATCTATGGGGTGTCTCGACGTTGCCCTGTTGTATGGGGGCTTATGAACCTTAGCTTTCTTTGCTCCTTTCTTCACTCAATTTAATTCTTTTGCTCTTAATTCATCGGTATTCTTCAAAAACATGAATCTCCATCGAAATGATTGATTCCTACAAAATTAAACCAAATAGACATAAAATTGGCCAAATAATCCTCAAGACTAACACTAAAATAACAGAAAATATAGCTCAATAAATTGCGCTATCAAATACCCCCCAAACTTAAGCATTTGCTAGTCCCGAGAAAAGTAAGAATCAAAATAGTCTGTCAATAAAAAAATAATTGAGGGAATGTTGCTAATGACTCTTGCCTCAGGAATTTCAAATCATAGATAAATCACACTGAAACATTAATGATCAAACACATTCATCAAGATAAACCTCATTTATTTTTTTCCTCTCTCACGTGTGTGTGACTAGTCCTCCCTATCTTAATCCTTTAAGCTCGGAATAGTTTTATGGAACCCTTTGCTCGTTTTCCCCTACTCTGGTCCTAAGTTCCAATCGTCAAGCCTCTCCACACTCAAGATGGTAATATGCCACTATGGTGCCTAGATGGGGTATACAACCCCCAAACTTTGAGCTTTTTCAACAATCATCATTAATGGTGGTCACTAGCTTTCACACACCTATTGCAGGGACCCATAACCTGAGTTTTCTCTTGGTTGGCCTAGCTGATCACAACAGGGGTAGCTCTTTTTGACCTTAATTCAATTTCTTTATTCAGCTCATCATTTTTTTCTTTCATTCATTCTTGTTTCTTTTTTTTCCCTTTTTTCTAACATGCAAATTATGACATAATTTTCTCCTAAGTATAACATTACTAACTATTATGCAGATTAACCATCAAACCAGTCCCTAAAACCTTTCGAGGTGACAACAAGGCCTAGATCACATAACCCTATTCTAAGCTCGCAAAACTAGAGACAGGAGATTATGTGCTCAAGTGGTGCAAGATAATCATAAAATAAAATCGATAAATCATTAATCCTTTCTTTAATTATTATTGAACAGAATAACTCACATGCTTTCTGAAATTAGGTATCCTCTTCGGCTGTCATAATCAAAGCAACAACCCTCACAGAAAAACAAATCAGACAAATATAATATCCAGCCCAGATCTCAATGAAACTCAGATAATCCATACTGATATAACAATATAAGTGTTGGGATAGGTGTCCTAAAACTCGTAGATAGTGAATGATAAACGAATTTTATACTTATTCGATAAAGGCGTTATCGAGACTAATTCAGTAAAGTTATTACTGAATTAAGTAAATTGCACATATAATTACCCAAATCCAATAAACTAAGATCCATGGCTATAGGATGAACTCTTGAGCTTTATGTAGAGACATAAAAGTGGATCAAGCTTGAGTAATAGCCAAAACGGTCTATAGTATAGGAATAGGGTTGGGTACCTTATTTTGGGGACACTATGAGATGCGGCCCACTTTATAGATGGTATAGACGATGTGATCCTAAATCGTCCATGTAGAGACATGCGAGTGGGGGCGTCCTATGCAATGAGTTTGCATAAGACCAGGACCAAGAAATAAGTCACTCTCGCTTTATAACACCGTTTACTGACAAGACTGACTATTTCATGTGATGACCTAGGTAACTCGATCTTAATCCTGAGCTAACTATGAACTCTTGTTTATTCGGGTTTATCCTTAGATCGGCATGGGTGAGAGTGGCTCAGTATCGCCGACTCAATAAGCCTCCCATTTCATGGATAGGAACGGGTAGATAGCTGGGGACATAGTCGTGCGAGAAGGAATTCACTCCTACCCAAAATAGGGATAGTAGAGAGGTTGTTCCCTTAAGTGCTGACTCCAGGGCTTGAACAAAGGGATCCCACCCTCTCATTGGCCTGAGAGGGACTCAGTTTATTGGTTGGACCATAAACCAATTGTTCATTAGAGGATCAGTGGGACTTAAGGAACTAGAAGTACTATAGGGGTAAAACGGTTTTTTGACCTAGCTATAGCTACGAACAACCTGTGAAGGTTTGACTTACTAATCATTGTTAAATCAAGTGGACGGAAATATATCTATAGTGAGGGGAGTGCAACTATCGGGCTATATTGGAGTGTCCCGGTAGTTAACGAATGTTGGCTAGCTTGGATAATGAGATTAGTCGGTTAGCCTCAAATCGTTGGAGCCCATGATCTATAGGTCCATTAGGTCCCCGTACTAGCTCATATCGGAATTAAGCCTAGAACAAAAGATAGGAAGCTTTGAATCGTTCAAAAATCGGGAAAAAGGATATTATCGTAAATTGTGTTTGACACAATAATTTAATTATGAATTAAATTAGAAAATGAGAGATGGAGTATTTAAAAGTGTTTTGAATACCATATATATGTATTAGGAATCATATATGATTTATTGCACAAGATTAGAATGATTAATTGGATTAATCATGAGAAATCATTTTGTAATGCCTCAAAATCAATTACCTAATGTTAAATTCAATTTGGAATTGAAATGAACATTAAATTGCAAGCTTGAAATTAGATTTCAATTTGTATTTGATGGATTTAGTTGGAAATCCACTTATGCATGAACATTCAAAGTGGAAAGACAACTCACTCATGCATTGTTGCATGTCTTGTGAGATGTACACCTAGAATCCACTTGAACTTGCAAATACACCATGTGTCTTGTGTCTTGAGGCTTGGTTTTGCATGGAGAATGTCTTTAAAAGGAGCTTGAATCAGATTCAAAGTGAAGAGAGCCATTTCCTTAATGTTATGCTGCTGGAATTTGGACTCAAAGTTCTCTCATCTCTCATTCTTCTCCATTGCTTGATGCTTCAAGCATTCCCTTCCCATTCCCTATCTTATATAGACTCCCACAAGTCGTTTTTGGCCAGAAGTATAGTAGGGAAGACTCTAGAGGTTGTCCAAGGAGCATAGGAGAGGAAAACACCACAAGGAGTTCAACATAAGTGAGCTATAAAGGTTGGTGTTTTCTAAACTCTCTATTCTGTCTTTTCTAGAACATGCATGCTTTAGGAGTAAAATTGAATGTCTTAAGTGCTATCGATCTTCAATTGCTTCCGCATGTGTAATATGTACACCTTCAATAAGCATAATAATAAACCAGATACAACTCAAATATGGTAAAAAAAATATAACAATTAATTAGAGACAAATAAATACTCCCACCAAACTTAAAAATTACATTGTCCTCAGTGTAAAATAAATAAGAAATACATAAAAAAATGAGAACAAATACAATGAAAAACAAGAATGAGGGGGAAAGAAACAACCGTGCATAGGGGGACAATAGGGAATCACTCGTCGTCGTCCTCGGGCGACTCGTATGGCAACGGAGGTGGCAGTAGAGGCTATCCAGTATGGGCTGCGTCTGATACTGAATGGAATATTGCTGCAACCACGTACCGTACAAAAAATGGCGCCGCTCCCGACGCTACTAATCATGGAAAAAGGCTGCTTATCTTGGAAAAAGCGCTACTGATCCTGGAAAAAGCACTGCTGATCCGCCGAAATACGCTGCTGCTCTGCTGCAAGATGTTGCATGGTGAGCTGCATCTACTCCTCATTGGATGGAGGCAGGACCTCGTCCTCATGATGCTCGGGCTGTGCAGGCTGCTCGGGATGCTCTAGAGGCTCAGGAATGGACAGAGTAGGCTGTACACCCTGTGGACCAGGCCCTCGGTATCGGCTGACGAAATTCTTATCGATAATCGCCCCGGGGTGGACCAACTCCTCCTGGGAGTCCCATACGACACCAGCTGCTCGGCAAAGGGTAGTGATCAATGACGGATGCCCGAGCCCTATTGTCATGCGACACCGGTGAATGTGGTGCATGGACTAATAAATGACCTTGCCGACGTTCACGGAGTGGCCTGTGGTGATGGTGAACAAAAGAATAGCGCGACTCTTTGTAACGTCGCTAAGGTGTGCCACAGACATCAACTTGGCACATAGAAAAGTGTGCCAAGCCCTGTAATCTACAAACATGTCGGTGGTCTTAAAACGCACTACCTCCCCTCCGTTCATTGCCCATTCAGCCCCTGGCCTACATACCGTCTGGATGACCTGATTAACATCTAAATGGCCACTAAGGTAGGTGTTGTAGCGATCCCTATCAGTGTTGGGTAGTCCATAGAAACAATTGATGGTTTGGGAGTCAAAAGGGACGTAGTGTCCACGAACAAACAAAGAAGAAGAGCCTTCTTCCATATTAGCATAGAACTCCCTAACCACGGGTGCTACCCCAGCCTTTGGATGGCGAACAAAGTTACCCCAACCTCGCTCAATGATGTTTTGTACTAAATTGGGCTGCATCTTAGGGTTGAGGCTTAGGCCTCTTTCAGGGATAATATTCCTACCCTCTACATAGGCTTCAAAACGTCGTTCTGCTTCGCTATTAATAAACCTATGGGGGTCAAAAGGAGTGGAGGAAAAGGAAGAGGCAACGGTTCTCCTAGATCGTTTACTCATGGTGTCTAAAGGGAATGTACAAAAAATCTAGGAAAAGAGTATTGCTTAAAACAGTCTCAATCCACAAAACAACCACCCACTTCAATTCAAGCCCGTCAGCCACAAATATAATGCAGAAATCAGCAACCACAACAACAAAGCAATAGCCAACAGAATCCAAACAATGAATGGGAGAAAAAGATGATTACAAGCACCCTAGCCCCAACAACCTAAGAAATTCCAGCCAATGTAACTTACAGATTGCAAAAATCATTCTACATACACCCCAACAAAGAAACTCAGAATATGGATAACAATGGAAGAACTAGGAAAGTGGGTGCAACAATCACTACTAGCTCGGAACCCAAACAAAAATCGCACAATCAGGATGGAAATAATCTGAAAGTGATAGAGGATATCGAAACGTGTAGACCCACGACCAAAACACTCCAAAATCGCCCAAAAACTTGCTGAAAACTTGCTGAAAATTTGAGAACTACAAACCCACGACGAGGTCGACTGATTCACGACCGAAAACAAGCAAAAACCACCGAAAAATCGAAGAATGCCGCAACCCTCGGGCTTAATCTTCAAACCCCTCGGTTAAAACGGCTGAAAACACAAAAAAAACCAAGTGTACGAAACCCACGAGCTTAAACCGCTGCAAATCTATAGAATCGAGAGCGAAAAGATGAAATCGGAGAGATTTAGTAAGAAATTAGATGAAAAACACTTGAGATTGAGGTAAAATGCAGGGAGATGAGAGGAGAAGGGCGTCGAACGGCGGCTAGGGTTTTTGTTAAAACAGCCCCTGTTTTCGCGATTCTGGGATTTAGGCCCAGAATCCCGACTGCGTCGCTCGGCTGACCCAAAACACGCGCGTTTCCAGAGTTTTCTTTTCTTTTCTCTTCAACCTTCTTCCATTCAAATAAATTTTCACCTACAACCACAAGAAAGAAAGAGTTGAAGGATTGGAATTCCGTAATTCCATAAAGCGGAAGCGAGATTGAGACCGATTCATAATTAATTTTGTTTAATATAAAATACAAATACATTGGCAATAAACTTAGAACGATTCTAGATTTATATTAAGGCTAAGCATGCAAAAATATTAGATCTAAATCTAATATATATAGTAACAAATTACTTACTCTCGTTGATGACTCAGATTAAATTCACCAAGTGCTTGTGAAATAATCACGAACCAGTGCGAACACCACCACTATGGCTACACCGGTATGACTCTGAGACTTCTAGAGGTAGGAGACTGGTGGGAGTCTCGAGGGAGAATTCTCTGAGAGTAGGAGAATGAATGAGATGCCTTTCACCCCACCCAAGGGGTCCTATTTATAGGTAAAGGCCAAGACTTTTTCCTAATAGGAAAATGTCTCTAATTTAAATAAATAGTTCATTAATTCCAGAATTAATTAGTTAATTACCCAATTAAATATCATATATTTTAATCTTAGGGATTTTATTAAAATTAAAATTAATATGAATACAATTGATATTAAATTTATTTGAACTCTTTCAAATATTTTCTCTCAAGAATTAATTTTTGAAATTAAATAAAAAATTATATTATAAGGTTTCATAAACTTTATATTATAATGCATCAATATACATTATACGATTCCCCAAATAAATTGAATACTTTCAATTTACAATTTATACTTAATTGCCTCAAGTCTCTTTACGAGCTACCAGTGGGACCTAATGGATCTACAGATCAGAAGCTCCAACGATACGTGACTAATAGGCCAAACTCATTAACCAAGTTAGTCAACAATCGTTAACTGTGGGTCACTCCACTAAAGACCCACAGCTGCACTCTTCTCACTGTAGAATATTTCTGTGTCCACGGATATCGACCAATGCAGTAAGTCAATCCTTCACGTGTGTGTTCGTAACACCAGTTGGGTCAAATTATCGTTTTACCCCTGGGTTACCTCTGGTTTCTTAAGTACCGCTGATCCCTCTAATGAACAAGTTGTTTAGGGTCCAACCACTAAACAAGAGTTCCTCTCGGGCCAGGAGAGGACGACACACCTTTGTTCAAGCCCTAGAATCAACCCTTAAAGGAACACACATCTACTTACCCCAATAGGGGAATGAGTGAATTCCATCTTGTACTGTTATGTTTCCAGTCCCCATTCGGTCTTGCCCCTGAAATGGTAGGATTATTGAGTCAGCGAACTGGCCACTCTCACCCATACAAATCTAAGGACAATCCCTCCTGAAAGGGGTTCATAACAGACTTATGATTGAGATGAGTTACCTAGGTCATCCTATTGAAATAGAAACCTAAACTAGTTAACGACGTTACATCTAGTGGTTACTATTTCGCGGTCCAGTCTTATGCAAACTCATTGCATAGGATACCCCCACCCGCATGTCTCCTACATGGATGCTTTGGATCATTGCATCTGTCTCGAATACAAGGTGAGTCATATCACATAGTGTCATCAGGATAAGGTACCTAACCTTATCCCTATACTATAGACCTTTTAGGTTGTTACTTGGACACTGATAACCGTATGTTTCCACATACTAGTCCAAGTTTCATTTAAACAACCTTGGATCTTAGTTTATTGGATTTAGGATTTATTAATGCAAACTCGATTATTCAATAACCAAATTACTAAATTACTTAAATAACACTTTGTTTAGATCGATTAGTTTGTTTCATTTACTATCTACGAGGTTTTGGGCATAAAACCCAACAAGAGTGAGAAAAGAGAAAAGAATGAAATTAAAGCAACTAAGAGAATAAAAATAATAAAAAATAATAAAAATAAAAACAACTGGGTTGGCTCCCAAAAGCGCTTGTTCAACGTCTTTAGCTCGACATGTTGACCATGCATGCTTCAAGGAGGTCTTTTGTCACAGGATTCACCAAAGGTGCTCTTGCTTGCACCTTTTCTGTAACCAACCATCATTACTTCAGCATGCTCCGTAGAACTTCCTTTTCATGTAAGACTCGCACAGTCAGCTCCCTATGCTCGATGTCAATGATAACTCTCCCTAAAATGACAGGCACTAAAGGGTTTTCCTTTACATCCATCACAAAGAAGTCAACATGTAGAAAAAATTTTCCTACTTGGATTAAAACATTCTCTACTACTTCGTATGGACTAAGCAAGTTGGGTTTTGACTAGGCAAGTTGGGTTTTGACTAGGCAAGTTAGATTTGGACTAGGCAAGTTAGATTTTGACTAGGCAAGTTGGGTTGTTGTTGGGAAAGTAGTTTGAAAGGAAAAGGACGAAAAAAGAAAAAGACAAAACCGAGAGTGGGTTGAGGCATGTCAGCCTCGGCCTGGTGCCGCCTAACAAGCCTGGTGTGCCTTGGCCTTGGCAAAAAGCCAAGGCCGAGCAGCTCTTCAGCGCTCTTTTCTGCTTTCAGCTTTTCCTTTTTTTTTAATAGAATCCACATTTCAAATTTCAAATTCAAATAACTCCCCCAATTCTACCCAAGCTTGCCTATAAATAACACCTCTCCATTTCCTTTTTTCTTCACAATATCTCTTGCTCTTTTGTTAGCTTTCTCACTGATTTTGGTTTCAAAAGGTAGATTTTGATAAAAAATTTGTCTTTCTCTTCTTCTTTATTTTACTTCATGGCTAGTGAGGATTCGTTTACTTCTTCGGACGTGAGGGAATCTTACTCCGACGATGGTCCTTCCAGCTCTAGCTACTTTGTAGACCCGGAGCTTTCTGATAGTAGTTATATGGTGCCTCCTACACACTCCTCAGATTTATCATCCTCGTTGACCACATCTCAACTAGAGTTTTTGCGGCGCAAGTATGATATTCCTAACGATGTGCATCTTCGGCTTCCTAACGCTGACGAAAGCTTTAAGAACCCCCCCGACGGAGAAGTTACATTCTATCACGCCATGTTTAGATTCGGTGTTCGTCTACCTCTTCCATTATTTTTGCAAAATTGTTTAGTTGTTACAGGTTTAGCCCCCGCTCAAATTGTCCCAAATGGGTGGTGCCACCTTATTGGATGCTATGCCCTTTGGGCAATGCACGGTGGGGGATCTCTAATGTCTATCAAAGATTTCTTGTTTTTACATCTTATTAGTCATAACCCCACTTTTGGTCATCTCTTTTACTATATTAGTGCTAAAAAAATGTGTCTTAATAAGCGGACCCACTTCTGTAAAAAAGTGGAAAAATGGTTGGTTTTATGTGAGTGGCAATTGGTTAGAAAAAAACTCTGATGGTTCGTTTTTTGGGGCTCCAATGAGGTTTAGAGAATACGGTAAGCATTTTCTACATTTTCCTTTCCGTTGGAATCAATTTCTCATCATTGCATTTTTTTAAAAAAATTCCTTCTTTTTGTTTTCTCAGTACCTCGCAACATCCGATGTTCCACCACAGCTAAGAAGTTTGCCAAACACGTCCTGACACTTGCACCGATTGACTGCCACGATCCCTTTTTAATTGACCAGAGAGTTCTTGAGTTGGTTGGGCTATCATGCTAACGCACGATAACTTCTGAAGGTAACAAATTCTGGTAGACCTTGGCAGCCTGGGGTCGGCCTCGGTTATATATATATATATGTTGTTCGAACTTTTGTTTTTCTGTCATCTCTCACAGAAATGGCTTTCCATGGAATGTACGATTCTCAAAAGAGAAGACGTGAATCTCGCAATAAAGTCGGAACTTTGCGAGCAACTTCCATGGACCTCACCGAGGATGAGACCTCGCGGTCCACTACCAAGGCCTCTCGACGACCAGCCCCCTCCACTCGTAGGACCCGCTACTAGACGGGCTCCACCATTACCGACTCGGACCTCCAGACGGGAATCCTAGTGTTTGCTCTGCCCGAGAACTACGGTAGTGGGGGGAACGAGATGGAAATAATGACACAAAACTTCAAGTGCTGGCAGGGGTTGCAATCTCGCAGGCCCGAGGGAGAGCTAGGGGTCGAGGACCCTGCTCAAGGCATCAGGGATGTCCAGAGACACCTTCGAGATGTAAGCTCCTAAAGCATCTCTCTTTTCATGCCTTTATTATCCTTGTTGCTAACTCAACTCTTCTTCCCTTGGTGTACGCTTTCACAAAGGCCACCGCCTCTTCCATAAGCCTGGCGAACAAGATCAAAGAGCTCCAACTGAACAACGTCCCTAGAAGCGAGCTCACACAGGCTCAAGAAAAACTTGATCAAGCCAACCGCTTGCTAGACGAAGTTCGGGCAAAACTCAACTCCAGAGAAGCTGAGTTGGAAATCACCAAAGCCCAAATAAAGGAGGCTAAGGCTCACTTGGCCGATGCCAACTACCTAGCTGAAGAGTTTAGAAAGACCAATGAGTTTTATGTCATGCAGGATGAAATATGGAACGATGGTGTCAAATGGGCTGTCAAAAGATTTGGAAAGCGCCATCCAACCGTGGATGGTTCGTTCATTCAAGAAGACCTCGCCACTCTTGCGACTAATTCCGATGCCTTCGCTTCATTTGACGAGTCTTCCGGTGGTCGGGATCACATGGATCTCTGAAGATTTGGGACTTGGGCCTCCGACATTGTTGCTGCTATGATCATCTTTCCTTTCTTTTGATGTACTTTTTATCCACCTCTATGTAATTTCCCTTTTCTTATCAATGGAAATATCACACTACAATAAATTGCACTTTTAATGTCGGACAAAAAAAAAAAAACACGCTGGACATATAATGTCGGACGAAAACATATAATGTCAGACACTTTCAAAAGTGCGAAAATTTTTTGGAAGGACTTTCAATGTCGGGCATTGCCCGACACTAAAGGTTACATTTATTATATATATTATATATATATATTTAATATACAAAAGGAAGAAACCCTAACAGCACGCCACTTCTTCACGCAGTTTCCTCATTCGTTTCAGCAAGCTCAGTGTCGCCGCTGTGTCTCTCCCGTTCAGTGTCGTCGTCGCCGTCTTTCTTTCACCCGTGCCGCCACCACCATCGTCTTTCGTTCGTTTGTGTTGTTGCAGCCTCCCTCGATTTTCCACCCCTTACTGTTTCTGGTATTTGCCCAATATCCATCTGTCTTCTCCCCCTTTTTTCAAGCTCATCTGTTCGTTTAATGTCGTTAGAAAACTCCATGAATTTTAAGGGAAGTGATGTTGCCACTAATGGTGAACACGATGACGCAAAGCCCTTGAAACACAAAGACGACGAGAGTAGACACGAGTCTCCCTCAATAAAATAACATAAGAACCCAGTTCTTGATAAATCACCATATTCCACCCACTGGAAATTGAGAAGAGGACAAACTAAGAGAAAGAAATAAGGGGCTTCTTTCCAACAGGTATTTGATCTATCGGTTCTCTCTGTTTTTCAGTTTTATCACATGTGTTAATATGTTGGGTAGTGATCATTTTTTGTCAATTTCAATTGGGTTCCATTTCATTTGTTCAATTTCAATGACTTTTTGTCGAAATGAATAGTTGTTTCGTTTGCTTGCAGAGTCAATTGAGAGAGCTTGAAGCCTAGTGATCATATCTACTCTTGGAGGGCTGCTTATAACTATGCTCATCATGGTTCTCGCTTTTCCCCTGATTCTCTTTTCTTTTTTGGATTATTGATCTTATTGGTATGGCCTGTAGTTTTTAAAATGATTTGAGTTAAATGAAATTTTCCCCAAATATTCATCTAGGCTGCTAGGTAATTTGAAAGGGGGGATAAGTTGCTTGAGTGGAAGTTGATTGTAGGGGAAATCTTTGATGTGAGAACAAAAGAATTGAAATATGCTTTAAGTTAACCTCTAACTAAATCACGAGGGATGGTTTGGTCGCTGGGTTTAATATATGAGACTACATTATATAAGCTAAAACCCGACCTTTGATTCTTCTTATGTTGTTTTATTGACATGGCAAAATATTTTTTACTGATAATTCTTAGTCATTCATATTGTTTTTGGTTAAATGTTCATTAATTCTTTTGGGAAAAAGTGGTATTCTTAGAGTAGATGAAGAGGAAGTTAATATGCACAAGTTGGAGGCTGCTCCTGCATCAAATACAAACAGAAGTATGTATAAAATGACAGCAAGGAAGCAAAAAAGGAGGAAATTTATAATATTGAGGTATGAGCTCATCTTTGCATTATGACTTTTATTAGCTGCAACTATTTGTATGAAACTTGGTTAATCTTAATGACTTCCAACAAGATTTTTCTTTCAAAACAAGTAAATGAGTACTAGCTTTACATTCTGAGTACAAGCTTAGCCTTCTGTTTCTTAATTTCGGATAAGTTTTGTTAAGCGGTGATATTGAACTATGTTGTTCATTTTCTCATCATGTTGAATTTGTGCTTCAAAATGCTTTAACCTCTATTCATTTGGGTATTCTTTTTTTCTATTTTTATTTCTGGCTATGAGAAATGAGGATACTGATGCATGTTGAGGAGAGACTTATCAAAGTAATAACTCAATTAGCCAATGAAGAAGAAGAATACAAATCAGAAGAACAAATTCAAAGTTAGGTGAAAATCTTTCCGTGAAGTTAGGTGATAGAATTCCACTTTATATCCATTTTGTCAACTTAAATCTTGTGGCATTTTGTTAATAACATCTATCTTTCCCGTATCTTGTATTCCTCCATGATTTCATCTCTTTTATCCTTTCTGTTTCGTACCAGAGGGTTCCAAATCTCATTGGAGGGATTTTTTTTGATTTTGAATCCTTAGCATTCATAGATTCCATAAACCCAGTGAGTTATTGATGTGGACTTTTCCTAACGCAAGCGCACGGGTCAAGTAATAATAAAGTGTTCGTATAAACGAGTGTCGTCCTCTAGATTGGATGCTTAAGCAAATCAAGTATTGTGAATTTTCTTGGCCAATTTTATTTAGGGATCAAAAAGTGATGATTGAATAATAAGAAAACTAAATCAAAACACGTAGAAAGTGTGGAATTTCAATTGAGAAAACTACTTAGGGAATTGATTTCGCCGATTTAGTTTAGGATTGATTTTAAGGAGTAAGTTATTATGCACAATGGAATTATGAGCCAAAGACCCTTTAATCACAACTACCTCTCCCGAGTATAATTGATTCTCATGCAAATTAACCAACTTGATATCCCTATCTAAGTTTATTAATCATGCAAGGCAATGAGATCTTTTAACCAATTCTAAAGTTAATCTAAAACCATCACGAAATAGAAACTAAACTTTAGTCATGCAATCTTGAGTAAGTCTAAATCAAATCCCCTCTCCCGAGCTAGATTCGAAACTTAAATCATCCAACTAATGGCCAATTAATTGAAAGCATTAAATCAAGATTACAAACATAATAACATTGCACAACTTAAACCATAAATCAATCCATAAACATAATCAACTACATCAATCCCTAAGCTTACAAGTTTAGCTACTCATGATCAAAATTACAAGCTCAACTAAACATGTAAAAGCCATAAAAATCTAACTAAAGTGAGGGAAAGAAGAATTAAACTCGTTGTAGGCCGAGACCTAACGTCCCCGTCACGATCCCCACGAACAATGGGTTGATTTTTGAATTTTCCCCTTTGCTTCCGCCTTGAATTCCTCTCTTTTTGCTTTGTTTACGGCCCCAAGAAGTCCCCAAAATTGGTTCCCCCAAAAACCTTGCCGAAAAGAACTATTTATTCTTAAATTTCATCGTAGCGTCGAGATGCTGTCAAGACAGCGTCTCGACGCTGCCTCTAAACACGCGCGTTCTGGAACGGAAATTACGATAGCGTCGAGACGCTAAGGTCGCAGCGTCTCGACGCTGCGACGATTTCGCGCCTATCCGAATAAGGAATGCTAGCGTCGAGACGCCTAAGGGCTAGCGTCTCGACGCTAGTCACCTTTTGACCGAATTTTGACTTTTTTCCCTTTTGATTCTTTTCCTTCCTTTGCATCTTTTCGCGTCCCAAGCACCCGATTAACCCCACTATTTCATTTTAGCTCCAATCAACCTTTTCCTACAAAATAAACATTAAAGCACAATAAAATTGCCCAAAAATCATAAAAGACTAGCTAAATTAAATAATTGAAGATAGCTAGCTATGCTCGCTATCAGTTATCACCTCATTATATGTTCTCTTTTCTATTTTAGATTAGGAACGGTAAGTTCCTTTAAATATGGGTAAGAAAAATATGTTTTTTTTTGTTAATAGGCCACAAATGAAGAATTTAAAGCTGCGGTATCTTTCAATGTTTCTAGGATTTGTTCATTCAATTTTCCAGCTATGATTCCCCTATGGGTTAGAAATGGAGGTTGGATTGCCTAATGGTGTATATTATTTCCATCATTTCAGTGATTTATAAACTTATTTATAAATATAAACTAAAGGACATTTGATACCGTTGCTTTATGTGATTTTAGTAAAATACATTATTTGCAGAAAGTGTTGGTGAACCATGACTCATTTTTGCTCTTTTTTGGAAGTTCAGTTCGTGTTACAAGTCTCTCTCTTTTTCTCTTTTAATTTGTACTCTAGTTTGATTGTTGTGAAGTTCGGTGGCGTTTAACATAAATGTATTCTGACTTTGATGTTGGGGTGAAAACTAAAATCAATAGTGTTTGGTTTTGGATTGTAATAACAAGATGATTTTTCGATGAAGATTTTTGGTTTGCTTCAGAGTTTAGCATAAAGTTTAATGGTGCAAATACTCTAACTTAGTATCTGATATATGAGGGAAACTATACTATAGCCACTAATTGTTTATGGTTCATGATGCTTTTATGTAGGATTGTAAAGCATTTTTTCACTTTTTGTTTGTTTTTAGCCTATAACTGTTGTTGCTTTTGCTTTGTCAATGTGATGAAATTATTTGCTTATTGAAACTTTTTTCTGAAATTTATAGGGTATATTTGTTGTATTCTCTTTTTTTGTTACATACTGAAGTGGTTATATGGAACTTATTGGAAATGTCTAAGCTTATTTAGTTTGTATACCTCAAATCATCATTTTTTGTTTATAAAACCTTGTTAATATCCCCTGTTTTAGCTTTCAAAACTTAGTTTGAATTTTTAAAATAGTTGAGGTAGATATCCAAACAAGGTAGCATTTGTAGGAAGCGATTGAGATGACGGTTGCTTGCTAATTTGATCTTTTTTTTCTTATCTCATTCTTATGGGTGGAATTTTCTGCTTTGTAGGAATCGATTGAGATGATGGTTGCTTGCTTTGATCTAATATATGTAAAGTTATATCAATCACAATACTAGAAAATCAGGTAATAAAAACCGCCTTTGAAATATTACTGAAACTACTTGATTCTTTTGTTTCTTTTCTTCTTTTCAAGTGGTGAGCTGGAAAAATTGGTAATTGGCTTCTTGCTTACTGCACACCAAGTGTTATTATTGCACACCAAGTGTTCTATAATCCTCTAGATGTTGTTGGTTATTAGCTCTACTTTACTCATACTTCTTAGAGCTTTAGTTTTAGTCTAAGGATTTGATTGGAGATGTGTGTCGATTGTATTTTACTTATGTTTTTGCTTTGTATAAGGTTTGGAATTCATCTTGTTAAGCGAGAACTGCTACATATGATGAAATGGATATTCTCGGAAAGGAGCTCAAAGAGGAACTTGGCCGGAAAGAGCGTAGAAGGAGTTGTGTACTTCTTTTGTTTAATAATTTTACTTTTTCTTTGTAAATTGGATGTGATTTGTGGATAGACGGAAAGTTTCATGTATTATATACACTCTTATATTTTATTAATTACATCCATGTTCGTTGAGTTAGTTATTGTGTAAAAATACTTTCGAGATTTTATTGTGTATATGTTAAATTTTTATTTTGTTTACATGTTTTTACAAAAGGAAGAAATAGTATTATTGTTGGTTAGCAACGTGTGCAACATACAATTTTTTTTATTTAATATCGCACATTTAATGTCAGACGCTTTTAATGTCGCACATCTAATGTCGGACACTTTAAATGTCACAACTTTTAATGTCGGGCAATGACCGACGTAAAAAACTGTCCAACATTAAAAGTGACTTTTAATGTCGGACAAAGAGTGGTTGACCAATATAAAAAGTTCACTTTTAATGTCGGGCACTGACGACATTAAAAGTCACTTTTAATGTCGGTCAAAGCTTGTTGAATGACATTAAAAGGGCCCTTTTAATGTCGGGCAATGACTGACATTAAAAGGGTACTTTTGATGTCGGACAGAGCTTTTAATGTCGGACAATGACCGACATTAAAAGCGACCGACATTAAAAGCAACCGACATTAAAACTTTTAATGTCGGTGTTTTTAATGTCGGTCAGTGACCGACATTAAAGACTTTTAATGCCGGGCATTGCCTGACATTAAAAGCAAATTTTGTTGTAGTGTCATGATTTTTTTACAATTACTCTGACTTTCCTCGCTCTCAAGTAATTTAAGCAAGATTAGTTAAAATAGATAAGCTTGGTCGTTGGCCTTAGCCATATACCAAGGCTTACCACAAACTTGGCCTAATTTAAGCAAAACCACAACATACTTATTGAAATGCTATGTGCTAGCTAAGCAGAAAACTTTACTTCAACTTCAGCTTTTCTGCCCAATAGAGTGACATTTTAAGAAAGAGAAAGATATAAGCTTGGTCTGGTCGACCCGACCTATAACAACAACGACTTAAACATCATCTTTCATGCACAAAAGATACAAGGAAACGAGAATACACTTGGCCTTGTCGGCCTTGCACTTGGCCATTCTGCCTTTGAGTTCGCGCCTAGACAAACAACTACCAATTTGCAATAGAAATAACATGGGCATGATTAAAATTGAACAACCACAATAACATACATGACAAAAGATAACAAGGAAGAAGTGATGACTTAATCCATGCTGGTCGGCCTCGGGCCTGGGCAATCTAGATATATTCTTTCTAGACAAGCTTTTAATCGATAGCCTACCCTCCTAAGCCCCCTACTCAAGTGTTATTTTGAATTTAAATATTAAACTTGAGTAAAAGATGCTTGCAAGGTAGTTCATCATACCTCAAAGTCTTAGTGTCTTTGCACCTTCTCTATTGGTATGATTCTGATCCGAGCCTTGGCTCCAACTCCGAGGATGCTCTGGCTGTCGTTTGCCTTGGGGAGTACCGGGGTTTCCACTCCACCAAGGACATTTCTATATCGTTTGCCTTGGAGAGTATCGGGGTTTCCACTCTACCAAGGACATTTTTGCCTGTCGTTTGCCTTGGGGAGTATCGGAGTTTCCATTCCACCAAGGACATTTTCATGTTGTTTTCCTTGGAGAGAATCAGGGTTTCCACTCTACCAAGGACATTTCCGCCTGTCGTTTGTCTTGGGGAGTATCGGGGTTTGATGACAGGCATAAATGTCATCATTTTCCTATTAATTTTAGCTAGTTTTATGCTTGAATTGTGTACTTTAATGTTATTTTCTGTTTAAATTTCAGAAAACCGAGTCAAGAAAGCAAAACCGGAATTTTGAGAGATTTTATATGATTTTGGAGACTTTTTGAGCAATTTGGAGAATTACATTGAAGATCCGAGTCCAAAAAGCCAAGAAGAATGAATTAGAAGCCCAAATTCATGAATTTCAAGTCTTAAAGTATCAATTTGGGTCAAGAAAAGTGCCCAAAATCCATTACATAAAGCATTTGGGCCAAAAGAAAGTTGGAGGCCCAAAAATTGAGTCAAAATCGGGCCATTATTGAAGATTCAGGGCCTAGCGTCTCAACGCTAAGCCTAGAGCGTCCCGACGCTAGGCAGCTGCGTGGAGAAATCTGGAATCGTGAGAGCGTCTCGACGCTGTGCAAGTAGCGTCTCGACGCTGCGACGTCTTGGAGCCCAAGAAAAGATGACGTCAGAGCGTCTCGACGCTGTCCTTGTAGCGTCTCGACGCTGAGCCTGCTGGGAGCCTATAAAAGGAGCCTTTTGCATCCATATTTGGGGTGCCAATTTGTGGGTTTTCACCCCATTCTAGAATCCACACTAAAGTAGGGGATTTTTGGGAGAGTTTTGGAGCTTTGTTGAAGATCTTTGGAGCTCGGGATCGAAGGAGGTCGGCGCGGGATCGAGGAGATCGACACTTTTATGAGCATTTCTCTTCCCTTTTCCTTTATGTTTTAGTTTCTAGAATTGTTGTGATTAGGAATTATTGAATTTTAGTGATTATGAGTAGTAAATTCCTAAATTCTATGAGATTGATTTAGATGTTAAACCTCTGCTGAATTAATGAATTGATGTGGTTTAATTGTCATTATTGTTCATTTGTGCATTTTGTCCGTAATGCTTTTAATCAACTGATCACTGATTAAATGAATCGTTACTATGTGGAAACTCGACGGAGAGAAGCTTAGACTAGAACTGAATGCATGACTAACGGTTATTTACCCGGGTGACACGGGATAAAATAAATAACGTTAGAGGTTGTACTGAAGGGTCGTAATGCCATACTAAGTAAATAAAGATGAGACTGAAAGGAGATTCTTTATTGAACGGTATGAGATAGGAGGAGACCGACAGGAGAGTCCTTGTTATTAGGTTTCTAGACTTATGAATCGAATGATTTGTTAATCCATATTGGTTAATTGATTACGCATTAAAGGTCCAATTGATAAAATCAACAACTTTAGAATTATCCCTCCAAATTGTGTCACCATTTATCTTTTGCTTTCTAGATTAGCTTTTTATTATTCTTTTCAGCATTAGATTTTGTTCTCTAAATAAAGCTAAGCAAGATTATTCGCGGTACTTAATTGAATAAATCCAATCCCTGTGGAGACGATACTCTATACTCAAAATCACTATATTACTTGTGACGACCCGTTCGCTTGCGGAATGGAAAATCGTACCAACAGGGTTTCCACTCCACCAAGGACATTTCAATGTTGTTTGCCTTGGAGAGTATCAGGGTTTCCACTCTACCGAGAACATTTTCGCTTGTCGTTTGCCTTGGGGAGTATCAGGGTTTCCACTGTACCAAGGACATTTCATGTCGTTTGCATTGGAGAGTATTGGAGTTTCCACTCTACGATTGACATTTTTGCACGCTATACTAGGTCATCTGCAATAACAAAATCAACTAAGGAATTTTATTAGAGATAACGCAAATAATCGTTTTGAATTTCCTACACCAACAAATGTAAATGTTAAAAACAAAATGGAAATACAACTAATTAATGAAAAACACTAGCTATCAGTGCTCCATGGGGGAAGGATGTTCCTCTGCTTGGCCTCGGCCCTTGCCTGCCCATGGGCCAGTGCGTTCTTGCTTGCTCGTTTCTCTGAGCATAGTGAAGTAACATTCTCGAGAAGCTTTATGTTCCTCTCGAATTACCTGTTGTAATTCTGGAGTGGTTAAAAATATAAGATAAATTGACTCCAAAATCCTGTGCAAGTATACACAGTCTGCAGCAAGTAATATTATCAATCCAAGGTCTGAATGAGTTTCCACTTTATCTATTTTGCATAACTTCCTAATGGTTTCGAAGATAATGAAAATGTTGGGTTTTATCGGAATTATGCTGAAGCAAAATAAATGACAGAACAACGAGTAAAAAAATAGACAGACAGATTAAAGACAGGCGCTGGTTAGGCTTTAGTGATTTTTCTAAGATATGCTCTAGCAATATTATTATTCATGCATTTCTCGCAGTATTATTAGCGGATTCCTCCCGGAACTCCGAATCTTTTGGGATATGTTTCAAACCCAATGAAGAGCGACCGATCAAGCACTAGGCAACTGGCTATCCCTAGCTCAGTCACTGGCGTTCACCAATACACAATGATCGTAGTGTGGATAATTGCCACACACTCTCTAAATCATCCCTGAAACTAGAGAGAGCTATCCATACCGGCTGGCCAGATGGGCATAAAATAAGAATAAGCACAACAATTAACCAAAATGCGATAGTCAATTTATTACTAGAGATGAAGCACAGTAATCACATTATTCCTAACCAACACCCTAAGCTACTTAGTTCATAATAGGCATAGGAATACGAATTACAATCTGAGTATGCATGTCCATAACCACAAGTTAATAAAGAAAATAAACTCCCTAATCAGCTTGCGGATGATGGTGTTCTTGGTGATCTTCAATCTCCCTATACTATTCGGCTTCCAAGGAAAAACATGGAATGCATTTGACTTTGACGGCTACTTCCTTTTATAGAAGGATGGGAGGCTAGAATTAGGTCAACTAGGTCACGTGTAAGGCTCTCCTTGATCCTTTATCACAAAAATAACTCAACAGAAGTCGGTTCATGAAGTTGGCTAACGAGCTGTGATGTGGCAGTTTCTGTTCCCAGTTTTGCTGCAGCATAGAATCTGCTCCCTCCAGTCGCTCAGCAGCATAATCTGCACAAAATAATTTCCAATGCTTCCATTCTTCCAAATGGGTTAAAACATGTAATATCTATCCAAAACCAACCCTAATAAGCATAGAGGACACACAAATCTCTATATAATTGAGGCCTAAATAACTACCTTTTGGGCAGTTATCATTACCCCTACTCCATTATAAGTTGGGAATTTCATCATCGGATGGTAGGTCGATGCAACAACCTTCAACTCATGAAACGCTGGCCTTCCCAGTATGACGTTGTAAGTCAAGATACAGTCTACCACTAAGAAGTTAATCATTTTTTTCACCACATTATGGCCCTCTCGAAAGGTCACTAGCAACTTGATACTGCCTTCTGGCATCACTTTTTCTCCTCTGAGCCCACTAAAGGTGCTACACTCGGTCTCAGTTGCTCCCTCCCCAACTTCAAGGCTTCAAACACTTTCGAAGGCAAAACATCTACAAAACTTCCCCCATCAATCAGAACCCGGTGAACCATTGCGTTGGGGATCGTTAAGCTCACTACCAATGCATCATTGTGGGGTTGATGAATGTCGGAGGTCTCTAATTCAGTGAACTCAATTGATGGCAAATCCTTTGAGATTCAGACTGAGTACATACCATGTCCTTCCAATTCAAATCTTGCCTCTCAAGCTACTGCTTTCCTTTTTCGATTTTATTCTCCTCATGCAGGCCCCCCCAGAATAGTTTTGATCTCTAGTGAAGGGTCATTATTACCTCCGTCGCGCTCCTCTCCGATCGGCCTCGACCTTTTATTCCCTTCTCATTTGACAAACTCTTTCAGATATCCCTCTTTAATCAAGCTTTTTATCTCGTCCCGCAACTGTATACAATTGCACGTTGTGTGACCATGGTCCCACTGGAACATGCAGTACTTGTTCCTATTCCTCTTGTTGGGATCTGTTCTCAACCTGCCTGGACGTTTCAACAGGTCTGTGTGCTGCACTGCTGCCGAAACCTGATCAAGTGGGATAGAAAGTGGGGTATACCTTTGAAATTTACCCTTTGGATCTGGTCAGCCTCGGTGATCCCCCTGATTGGCACAACCTCAGCTAGAGGAGTAATTGTGACGGTCTCGACCTCCATCCTCCCCCTGAGGCCTCTTCCCTTTTTCTTTTTTCCTTCTACCCTTATCAATAGTAGTCACTGATAACTGCCCAAAAGGTAGTTATTTAGGCTTCATTTATATAAGGATTTGTGTGTCTTTAATGCTTAATAGGGTTGGTTTTAGAGAGATATTACATGATTTAACCCATTTGGAAGAATGGAAGCTTTGGAAATCACTTTATGCAGATTATGCTGCTGAGCGACTGGAGGGAGCAAATTCTATGCTACAGCAAAACTGAGAGCAGAAACTGCCACATCACAGCTCGTTAGCCAACTTCATGAACCGACTTCTATTGTGATATTTTCGGGATAAAGGATCAAGGAGAGCCTTACACGTGTCCTAGTTGACCTAATTCAAGCCTCCCATCCTTCTATAAAAGGAAGTAGCCATCAAAGTCAAAAGCATTCCATGTTTTCCCTTGGAAGCCGAATAGTATAGGGAGATTGAAGATCATCAAGAACACCATCAACCGCAAGCTGATTACGGAGTTTACCTTCTTTATTAACTTGTAGTGATGGACATGCATACTCAGATTGTAATTCGTATTCCTATGCTTATTATGAACTAAGTAGCTTAAGGTGTTGGTTAGGAATAATGTGATTACTGTGCTTCATCTCTAGTAATAAATTGACTATTGCATTTTGGTTAATTATTGTGCTTATTCTTATTTTATGCCCGCCTGGCCAGCCGGTATGGATAGCTCTCTCTAGTTTAAGGGATGATTTAGAGAGTGTGTGGCAATTCTCCACATTATGATCATTGTGTATTGGTGAACGCCAGTGACTGAGCTAGGGATAGCCAGTTGCCTAGTGCTCGATCAGTCGCTCTTCATTGGGGTTGAAACATATCCCAAAAGATCCGGAGTTCCGGGAGGAATCCGCTAATAATACTGCGAGAAATGCATGATCAATAATATTGCTAGAGCATATCTTGATAAAAAATCACTAAAGCCTAACCAGCGCCTGTCTTTAATCTATCTATCTATTTGTTTACTCGTTGTTCTGTCATTTATTTTGCTTCAACATAATTCCGATAAAACTCAATCATTTTTATTATCTTTGAAACCATTAGAAAGTTAGACAAAATAGATAAAGTGGAAACTCATTCAGACCTTGGATTGATAATATTACTTGCTGTAGACTGTGTATACTTGCACAGGAATTCTAGAGTATTTTCTATCATATTTTTACTCACTCTAGGAACCCAACAAGTTTTTGGCGCCGTTGCCGGGGACTTGAAGAAGTTTTTATCTGATCTGTTTTGTGTATGTGTTTTAGTGGTTTGGTGCTAGAACTTTTTGATTGTTTCTTTTGTTTTTGCAGGTGTGATTTTGGTGCATGAGCGATCCGTCTGGGGTACGGTTTAAGCTTGACCCAGAAATTGAAAGGACATTTAGGAACAGAAGGAGGGAGCAGCGCAGAAACCAGATGGAGAACGTGCCGCAACTCCCGCAGGTTCCTGAAGGTCCAGTAGCAGTGAACCCCTAGCAGAATCCGTTGCTGCAGCAAAACCCACTGTTTGAGCAAAATGAGCAGCGAAATAATCAGGCTGAGAATCCTATCTTGATAGCGAACGATAAGACCAGAGCCATTCGAGCATATGCTGTCCCGATGTTTAATGAGTTGAATCCAGGGATTGCACGTCCCCAAATCCAAGCGGCAAATTTTGAAATGAAACCGGTAATGTTTAAGATGTTGCAAACCGTGGGGCAATTCCATGGTTTGTCATCTGAAGACCCTCATTTACATCTTAAGTCTTTTCTAGGAGTTAGTGATTCTTTTGTAATTCAAAGAGTGCCTAGAGATGCTCTTAGATTAACTTTGTTCCCGTATTCTCTTAGAGATGGAGCAAAATCATGGTTAAACTCTTCTGCTCCAGGATCAATTAGGACATGGGATGAGTTAGCTGAAAAATTTTTGAGTAAATATTTCCCACCTAATAGAAATGCTAAATTAAGGAGTGAAATAGTAGGGTTTAGGCAACTTGAAGATGAGACTTTTAGTGAGGCTTGGGAGATGTTTAAGGAGCTTTTGTGAAAGTGTCCCCACCATGGGTTACCTCATTGTATTCAAATGGAAACATTTTACAATGGTTTGAATGGAGTAACCCAAGGTATGGTCGATGCTTCGGCTGGAGGGGCCCTTTTGGCAAAAACTTTTGATGAAGCCTATGAAATTTTAGAAAGAATATCTATTAATAGTTGTCAGTGGTCGGATGTTAGAGGCACAAATAAAAAGGTTAAGAGTGTGTTAGAGGTTGATGGTGTGTCCACCATTAGGGCCGATCTTTCTATGATTGCTAACGCTCTTAAGAATGTGACAGTGATTAGTCATCAGCAGCCACCAGCTATGGAGCCTGCAGCAGTGGTGAACCAAGTCACGAACGAAGCATGTGTCTATTGCGGTGAAGATCACAACTACGAGTTTTGCCCCAGCAATCCAGCTTCTGTGTTTTTTGTAGGTAATCAGAGGAACAACCCTTATTCTAACTTCTATAATCCAAGTTGGCGCAACCACCCCAACTTCTCATGGGGAGGTCAAGGAAATAACGTACAAGCACAACAAAAGGTGAACCAGTCGGGATTTGCTAAAGCGCAGGTAATGCCCCAGCAAAATAAACCGACTTTGTCCCAGCAAAATTCGGGAAATTCTCTCGAGGCAATGATGAAAGAATTTATGGCTCGCACAGACGCCGCAATTCAAAGTAATCAAGCTTCGATGAGGGCCCTGGAATTGCAAGTGGGTCAGCTAGCTAATGAGCTAAAGGCGAGGCCTCAAGGGAAACTTCCCTCAGATACTGAACACCCTCGAAGGGAAGGTAAGGAGCAGGTAAAGGCAGTAACCCTTAGGAGTGGTAAGCCACTAGAAGAGTCTAGAAAGACCCAGGATTTAAATAGTAATAGTGATAATAATGTTGTTGTTGAGAAAGAGTTGGAGTCTGGTCAGGGTGCTGGAGGCAGCAAAGAGAATGCTGGAGCATCTGGTTCTGTGCCAGATGTAGAACCACCATATGTGCCGCCCCCACCTTATGTACCACCTCTACCTTTTCCACAAAGGCAAAAGCCTAAGAATCAGGATGGTCAATTTAAAAAATTTTTAGAGATTCTTAAGCAGTTGCATATAAATATCCCTTTAGTAGAAGCTATTGAGCAAATGCCTAATTATGCTAAATTTCTTAAGGATATTTTGACTAAAAAGAAAAGGTTAGGTGAGTTCGAAACTGTATCTCTTACTGAGGAGTGTAGTGCTATTTTTAAGAATGGGCTACCCCCCAAGGCTAAGGATCCAGGGTCATTTACTATACCTGTGTCTATAGGTGGAAAGGAATTAGGTAGAGCACTCTGTGATTTAGGTGCAAGCATTAACCTTATGCCTCTTTCGGTCTATCGGAAGTTAGGTATTGGTGAAGCTAGACCTACCACAGTTACGCTCCAATTAGCTGATAGGTCTATCACATATCCAGAGGGTAAAATTGAGTATGTCTTAGTAAAAGTTGATAAATTCATATTTCCTGTTGATTTTATTATTTTAGACTATGAGGCTGATAAAGATGTCCCAATTATTCTAGGTCGTCCATTTTTGGCTACTGGTAGGGCATTAATAGATGTTCAAAAAGGAGAATTAACAATGAGAGTCTGTAATGAGGAAGTGAAATTTAATGTGTTTAAAGCCATGAAATATCAAGATGAAATGGAGGATTGCTCCTTCATCAGGATTCTGGAGAGCACAGTTATTGAGACAGCAATACAGGATTCAGCTGATAAGCATTCAGAAAAGCATGGAGAGGTTAGTATAGAAGATTTTGAGTTTTGTTCTTTAGATAGAAAAAATGAAAAAGAATTGTTTAGATGTGAGGATGTTTTTGAGTCTTTAGATTTAGATCAAAGAAAGGCTCCCCCAATTAAGCCATCCCTAATTGAGGCACCCACTTTAGATTTGAAACCTTTACCAGATCATCTAAAGTATGTGTATCTTGGGGAGAGTGATACGTTGCCCATTATTGTTGCATCAGAGTTAATGCCGGAGCATGAGGAGGCCTTAATAAAATTGTTGCAGCAATACTGCAAAGCTATAGGTTGGACATTGGCTGATATTCAGGGAATTAGCCCATCTTTTTGTATGCACAAAATCACTCTAGAGGAGGGATCCTTTAGGAGTATTGAGCAACAAAGAAGGCTTAACCCTGCAATGAAAGAAGTTGTTAAAAAGGAGGTAATTAAATGGTTGGATGCTGGGATTATCTATCCAATTGCTGATAGCAATTGGGTAAGCCCTGTCCAATGTGTTCCTAAAAAAGGAGGTGTCACTGTGGTGAGCAATAAAGATAATGAGTTGATCCCCACAAGGACAGTAACTGGCTGGAGGGTTTGTATGGATTACAGAAGGCTTAATAAAGCCACCCGAAAGGATCATTTCCCTCTACCATTTATCGACCAGATGTTGGATCGATTGGCTGGTCAGGCCTATTACTGTTTCTTGGATGGTTATTCTGGGTATAACTAGATTACTATTGCTCCTGAGGATCAGGAAAAGACCACTTTCCCCTGTCCTTATGGGAAATTTGCTTTCAGGAGAATGCCTTTTGGCCTTTGCAATGCTCCAACAACATTTCAGCGGTGTATGTTAGCAATTTTTTCTGATATGATTGAGTCCACTGTTGAAGTCTTTATGGACGATTTTTCGGTGTTTGGAGGTTCTTTTCAGAGTTGTTTAGAAAATTTAGGAAAGGTGTTAAAAAGACGTGAGGATACCCATCTAGTTCTTAATTGGGAGAAGTGCCACTTCATGGTGAAGGAGGGCATAGTGTTAGGTCATAGGATTTCTAAAAATCGTCTAGAAGTTGATAGAGCAAAAGTTGAGGTTATCGAAAGACTAGAGCCACCGAATTCAGTGAAGGGAATTCGGAGTTTTTTAGAACATGCTGGATTTTATAGGAGGTTCATAAAGGATTTTTCCAAAATCAGTAAACCTCTTTGTAACTTATTGTGCACTGATCATGTTTTTGACTTTAATACAGATTGTAGGAAGGCTTTTGAAACATTAAAGGCTGCTTTAATCTCAGCACCCATTCTCTGCGCGCCTAATTGGAATTTGCCATTCGAGGTAATGTGTGATGCGAGTGATGCTGCGGTAGGAGCGATGCTGGGGCAAAAGCAGAGCAAATTTATTCATCCTATATATTATGCAAGCAAGGTTTTAAATGAAGCAAAGGTCAACTACACAACTATTGAAAAAGAGTTGTTAGCTGTTGTGTTTGCTTTTGAGAAATTTCGGCCATATTTGGTTGGATCTAAAGTCACGGTGTTCACGGATCATGCAGCAATAAGGTATTTAATGTCAAAGGAGGATGCAAAGCCGAGACTAATTCGTTGGATTTTATTACTGTAGGAATTTGACTTGGAGATAAAGGACAAGAAGGGATCAGAGAATGTCGTTGCAGATCATTTATCTCGTCTTGATCCATCATCATTTTTGCTGGAGCAATCTGCCATTTCCGATTCTTTTCCAGATGAGCAGCTTTTTGCTGTTCAGGTAAAGGTAGTCAGGGATGTCCCTTGGTATGCTGATATCGCCAACTTTTTAGTAAAGGGAGTCACCCCTATTGATATGGATTGGAGGCAGAAGAAAAAGTTTAAGCATGATGCGAAATTTTTCTTTTGGGATGAGCCGTTTATGTATAAGCAATGCTCTGACGGTATTATTCGTAGGTGTGTTCCAGGTGCTGAAGCAAAAGAAATCCTGGAGCAATGTCACTCTTCGCCGTATGGAGGTCATTTCAGCGGACAGAGGACGGCTATGAGGATTTTGCATTGCGGGTTTTTCTGGCCTACGTTATTTAAGGATGCCCATTGGTTCTACAAGCAATGTGACGCTTGCCAAAGGAGAGGAAATTTGGGGCCTAGAGATGAAATGCCTCTTACTTACATCTTAGAAGTTGAATTATTTGATGTATGGGGTATTGACTTTATGGGACCATTTCCCCCTTCTAATGGCAATGTTTTTATCTTATTGGCAGTTGATTATGTGTCCAAGTGGGTGGAGGCCATCGCATGCCATCAGAGTGATGCCAAGACAGTAGCAAGGTTTCTTTAATCGCACATCTTTGCGCGGTTTGGGACACCTAGGGCTCTAGTGAGTGATGAGGGTACACATTTTGTTAATAATATCTTAACTAAGCTTTTAGCTAAGTATGGGATTAAGCATAGGATAGCTACCCCTTATCACCCACAAGCAAATGGTCAAGCTGAAATTAGTAATAGGGAAATTAAAGCTATTTTAGAGAAAGTAGTCCATCCATCTAGAAAGGATTGGTCCTTTAGGTTGGATGAGGCTCTTTGGGCTTATAGGACAGCTTATAAGACTCCTTTAGGTATGTCTCCCTATAGGTTAGTATATGGGAAAGCTTGTCATTTACCATTAGAGCTTGAGCACAAAACATTTTGGGCTTTGAAAATGTTAAATTTTGATCTGAGTCGTGCAGGAGCAATCAGAATGCTGCAGCTTAATGAGTTAGAAGAATTTCGTCAATTTTCTTACGAAAATACGAAAATGTATAAGGAAAAGACTAAGCTGTGGCATGACAAAAAAATTAAATCTAAGGAGTTTGTCAAGGGTCAGAAAGTTTTGCTTTATAATTCTAGATTAAAATTATTTCCTGGAAAATTAAAATCTAAATGGTCAGGACCGTTTATTGTGATTGAGGTTTTCTCCAATGGAGCAATTACTTTGCAGGATGAAAAATATGGGAGAGTATTCAAGGTGAATGGACAGCGTGTGAAGCATTATTGGGGTGAGGAGTTTCAGTCGAAATATCCTTCCCTAAGGTTGGTCGATGTTTGAGAGAGCAGGACTTTTGCGGGAGCATTTCACAGAGTAAAATTTTGAGCTCCCGAAGTTTTAATTGATTTTATTTTTCGTTAATTTGATTTCGGTTAGGATAGATGTAATTTTGAATGATGTATTAGATTTTATCTTTTAAGCATTTTTATATTTTTGGGTAGGTTAGATTTGATCTTTTTTTTTTTTGATTTGATTCGATTTTCGGGTTCTTTATTTAAATTATCTTGCAATTATCTTTTAGTTAGTTAGATTTTATTTTGTCTAGATTTTATTTTCGGTTATTTGAATTCTAGTTTTAATTAATAGAGATTTTCTCTAAGTTATTCAGCTTCTTTTGAGAATAACAGGTTAAGTTTGCTTTGATTGGTTTAATTTGAAAGGATTTGATTTGTCTATTTTAAAATTCAAATTCCGTATCTAAGATTCTTCAGGTTCGGCAGATTGTTGCGGCAAAGATATTGCTGGAGCAAAATATGCCGAGTTAGAAGGGTTTCCGTTGGAATTTATTATTGTTACCGTTGGGTTTGACTTTGAATTCTTGCAGGGAAATGTGCGTGCATCGTCTGATGAGGCCACGTGGCGCAGAGTAATTATCCAACGGCTCCAATAATGACAGAGCATTAATTTTTACCATGGCTGTTTGGAATTTGCAATTTTACCGTTGGTAATTTTTGAATTTCAGGTTTGCATTTTTAATTGCAACGGTAATATTAGTTATGACCGGGCAAATCCTTTCGGTTGGGATTCTTGTTTGCTGCAACCCTATTTATTCGCAATCTCTGGTAAGTACATTTCACTTCGTTTTCTTGATCAAATTTTGTGCGTGTGTTATTCTTTCTTTCTTTGCAAAACCCTATTTTACCTTCCATGGCTAAGACGAGAGCGCGAAAAGAAAGGGAGAGTGAGGAGGAAGAGATACCGGTCACACCGGAAGTTCAAAAAGGAAAGTCTAAGAAGAAGAGGACGCCAGAGGAAAAGGAAGCGAAGAGAAGAAGAAGGCAGCAAAGGGCTGCAGAACAGAAGGAAGTTCAGGAGGTGGCGGACGTTGTTGCCACTACTGCGGAGGAAGGAAGTACTCAAGAACCTGCAATACAAAACTCAGATACGGTTCAAGAACAGATTGCTGAGAAAAATCAAGAAACAGAGAATGAAGGTGAGCATAACAAGGAGAAAACACCGGAGCCGGTGCAGGAGGACCATGTTGAAATCATTATGCCTGAACCGCCCAAGCGCCGCCGAATCAAAAGGAAGGCGGGTCGCGTGAGGGTGGTTCGGACCACTCCATCACCTCCGACGTCGGACTCTGAGGAAGAAAGAAGGGAAGCTGAGAATAAGGAAAAAGAAGAAGAGGCGAGAAAGGCAGAGGAAGAACGTTTGTGCATCCAGAGAGAAAGCAGGGGCAAAGGAATTGCCGAAGCATCAGGAGAAATTGAGGAGCCGAGGGCGCCATTCATTCGCTTCGTCAACGATCTTGCCCGAGCAAAATACTTCTTGTTCGCGAATTTTGGCAATGATTTACCTAGGTTTTTGGAGTCTGGAATAATGAACCTCGGTTGGAGGCAATTTTGTGCGAAGCCAGAACCTATGAATGCCAACATTGTTCGCGAATTTTACGCCAATCTTGACGTTAAGAATGATTTTGAGGTCATCGTTCGAGGAGTGCCTGTACAGTGGAGTCCTGAAGCCATTAATGAACTGTTCGATCTCCAAGATTTTCCGCATGCCGTTTTTAATGAGATGGTGGCTGCACCATCTAGTGATCAACTGAGTGCGGCTGTCCGGGAGGTAGGCATTGAGGAGGCCCAGTGGAGGGTGTCGCAGACAAGGAAGCATACATTTCAAGCTGCTTATTTGAAGAGTGAAGCAAACACCTGGATGGGTTTCATCAGGCTACGCTTGCTGCCGACAACACACGACTCCACAGTATCTCGTGACAGGGTATTGCTTGCTTTTGCCATTCTGCGCTCGATGAGTATTGATGTAGGAAAAATTATTTCTTCTGAGATTGTTGATTGCTGGAAAAAGAAGGTGGGGAAGTTGTTCTTTCCGAACACGATTACGATGTTATGCAGCAGGGCAAGAGTGCCCACGGTTCCAGAAGATATGATCATGACTGATAAGGGAATCATTGAAACACCTAATCTGGTGCGGCTTCAGCGAATGCAAGAGGTTCGCCAGGGTGGACTTGTGTATGGCGTCAATCAAATTCTAGAGCAACTGTCAGTGTTGACCAGTAGGTTAGAATTTGCTGAAAGGCAAGCTCAGACCTACTGGACTTATGCTAAGAGGAGAGATGATGCGCTCAGGGGGGCCTTGCAAACCAATTTCTCAACACCGTATCCGACCTTTCCAATGTTTCCCGATGATTTGTTTAATCTTTGGATACCACCCCTGCCTGTTGAACGAGAAGAGGATGTTGATGAGGAGCAGGGTCAGGAAGATTGACTCATGGGATGACCTGGAGCGAGCATTACTTTTGTTTTTCCATTTTTGTTTGCTCGCGCATATTGACCCTGCTTACTGTTATAACTGCTTATCTTGTTTCTTTCTAATCTTTTTAATTTTTACTTTGAAAAAAATATCTGCTTTGTAATATTTTTCTATGATTTTAATGAAATTTCTGAATGTTTCTATTCCATGAGCACTGACTGACTCTAACTTAACTATTTTCTTCTGAATTTTTGAAGCTTGGACTGATTACGCTTAGTTAGATCAAGGTATTCTGATCTCCAGAAACCTTTTGCTTGAGCATTTCTTCTAGCCTGGACTGTTGCTGCGGCAAGAAGATTTTTTACGGTAGTATTGACTTATATGATCCACTTTAAGCTTAATCCTAGTCCCATGTTTAGTTTAAAAATTCAGATAGAAAAATTTAAGTTTGGGGGTATAATTGCTTAATTAATGATTCATTGAGGACAATGAATAATTCAAGTTTGGGGGACTTTTTGCTACTCCAATTATTTTGCTCGAGCATTCCTCTCCTTCAAAATTAAAATTTGCTAGGTTATTGAGTAACCGGGGACATTTGTGATACCCACAGGTTGTCTTCGCGTCAAAAGATGACCTAGGAAATGTGAAAAAAAAATAAAAAATAAAAAATATTTGTTGAAGATTTTGCTAAAATATTGATGGAGCAAAAGTTTTTGAAGGATGAATAATGATCCAGCAGTTTTTCTGTCTCTCATAACTTAGGTGAGCTTCATCATAAAATGTCGCCATTCTGAGGGGCAAGAGATGAAATAACTAAGGATTTTTGAGCTTTATAATGAGTATTGAGCCTAGTTGGTGATGAGCTTGAGGCAAGGGTATACTGCACCATAAAGTGGGTCATCCCATGCTTAAGAGCTTATGACTGTAAGGCTGCTTTAAGTCTGATAAATAATGTTATAAACCCCTTTAAAAATATGTTTTGAAATGTCTGATAATAGAGCTAGGCTGTGGTGAGTTCTTAGAATTAATTTGAAAAGTGGTGATTATTTGTCCCTGCTGAAGGAATCATTTTGCTGCAGCAGAGCTTGGTTTTGCAGAGTGCTCAGATAAAGGTTAAAGGTAGTGTTGGACTGTCTGGTTTGATTAAGCTAATTCTTTGTCTAATGTTCTGAAATTCTTGAAGGAAGGTTGGTTAGTATTGCTCGGGACGCGCAATAGTTCAAGTTTGGGGGTATGATAACTGCCCAAAAGGTAGTTATTTAGGCTTCATTTATATAAGGATTTGTGTGTCTTTAATGCTTAATAGAGTTGGTTTTAGAGAGATATTACATGATTTAACCCATTTGGAAGAATGGAAGCTTTGGAAATCACTTTATGCAGATTATGCTGCTGAGCGACTCGAGGGAGCAAATTCTATGCTACAGCAAAACTGAGAGCAGAAACTGCCACATCACAGCTCGTTAGCCAACTTCATGAACCGACTTCTATTGAGATATTTTCGGGATAAAGGATCAAGGAGAGCCTTACACGTGTCCTAGTTGACCTAATTCAAGCCTCCCATCCTTCTATAAAAGGAAGTAGCCGTCAAAGTCAAAAGCATTCCATGTTTTCCCTTGGAAGCCGAATAGTATAGGGAGATTGAAGATCATCAAGAACACCATCAACCGCAAGCTGATTAGGGAATTTACCTTCTTTATTAACTTGTAGTGATGGACATGCATACTCAGATTGTAATTCGTATTCCTATGCTTATTATGAACTAAGTAGCTTAAGGTGTTGGTTAGGAATAATGTGATTACTGTGCTTCATCTCTAGTAATAAATTGACTATTGCATTTTGGTTAATTGTTGTGCTTATTCTTATTTTATGCCCGCTTGGCCAGCCGGTATGGATAGCTCTCTCTAGTTTCAGGGATGATTTAGAGAGTGTGTGGCAATTCTCCACATTATGATCATTGTGTATTGGTGAACGCCAGTGACTGAGCTAGGGATAGCCAGTTGCCTAGTGCTCGATCGGTCGCTCTTCATTGGGGTTGAAACATATCCCAAAAGATCCGGAGTTCCGGGAGGAATCCGCTAATAATACTGCGAGAAATGCATGATCAATAATATTGCTAGAGCATATCTTGATAAAAAATCACTAAAGCCTAACCAGCGCCTGTCTTTAATCTATCTATCTATTTGTTTACTCGTTGTTCTGTCATTTATTTTGCTTCAACATAATTCCGATAAAACTCAATCATTTTTATTATCTTTGAAACCATTAGAAAGTTAGACAAAATAGATAAAGTGGAAACTCATTCAGACCTTGGATTGATAATATTACTTGCTGTAGACTGTGTATACTTGCACAGGAATTCTAGAGTATTTTCTATCATATTTTTACTCACTCTAGGAACCCAACAGTTACCCTCTGCGTTTCCCTTTCTGCACGCTTGGATTTCATCAGCTCTTTCGCGTTTATGTATTTCTACTACCTGGAGACGAACTCGACATATCTGCGCGACTGGTTTTCTCCAATAGAATTTAACAATTTTTTAGGGAAAAATACACTTTTGGTCCCTGAGGTTTGGGTTAAGTGACAGTTGGGTCCCTGAGTTTTCAAACTCAACAAAAATACCCCTGAGGTTTGAGATAAGTAGCATTTTGGTCCCTGCCGTCAATTTTTCCGTTAAATCTTAACAGTTGCTGACGTGGCACTATTATTTTAATAAAAAAAATTATTTTTCTAATTTTTTAAATAAAATAGTAATAAATTAAATAAAAAAATATTTTTAATTATTATTTTTATTTCTTTTTCCCTCTCTCTCTTCCTCCTCTTCTTCTTCCTCTTCTTCTTCCTCTTCTAATCCATCATCTTCCTCTCCTACTTCTTCTACCACCGGCCGCCGCCCGTCGCTGGCACCGGAGACAGCCGGCCGGCGCCGGCGACCGGCGACATTTTTTTTTTTATCTTTTCTTCTCTTTCTCTTCCCTTTCCCTTTCCCTCACTCCCAACCACACCCTCCGCCGTCTCATCCAAGCCTGGTGCACTCTCCACTCCTCCCATGGAATCCAGAACCTCCCCACTCCCAAGCCCCCCGTCACCAAGCCCCAGATCCTCAAGCTCATCTCCTCCGCCTCCTCCTCCTCCTCCCCTTCCTCCCACCTCTCCTACATCCGCCGCCTCCGCTCCCTCGCCTCCGACTCCGAAGCCAACCGCCGCTCCCTCCAGTCCGCCGGCGCCCCCGAGTTTCTCGCCTCTCTCGTCGCCTCCTCTGACTCCGCCGTCTCCCACGAAGCCCTCTCCACTCTCCACAACCTCCGCCTCTCCGACTCCAAGCTCAAGACCCTCACCTCCAATAACGGGGAGTTTTTCGATTCCTTGACCAGAGTCATGCAGCAGGGGACCTACGAGTCGAGAGCCTACGCTTTTCTGGTTCTCAAGTCCATGGTCGAAGTTGCCGATTCGGTTGAGCTGTCGTTCTTGAAATCCGACTTGTTCGTGGAGATCGTCGGGGTTCTGAAGGACCAGACGACGTCCCCGCAGAGTTTGAAGGCGGCATTGAAGGTTCTGATCGTGGCCTGTCCGTGGGGGAGGAACAGAGTGAAGGCGATCGAGGCTGGTGGGGTTGGGGCTTTGGTCGAGATCCTACTGGCGGCGGCCGCGGCGGAGAGAAGGGTGTGCGAGATGGCGTTGACGGTGGTGGATTTGCTGTGTGGGTGTGCGGACGGGCGGGCGGCGCTGCTGGGCACCGGAGAAGAAGAAGAAGGGAAAGGGAAGAAAAAGAGAAGAAAAGATAAAAAAAAAAATGTCGCCGGTCGCCGGCGCCGACGACGGGCGGCGACCTTTGGTAGAAGAAGTAGGAGAGGAAGATGATGGATTAGAAGAGGAAGAAGAAGAGGAAGAAGAAGAGGAGGAAGAGAGAGAGAGGGAAAAAGAAATAAAAATAATAATTAAAAATATTTTTTATTTAATTTATTACTATTTTATTTAAAAAATTAGAAAAATAATTTTTTTTATTAAAATAATAGTGCCATGTCAGCAACTGTTAAGATTTAACGGAAAAATTGACGGCAGGGACCAAAATGCTACTTATCTCAAACCTCAGGGGTATTTTTGTTGAGTTTGAAAACTCAGGGACCCAACTGTCACTTAACCCAAACCTCAGGGACCAAAAGTGTATTTTTCCCTTATCATGCAATCCTGAAATAACTGTAGTTAGAGCCACACCATCATCGTACCCTTCCACCTGTAGCACCTCACTACTGAAACGTGTGATATATCCATTCAAGCTTTCCCCTAGTCTCTGTTTGACGGTCAGTAGGTTGAACTGTGGTTTTCGTCGATCTCTCACCCCTAAAAATTGTGTGGCAAAAATTCGCGATAACTCTTTGAATGATTCGATGGACTTTCGTGGAAACTTGTTGTACCACTGTCGTGCTATTCCCGTCAAGGTTAGAGAGAAAGCACGACACTTGGTCTCCTCGGAAGCTCCATGAAACTCCATCCACGATCGATAGGTGTCCAGATGCTGAATCGGATCTTTCTTCCCATCATATTGCGGGAAAGTCGGTAACTTGAACTTGTGCAGAACCTTTGCCTGCATGATCTCGTCAGTAAACGACGAATCGGCTTGCCCAATTAGATCCTCTAGATTCTGTTTGTCTTCATCCCTGGGCTGTGTGTTTCCCTGAACCTCTAGCCCCCAGTTGGGACCTCCTCTGGTCATCTCCGTTTGAACCCTAGTCTTGACTTTGGCCTCGGCCATAGATTTGGTCGCGACTTCGGCTTTAACCCTCACTTTAGCCTCAACTTCGGCCCGAACTCTCACCTTAAGTTCGATCTCTGCCCGAATTCTGGCCTCGGCCTCGACCATCTTGCGCGAACCCACTGTACTTGTTTCATTTGGAGTGTTAAGTGCACCCTTATGATCCCCCCATTTGCTCGGTCCTGGATCCTTCAAATCCAATTCCTTGTCACCCCCCGATTTTCGCAATTAGCTGGTAACACTGTCTGTTTCCCCTGTTTCTTCTTTCAAGACCTCTTCTCCTTTCTCTTGATCGCTTGGAGGCTTTTTTGGTACTTCATGCTGGGATTCGACTGTTTCAAGATGCTCAGAATCTCGACTAAGTTCTGCCCCAACTCATTCACTCTTCCCTTGAGGGCTGTTATTTCCATCTCTTGCGCATAAGCCTGAGGCCGAGGACCTTCCTCTCCCTCTAGATTCTCCTTCTCCATTCTTCTACTAGCAGTCCTTCACACCAATGTGTAGTGCTCACAAGCCAACTTTCTTCCCCACAGACGACACCAACTGTTGATGGAAAAATCCGGCCAAGCGCTCATCTGACCTTCATGTGACACCAACAGTGAATTTATTGAATCCGGGGAAGACGTAACCTGCAAATAGGAGCAAACACTGCACAACGGTATAGTGTTTGCCACACACGCTCCGATGCTTAAGTTAGTGATTGGAGGGAATCCGACAAAACAATAATAGCTCTGTAAAAGAATAGAGTTAGGAATCAAGTTTTCCAACCCCTTACGTTGGTCTCAAGAGGACCTTTAATATCTTCCTCATGATTAGCGTTTTTTCCCTAATCCTCGTCGTCAATTGACCCCGACCCAGTTTGGAATTGTCCCAAAGCCACTTTCTTTTTGAATCCCTGTTATGCTAAAATTACCCATAACATAAACAAAAGGGAAAAATACACTTTTAGTCCCTGAGGATTAAGTTAAGTAACAGTTTGGTCCCTGAGTTTTCAAACTCAACAATTTAGCCCCTGAGGTTTGGATTTCGTTACACTTTTGGTCCCTCCATCCAATTTTCTGTTAAAAACTAACGATTTGTTGACGTGGCACTACTTTTTATTATAAAATAATAACAAATTAATTAAAATATTATTTTTTTATTATTTCTTTTCTATTTCTTCTATTTCTTCTTCTTCTCCACAAGTATTCTTCTTCATCTTCAAACCCTCTTCTTCCATAGCCCAATCACCGGCTGCCGTTGACCGTCGTTCGCCAGCGGTGGCTGCGGACGACCAACGATTTTTTTTTTTTTAACGAAACGGAGCCATGATTCTTGCTTCACTGGCATGGGTCTCTTCGCGTCGTCGCTGGTTTATTTTAAAAAAATTGAATAACTGAAACGAAGCCCAAATCTGATTTCGAAGCGTTGGCGACGACTGGATTTTGAGGCAACGACGACCGGATCTAGATTGACGACGGTGACTGGGTGCAGCGGTGGTCGATATAGCGTGCGACGCAAACAGAGACGAGAGGGAACGAGAGAGAGATAGCACAAAAGATGAGAGAGAGAGAGATATTGAGAAGATGGGGACTGACCAACGGCGGCTCCCGAATGACGATAGCGACATGCGTTTGGACTCATGGAGGCGGCAGATCTTGGAGAGAGAGATAGACTCGAGTGAGAGAGAGTGTGTGAGGGATGAGAGAGAAAGAAAACTGGTGAGACAGAGAGATTGAAGAAGAAGGGGGTTCTTGATTTTTTTTTTTTTTGTAACCAACTAACTGAAAGAAATAAAGGGATAGAGAGATCGAAGAAGTGCGTGAAAACCCCTCTTTTCTCCCTCTTGGGTAAAAAACCAAATCTCCCTTTTTTTTCTTTGGTATGTTACAGTGAGTATGAAAAAACAAATCTCCCTTTTTTTTCTTTGGTATGTTACAGTGAGTATGAAAAAACAAATCTCCCTTTTTTTTCTTTGGTCTGTTACAGTGAGTCCCAAAAAAACAAATTTCCCCTTTTTTTCTTTGGTTTTTTACAGTGAGTCGGCAGTGAGAAAAAGAGAGGGACGGTGAGGGTGAGAGAAAGAAGAAAAAATATTTTGCCGCCGCCGCCAGCCAGTCGCCGGTGCCCGGCGGCTGCCGGTGGCAGGTTGGTTGTTGGGGTGAAGAAGAAGGAAGAGAAGATGAAGATGAAGAAGGGAAATAAGAGAGAGAGAAAGAATTAAAAAAATAATAATAAAATAATAATATTTTTATTATTTTAATACGTTTTTTTTTTAAATTAAAAATTATTTTTTTAATTAGTATAATAGTGCCATGTTAGCAATCTGTTAGGATTTAACGACAAAATGGATGACATGGACCAAATTGCTCCTTATCTCAAACCTCAGGGGTAATTTTGTTGAGTTTAATAACTCAGGGACCAAAGTGTAACTTAACCCAAACCTCAGGGATCAAAAGTGTATTTTTCCCTATACAAAATTATTGTAATGACTCGACTTCTTAAATAGTCTTTTCGGGACCGTTACGACAATGCATGCTTTAGAGGCCTTTTTAAATAAAAACATTTTAGAACATAAACACTAATTTAAGTAAAAACCACAAAACAAAACTTTTATTCGGGATCCCTAATTTTAAAGATTTTAAATATTCTTAAATAATTTCTAAAATATAAATGTACATGACCTCTAGAAAATTTCTCAAACAAATTTACAAATCAAATAAAGTGAAACAGAGTTCTTAAAGCAGAAGAAAGTAAAATATGAAATTTATAGTCCTCTCATGGCTGCCTAACGGATTCTCAACAATCGCCTTTCACCTGCCCTTTCCTTTACCTGAAAAAAAATATTTTTGAAAAGAATTAATATTTAAAATACTCAGTACGTGACCCTACTATTGAGGTTGGGTCACGCTTTAAACACGTTTTGAAAATCAACAACAAATATGTTTTTGGTGGTTCTAAACTTTATTTTAACTCATAAATGAGAGGATATACATCAATTTCATGCATATCGTAGACACATCAATTTCATGTGTCTCCTAAGGAGGTCTCAATTTCACGAACCTCGAGGTCGTCAATTTAACGAACCTCGACTTAGGTACATCAATTTCATGTCTCTAAGTCCTGTGTAGGCATCTCTTTATGTACACCAATTTCATGCACACTTTCGAATATTTAAGAAAACTCACAAGTAATTTAAACTCATACATATAATAAAATTTTGAGAGACCACCAACTCAAATATTTCAAACATCAACAAATGCAAGCAATAATAATAAATTTCATGCTTTCAACAATTTTTTATGAACGCATACATATTCAACAACACATAAAACACATGAAATTTTGGAAGATCAAACACGTGCACCCAATTAAAAATAAAATTCAACAGTAAAGCCACTTACCTGGCTTATGAATTAAAATAACCAAATTGCTTAATCCTCTTCCAACTCCTTATCCAACCTACAAAATCTACTTGAAACGACTAAAAGCGAGTTGAACAACACTTCGAATTAGCAAAAATCTGTAATTTTGAACTCGAAATTGAATGGGTAACGTTGAAACGAGTCCAATAAAGAATGGATCAACTTTGATTAACAAAATAATCTAAAATGGAACTCAAGCAAAAATAGCACTCACCCAATCTAGAGTTTCCTTTTGCTAGACAACAATTTAAAGAGCCAAATAAACGAATTTAAATTTTGGAATGAGGAGGTGTGGCTGGAATCCAATCTAGGCAAGATTCAAGATTCTAACGTGCTGAAACTCTCAATTGTCGCAATGGTGTAAAAACAGCGTGAACCACAATGAAGAAGTGCTAAATCTAGCGACATAGTAGACCAAAACGTAGTAGAATCAACCCTGCAGTTGACTAGTTGTGGCGGCGGCGTATGTAGTGGCTGGTCGCTGATCGTCGGCAATGGGACTACTCCATACGAGAGAGAGAGAGAGAGAGAAACGGTTGGATGGGAAGAGAGTTGCTGAATCGAGGAGGTCGGAGAATGCGTGAAGCCGCTGGAGAGCTGCTGCTGACACCCACCACTAAAACAAAGCTGCCACCGCTGAAGCACGGACCAAATCCCACCTGTGAACGCTGTGAGACTCGCCAGAGGAAACGTGTGAACGAAACGCTTCTGGCCGGAGAGAATTGCCCTGGAGATGTGTGCTAGAGTTGCTGACGCCATCGGGTGTGAGGAAGGAAAAAGAAAAAATAAGGTTGGTGCTGTCGTGGGGAAGAAGAAGGGAAAAGATGGGAAGATGGCTCACCTAGGGCTCCATGCAGCCTCTTAAAGAGAGAAGGCTTGGGGCTTGGCTTGACTCCAACATCCACCAAATTACAAAAATTCCATTCCAACCCAAATTTTAAAATTTCACCAAATTTTCAAATCTTTTAATTTCCCTCCAACTCCAAATTAAATCCAAACTAAGGAAATTTGAAATTTACCTTAAATTACGGACGTTGCAATTATGGTAAGGTCAAACATGTCTGTTGAGGAGAAATTTTGGTCAATCACAAATTGCCACGCCATTATTTAAATGTAATGATGAAATTATAAATAATTAAATTTGGGACCAATTATAAAGTGACATGTGTTTCAAATTTAATTTGAAGACAAAGTTGACCAATTATAAATTTTTAGAGCCAAATGTCCATTTGATCAATTAACTAAAAATAAATTATTTTGATCAAATTAAATAATTTGACCCATTAATTAAAAAATATATAATTAATTGGATCACATTTGGTCTTTTTAACATTTAGGTCAAATATAAACCAGACCCAAGACCAACAAAGCCCAAGTCTAAGTTGTTAGACCTACATGTCACCAAGGCCCATCCATGGAGAACTCTATAAATAGAGGGGTTCTCTTCCATTTCAAGGGTTCAGAATTTTGAAACTCTCAACTAGAGTCAGAGAATTCAGAGAAACTCCACCAAGACTCAAGACTAAAGACTCCTTGAATCCATAAGTTTCCAAGTGTTGAAGACTTCTTGAAGATGGAAGACTCCTTCAAGACTGGAAGACTCTAGGTTCCAAGTGTTATAGGTAATTTTAGATCACTTTGATGCACAAGGAGTAGAAGAGGACAACCAGGCAAAGATAGGACCAGAAAACCGACCTAGAGGAAGACCAGACCAAAGGGTCGGGCCAAATTGGCTCGACCCATATAGTCGGCCTCATCCTTGGGTCGGCTTGCACGGGTCGAACTCGTTCGCCTCCACTCGGTCCCTGCTGCCTCTAGCCATAGCATCGGAGGCGGTGTGACGAGCACCACACCAGTGTGCAGGTTTTTTTTCTTGCAGGCCACGTCTTCCCCCTCTCAAACAAATTTACTGTTAGTGGCACGTGAAGGTCAGGTGAGTCCTGCCCGACCAAATTTGACCATCAACAGTTGGCACCGTCTGTGGGGAAGAAAGCTAGTTAGTTGAATCTGAGCATCAGTCATTCAATGAGTAAGAGGGTGGAAAAGGGAAACAAGAATCCAAACCCAGAAACTTTAGAAAATAACCGTCAATCGCAGAAATCAGGAGAAGATGATATGGGGCCTAGAGATGAAATGCCTCTTACTTACATTTTAGAAGTTGAATTATTCGATGTATGGAGTATTGACTTTATGGGGCCATTTCCTCCTTCTAACGACAATGTTTTTATCTTATTGGCAGTTGATTATGTGTCCAAATGGGTGGAGGCCATTGCATGCCATCAGAGTGACGCCAAGACAGTTGCAAGGTTTCTTCAATCGCACATCTTTGCGCGGTTTGGGACACCTAGTGCTCTAGTGAGTGATGATGGTACACATTTTGTTAATAATATCTTAACTAAGCTTTTAACTAAGTATGGGATTAAGCATAGGATAGCTACCCCTTATCATCCACAAGCAAATGGTCAAGCTGAAATTAGTAATAGGGAAATTAAAGCTATCTTAGAGAAAGTAGTCCATCCATCTAGAAAGGATTGGTCCTCTAGGTTGGATGAGGCTCTTTGGGCTTATAGGACAGCTTATAAGACTCCTCTAGGTATGTCTCCCTATAGGTTAGTATATGGGAAAGCTTGCCATTTACCATTAGAGCTTGAGCATAAAACATTTTGGGCTTTGAAAAAGTTAAATTTTGATTTGAGTCGTGCAGGAGCAATACGAATGCTGCAGCTTAATGAATTAGAGGAATTTCACCAATTTTCTTATGAAAATGCGAAAATGTATAAGGAAAAGACTAAGTTGTGGCATGACAAGAAAATAAAGTCCAAAGAATTTGTCAAGGGTCAAAAAGTTTTGCTTTATAATTCTAGATTAAAATTATTTCCTGGAAAATTGAAATCTAAATGGTCAGGACCGTTTATTGTGATTGAGGTTTTTTCCAATGGAGCAATTACTTTGCAGGATGAAAAAGATGGGAGATTGTTCAAAGTGAATGGGTAGCGTGTGAAGCATTATTGGGGTGAGGAATTTCAGTCAAAATATCCTTCCCTAAGGTTGGTTGATGATTGAGAGAGCAGGACTTTTGCGAGAGCATTTCACAGAGCAAAAGTTTGAGCTCCCAGACTTTGTATTGATTTTATTTTTCGCAGATTTGATTTTGATTTCGGTTAGGTTAGATTTGATTTTGCATGATTTATTAGATTTTATCTTTAGAGTATTTTTATTATTTTTGGTAATTTAGATTTTATCTATTTTTTGATTTTATTTTCGGGTTATTTATTTAGATTATCTTTGAATTATCTTTTAATTGGTTTGATTTTTATTTGTATCTAGGTCTTATTTTTAGTTATTTGAATTCAGTTTAATTTGAATTAATAAAGATTTTCCATAGTTTATTCGGATTCTTTTGAGAATAAAAGATTAAATTTGATTTGATCAGATAAATTTAAAATTGAAAGATTTAATTTTGAAATTCAAATACCGTATCCAGGATTCTTCAGGTTGTTGCAGCAAGATTATGGCTGGAGCAAAATATTACGAGTTAAAAGGATTCCTGTTGGAATTTATTATTTTTACCGTTGGATTTGGCTTTGAATTCTCACAGGTAAATGTGCGTACATCCTCTGATGGGGCCACGTGTCGCAGAGCAATTATCCGAAGGCTTCAATGATGACAACACATTGATTTTTACCATGGGCGTTTGGAATCAACGATTTTACCGTTGATGATCTTTGAATTTCAGGTTTGCATTTTTAAATTTAAACGGTAATATAATTAATGTGGAAAATCTTTTCAGTTAGGATTTGAATTTGCTGGAGCCTTATTTATTCACAAACGCTAGTAAGCTTCTTCCCACTTCGTCTTCTCAATCCCATTTTTGCCATCTGCATTCTTTCTTCTCTGTCAAAATCGTTCATACCTCCATGTCTAAGACAAGAGCTAGGAAAGAAAGAGAGAGTGAAGAAGAGGAGGTGTCGGTCACGCCGGAAGTACAAAAAGGGAAAACTAAGAAGAAAAGAACGCCATAAGAGAAGGAGGCGAAGCGAAGGAGGCAGCAGAGGGCTGCGGAACAAGAAGTCATCCAAGAAACAGAGCCTGATCAGAATCTTGAGACAGAACCGATAGTTTCTGCTACGGTTCAGGAAGGGAATACTGAGAAGGATCATGAGACAGAGGCTGAAAGACAAGTCGCTGGTAAGCCTGACGAGGAGAAAACACCAGAGCTGGAGGTTCAAGTTGAAGTCATTATGCCTGAACCGCCCAAGCGCCGCCGCATAAAAAGAAAGGTCAGCCGTATTCAGGTGATTCGGACTGATACCCCGTCACCACCATCATCAGATTCTGAAAGAGAAAAGGCAGAGAGGGAGGAAGGAGAGAAGAAAGAAGCTGAGGACAAAGAAAGAGAAGAAACAGAGAAGAAGACTGAGGAAGAGCAATTGCTCAAGCGCAGGGCAGAGAAGGGCAAAAATATTGTTGAAGCATCGGAAGAACACGAGGCGATAGAAGAACAGCAGGTTCCATTTGATCGCTTCGTTAACAATTTTGCCAGAGCAAAATACACTGAGCTTCTGAGAAGGAATTTCTTGTTCGAGCGCGGTTTCAGTGGTCATCTTCCACAGTTTCTGAGGACCGGTATTGCAGACCACGGCTAGGAGCTGTTTTGTGCAAACAGAGAAGAAGACTGAGGAAGAGCAATTGCTCAAGCGCAGGGCAGAGAAGGGAAAAAATATTGTTGAAGCATCAGAAGAACACGAGGCGATAGAAGAACAGCAGGTTCCATTTGATCGCTTCGTTAACAATTTTGCTAGAGCAAAATACACTGAGCTTCTGAGAAGGAATTTCTTGTTCGAGCGCGGTTTCAGTGGTGATCTTCCATAGTTTCTGAGGACCGGTATTGCAGACCACGGCTAGGAGCTGTTTTGTGCGAAGCCTGAATCTGTAAACGCACAGGTGGTGAGTGAATTTTATACTAACATTGTCAAAGAGGATGGTTTCCAGGTAATTGTCCGAGGAGTCGAGGTGGATTGGAGTCCGAGTGCTATTAATGCACTGTACAATGTTCAAAACTTCCCTCATGCGGCGTATAATGAGATGGCTGTGGCGCCATCTGATGAACAACTAAGTGAGGCTGTAAGGGAGGTAGGAATTGAAGGGGAACAGTGGCAGTTATCCAAGACTCAGAAGAGGACATTCCAGTCGGCTTATTTGAAAAGGGAAGCGAACACATGGATGGAATTTATTAGACAGAAGATGCTTCCAACAACACATGACTCGACAATCTCCAGGGAACGGGTTCTCCTAGCTTTTGCCATCTTACGGTCTCTCAGTATTAATGTAGGGAGGATCATTGCGAATGAGATTTCTGGATGTTGGAGAAAGAAGGTGAGGAAACTATTCTTTCCGAACACAATCACGATGCTGTGCAGAAGAGCAGGGGTTCCGGTGGATGAGGGAGATGTGATCTTGTTTGATAAGGGGATCATAGACACGCCCAATTTGGCACGGCTCCAGCGCATGCAGGAGGTGCGTCAAGGTGGGCTTATCCATGGCATCAGCTCGATTCTAGAACAACTGGCACTTTCGGCCAGTCGGCAAGAGTTTGCTGAGAGGAAAACTTTAACCTTCTGGAACTATGTTAAGAATCGGGGTGCCAGCTTGAAGAAGGCGCTGCAAGAGAATTTTTCAAAACCTTATCCAGCCCTTCCAGCATTTCCTGACGATCTGTTGAACCCCTGGATTCCGCCCCCACCTGTTGAAAGAGGAGAAGAGGATGATGAAAATGAACCGGGCCAAGAGGACTGAAGGATAAAGTGGCCCTGGGCGAGCATAATTTTTGTTCTTAAATTCTTGATTGCTCGTGCATTTTCTAACCTCCTTTTCTATTACTGTTATGTTTGCTATTCTTTTTACTTTTCTGCTGCTTGAAAAAATATATCTGATGTGTAATTTCTTTTCTTATTTTTAATGAAATTTCTTGATGTTCCATTCCATGAGCACTGAGAAACTCTAACTTAACTAATTTTCTTCTGAATTTTTGAAGCTTGGACTGATTACGCTTAATTAGATCAAGGTATTCTGATCTCCAGAAACCTTTTGCTTGAGCATTTCTTCTAGCCTGGACTATTGCTGCGGCAAGAAGATTTTGAAGGTAGTATTGACTGATATGATCCACTTTAAGCTTAATCTGAGTCCCATGTTTAGTTTAAAATTTCAGATAGAAAAATTTAAGTGTTGGGTTTTATGCCCTAAAACTCGTAGATAGTGAATGTAAACAAATTTTATACTTGTATTTAATAAAGTGTTATTTAATTTTCTGCAATAAAATGTTATTGATAAATATTGCACTATTTGACCCTAATCCAATAAACTAGACATCCTAGGCTGTAATATGAGTCTTGAACTATATGTAGCGACATATGGAGATCATTGTTCAAGAAACAGCCTAAAAGGTCTATAGTATAGGGATAAGACTGGGTGCCTTATCCTGGCAACACTATGGATACAACCCACTTTGTATTTGATACAAATGTTGGGTTTTATGCCCTAAAACTCGTAGATAGTGAATGTAACCGTTGACCGGATATTAATGAAATAATATTGATATATTTTTCCATTAATTGTTATTAGTTATTTTATATATGTCTTTGCCTAATAATAACCCTAATCCAATAAACTAGACATCCAAGGCTGTAATATGAGTCTTGAACTATATGTAGCGACATATGGGATCATTGTTCAAGAAACAGCCTAAAGGGTCTATAGTATAGGGATAAGACTGGGTGTCTTATCCTGGTGACACTCTGGATACGGCCCACTTTGTATTTGATACAAACGCTGCGATCCAACGAAATAGTAACCACTGGTTATAACACCGTTAACTAGTTGGTTTTCTATTTCACTAGGACGACCTAGACAACTTAGTCTTAATCCTGAGTTGATTATGGACTCCTGCTCATGAGAGATTGTCCTTTGATTTGTATGGGTGAGAGTGGCCAATACGCCGACTCAATAAGCCTACCACTTTGGGGACAAGACCGAATGGGGAGCTGGGAACATAATCGTACAAGATGGAATTCACTCCTTCCCGACTTTAGGGAAGCAGATGAGTGTTCCCTTAAGTGGTTACTCCGAGTCTTGAACAAAGGGCCCTACCCTCTCAATGGCACGAGAGGGTTTTCTATTTGATGGTTGGACCACAAACAGGTTGTTCATTAGAGGAGAATTGGTACTTAAGGAAATAGAGGTAACCCAGGGGTAAAACGGTAATTTGACCCAGCTGGTGTTACGGACACTCGTGAAGGACTAACTAGTCGATATTGGTCTAGATCCGTGGACACAGAAAATATGTCTGCAGTGAGAAAAGTGCAACTGTGAGTCTATAGTGGAATGTACACACAGTTAACGAATATTGATTAATGTGGTTAATGAGTTTGACCAATTAATCTCACATCGTTGGAGCTTCTGATCTGCAGGTCCATTAGGTCCCACTGGTAGCTCGTAGAGTAATTTGAGGCAACTAAGTAATAAAAGTAAATTGAAAATGTTCAATTTATTAAGGGAAATAAATATAATATATATTGATATATTATTATGAGAGAAATTAATATTTGAAAAGTTCAAATATAAATTTATGGAAGTTTGAAAGAGTTCAAAATAATGAATTAATTAATTTAAGGCCTAAAATGCGTTTGGGCAAATTAATTAATTCTAGGCCGGGAATTAAATATGTGATATTTAATTGGTGGTTAATTAATTAAAGAATTCATTAACCGGGAATTAATCAATTATGGAAATAATTAATCACTTATGGAAGTGATTAATCATTTATGGAAATGATCTAATCACTTATGGAAGTAATTAGTCATTTGTGGAAAAGATTAATCAATTATGGAATTGATTGATCATGATTGATTAATTAAGGAATAAGATTGAATCAATTATGGAAAAGATTGATTTAATTGAATATTTTATTCATGGCCTCTCTTCTATAAATAGAACACTAGACCTAATTGGTCATGACACTTGACACTTTTGAAAGACAAGACCTAGAATTCTCTCTAGCCTCCCACAAGTCTTTTGCCTCCTAGACTTAGAGATATACCGGTGTAACCTCTGTGGTGATTGTGTCAATCAAAGAAGAAATTTTCAGCGAAGAAAAGCAAAGGCGGCTACTGCGTTTTCGTTCGTGGAGCGTCGTTGGCGAAGAACGGTCAAGTCTTCAACGAAGGTTTGTAACGGTTCTTCCTCTTTTCTTTAGAAAAGTTTTAAAAATAAATTTAGATTTATTTTAGCATGTTTAAACCAATTTTACAGCGGCTTTAAAGGTTGTTTAAAGTTTTGTTTGAGTTATCGTAACGGTATTTTAATATTAATTAATATACGTCGTAAGGTCCAAACGATGCGCTTCCGCTGCGTGGGGACTTTTATTCCCTTCATTAAGTTTTGGGGTATACTTGCTTATATAATGATTCATTGGGAACAATGAATAATTCAAGTTTGGGGGACTTTTTGATACTCCAATCATTTTGCTCGAGCATTCCTCTCCTTCAAATTAAAATTTGCTAGGTTATTGAGTAACCGGGGACATTTGTGATACCCACAGTTTGTCTTCACGTCAAAAGATGACCTAGGAAATGTGAAAAAATGAGAAATATGAGAAAAAATTATTATTTGCGGAAAAAATTATTTGTTGAAAATTTTGCTGAAAAAATTGACAGAGCAAAAGTTTTGAGGGATGAATGATGATCCAACAGTTTTTCTGTGTCCCAGAACTTAGGTGAGCTTCATCACAAAATGTCGCCATTCTGAGGAGCAAGAGATAGAATAACTAAGGATTTTTTAGCTTTATAATGAGTATTGAGCCTAGTTGGTGATAAGCTTGAGGCAAGGGTATACTGCACCATAAAGTGGGTCATCCAATGCTTAAGAGCTTATGACCGTAAGGCTGCTTTAAGTCTAATAAACAATGATATAAACCCCTTTAAAAAATATGCTTTGAAATGTCTGATAATAGAGCTAAGCTGTGGAGAGTTCTTAGAATTGAGTTGAAAGTGGTTATTATTTGTCCCTGCTGAAGGAATCATGTTGCTGCAGCAGAGCTTGGTTTTGCAGAGTGCTCAGGTAAAGGTTAAAGGTAGTGTTGGACTGTCTGGTTTGATTAAGCTATTCTTTGTCTAATGTTTTGAATTCTTGAAGGAAGGTTGGTTAGTATTGCTCGGGACGCGCAATAGTTCAAGTTTGGGGGTATGATAACTGCCCAAAAGATAGTTATTTAGGCCTCAATTATATAGGGATTTGTGTGTCCTTTATGCTAACTAGGGTTGGTTTTGGATAGATATTACATGTTTGAACCCATTCGGAAGAATGGAAGCATTGGAAATTTTTTTTTTGCAGATTATGCTGCTGAGCGACTGGAGGGAGCAAATTCTGTGCTGCAGCAAAACTGGGAGCAGAAACTGCCACATCATAGCTCGTTAGCCAACTTCATGAACCGACTTCTGTTGAGTGATTTTCGTGATAAAGGAGCATGGAGAGCCCTACACGTGTCCAAGTTGACCTAATTCAAGTCTCCTCTCCTTCTATAAAAGGAAGTAGTCGTCCAAGTCAAAGGCATTCCTTGTTTTCCCTTGGAATCCGAATATTTTAGAGAGATTGAAGATCATCAAGAACACCATCTTCCGCAAGCTGATTAGGGAGTTTATTTTCTTTATTAACTTGTGGTTATGGACATGCATACTCAGATTGTAATTCGTATTCCTATGCCTATTATGAACTAAGTAGCTTAAGGTGTTGGTTAGGAATAATGTGATTACTGTGCTTCATCTCTAGTAATATATTGACTATCGCATTTTGGTTAATTGTTGTGCTTATTCTCATTTTATGCCCGCCTGGCCAGCCGGTATGGATAACTCTCTCTAGTTTCAGGGATGATTTAGAGAGTGTGTGGCAATTATCCACACTACGATCATTGTGTAATGGTGAACGCCAGTGACTGAGCTAGGGATAGCCAGTTGCCTAGTGCTTGATCGGTCGTACTTCATTGGGTTTGAAACATATCCCAAAAGATCCGGAGTTCCGGGAGGAATCCGCTAATAATACTGCGAGAAATGCATGATCAAAATATTGCTAGAGCATATCTTAGAACAATCACTAACGCCTAACCAGCGCCTGTCTTCAATCTGTCTATCTATTTGTTTACTCGTTGTTCTGTCATTTATTTTTCTTCAGCATAATTCCGATAAAACCAAATCTTTTTACTATTCTTGAAACCATTGGAAAGTTACACAAAAATAGGTAGAGTGGAAACTAATTCAGGGCTCCGATTGATAATATTACTTGCTGCAGACTGTGTATACTTGCACAGGAATTCTAGAGTATTTCATATCATATTTGTACTCACTCTAGGAATCCAACAGTAGGTAAGAGTAGACCTTTCCCGTTTGTTTTTCCATTCAAAATTAAATGTAAACATTATCATAAATGTTAGGACCTAGATTTTCCCTTTTCAAGGCTCAGAGTGTGTTTCGAGGAATGTATCAAGACAACATGCGAGCCTAAGCTTACTGCTTAGTGCCCACGCCTACATGCGAGCTTAAGCTTTTCAGCTTAGTGCCCACGCTTGATGACATGCAAAAATGTCATCATTTTCCTATTAATTTCAGCTAGTTTTGTTCATGAATTGTGAGTTTTAATGTATTTTTATGTTGATTTTAAAGAAAACCGAGTTCGAGTAGCAAAACTGAGATTTTAAGAGAGTTTGGGTGAATTTGAAGACTTTTTGGGCAATTTGAAGAATAATCATTGAAGATCCAAGCCCTAAGGTCCAAGAAGAGAAGATAATTAAAGTGGGAGGCCCAAAAAGCCCAACAGTTTGAAGAAAGGAGTCAAAAGTCCGCAAATAAGGCTTCTAGAAGGCCTAGCGTCTCGACGCTAGTTGATCAGAAAAACACGCTCCAAAATTGCGATAGCGTCGCGACGCTGCAACGACTTTTACCCCAAGACAACATGACGTCACAGCGTCGAGACGCTGTGACGTAGCGTCTACGCTGTGACGTAGCGTCTCGACGTTGTCGACTTGTTCAGCAAGAAATTTCCAGCCCCTTTCACTATAAAAAAAGGCCCCTTCCCTTTGGTTCAAATCATCCCATTTTTGGGGAGCTCTCCCCTAGCTCAATAGAGAGAAAAAAGTGAGAAGAATCGTGAGGAAAAAGGAGGAATTGAGCGAGATTCCAAGGCTCAGGATTCGAGATGCTCGTGATGGGAGCTTGGGATCAACTTATCGGTTATTTCTTCCTTACTTTTTTGTAAATTCTTATTTCAATTTGAGTTAGGCCTATGGATCAAGATCATTTTGGCAAAATTATTTCCATTTGTGAGTAGATCTTGAGACCTAGGGTCGTTATTCTAGTTAATTGGATATTGTAGCGCAATTACTTGGATTATGTAATGAAATTCTTCATATTTCATCTCTGCAATTCTTGCTTAATGCTTTTAATCTCTTGATCACGGATTAATTGATTTGTTGGTCTAAATTGATACTCGACAGAGAGAAATTAGATTAGATCCAAATTTCATAGCTAACGATTTCTTGGAGCACGAGAGTGAAAGAGAATTGTTAGAAATTGATTATGGAGTTGCTTAATGCCATATTATGTTTAACTAAGGAGATGGAAACATGAATTAGTTATGTTATTTGTCTAGGATAGAACATGAAAAAAATATCGCAACCTTTCCTATTAAAGAAGTTTTTCCTGATGAAAGGTTATATGCTGATAAAACTTTTCTTCCTTGGTACGCTGATTTTGTAAACTTTCTTGCAGGAAAAGAAATACCTCCTAACTTAAATGCTCAGAAAAGAAAGAAGTTTTTCCATGATGTGAAGTCCTACCTGTGGAATGACCCGTTTCTCTTTAAGGTGTGTTCTGACCAAATCATTCGAAGGTGCATTCCAGCAGAAGAAATAGGTAAGATTATACATGATTGTCATGCCTCTCCTTATGGTGGTCATTTTGGACCGACCCGTACTGCAGCAAAGGTACTCCAATCTGGTTTTTATCTGCCTACTCTTTTTAAAGATTGTTATACCTTTGTGAGAACATGTGATAGATACCAAAGGACAGGTAATATCTCTAGACGCCATGAGATGCCACTAACCCCTATTCTTGAAGTATAACTTTTTGATGTATGGGGCATGGATTTTATGGGCCCGTTTCCCTCTTCAAATGGATACTCGTACATCTTAGTGGCTGTTGATTACGTATCTAAATGGGTAGAGGTAGTAGCCACTAAGACTAATGATGCGCGTGTGGTGTTACGTTTTCTGCATAAAAATATTTTCACTAGATTTGGCACACCACGAGCTATAATTAGTGATGAGGGGTACCATTTTTGCAATAAATTGTTTGAATCATTACTTAGAAAATATAGTGTCAAGCATAAGACTTCTTTAGCTTATCATCCCCAATCTAACGGTCAAGCTGAGATTTCTAACAGGAAGATTAACCAAATCTTGGAGAAGACAGTGCGCATCAACAGGAAGGACTGGGCATACAAGTTGGACGATGCTTTGCGGGCCTACCAGAAAACTTTCAAAACTCCAATCGGTACATCTCCGTATCGATTAGTGTATGGTAAGGCCTGTCACATGCCTGTGGAGCTCGAGCACAAAGCATACTGGGCTATCAAGAAGCTGAACTTGGATGCAGAGAAGGCTGGGGAACAACGTCTTCTACAGCTCAACGAATTAGAAGAATTTAGGAGCCAGACGTATGAGAACGCAAAGCTCTATAAGGAAAGAACTGCAAGATGGCATGATCATATAATCCAGAAGCGTTCTTTTGAGCCAGGGCAGCAAATTCTTCTATTCAATTCTCGATTGCAATTGTTCCCAAGAAAGTTGAAGTCAAGATGGTCTGGTCCATTCATAATCAAGGAAGTATCCCCATATGGACCAATTGAATTAATGGATAACAACGGGTTAACTTTTAAAGTCAATGCTCAAAAAGTGAAGCACTATTGTGGATTCGAAGAACGAAAGGTCGAAAAAATGATTTTGACGGATCCAGGGTGATCGAACCCCGTCTAGCTCAGGACGTTAAACAAAGCGCTTCTTGGGAGACAACCCAAGCTGTTTAAAATTTTGTAGATTTTAATTTAGTTTCTGTGTTGATCCTAATGCTCCTTTGAGATCGATCCTTGAGCAGGAAGCTCGCGAATTCCTGCCTGGCTTCTCATTCTCTCCTCAGACAACAATTCAAGACGTTTCAGATTCTCTCGCTTTTTCAGGGCAGTATTGATCTCTCTTTATCTGATTAAATGTTCATACATTGGGGACAATGTATATTTTACGTTTGGGGGGGGGGGATTTGCTCTGCTTAGGGTTTGCGTAAGTAATGTGTATGATGAATTAAATGCATGTTGAGGATGATGACGTCCGATGATTTGCTTTTAGCCATGACTCTCTCTTATTTTTGCAAATTTGAAAGCATGTCTAAATTCAAGAAAATTTAAAATTTTTCTTTGATTCCCTTGCAAAGTATGATGATTCACTTGTTTTATTATGATTTTGAAAGCCTAAATGAAAGTTATATGCTTTGGAAGTTTGTTGTCACTCTGATAGGTGTAAAGTTTGTCTAGATAGCTTTCTTGCGTAATAGTTAGTAATACTGAGCTTTGGAAAAAAGAAATGCTTTGATTTGCCCCAAGTAGAAAAATATAATGTTCCACTTTCTTGAGAGTGTTAGTAACCAGGGGCATTCATGACACCCATCGTTTGCCTTTGCATGAAAACGCTGTAAAGAAATGAGCATGCTTCGGTATCCTGAAAGATGAAGCGCTCGTAGTTGGATGCTTTCATCACCAATGTTGGCAAGCCAGAACGAAGGCGCTACTTCTAAAAGGATTATTCTGAAAAAAAAAAAGGTTTGGGGGACGCCTGAAGAATTATGGGCACCTCAGTAATTTAGGGCTTGCTAGATAAGTATGATGGCTAAAAGGGCGAGCTTTAGTACCAGTGTAGGGGGAAGATGAATGGAGGAGTATATAAATGATTCCGGGCTAGTAAAAACTGTGATAAGGCAATTGATGATTCATTTTTGCAAGGGAGGATAGGATTAGATTTTAAACTTCTTGATGCTTGTTCATGCTTACTTATTTGTTTCAATAGTTTGTATTTATGGCTAGAAGCATTGATGATAGAGTTATTAGCATGCAAATAATGATTCATATGTATTACTTTATTTTGCTCGGGACTAGCAAAACTTTAAGTTTGGGGGTGTGATGACATGCAAAAATGTCATCATTTTCCTATTAATTTCAGCTATTTTTGTTCATGAATTGTGAGTTTTAATGTATTTTTATGTTGATTTTACAGAAAACCGAGTTCGAGCAGCAAAACTGAGATTTTAAGAGAATTTGGATGAATTTGAAGACTTTTTGGGCAATTTGAAGAATAATCATTGAAGATCCAAGCCCTAAGGTCCAAGAAGAGAAGATAATTAAAGTGGGAGGTCCAAAACGCCCAAAAGTTTGAAGAAATGAGGCAAAAATCCGCAAATAAGGCTTCTAGAAGTCCTAGAGTCGAGATGCTAGGACCATAGCGTCTCGACGCTAGGTGATCAGAAAAGCGCGCTCCAAAATCGCGATAGCGTCGCGACGCTGCGACGACTTCTGCCCCAAGACAACATGACGTCACAGCGTCGAGACGCTGTCGACTTGTTCAGTAAGAAATTTCCAGCCCCTTCCCTTTGGTTCCAATCATCCCATTTTTGGGGAGCTCTCCCCTAGCTCAATAGAGAGAAAAAAGTGAGAAGAATCATGAGGAAAAAGGAGGAATTGAGCGAGATTCCAAGGCTCGGGATTCAAGATGCTCGTGACGGGAGCTTGGGATCAACTTATCGGTTATTTCTTCCTTACTTCTTTGTAAATTCTTATTTTAATTTGAGTTAGGCCTAGGGATCAAGATCATTTTGGCAAAATTATTTCCATTTGTGAGTAGATCTTGAGACCTAGGGTCGTCATTCTAGTTAATTGGATATTGTAGAGCAATTACTTGGATTATGTAATGAAATTCTTCATATTTCATATTTGCAATTCTTGCTCAATGCTTTTAATCTCTTGATCACAGATTAATTGATTTGTTGGTCTAAATTGATACTCGAAAGAGAGAAATTAGATTAGATCCAAATTGCATAGCTAACGATTGCTTGGAGCAGAGAGTGAAAGAGAGTTGTTAGAAATTGATTATGGAGTTGCTTAATGCCATATTATGATTAACTAAGGAGATGGACACATGAATTAGTTATGTTAGTATGAGATGTGGAGGAACTTGAAAGAGAAATCTGCTTAAAATTACTTCTAGATTTATGGAATTGATTATTATTAGTTACATGCATCCATGTAATTGAGTTACAAATCCAAGAAAACTAGATAACACCCTAGGTCAAGTTCCCTTAATTGGATATTTCCGTTTTGTTATTGCATGCTTATTTTTATTCCTTTAATTTTTGCATTATCATTCGAGTTGATCTTCTAAATAAAATTAAAACATGATGATTCTTGGTACTTAATGGAATTAATCCAATTTTCCTGAGGATTTGATACTCGGTAATACTTACCGTTTTATATTACTTGTGACGACCCGTGCCCTTGCGGTAGTCGCTCATCAACAACGCTCAACATGCGAGCCTAAGCTTTTCAGCTTAGTGCTCACACTCAACATGCGAGCCTAAGCTTTTCAGCCTAGAGCCCACGCTCAACATGCGAGCCTATGCTTTTCAGCCTAGTACCCACGCTCAACATGCGAGCCTAAGCTTACTATTTAGTGCCCACGCTAAACATGCGAGCCTAAGCTTATTGCTTAGTGCCCACGCTCAACATGCGAGCCTAAGATTTTCAGCTTAGTAACCACACTACAACACACGAGCCTGGACTACCAAGTCTACCTCACTCCATTTGGCTTGAGCCCATGCACTTCATCTGAGACAAGGTCACTTGCCAGAGGCCGAGGCCAAGCACATCTTGTTGAGGCCGAGCACAAATCCTAAAGGTATTCTTCTTTTTACTCAACTATACTTTATGCTTTAATGAAGCTTTACTTGAGATTGGGGGCTACAAAGGGGATATTGATAACTGTCCGGAAGGTAGTTATTTAGGCCTTAATTCTATAGGGATTTGTGTGTCTTTTGTGCTTAATAGGGTTGGTTTTAGATATATATTATATGTTTTAATCCATTTGGAAGAATGAAGGGTTTGAAAGTGATTTTGTGCAGAAAATATTGCTGAGCGACTGGAGGGAGCAAATTCTGTGCTGCAGCAAAACTGCCACGTCACAGCTTGTTAGCCAAGTTGACAAACCGACTTATGTTGAGTTATTTTCGAGATAAAGGAGCAAGGAGAGCCTGCCATGTGTCCAATTTAACCTAATTCTCATCTTATAAAAGGAGGAGTCGTCAAAGATAAATTCATTTCACGATTTGGAGACCGAATCAATTGGCCGGAGACCGAATCAATCGGCCGGAGGCCGAATTGATGGCGGAATGGAGATCTAAGAAGACCATTTGCGATTCCACTCAAGGAGACGAAGTCCTTCTATGTTCTTGGTGGTTTGGAGCAGTCGTTTCATCTCCCCAATTGCTAAAAGGATTAGTATTTCTTTTGTATTTTGCATTATGGATGTGCTTATCGAGATTGTAACATATTTTATGTTTTCAATCATGAACTAATTGTTTTGAAGGCATAGGTTAAGAATTGTGTGATTGTTATATTTATAAATCTGGAAATTCTATTTGATCATGATCATCTAGAATTATTGTTGATCTTTATTTTCATTATGTGCTCGCCTAGCTAGCCGGTATGTATAGCTTCTCCTAGTTTCAGGGATGATTTAGGAGTTGTGTGGCGATAATTCACGCTAGATCATTGTGTATTGGTGAACGCCAGTGACTGAGTTAGGGATAGCCAGTTGCCTAGTGCTTGATCGGTAGAGCTTCATTGGTTTTGAAACATATTCCGAAAAATCCGGAGTTCCGGGAGGATCCCGCTGATAATACTGCAGGAGATTGACGGATCAAAAGAATTGCTGGAGCATCTTTATAACAATTACAGAAGTCTTAATCTGTGTCTGTTTCCATTCTGTTTTCTCTAGTCGTAATCACTTACTGCTTCCGCATATCTTTTGTTTCAGCATTTTAAAAACCCAATCAATTTAACCAGCCATTTGAAATCACTAAAAAGGCAAATTAAATCAATAGAGGTAGGCATTTCAAGACCCTGTGGATACGATAAATACTTATCACTTGCTGCTAGATTGTGTATACTTGCACAGTATTTTGGAGTCAATTTATCTCATATTTTTAACCACTCCAGAATTGCAACAGATATGCACTCCCTATTAAACAAAAAACAAGTAATAGAGGATTGCACTCCCTATTAAACAAAAGGCACATTAGCTTAGCATGTCTAACCAAATATTTCATGTTCTAGCTTATTCTCTCATTATTTTCCTATAAGGACTAACTAATGAATGCAGGAAGCTAAGTTTTAGGCTAATAGGGGCTTAAGGTCGAGGCTGACCCTAGCATCTTCCCTCATTTGTCTTTTGCAGATATTAACTTTTTGATGCATGATCGTGAAATCTTCTACTTTTCCTATTTTTACTTGTGGATAAGCCCTGGATATGGAATGAAGCGCTCCGAATGACCAAGTACGGGGGTCTTGCTGACCGGTCAGCGAGTCGGGGTCCAGGGGCGAAGCATCCGGTGGGGGTTCGAGGGCAACGCCCCCTAAGCACTAGATTGGTATGCTCGGCCTCATCGAGGCCGAGGCCGAGGTAGAGGCTGGGCCAATCACATAGGTCCTCCGACCATTTTTGTAATCTCTCACCTTTGTCATTTTCATTTCACCGGACCCCTATTTAGGGAGTTTCTACTTTTTCTAGTTTGTCCTATCTTGCAGGATAACAAGGAATTTATACATAAGTCGACACGAGACGAGAGTCATACTCTTAAATCGAGCTTAAGGAGCTCGACGTATAACAGTAAGACGCACCTGAATCCCAATTCAAGAGTGGAGGCTTACTGTTATAGGTAATTTTTTATCACTCTGATGCACAAGGAGTAGATGAAGACAATCGGACAGAGATAGGACCAGGAAACTGACCCAGAGGAAGATCAGACCAAAGGGTCATGCCAAATTGGCTCGACCATTCGGTCTGCTTGCGCAGACCGAACTCGTTCACCTCCGCTCGGTCCCTGCTGCCTCTAGTCGCCTCGGTTCCGCCTGGTTCGTCACCAAACGCTTCCAAATTCCTAAAAATCCTAGGAGCATGAGTAGTTATTTAAACCCCTCTTCGTCACTAAAGAAGGGATCCTTAACTCTATTATCGACTTCTCCTCTTGCTCTCTAGCTTTTCCTTCTGTTCTCTGACTTAAGCATCAGAGGCCGGTGTGCAGGATTTCTATCTTGCAGGCCACGTCTTCCCCCCTCTCAAACAAATTTACCGTTGGTGGCACGTGAAGGTCAGGTGAGTCCTGTCCGACCAATGTAACGACCCTACATTTCATGTCTAGATCCTAGGGCCATTACCACATGCATCTCATTTCAATTTCAAAGAATGACGAAGGAACAACATTTAGAGTAAAACAAGCTTAGAAAATATGTGAAACTTTTAAGTCTGGGATCCCAGTTAAAACAGAACAAGAAGAAATTTTAGCCATTCAAGCAAAAGCCTTAAATCCGAATAAATCCTAAAACATCACATAACAAATAGAAAAAGAAGAAATTAAAAAACATAATATGCGGAAGTCTATCCTAAGGAAATCCATGGCTTGTTCAGCAGCACTCCGTCACGCGTTCTATATACATTTGCCTTTACCTGCAATTACATGTTAGGGAAAAGAATGAGTATTTCAGAAAAATACTCAGTAAGTAACAACACTGCTAGACATGCAACAAACAAGGTATCAAGAGGTTATTTGGGCTAAGGGCCTAAAGGTTATGTCATCTCATTCCCATTCATTTCATTTCATTCATCTTGTAGTATGGGTCTAGTGATCAGTTAACTCACCTATAAAAATTTGCCAACTCACTGAAGGTGCACAAGTGGGTATTTTGGGAGATCTCTACTCCTACTGATGGTAGAAGGCACCCAATCAGTGGAGCCAAGCCTCACCCATCAAGGCATTATTGTGCGCATAGCGCAGTAACTACCATTTCACTGGTGGGGCGTTCATGGGTTTTAAGTCAGAAATTAACTTCCACAGTTAGTAAATGACACGTAGTCTGCAAAGCCAAGTCTCGCCCATTTAGCTCCTCATTTCAGTCTAATACATCTCAGTCCTATGTGTTTAATTGACACGACCCCCTACTAGAGCAACTAGCCTATTTCTTTCCCTTTCTTACTCCTTTTCCCTTTAAGGCCTCTTAGCACCCAGGTTAATTTTAATTGCCACCTAACCAATGAAATTTATTCTCCCAATATTTACTAACAGACTAGACAAGCAAGTACCATCCCGTTGCACGATTTTACCGCAAGCGTACGGGTCGTCACAAGTAATATAGTGATTTTGAGTATAGAGTATCGTCTCCACAGGGATTGGATTTATTCAATTAATTACCATGAATAATCTTGCTATGCTTTATTTAGAGAACAAAATCTAATGCCGAAAAAAATAAACTAAAAGCTAATCTAGTAAGCAAAAGATAAATGGAGACACAATTTGGAGGGATAATTCTTAGAGGGTTGATTTCATCAATTGGACCTTTAATCGCTTATTCAATTAACTAATATGGATTAACTAATCATTTGATTCATAAGTCTAGAAGTCTAATGACAAGGACTCTCCTATCGGTTTCCTCCTATCTCATACCTTTCAATAAAGAATCTCCTTTTGGTTTCCTCTTTATTTACTTAGCATGGCATTACGACCTTTTAATACAACCTCTATCGTTATTTATTCTATTCCGTGTCACTCGGGTAAATAAACGTTAGTCATGCATTCAGTTCTAGTCTAAGCTTCTCTCCGTCGAGTTTCCACTTAGTAACGATTCATTTAATCAGTGATCAGTTGATTAAAAGCATTAAGGACAAAATGCACAAATGAACAATAATGACAATTAAACCAAATCAATTCATTAATTCAGTAAAGGTTCAACAACTAAATCAATCTCAAAGAATTTAGGAATTAACTACTCATAATCACTAAAATCCAATAATTCCTAATCACAACAATTCTAGAAACTATAAAGGAAAAGGGAAGAGAAATGCTCATATAAGTGTCGATCTCCTCGAACTGGCACCGATCTCCAACGATCCCGAGCTCCAAAGATCTTCAACAAAGCTCCAAAACTCTCCCAAAAATCCCCAATTTTAGTGTGGACTCTAGAATGGGTGAAAACCCACAAATTCGTTCCCCAAACTTGGATGCAAATGGCCCTATTTATAGTTGTTCAGCAGGCTTGGCTTGGGCAGCAATAATATGACAGCATCGAGAAGCTAGGAGACAGCTTCGCGACGCTGTCACAAATCCAGAATTTTCCAATGTGCAGATTACGTTAACAGTCTTGGGCTCCAAGTCGTTGTAGCGTCGCAGCGCTACATGGACAGTATCGCGACGCTGTCCCATTTCTAGAACTTCTCTGCGCGGCTGCCAAGCGTCGAGACGCTAGGCCTCGGTCTTCAAAGAATAGCCCGTTTTTTACTTATATTTTTGGGCTTCCAACTTTCTTTTGGCCCAAATGCTTCATGTAATGGATCTTGGGCTCTTTTCTTGACCCAACTTGATAGTTAAGGCTTGGAATTCATGAATTTGGCCTTCTAACTCATTCTTCTTGGGCTTTTGGACTTGGGTCTTCAATAGACTTCTCCAAAATGCTTCAAAAGGCCTCAAAATCATCCAAAATCTCTCAAAATTTCGGTTTTTGCTTCCTAAGGAAAAAATAATGAATTTAATTAAATTTTCTAAATAAAAACACAATAAAAGCACTCAAAAGCCTAATAATTTAGGACTAAAATAGCGACATTTCTGCCCGCTATCACATCCCAACTCAATCAGTTACCGATAACCTACCAGACATTCAACAATTTTAAACAAAGAAACCACCACTTCTCACTGTCTACATACATTGCCTGTCAACTTATAATATATCACAGTCAAGCACTCTCACCTATCTCATAGCACAAGTACACAACAACCAAATTCTTGAAAACAAACGCATGCATATCATCTCAGTCTCAACTCAAACATATAATACAATCTCATGCCAGAAGTACAACTGTCATTCAAATGCATAAAATTTCATTTCAATTCAGCAAGTTAACTTACCTTAATAACTTAGTACAGAATGAAACGACTTGGTTCACAGGTTTTCCCAGCAATCCCACAATTCCTAACAATTTAACAGCAAGTTCAGATCCTAACACAATGCTGACAAGAATAAAAATACAGAAGCTTAAGGTCCGAGTTTCTTACACAACTGAGATTTTGGGAAAACTTCCACTCCGCCTTTAGATTAAATCAATTTACCACAAAGGTCTGCCCATAATCTGACATTTAGTTCGATAAAACAAAAAATATTAGGACCAAAAGATCCAACCAATCCTTACCCAATCAGTCCATTAGAAAAGTATGCTGGAAATCCAAACGGCGACAACGTCGATTCACAGTGGCAGCGTACAATTTTGAGTGGGTAGCGACAATGCTTGTAGTTGACAGATCTGTAGAGAGAGGAAGGGAAAAGGGAGAGTTGAGGCCAAGAGAAAAACGAGATAGAGAAAGAGAGAGAGAGAGAGAGAAAAAAAACCCACCGGAGGTGACGACAGAGCAGTCGACGGCGTGGCGATACATGACAGTAAGAGGACGGCGGCTCGCGTGCTACTGTTGAGAGAGAGAGGCTGTGAGAGATGAGGCCGAGAGAGAGAAAGCGACGAGAGAGAGAGAGAGCTTACCGTCGACAAGAGAACGACGACGCGGCGGAGGTACGAAAAGAGAGAGAGAGAAAGTAACGAGAGAGATAGAGAGAGAGAGCTTACCGTCGGCGACTAACGTCTCCACGAGCGGTGGCGAGAGGCGATGGAGAACGGCAGAGCAGCGGCGGTACGATGAAGGAGGCAGCAGCGCGGGCGTGCAAACGAGAGAGAGAGGGCTGAGAGGGAGAGAGAGAGTATCGGGGGGAAAGAATAAGGAACCTGAAAAAAAAATCTTTTTTTTTAATTGGTCCCCTTTGACCGAATTTTTTGGGGGGAAACTTTCCCCCCTTTCTCCCTTTTTGGCCGGTCAAATCGGCCCACTCCCCCTTTTCCTTTTCTTTTGTTTTTTTTTTAAAAATCTGGCTGTTACATTTGACCATCAACACCAAGAATCCATTGAAGCTTCAAACTCGAGATCAAGCGTTCCAGTCCTCGAGTGAAACATATTCACACACAAGAGAGAAAATCAGAGGATTAACATTAGAGATTGTACACCCACATGCATGCAACATAAATACCAACTACATATTTATTCCATGTGTTTCTTCCTTAAATTTACGTGTGAACAATGCTCACTTTTTCTTGTTTTTTATTATTAAAAATCTTGTAGCATAATATTCATATTGTTTTTTTTTTTTTGTTTCTAGAGCTACGCTTTTTTAAAAAAGAAAATCTCTTGAACTTTGTACCTCGTTTCAATAATACTTTTGAACTTTAAAAAGTTTTATTAATACTCTTGACCTTTTAAAAAATATAAATAACATTATGTTTTGAAAAGAAAGCGTTAAAGTTTCATTAATACTCTTGACCATTCAAAACATTTCAAAAATACTGCTAATTATGTTTTGGATATAAAACGTCAAAGTTTTCATTAAATACCCTTGAACATTCAAACAATTTGAAAGATATACTTACTGGAAAACATTTCTTCTTCCTTCTTCATCTCTTTGCAAATTCTTCCTCCATGAAAATTAACGAGAAACTTTGCTTATTTGCAATATATTCATCCATAATTTTTTTTCTTCTCCTCCAATATAGCATCCCAAGAGCTTGACCATATTCTTATGCTCAAGATGAGTTTTGCTTCATTCTTGAATTCTTCATGTCCGACTTGATTTTGTTGGTAACCTTTTTACTGTTATTTCCTCACTGACCACTACCCATTAGCTCTCTTTGAATTCATTTTAGGCACAATATATGAAAACATTGTCATATAGTGGTTTTAACATTTCTTAATTATTAAAAAAAAGGTATATCAAACTTCTGATTAATTAATCTTGTAAACTGAACCAAACTCTACCTTCTTCAAGTTTATTGACATTTGAAAAGTCGTCTATGGAAATTTTTAGAGTACATAGACGAAAGTAATGCATATCTCCATCACTTTCTTGTTTTGTTGCATCCACATGTTTCCTCCTCAAACTAAACTTGAGAGAATATAGAAAACACAATATTTAAAATGAATGATAGAAAGATAATATGAAAAACACCTAACTTATTTAGAAAAGAAAACTATGAAATGAAAAGGAAAAAAGAAAAAAACTGAGATCATCAAATAACATCAATTTGACCTAATAAGCTCAAGAAAGCCTAAACTCCATAACCATAACTCTCTCATACGCCAACATGAATGTAGCTCAACTGGTATAAAACTTATACTAATGACCAAGAGGTCGGTAGTTCGAATTCTCTCACCCCCACATGTCCAAAAAAAAACAAATCTCTCATAACTCTCCAAAAGACAAAAAAGAACTTACTCCTTTCTTCCTTCATCACTAAGAGTATTATTGAAACGAGGTACAAAATTCAAGGGTATTTTCCATAATTTAGTCCGAAAATTACTTAAGAGTTATTTTCTATTTAATTCTTTATTTTTAAGAACATTTTGAAATCTTAGCTAGGCAAGTTTTAAAAAAAAGTTTCATAATTTGGTCATGATTTTGAAAAAATATTTTTTTAAATAAATCATATAAAATGCAACTCAGTTGTTCAGAACATCAGTAACCTCCTTATAAGTTGGTGCACCTCTATATTAATAACATTATATTCTTAAGACTAGAAAACAAAGAAAAATATGAATAAATATGGATGATTATGGGGTAGAGATTATTAAAAAAAGGATTGGTAATGTTTTAAAAACAAAAAGAATGAAATAAAATTAAAGTAAGAATAGTGAAAAGAAAAATGGGAGAAATAAAAGAAAGTGGGGGCAGTAAGTTGGTAAATGAAAGGCTTGGCAGGTGCATGGGCATTGAAGGTGAAGAATCAACAGAAACACATGGTTGAAAAATTTGACATTTAATTCATGAATAATCCAAATCGATACAATTAAAAAGAAAAATGAAAAAAAAAAAAAGCAAGCAAAGAGGTAGATATTAGAATGTAGGTGTACATAGAAGATGAAGGCTAGGACCAGAGAGGTTGGCAAAACGGTGCCGCTTCCAGCTACCTGCCTGCCTGCCGCCCACATCCTCTCTCTCTTTCTACATATATATATATATATATAAAAAGTCTAAGTTAGAGGTTGGGGGCCTACCTATTTTCATCCCTCTCTCTCTCTCTTCATTTATTCAGATCACGGTACAGCAGCATGGCCACTGAGACCTTTTTCTTTAATTACTATTATAATTATTTTTTTCTAATTCTATGCTATTTCATTTATTTTGTCATTTTTAGCCTCTTTTTCTTTTTTTTTCTTTTTTTTTTTTTATCTTTTTCAATTATTTTCTTTTATCATTACTAAAAGATGCTAAATTATTATTATTTTTCGATGCACGTGTTTGATATATATTACTTATTTATTTATTTACTAAATATATGTTATAGTCTTTAATGTGTGAGTTTTTCTCTTTTTTTTTTTTTCAATTTAATTTCATATTATTTAAAAAGTGTTACGTGTTGTCATTTTGTAACTAAGTCACTAACTGTCTAGTGAATTCATAAATTTTATAGAGAAAATATCATCTAAAAGACAAAAATTTTAAATTTCAATCAATTTCTTACAAATTTGAAGTAGGAAGTGAGAAACTATCTTCTCTTACATGTCATTTTTTTCTCTGGTATACTTTTGTCAATTCACAAAGTATTATGCCATGTAAATTATGTAAATTTATTATAAGCCAATTTCAACATTTCCCATTTGATGAGTGTGAATAAATTGAAACATGTTCAAACATAAGGGACTAAATGAAAATATTTAAATTAAAGATTCACATGAACATAGTTCAATTGACATAAAGCTTTGTACTAATGACCAAAAGGTTTGTGGTTCAAATTCCCAACCCCACGCGTTGTAAAAAAAAAAAAATTAAAGCAGTATATATTAAATTGAAAAATACTCCAACATTATTTTTTTTAACGAAAAAATACTCCAATATTAGGATTAAACATATACTTAACCCTTTGTTAATAAATAGTTTTGTCCAAAATTCTTTTGATCTAATAACTAAAGGTGGCTAAGTTTGTTTTTGTTTGGGTTGTAGTATTTCAGAAATATATTTTTCTGAGGTAATTTTTTAATAAGTAATGTTCATTCAAGAAGTAATTCTTAGAATGCATGAATTTTAGATCATTAATCATTTTAAACTGCTAAAAGAATTTTTCAAAAAAAAAAAAAAACTGCTAAAAGAAATGATATAAATGAAACTGAAAAAAAAAAAAAAATACTTGACTGCATACCGACATGTAGGGATCTTCCCTTCATTTATTAACATTTTGACAATTAAGAAAGAAAAAGTAGAAAATGAGTTTTTTTTTTTTTTTCTTTCTTTCTCTTCTAGTTATCAACATGTGAATGGTGGTATGAAGGAAGCCCTACGTACCACCAAGTATTTTTACAAAAAAAAAAAAAAAAAGAGGGTAGAGACTAGGGAGAAGGTAGGGAGAGAAAAGTATTTGTAAAGTCCCAGACCTAATATTCGACACCTGACAACCCCGACATTCCTCACATGCTTGCTAGGAAAATTCTCAGCAGATCACCCAACATAGAGCTTCTCCAAACCAAACACATTTAACTTCAAAGTTCCTATGATTAAGCCACTGAAAAGGAAGGTGCAGCTTGTTGGTATAGGTAGTATCATAAATTCTTTTAAGTGTTTATCTTGACCATACTTTCATGTCCTCAGAATTCCTCTCATTCGGATGTAATCTCGGTTCATTCATGTACCCCTCCTATCTTCAGGTGTCACAGTACTGCTATGGTCAGATACTCTTATATTATGAAATATCTTGTACTATTAAATATATAAAAGAGAAATTATAAAATGTAATTTGAACCTTCATTAATTAATAAATGACACAAATTTTCAACATGCAACAAAACATGTTTAGTAACATGATTTCAAACGGGTCAGTTGCAAGAATAGCAAAAAATAAAATGGAATTTGCAACCATGTCATCGGTTTTTTAATGTTGCAAATATAGCAAAAATACGTGGGCCCGTCTAAACATTAAATCTGAAAAGTCAAAAAAACCTCTAAAACACGCTAGAAGTTGGAAGTTTAAAAAGTATATCAATGGTGTTTGTTGAGGATCCCACATTGAAAAAATTAGTGGAGACCTCACAATATATAAGCTACAAGGGTCACTCCACTCATTGCCAATTGGTTTTGAGATGGAAGTCCATATAATATAATATGATATTAGAGTCCATTAAACCCAAACGGGTATTCGGTCTAATAAAAAGAAATTGGAATCCGATCCAAGAATGGTGAACCCAAAGAGGCACCATGTTATTGATATTGTAACAACCATTTTCTTTTAATTAAATAAATAAGTAAATAAACTTGTTTAAAAAAAAGTGTTTTTTTTCCAAGAACCCATCTTCTTCCCCGATTTTGCCTCTCTCTACATTTTTTTTCTCTCTCCCTAACCACTCTTCAACCACTTCTCCCTTCCCTCTCGGATTCACGCGTATCAACCCCTTGAATGCTCTCTCGTACTCCAATTGTGTATCACAAGACCCTTTCCCAACCGCATTTCTCTATCTCTCTCATCCTTACGATTTTGCACGCACTAAACCAAATTCACTAGCATCTTTTTTTTCTTCCTCGGAACAATCGTGAAACGCCACTACCTCCCTCTCGATTTCTCAGTCTTCCGTTCGCAGCCCATCTCCTACATCGCGTGTTTTTTTTTCAAGAACCCATCTTCTTCCCCGATTTGGCCTCTCTCTCTACATTTTTTTTCTCTCTCCCTAACCACTCTTCTGAAGGGATAAAAGCCCCACACAGCGGAAAGTATTACCGAACCTACTCAGAGTCTTAGATTCTAATTGAAATACCAATACAATTTGCAAAATATTACAACAATAAATCTATATTTAATGGGTTGTACATAGGCTATAAACATGCTAAAAATCAACTAGATTGATCCTAGTGATCAAGGATTTCATAGAAAACTTACTTTTGTAGAAAGCCTTGATCAATTAGCCTTTTCTTGCCAATAAGAATGAAAACGCAGCAACCCTCTTGTGCGAACACCACCAATCGGCTACACCGGTATATCTCTAAGACTTCTTGAAGCAGGAGATTTGTGGGAGTCTTTTGGGAGAGATCTCTGAGAGAATTAGAGACAATCGGATGCCTTTCACCCACCCCAGGGGTCCTATATATACGTAAAGGCCAAGACCTTTTCCTAATAGGAAAAGGTCTAGGAATAAGTTCAAATCTATTATCTGAACAATATCTAATTTTAATAAATAATTAATTAATTCCATAATTAATTAATTACCCAATTAAATATCACATATTTAATCTTAGGGATTTTATTAAAATTAATATGAATCCAATTCATATTAAATTTATTTGAACTCTTTCAAATATTTTCTTTCCTAATAGGAAAAAATCTCTAATTAATAAATAATTAATTCCATAATGAATTAATTACCCAATTAAATATCATATATTTAATCTTAGGGATTTTATTAAAATTAATATGAATCCAATTCATATTAAATTTATTTGAACTCTTTCAAATATTTTCTCTCAAGAATTAATTTTTTAAATTAATTCAAAAATTATATTATAAAGTTTCATAAACTTTATATTATAATGCATCAATATACATTATATGATTCCCAGGATAAATTGAACACTTTCAATTTACAATTTATATTTGTTTGCTTCAAGTCTTTTTACGAGCTACCAGTGGGACCTAATGAACCTACAGATCAAAAGCTCCAACGATACGAGACTAATCGACTTAAACTCATTAACCAAGTTACTCTCCATTCGTTAATTGTGGGTCATTCCACTAAAGACCCTCAGCTGTACTCTTCTCACTGTAGAATATTTCTGTGTCCACGGATATCGACCAATACTACAAGTCAGTCCTTCACGTGTGTTCGTATCCCAGCTGGGTCAAATTACCGTTTTACCCCTGGTTTACATCTTTGTCCTTAAGTTCCCAGTGCTCCTCTAATGAACAACCTATTTGAGGTCCAACTAACAAACAGAAGTCCCTCTCGTGCCATAGAGAGGGTTGGGCCCATTGTTCAAGTCCCGGAGACACCACTTAAGGGAACACACCTCTACTTACCCTAAAGTCGGAAATGAGTGAATTCCATCTTGTGTGATTATGTTCCCAGCTCCCCACTCGGTATTGTCCCCAAAATGGTAGGCTTATTGAGTCGGCGTGCTGGCCACTCTCACCCATACAAATCAAAGGACAACTCTGAAGGATTGGAATTCCGTAATTCCATAAAGCGGAAGCGTGATTGGGACCGATTCGTAATTAATTTTGTTTAATCTAAAATACCAATACATTGGTAATAATATTAGAACTATTCTAAATATATATTAAGGCTAAGCATACAAAAATATTAGATCTAAATCTAATTTATAAAGTAACAAATTACTTACTCTCGTTGACGACTCAAATTAAATTCACCAACTGCATGTGAATTAATCACGAACTAGTGTGAACACCACCACTATGGCTACACCGGTATGACTCTGAGACTTCTAGAGGCAGGAGACTGGTGGGAGTCTAGAGGAAGCCTTGAGGAGAATTCTCTGAGAGAAGGAGAATGAATGTGATGCCTTTCACCCCACCCCAGGGGTCCTATTTATAGGTAAAGGCCAAGACCTTCTTCCTAATTGGAAAAGGAAGACCTTCTCCTAATAGGAAAAGGTCTCTAATTTTAATAAATAATTAATTAATTTCATAATTAATTAATTTCCCTAATTAAATATCATATATTTAATCTTATGGATTTTATTAAAATTAAAATTAATATGAATCCAATTCACATTAACTTTATTTGAACTCTTTCAAATATTTTCTTTCCTAATAGGAAAAAGTCTCTAATTTTAATAAATAATTAATTAATTCCATAATTAATTAATTTTCCCAATTAAATATCATATATTTAATCTTAGGGATTTTATTAAAATTAAAATTAATATGAATCCAATTCATATTAAATTTATTTGAACTCTTTCAAATATTTTCTCTCAAGAATTAATTTTTTAAATTAATTCAAAAATTATATTATAAAGATTCATAAACTTTATATTATAATGCACCAATATACATTATACAATTCCCCAAATAAATTGAACACTTTCAATTTACAATTTATACTTAATTGCCTCAAGTCTCTTTACGAGCTACCAGTGGGACCTAATGGACCTACAGATCAGAAGCTCCAACGATACGAGACTAATTGGCCAAACTCATTGACCAAGTTTAGTCAACATTCGTTAACTGTGGGTCACTCCACTAAAGACCCACAACTGAACTCTTCTCACTGTAGAATATTTCTTTGTCCATGGATATCGACCAAGCAGTAAGTCAATCCTTCACGTGTGTTCGTAACACCAGCTGGGTCAAATTACCGTTTTACCCCTGGGTTACCTCTAGTTCCTTAAGTACCACTGATTCGACTAATGAACAAGTTGTTTAGGGTCCAACCACTAAACATGAGTTCCTCTCAGGCTAGGAGAAGATGGCGCGCCTTTGTTCAAGCCCTGAAATCAGCTTTTAAGGGAACACATATCTACTTACCCCAATAGGGGAAGGAGTGAATTCCATCTTGTATTGTTATGTTCCCAGCCCCCATTCGGTCTTGCCCCTGAAATGGTAGGCTTATTGAGTCGGCGAACTGGCCACTCTCACCCATACAAATCTAAGGACAATCCCTCCTGAAAGGGGTTCATAACATACTCAGGATTGAGATTGAGTTACCTAGGTCATCCTATTGAAATAAAAACCTAAACTAGTTAACGGCGTTACAACTAGTGGTTACTATTTCGCGGTCCGGTCTTATGCAAACTCATTGCATAGGATACCCCCACCCGCATGTCTCCTACATGGATGTTTTAGATCATTGCATCTGTATCGAATACAAGGTGGGCCGTATCACATAGTGTCACCAGGATAAGGTACCCAGCCTTATCCCTATACTATAGACCTTTTAGGTTGTTACTTGGACACTGATCCCTGTATGTCCCCACATACTAGTCCAAGTTTCATTTAAACAACCTTTGATCTTAGTTTATTAGATTTAGGGTTTATTAATGCAAACTCGATTATTCAATAACCAAATTACTTAATTACTCAAATAACACTTTATTGAGATCGATTAATTTGTTTCATTTACTATCTACGAGTTTTAGGGCATAAAACCCAACAAACTCCTCGTGAACAAGAGTCCATAATCCACTCAAGATTGAGACTGAGTTGTCTTGGTCATCCTAGTGAAATAGAAACCAATCCAACTAACGGTGTTACAATTAGTGGTTAACTATTTTGCGGTCCGGTCTTATGCAAACTCATTGCATAGGATACCCTCACTCGTATGTCAACTACATGAACGAGTTGGATCATAGCGTTTGTATCATAATGCAAAGTGGGTCGTATCCATAGTGTCACCAGGATAAGGTACCCAGCCTTATCCCTATACTATAGACCCTCTAGGTTGTTACTTGAACATCGATCCCCGTATGTCCCTACATACTAGTTCAAGTTACATACAAACAACCTTGGATCTTAGTTTATTGGATTTGGGTCAAATAGTGCAATATTAAACAATAACATTTTATTGCATAAACTAAATAACACTTTATTGAACACAAGTATAAAATTTGTTTACATTCACTATCTACGAGTTTTAGGGCATAAAACCCAACATCTTCAACCACTTCTCCCTTCCCTCTCGGATTCACGCGTATCAACCCCCCGAATGCTCTCTCGTACTCCAATTGTGTATCACGAGACCCTTTCCCAACCGCATTTCTCTATCTCTCTCATCCTTACGATTTTGCACGCACAAACCAAATTCACTAGCATCTTTTTTTTCTTCCTCGGAACAATCGTGAAACGCCACTGCCTCCCTCTCGATTTCTCAGTCTTCCGTTCGCAGCCCATCTCCTGCATCGTGTATGGTGGCAGTTGGGAGCAGCAACACTGATGGGTCTTAATTTACAACATCTGTGGGGTATCTCAACGACTATGGGTTTGAATCTCTAGAAACTGGTGGCAAATCTTGGCTGCAACGGGCGAGTTCGAGCACTGTCCAGCAAGAAATCGAACTCTGTGTGGTGAGATTTTGTGGGTAATGATCGTTTAATTGTGACACGCCCCGCCCTAGATTATCCTAATCAACCTCGGACGTGACGTATTTACAATGAAATCCCAACTAACTGCAAATTAAACTTCATTGTCAACTATGCATGAACTGGATTGACTATGAAAAAGAATTTTCAAAACGTGGCTAGCAATGATTTACTAAATAAAAAGAAATCATAAAAATTTCGGCAGAGTTTCGCCTGGAATTTAGATATCTAACCCACTTGAAAACAAGATTTAACACTTCCAAATAATCATAATATAGAATCCAACACCAGCACCCAAGTCGGTTCAGAATTTACAACCATGGCATAGTTAAACTACACAAAACAACATATAGTTTTTAATCACAAAACCACCCTAACAACCATGATCATACATCACCATGAAGATGCTAGCCATTCTAGTTACAAAAAAAAAATAAAAAATGATACACTTATAAGTAATGCAAAATGACATGCAACCTATTGAGTCTGGTGGCAGATATCAACTCTGGTAGGCTTGTCAGGAACTCAACTACTACCTGGTGGAAAAAGTTTAGAAAGAAAAAGGGTGAGCTAATAAGCCCAGTGAATGGTGAAAATTTATATATAAAAAGAGATAAGATATGACTTTTTAGGAACTCATGACAAACATAGTAGCAATCAAAATTTAATAAACAATATAGATTTTTGATGAATAAAACTTTGAGATACTAGATAAAGTCTCTCGCAAAGTTAAAACGTGAAATGTCTAAAATCAAAACACTGCAACATAAGCATATAGAAAGGACATCATGGCTATGAAAAGTTTTTCATCACTAATACTTGTACCCGAAACTGGTCATACTATATACGGAGAAACTCGGCGTATATAGAAGAGCAACTGGTCATACTACATATCGAGTAGTCTCAAGATATGTAGCAGAGCAAATCTGGTCATACCACACATTGAGTAATCTCAAGATGTATCGCAGAGCTATCCTGGTCACACGCTCGCAGAGCAATCCCCAAAGGGCAAAGCACCTCGACACACGACCCAAAGCCTATGTGTGTGCTGAAGTGGGTCCCAAAGACCTCATACATATCATACATACACCACAGAGACACATTCACACAAGTGCACTGGGAACTCACCATGATTACAATCTCTTAGTGGTTCGAAAACAATGTCAACATTATAATTATAAGCTCTCAAACCACACTAGCATCATAATCGTTTTAAAAGAATGCATTGTAAACCAAAGATCATACTTGAGAAATTTTCATGCCATAGTTAAATTCACAACATCAATAAAACATTGAAATTAATTAAGTTTCTCATGTCAAGTAATTCATAGTTCAATTACCTCATTCGTTTCAAGACTTCCAAATGTTGGGTTTTATGCCCTAAAACTCGTAGATAGTGAATGTAAACAAATTGTATACTTGTTTCAATAAAGTGTTATTGAATTTCTACAATAAAGTGTTATTGTTAAATATTGCACAATTTGACCAAAATCCAATAAACTAAGATCCAAGGTTTATATGTAACTTGAACTAGTATGTGGGGACATATGGGGATCGGTGTTCAAGTAACAACCTAAAAGGTCTATAGTATAGGGATAAGACTGGGTACCTTATCCTGATAACACTATGTGATACGACCCACGTTGTATTCGATACAGACGTATTGATCCAAGGCGTCCATGTAGGAGACATGCAAGTGGGGGTATCCTATGCAATGAGTTTGCATAAGACCGGACCACGAAATAGTCAACCATTAGTTATAACACCATTAACTAATTAGGTTACTGTTTCAATAGGATGACCTAGGTAACTCAATCTTAATCCTGAGTGTGTCATGAACTCCTTCTCATGAGGGATTGTCCTTTGATTAGCATGGGTGAGAGTGGCCAATACACCGACTCAATATGCCTTCCTTTTTGGGGACAAGACCGAGTGGGAGGCTGGGGACATGACAACACAAGAAAGAATTCGCTCCTTCCCGCTTCTAGGAGAAGTAGATGAGTGTTCCCTTAAGTGGTGACTCCGGGACTTGAACAAAGGGATCCCGCCCTCTCACTGGCCCGAGAGGGACTTTATGTTTAATGGTTGGACCATAAACAAGTTGTTCATTAGAGGAACGCTGGTACTTAAGGAGACAGATGTAACACAGGGGTAAAACGATAATTTGACCCAGCTGTGATTACGGACACTCGTGAAGGATTGACTTACCGGCATAGGTCTACATCCATGGACACAGAAATGTTCTACAGTGAGAAGAGTTCAACTGTGGGTCTTTAGTGGAATGACCCACAGTTAATGAATATTGGTTAACTTGATTAATGAGTTTAATCAGTTAACCTCATATCATTGGAGCTTCTGATATGTAGGTCCATTAGGTCCCCCTGCTAGCTCGTAAAGAGTAATTAGGAACAAATATATCTTGGGAGAATTTGAATAGTTCAAATTCATATTGGGAATTAAGTTAATTGTATGAGATACAAATTAATATAATGTATAATGATGCATTAAAATATAAAGTCTAATTTGAGATTAAACTTTATTATATTGAGAGATTGATATATTTGAAAGAGTTCAAATATATGTCTAATTAACTATATGGTATTTAATTAGAAGATGAATTAATTAATTATTCAATTTAGTTTGAATTAAATGAGATTTAATTAAACTATAGTCTATGAGAGAAATAAATATTTGAAGAAATTCAAATATTAATATGAATTTGATTCATATTAAATTTATAGGATATAAGAGAATTTGAAGAAGTTCAAATTTTAATATGAATTTGATTCATATTATAGAATTAATTAATTGAAGGTCTGAAATTAAATAATGATATTTAATTAGGTAATTAATTAATTAACTAATAGAAGGTCTGAAATTAAATATATGATATTTAATTGGTGATTAATTAATTAAAGAATTAATTAATTAGAAATTAATCAATTATGAAAATGATTAATCACTTATGGAAGTAATTAATCATTTTTGGAAAGGATTTAATCACTTATGGAAGTGATCAATCATTTATGGAAAAGATTAATCAATTATGGAATTGATTGGTTATGGAATTGATTAATTAAGGAAAATATTAAATCAGTTATGGAATTGATTGATTTTAAATGAATATTTTATTCATGACATTTCTCCTATAAATAGAACACTAACCCTAGGGTTTAGGTACAACAACAGATGACCACCATAAGACCCTCTCACACTCTCTCAACTCAAGAACTCTAGGGAGAATTTTCTCTCTAGAGTTTTTCCCATTCAAGATTAGGTAGTCCCACAACTACGTTCCTAATCTCAGAGTTATAGCGGGGAAGATCAATTGGTGGTGTCCCAATTGTGCGTTGAAGTATTCAGAGTCGTCAACGGAGGTATGTTTCTCATCGCTTAACCTTTTGCCAATGTATTAGAATTTTGGTGAAAACAAAATTAACTACGAAACGGTCCAATTGCTTCCGCTGTAACGGAATTGGGAATTCCAATCCTTCACCAAATACTTGAATGTATAATTATACGGTTGTAAAAATTTCAAAAGAACTTGGGGTTTGGCCAATAGGCTAAAATCTTAAGGCTTCAAAGCTTGATATAATTCATAGGATAAAAATATAGTACGGTAAAAAATTGGAACTAAAATCATGCTTGTATAAAACCTCGAAATTTCCTTGTACTAAATCATAATTTCAATTTGGTGAACGCCAGTGACTGAGCTAGGGATAGCCAGTTGCCTAGTGCTTGATCGGTCGCACTTCATTGGATTTGAAACATATCCCAAAAGATCCGGAGTTCCGGGAGGAATCCGCTAATAATACTGCGAGAAATGCATGATCAATAATATTTATCTGATCTATTTTTGTGTATGTGTTTTAGTGGTTTGGTGCTAGAACTTTTTGATTGTTTCTTTTGTTTTTGCAGGTGTGAGTTTGTTGCATGAGCGATCCGCCTGGGGTAAGGTTTGAGCTTGATCCGGAAATTGAAAGGACATTTAGGAACAGAAGGAGGGAGCAGCACAGAAACTAGATGGAGAACGTGTCGCAACTTCCGCAGGTTCCTGAAGGTCCAGCAGCAGCAAACCCCCAACAAAATCCGTTGCTGCAGCAAAACCCGCTGTTTGAGCAAAATGAGCAGCAAAATAATCAGGCTGAGAATCCTATCCTGATAGCGAACGATAGGACCAGAGCCATTCGAGCATATGCTGTCCCGATGTTTAATGAGTTGAATTCAGGAATTGCACGTCCCCAAATCCAAGCGACAAATTTTGAAATGAAACCGGTAATGTTTTAGATGTTGCAAACTATGGGGCAATTCCATGGTTTGACATCTGAAGACCCTCATTTACATCTTAAGTCTTTTCTAGGAGTTATTGATTCTTTTGTAATTCAAGGAGTGCCTAGAGATGCCCTTAGATTAACTTTGTTCCTGTATTCTCTTAGAGATGCAACAAAGGCATGATTAAATTCTTTTGCTCTAGGATCAATTAGGACGTGGGATGAGTTAGCTGGAAAAATTTTGAGTAAATATTTCCCGCCTAATAAAAATGCTAAATTAAGGAGTGAAATAGTAGGGTTTAGGCAACTTGAGAATGAGACTTTTAGTGAGGCTTGGGAGAGGTTTAAAGAGCTTTTGCGAAAGTGCCCACACCATGGTTTACCTCATTGTATTCAAATGGAAACATTCTACAATGGTTTAAATGGAGTAACCCAAGATATGGTCGATGTCTCGGCTGGAGGGGCCCTTTTGGCAAAAACTTTTGATGAAGCTTATGAAATTTTAGAGAAAATATCTATTAATAGTTGTCAGTGGTCGGATGTTAGAGGCACAAATAAAAAGGTTAAGAGTGTGTTAGAGGTTGATGGTGTGTCCCCCATTAGGGCTGATCTTGCTATGATTGCTAATGCTCTTAAGAATGTGACAGTTATTAGTCATCAACAGCCAGCAGCTATGGAGCCTACAGCAGTGGTGAACCAAGTCACAGATGAAGCATGTGTCTATTGTGGTGAAGACCACAACTATGAGTTTTGCCCCAGCAATCCAGCTTCTGTGTTTTTTGTAGGTAATCAGAGGAACAACCCTTATTCTAACTTCTATAATCCAGGTTGGCGCAACCACCCCAACTTCTCATGGGGAGGTCAGAGAAATAACGTACAAGCACAACAGAAGATGAACCAGTCGGGATTTGCTAAAGCGCAGGTAATGCCCCAGCAAAACAAGCAGGCTTTGCCCCAGAAAATTCGGGAAGTTCTCTCGAGGTGATGATGATAGAATTTATGGCTCGTATAGATGCCACAATTCAAAGTAATCAAGCTTCGATGAGAGCCCTAGAATTGCAAGTGGGTCAGCTAGCTAATGAGCTGAAGGCAAGGCCTCAAGGGAAACTTCCATCAGATACTGAACACCCTAGAAGGGAAGGTAAGGAGCAGGTAAAGGCAGTAACTCTTAGGAGTGGTAAGCCATTAGAAGAAAGAATTGAGCCTAGTAAAACCCATGTTATAGATAAAAATGGTGATAAAAAATGATATTGTTGAAAAAGAGTTGGAGTCTGGTCAGGGTGCTGGAGGCAGCAATAAAAATGCTGGAGCATCTGGTTCTGTTCTTGATGTGGAACCGCCTTATGTACTGCCTCCACCTTATGTACCACCTCTACCTTTTCCACAAAGGCAAAAGCCTAAGAATCAGGATGGTCAATTTAAAAAGTTTTTAGAGATTCTTAAGCAATTGCATATAAATATCCCTTTAGTAGAAGCTATTGAGCAAATGCCTAATTTTGCTAAATTTCTTAAGGATATTTTGACTAAAAAGAAAAGGTTAGGTGAATTTGAAACTGTATCTCTTACTGAAGAGTGTAGTGCTATTCTTAAGAATGGGCTACCCCCAAGGCTAAGGATCCAGGGTCATTTACCATACCTGTGTCTATAGGTGGAAAAGAATTAGGTAGAGCACTCTGTGATTTAGGCGCAAGCATTAACCTTATGCGTCTTTCGGTCTATCGGAAGTTAGGTATTGGTGAAGCTAGGCCTACCACAGTTACACTCCAATTAGCTGATAGGTCTATCACATATCCAGGGGGTAAAATTGAGGATGTCTTAGTGAAAATAGATAAATTCATATTTCCTGTTGATTTTATTATTTTAGACTATGAGGTTGATAAATATGTCCCAATTATTCTAGGTCGTCCATTTTTGGCTACTGGTAGGGCATTAATAGATGTTCAAAAAGGGAAATTAACTATGAGAGTCTGTAATGAGGAAGTAAAATTTAATGTGTTTAAAGCCATGAAATATCCAGATGAAATGGAGGATTGCTCTTTCATCAGGATTCTGGAGAGCACAGTTATTGAGATAGCAATACAGGATTCGGCTGATAAGCATTAAGAAAAGCATGGAGAGGTTAGTATAGAAGATTTAGAAGTTTGTTCATTAGAAAGAAAAAATGAAAAAGAGTTGTTTAGGTGTGAGGATGTTTTTGAGTCTTTAGATTTAGATCAAAGGAAGGCTCCTCCTATTAAGTCATCCCCTATTGAGGCACCTACTTTAGATTTGAAACCCTTGCCGGATCATCTAAAGTATGTGTATCTTGGGGAAAGTGAGACGTTGCCCATTATTGTTGCATTATATTTAATGCCGGAGCATGAAGAGGCCTTAATAAAATTGTTGCAGCAATACCGCAAGGCTATAGGTTGGACATTGGCTGATATTCAGGGAATTAGCCCATCTTTTTGTATGCACAAAATCACTCTAGAGGAGAGATCCTTTAGAAGTATTGAGTAGCAAAGAAGGCTTAACCCTGCAATAAAAGAGGTTGTTAAAAAGGAGGTGATTAAATGGTTGGATGCTGGGATCATTTATCCAATTGCCGATAGCAATTGGGTAAGCCCTGTCCAATGTGTTCCTAAGAAAGGAGATGTCACTGTGGTGAGCAATAAAGATAATGAGTTGATTCCAACCAGGACAGTAACTGGCTGGAGGGTGTGCATGGATTACAGGAGGCTTAATAAAGCTACCCGTAAGGACCATTTTCCTCTACCATTTATCGACCAGATGTTGGATCGATTGGCTAGTCAGGCCTACTACTGTTTCTTGGATGGTTATTCTGGGTATAATCAGATTACTATTGCTCCTGAGGATCAGGAGAAAACCACTTTCACCTGTCCTTATGAGACATTTGCTTTTAGGAGAATGCCTTTTGGCCTCTGCAATGCTCCAACAACATTTCAGCGGTGTATGTTAGCAATTTTTTCTGATATGATTGAGTCCACTGTTGAGGTATTTATGGACGATTTTTCAGTTTTTTGGAGGGTCTTTTCAAGATTGTTTAGATAATTTAGGAAAGGTGTTAAAAAGATGTGAGGATACCCATCTAGTTCTTAATTGGGAAAAATGCCACTTCATGGTGAAGGAGGGCATAGTGTTAGGACATAAAATTTCTACAAATGGTCTAGAAGTTGATAGAGCAAAAATAGAGGTGATTGAAAGACTAGAGCCACCGAATTCAGTGAAGGGAATTCGGAGTTTTTTAAGACATGCTGGATTTTATAGGAGGTTCATAAAGGATTTTTCTAAAATCAGTAAACCTCTTTGTAACTTATTGTGCACTGATCATGTTTTTGACTTTAATGCAGATTGTAGGAAGGCTTTTGAGACTTTAAAAGCTGCTTTAATCTCAGCACCCATTCTTTGCGCACCTAATTGGAATTTGCCATTTGAGGTAATGTGTGATGCGAGTGATGCTGCGGTAGGTGCGATGCTGGGGCAAAAGCAGGGCAAATTTATCCATCCTATATATTATGCAAGTAGGGTTTTAAATGAAGCACAAGTCAACTATACAACTACTGAAAAGGAGTTGTTAGCTGTGGTGTTCGCTTTTGAGAAGTTCCGGCCATATTTGGTTGGATCCAAAGTCACGATTTTCACGGATCATGCAGCAATAAGGTATCTAATGTCTAAGAAAGATGCAAAACCTAGACTAATTCGTTGGATTTTACTATTGCAGGAATTCAACTTGGAGATAAAGGACAAGAAAGGATCAGAAAACGTCATTGCAGATCATTTATCTCATCTTGATCCGTCATCATCTTTGCTGGAGAACTCTGCCATTTCCGATTCTTTTCCAGATGAACAGCTCTTTGCTGTTGAGGTAAAGGTAGTTAAGGATGTCCCTTGGTATGCTGATATTGCCAACTTTTTGGTAAAGGGAGTCACCCCTATTGACATGGATTGGAGGCAGAAGAAAAAGTTTAAGCACGATGCAAAACTTTTCTATTGGGATGAGCCATTTATGTATAAGCAATGCTCTGACGGTATTATTCGTAGGTGTGTTTCAGGTGCTGAAGTAAAGGAAATCCTGGAGCAATGTCACTCTTCGCCGTATGGAGGTAATTTCAGCGGTCAGAGGACAGCTATGAGGATTTTGCATTGCGGATTTTTCTGGCCTACATTATTCAAGGATGCCCATTGGTTCTACAAGCAATGTGATGCTTGCCAAAGGAGAGGAAATTTGGGGCCTAGAGATGAAATGCCTCTTACTTACATTTTAGAAGTTGAATTATTCGATGTATGGGGTATTGACTTTATGGGGACATTTCCCCTTCTAATGGCAATGTTTTTATCTTATTGGCAGTTGATTATGTGTCCAAGTGGGTGGAGGCCATCGCATGCCATCAGAGTGATGCCAAGACAGTAGCAAGGTTTCTTCAATCGCACATCTTTGCGCGGTTTGGGACACCTAGGGCTCTAGTGAGTGACGATGGTACACATTTTGTTAATAATATCTTAACTAAGCTTTTAGCTAAGTATGAGATTAAGCATAGGATAGCTACCCCTTATCATCCACAAGCAAATAGTCAAGCTGAAATTAGTAACAGGGAAATTAAAGCTATTTTAGAGAAAGTAGTCCATCCATCTAGAAAGGATTGGTCTTTTAGGTTGGATGAGGCTCTTTGGGCTTATAGGACAGCCTATAAGACTCCTCTAGGTATGTCTCCCTATAGGTTAGTATATGGGAAAGCTTGCCATTTACCCCTAGAGCTAGAGCATAAAACATTTTGGGCTTTGAAAAAGCTGAATTTTTATCTGAGTCGTGCAGGAGCAATAAGAATGTTGCAGCTTAATGAATTAGAGGAATTTCGCCAGTTTTCTTATGAAAATGCGAAAATGTATAAAGAAAAGACTATGCTGTGGCATTATAAGAAAATAAAATCTAAAGAGTTTGTCAAAGGACAGAAAGTCTTGCTTTATAATTCTAGATTAAAATTATTTCCTGGGAAGCTAAAATCTAAATGGTCAGGACCGTTCACTGTGATTGAAGTTTTTCCCCATGGAGCAATTACTTTGCAGGATGAAAAAGATGGGAGAGTGTTCAAGGTGAATGAACAACGTGTGAAGCATTATTGGGGTGAGGAGTTTCAGGCGAAATATCCTTCCCTAAGGTTGGTTGATGTTTGAGAGAGCAGGATTTTTGCGGGAGCATTTCACAGAGAAAAATTTTGAGCTCCCAGAGTTTGTATTAATTTTATTTTTCGCTGATTTGTTTTTAATTTCGATTAGGTTAGATTTGATTTTGCATGGTTTATTAGATTTTTATCTTTAAGTATTTATTTATTTATGTTAATTTAGATTTTATCTATTTCGTTTTGAATTTGATTTGATTTTAGGATTATTTATTTGGATTATCTTTGAATTATCTTTTAATTAATTAGATTTAGTTAGATTTTATTTAGTTTTTATTTTCGGTTATTTGAATTTCTGTTTAGGTTTAGATTTAATAATATTTCAGTGTGAAAAGATAAGATAAGATAAGAATTACATATTCGGCTGAAGTTAATAATAAGATAAGATTTGATTTTGGCGGTTTGAATTTGAATTTTCCGTGTGAAAAGATTCTTCTAGAAGAAAATCTTGTTACCCAGTTTTTTGCAATCTTCTGGTTAGAGTGAATATATCATCAGAATATTACGGATGTGGTTAAGAATATTTTTACCGTTGGGATTTAAATTTTCAGTGAGCAGGTAATATTGCATGAAGATCAGGTGCTTCCATGTGTTGCAGAGGGAAATCGAACGATAGAGCCGTTGGACAACACATCATTATGGTAAAATCTTACCGTTTTGAAAATTTAATTTGATTAATTACTTGCAAGTTTAAACGGTAAAAGATATTAATGGGGGGAAGATTTGTCACTGATTATTTTATTTTCTAAAGCCCCATTTAAACACCACTCAAGTTTGTTTCTTCTTCCATTCTTTTTCCTTATGTTTCTTTCCATTCTTCGAAGTGAAAACAAATTTCTTCAAGTCTATAATAGAGAAAACGAGAAGCCGCAAGGAAAGGGATGTAGAGGAAGTTGAACCTAATACACCTGATGCTCCGAAAAAGAAAGCTAAAAAGAAGAGAACCCCAGTTTTTGTTTTCTTTTTCTAGGCGACAAAAATATCTACTGATGTATATTTTTCTCTGTTCTTAATGAAATTTCCAGAGTTTTTTTTGTTTTATAGCACTGAGTAATGTCTAACTTAACTAATTTTCTTCTGAATTTTTGAAGCTTGGACTGATTAAGCTTAATTAGGTCAAGGTATTCTGATCTCCAGAAACCTTTTGCTTGAGCATTTCTTCTAGCCTGGACTGTTGCTGCGACAAAGAAGATTTTTGAGGTAGTATTGACTTATATGATCCACTTTAAGCTTAGTTCTAGTATCACGCTTAGTTTAAAATTCAGATAGAAAAATCTAAGTTTGGGGGTATAATTGCTTATATAATGATTCATTGAGGACAATGAATAATTCAAGTTTGGGGGACTTTTTGCTACTCCAATTGTTTTGCTCGAGCATTCCTCTCCTTCAAGTAAAAATTTGTTAGGTTATTGAGTAACCGGGGACATTTGTGATACCCACAGTTTGTCTTCGCGTCAAAAGATGACCTAGGAAATGTGAAAAAAAATGATGAATGAGAAAATTATTTGCTGAAAAAATTATTTGTTGAAGATTTTGCTGAAAAGTTTTGAGGGATGAATGATGATCCAGCAGTTTTTTGTCTCCCAGAACTTAGGTGAGCTTCATCACAAAATGTCGCCATTCTGAGGAGCAAGAGATCGAATAACTAAGGATTTTTGAGCTTTATAATGAGTATTGAGCTTAGTTGGTGATGAGCTTGAGGCAGGGGTATACTGCACCATAAAGTGGGTCATCTGATGTGGACTTTTCCTAACCACAAGCGCACGGGTCAAGTAATAATAAAGAATTCGTATAAACGAGTGTCGTCCTCTGGATTGGATTTTTAAGCAAATCAAGTATTGTGAATTTTCTTGCCCAATTTTATTTAGGGATCAAAAAGTGATGAATGAATGGTATGAAAACTAAATCAAAACAAGTAAAAAGTGTGGAATTTCAATTGGGAAAACCACTTAGGGAATTGATTTCGCCGATTTAGTCTAGGATTGATTTTAAGGAGTAAGTTATTATGCACAAAGAAATTATGAGCCAAAGACCCTTTAATCACAACTACCTCTCCCGAGTATAATTGATTCTCATGCAAATTAACCAACTTGATATCCCTATCTAAGACTATTAATCATGCATGGCAATGAGATCTTTTAACCAATTCTAAAGTTAATCTAAAACCGTCACGAATTAGAAACTAAACTTTAGTCATGCAATCTTGAGTAAGTCTAAATCAAATCCCCTCTCCCGAGCTAGATTCGAAACTTAAATCATCCAACTAATGACCAATTAATTGAAAGCATTAAATCAAGATTACAAACATAATAACATTGCACAACTTAAACCATAAATCAATCCATAAACACAATCAACTACATCAATCCCTAAGCTTACAAGTTTAGCTAGTCATGATTAAAATTACAAGCTCAACTAAACATGTAAAAGCCATAAAAATCTAACTAAAGTGAGGGAAAGAAGAATTAAACTCGTTGTAGGCCGAGACCGAACTTCCCCGTCACGATCCCCACGAACAATGAGTTGATTTCCGAATTTTCCCCTTTGCTTCAACCTTGAATTCCTCTGTTTTTCCTCTGTTTACGGCTCTAAGAAGTCCCAAAATTGGTTTTTTCCAAAAACTTAGCTGAAAATAACTATTTATTCTGAAATTTTGTCGTAGCGTCGCGACGCTGCCTCTAAACACGCGCGTTCTGGAAAGGAAATTACAGTAGCGTCGAGATGCTAAGGTCGCAGCGTCTCGACGCTGCGACGATTTCGCACCTATCCGAATAAGGAATGCTAGCGTCTCGACGCTAGTCACCTTTTGACCGAATTTTGACTTTTTTCCCTTTTTATTCTTTTCCTTCCTTTGCATCTTTTCGCGTCCCGAGCACCTGATTAACTCCACTATTGCATTTTAGCTCCAATCAACCTTTTCCTACAAAATAAACATTAAAGCACAATAAAATGGCCCAAAAATCATAAAAGACTAGCTAAATTAAATAATTCAAGATAGCTAGCTATGCTCGCTATCAAATACCCCCAAACTTAAGCTTTTGCTAGTCCTCGAGCAAACTACAAATCAAACATACAGTAGAAAAATGGATGCAACAATCGTAACTCAATCCTCAAGGCTCAAAAGTCAATAACCAAGCAAGCAAGAGACATGCACATAAGGACCAATGAGGGAGACAAATTAAATTTTTTCCAAAATTAACTTGCACAAGCGAGATCTAACTCAACAAGATCAGACTCTACTAGCTCGGGATTGGATTATTAAACTCTCAGCTCATCTTCCCTCTACACTGGCACTAAGGCTTCACTAATGAGTTAATGGAACAAATTAGATTGTTTTCCTCCAAACTTAGGTGCTTATAATTAACAATTAAATTAAGCATGTATATGTGGCACTAGCTTTCACACACCTATTGTAGGGACCCTTAACCTGAGTTTTCTCTGGTTGGCCTAACTGATCACAACAGGGGTAGCTCTTTTTGCCTTAATCTTTATTAAACATTGCAAACTGTGCACAGGCCATGGCATAATAATTTTCTTTTCAACAGTAACAACAAGAATGATTTTTCTTTATGAGCATAAATAGCATATATTCTATTCTTTCATCCTAAGCAAGATCAAACATGCTAATTTGCAAAGCATTAACTTTTTAGCTCTACCCTACACCTATCGAGGTGACAACAAGCATATGAACCCAATAATTCGCTCCTAAGCATTCAAATCCAAATCTAGCCAAGACAAATACTCTACTCATGTAAGACATCTCCTAGAAGAATTTTAAGAAGTCTCCCTTTTTGGGCACTTATGCTTACAACTCATCACAAGCTTGAAAATTGACAAGAAAGCCTATCAAGAAAACAACCATATGCATAATTCAAAGAAAGCTCAAAACTATAGCCCGAACTCAGATGCTCAAGGGCTCCACAAACATGCTAATCCACCCCCAAACTTAAAACATGCATTGTCCTCAATGTATAAAGAAAATAAGGCATAAACAAGCATGAGAACAATAAAAGAATGACAGGAGTGAACAATACTGGCCTGGAATGATGATGACTTCTTGCCTGAGATCTTGGAATCTTGAAAGCTTGAAAGCAAAGGAGAGAAAGAAAACAAGACCTACTAAACAAAAACAAACAAAAAATTAAAAACAAAAAAGAAAACACACTAAACTTACTTGGGTTGCATCCCATAAGCGCTTGTTTAACGCCATTAGCTCGACGTGTTGATCGTGCTTCAAGGGGGCTTTTGTTCTGTGAATCCAACAGAGGTGCTCTTTCTTGCACCTTTCCTATATCCCATGAAAAGCACTTCATCTTTAGAGTCTTCAACTGCTTTAAAGATTTCTTTTTCGTTATTGACTCTAATAGTGAGCTCCCTGCGCTCAATATCAATAATCACTCGCCCAGTAGCGAGGAATGGTCTTCCTAATATGACAGGCATTGAAGGATTTTCTATCATGTCCATAACATATAAATCAATAGGGAGAAAAAATCTACCTACTCTGATTAACACATTTTCTACAATACCAACTGGTCTCACCACAGATTGATAAGCCAATTGGAGCTTTACAGGAGTAGACTTAATCTCACCTATATCTAACTTTTTACACAACGATAGAGGAGTGATATTAATGCTAGCACCTAAGTCACATAATGCTCTAAAAGAGTAAGTACCAAAACTACAAGGAACAGAAAAACTCCCTGGATCTGCTACTTTTTCAGGTACCTTCTGTTGGACTCTAGTGATTATGAGTAGTAAATTCCTAAATTCTATGAGATTGATTTAGATGTTGAACCTTTGCTTGATTAATGATGGTTTAATTGTAATTATTGTTCATTTGTGCATTTTGTCCGTAATGCTTTTAATCAACTGATCACTAATTAAATGAATCGTTACTAAGTGGAAACTCGACGGAGAGAAGCTTAGACTAGAACTGAATGCATGACTAACGGTTATTTACCCAGGTGACACATGATAAAATAAATAACGTTAGAGGTTGTACTGAAGGGTCGTAATACCATGCTAAGTAAATAAAGATGAGACTGAAAGGAGATTCTTTATTGAAAGGTATGAGATGGGAGGAGACCGACAGGAGAGTCCTTGTCATTAGGCTTCTAGACTTATGAATCAAATGATTAGTTAATCCATATTAGTTAATTGATTAAGCGATTAAAGGTCCAATTGATGAAATCAACCACTCTAGAATTATCCCTCCAAATTGTGTCGCCATTTATCTTTTGCTTTCTAGATTAGCTTTTTATTATTCTTTTCAGCATTAGATTTTGTTCTCTAAATAAAGCTAAGCAAGATTATTCGCGGTAATTAATTGAATAAATTCAATCCCTGAGGATTCGATACTCGGAATACTTTCCGTTTTATATTACTTGCGACCCGTGCACTTTGCAGTCATCAGTTGCCGCGATTTTGGAGTGGTTGTCGGAGAGGGAGCTCGTGAGAGAGAGCTGGGTTACGACGTGGAGAAGAAGATTTCGGGGGGGGGGGGGGGGCGGCTAGGGCGTGAGAGTGAGCGAGAAGAAAGAGATGCTTAGGGTTTGCCCTTTTTTTTTAAATCTATTTATTCTTTCAATTCTCCAATTTAAAAGAATGCTCCAAAAACAAATAAAACGGAAACTAATAGCTAAGATATTAAATCCCAATTCAAACCTCTAAACCGAAATTATAGAAATTTAATCCTCTAAACTTATGAACTAAACTGAGGTTTCTAACTTTCCAAATTAGAACTTGAGTGAACCGCCTTGATTACTTCAAAAAGTCTAATTGTGAAACGTGGGGCGTTGCAGACGGTGTCAGCATATTTTACTTCCGCACATTAATTTTTTTTATTTGAATTTTCTATGTAAATATTCAAAAACTTATTTATTTTGTTGCATTTTGAGGCGTTCAAATATTTTTATGTTTTACAAGTTTTCTTGGGATCCCAAACAATTGTTTTACTAAAGTTATTTACCTACTTTATGCATTCTAGATTTCTAGGAAAAAATTTATTTCATAGTACTTTGAATCATTCAAGCATATAGTAACATCCCTAGACAGTCTTTAGGTTTTAAAAAGTTGGGGCGTTACAAATATACTGTATATCAGGTACATGATTTATTTATTTGGTGTACTGATATACTAGATATTTTGTATATCAATCAACTGATATACTAAATATATAGTATATCAGATGTATTTATCGTGAATATAATATACTTCATTTATGAAGTATACACATGAGCTTTCATTAGTTTAGATATATTTGATATACTTCATCAATAAAGAATTAGATGTATTAGCTTTATTTTGGGACAATATGTGTGGTAGGAGATTTAAATCTCTAACCTCTCGGTTAAATGTGTATATCTCATTCTAGTTGAGCTATGCTCATTTTGGCAAATATGCCATCAATATACTATAAATCATCTTAATAATATACTACTGATACACTAATGATATACTTGAAATTACATTTTTAGTGAGTACTAATACACTAATGATATACTTAAATTGAATCTTATTGATATACTTATAAAAAATTTTGACTGTCTAGGGACGTTACTATATGCTTGAATGATTCAAAGTACTATGAAGTAAAAAGTTGGGGCGTTACAAATATACTGTATATCAGGTACATGATTGATTTATTTAGTGTACTGATATACTAGATATTTTGTATATCAATCAACTGATATACTAAATATATAGTATATCATATGTATTTATCGTGAATATAATATACTTCATTTATGAAGTATACACATGAGCTTTCATTAGTTTAAATATCTTTGATATACTTCATCAATAAAGAATTAGATATATTAGCTTTATTTTTGGGACAATATGTGTGGTAGGAGATTTAAATCTCTAACCTCTCGGTTGAATGTGTATATCTCATTCTAGTTGAGCTATGCTCATTTTGGAAAATATGTCATCAATATACTATAAATCATCTTAATAATATACTGCTGATACACTGATGATATACTTGAAATTACATTTTTAGTGAGTACTAATACACTAATGATATACTTAAATTGAATCTTATTGATATACTTATAAAAAATTTTGCATTCCGCGACCTTCATAATACACCAACAATTAAAAATATATCAGTGATTTTTTTTTTGAATGAAAAGTCTATCATTGATGTATTTAGCTACTTATAATCAACTATATCAACGTTATTAATTATTTGAGTAGTTTAAAATATGAGGTAAGTTAAAAAAAAAAAAAACAAATGTGGTATATCAACATTTATAACAGGTATAGAAGACAAACATTTATGTTATAAAAGACAAACATTTCATTTAAAATATGTAAATAACACAACATAATTCAATAAAAAGAAAAGAAAACATAACAAATATAAGTAAAGAAGGTAACATATCAAGTATATCATTGGTATATCAACATTTAATTAGGTATACAAATGTTATGCTTATCAAATCAAGTATATATTATGTATATCATTAGTATATTAGGTATATCATTGTATTCATTCGAGTATATAAAAATTTGGTATATCAGTTAACTGATATACTTTATATTTCGTATATCAGTATACCAGATATACTACTAATATACCTGTTGATATACCAACAAGGGTAAAACTAGAATAATAATAAAAAAAAATGGAAATCAGATTTTTAAAATTTTGCTATGTTTGCAAATCTAAAAAATCATAGCTAGATTTGCAAATATCCTAATATTTTTTTTTTGCTATCCATTGCCATTTCCCATTTCAAACTTTGAGCGGTTATTTATAAAATAAAGTTCGTAAAAATTAAGTAAAATAAAGAGGAAAAAAAAAACCTCCTCAAATATAATTATAATTAAACATGCACTAAAAAAGTTATAATCAAGCATGTTTTACATAGATTTGTATTCTAAAAAACTGAAAAAAAAAAATCTTAAACGTCTAAATGGTCCCAAGTGGAGTGCATATACTCCGTCAATTGAGAAAAGTAAACAGACTGGTAAGAAAAAGTGTCTACAATAAAGTTCGTCGGTAAAGATTAATTTATGGAAATTTATTTTTATCCTTATTTCTAACTCATGGTGAATCGATTTTAAACTTAAATTTTTAATTTTTTTCAAATTAAATCTTAAATTTCAAAAGACGTTGCAATTAATAGTTCTGTGAAATTAATACTTAAAATTAAATTAGAAAATTGCCTTGAATCCAAACCCATATGTCATACAAAGTTCAATAATTAACAAAATACTAAAATCATTTATAAGCAATGCCTAAATTCAATCATGAAATTACTTGAACCGAACCACAAAAAAATGATCCAACTTAGTAACAAAATTCCAAAATCCAACAGATCAAAACTCAAAAGTATCAAATATATGTAATTGGAAGCACTAATACCCAGAAAGGTAGTCTTATGCAACTATAACAATATCATAACTAGTTAATCTTCAAAAGGAGGAAAAACAATAATCAAAGATATTAATTGCATTACTTATTTTAGTTTTTAAAGTGCACCTATCTTATTCAAGTGAAGGGAGCTCACTTATATGAGCAACATTAAACTTTTCTAAAAATGTTAAAAGAAAAAAAAAAGTATACAAAGAGTTTGGCTGAAAGTACATAGACCATATGAAAAAGTGTATAGAAAAAGTTGTTTGAGAAAGTATATATAGACTCTAAGAAAAAAATTTCTACAGTAAAATTATTTGATAAAGTGGGCATACAGAAATTAATGATTCAAAAAGTTTAAGCTAAAATTTAATATAAAGTACCAACTAGGCAACCCATATTTTAAAAGTGTTTTAACTTCTTTTAAAAGTAGATTTTGAACTGCTAGCTAATTATGCAAGTTAGTGCTGGTAGCCATTTAAAAACAATACCATGATTCATGTTAACATGTATGGTGGATGGGAAACAACAATGGATTGAGTATATACATTTTGAAACATTAAAATGTCATAATATAAATTGAGTATATACATTTTGAAACATTAAAATGTCATAATATAAATCTATCTCTTGTCAATTTGAGCATAGTTCAATGGATAAGACACCAATTACTATCTCAAAAGTGGATGATTTGATCCCACCATTGTTGAAACTTTTTTTTTAAAAAAAAAAAAAAAAAAAACTCTCTCTCGTTTCCTTACACTCTAATTTAATTTCATTTTATTTACATTAGAATTTTTTTAAATCCACAATTACTATCTTATTTTGATGGAATAGTAATTTACTTTTGGCATCACACACATGTTCGAGACACGTATAATTGATAATTGTTTTTGAGAAAAGATTAATTTATATCCTCCTTAACTTAGACTAATTAATAAATTCATCTATTAAAATTCCAAAGTTGCTTAAGTGGCTCAATTTGTATGTTCCTTAAATTCTATTTGAAGATCCTTAATTAAATTGAGTGTGCACATGTGAAAAGTTTCATTTTATATTTTATATAAAAGAAGGAAAAAGATGTGGTTAAATGCATGTTTCTCTAGCAAAGATTAGGTCTATGATTAAGATTAAGATCCCCTTTATTAACTTTCAGATGAAATGCACAGAAATACAGGAGAAACCCTTTCCATTTTATTCAGTATAAACTCAACTCCATGAATGAATGATACACACTTGGGTGTTTATATGGAGAATGGAAGGGAGAAAAACTCCTGTAACTAATTAACATAAAAATACTTCAAGACTGCATCAGTTATACACTTTCAACAGAAAACTGATAACAAATAATAAATAAGAAATGTCACATGAGAGGCACGAGATAATACTATTCAATGTGCTATCTTTACACCCCCCTCAAGCCAATGGTCTGAGGATCCCGAACATTGAGCTTGGATGAAAAACTTCGAAACATCGTGGCAGAGAGTGGCTTAGTGAGAACATCAGCAACTTGGTCAGTGGCAGGGAGATGATGAACTAATAGGCGCTTCTGTAGAACTAAGTCCCGAACAAAATAAATGTCAATCTCCACATGCTTGGTCTTGGAATGAAGAATCGGATTTGCGCTGAGATGCACAGCACTCAGGTTGTCGCACCACAAGATTGGTTTCTGAGGGAGAGAGATGCGTAAATCACAGAAGAGTGAATGAAGCCATATTAACTCACTTGCAGCTGAGGCCAAACATCTGTACTCGGCTTCTGTACTAGATCTCGAGATGATTGTTTGCTTCTTCGATCCCCAAGATATGAGGTTGCCACCAAGGAATATGCAAAAACCCGAGGTAGATTTTCTGTCATCCGGATCCGAGGCCCAATCGGCATCAGCATATCCCTGAAGATTCAGTGTAGATGGAACAGAAAGCAATAGACCGTGAGTTATCGTACCCTTCAAATAACGCAGGATGCGTTTCACAAGCTGCCAGTGAGTTGTTGTGGGGGAGTGCATGAATTGACATGCCTTATTCACACTGAAGGATATCTCCGGGCGAGTCAGGGTGGCGTACTGAAGAGCCCCTACAACACTGCGATATTGACGCACATCAACCAATCTGTCACCATGACGAGCTGAAGGAAGAGCGCCACTCATCATAGGAGTAGATATGGACTTAGCACCACTCATGTTGGTTCTGTTGAGGAGATCTTGGATATACTTGGATTGGGACAAAAACATCCCTCCAGTCGGTGGGTAAGAAACTTCAATGCCAAGGAAGAAGCTAAGAGGCCCAAGATCTTTTAGTGCAAATTTCTTGTTCAGGGTAGCAATCAGCTGGTTAACCACTGTGGAGGAACTTCCAGTTATCACTATATCATCCACGTAGACAAGAATGTAAGAGCAGTGTTCAGGAGTCTGTCGAATGAGTAACGAGGGATCAGCTTTTGAAGTGACAAAACCAAGAGAGTGAAGAAAATGACTCAGTCGCTCGAACCAGGCGCGGGGAGCCTGTTTTAAGCCATAGAGGGCCTTTTTTAATTTGCAGACAAGAGGTTGCTGTGTTAGAGAATGCTCAAAACCATACGGTTGTTCCATATAGACTGTTTCACCAAGGATGCCATGAAGAAAGGCATTGTTTATATCAACCTGTCGAATAGACCATCCACGAGCTAAGGCTAGAGTTAAGAGGACTCGGATGGTAACTGGTTTGACAACAGGGCTGTAAGTCTCTGTGTAGTCAATATCTGGGGACTGATGAAACCCCTTGGCTACTAGCCGAGCTTTGTACCGTGAGATAGTTCCATCGGAATTGCGCTTGATTTTGAACACCCATTTACTACCCACAATCTTTTGATGAGAAGTGAAAGGGACAAGATCCCAGGTGTGATTAGCCATCAAAGCATTATACTCAGCTTGCATGGCTTGGTGCCAATGAGGGTGCTTGAGAGCTTCTTGAGCAGTGGGTGGTTCTGTCTCCTTGTATGATACAGTGTAGGATTTTGGTTTAAAAATCCCATTCTTACCCCTTGTAACCATAGGATGATTGTTGACCAGTGGGGGAGTTTGCTCAGGAGTAGCTGTGTTATCTCCCTCATTAAACGTAGCAGTTGTATCGCATTCTTCATTTACAGAGGCAGGTGTAGCCAAGTGATCAGATGCAGGTGAAACGGATGCAGGAGGGGAGGAAAAGGAAGGTTGAATGGGTTCAGGGTTTGGAGATATCGAAGGTATTTCTGATATGGACATATCTGGAAGAACAGGAAGATTTTGAGTAACAGAGGTAAACTCAGAAGAAGTAACTGAGGGAGTAGACTTGATTGAAAAAGGAAAATAATTTTCATCAAAGAGGACATGTCTGGATATATACAATCTCCCATCAGATGCAAGGCATTTGTAACCTTTGTGCTGATTACTATACCCTAGAAATAGACAGGGTGTGGAGCGCAAGTTCAGTTTATTTCTATTGTAAGGTCTGAGGCAAGGGTAACATCGGCAACCAAATACTTTGAGGAAAGTATAGGTAGGGGTGGTACCAAAAAGCTTGGTCACAGGGCAAACTCCATTAAGAGCTGTAGAGGGCAAACGATTTATAAGGTATACTGCTGTAGAGAAAGCATCATCCCAGAAAGATAAAGGAAGAGAGGCTTGGGATAGAAGAGTGAGTCCAACATCTACGATGTGCCGGTGTTTTCTCTCGACAATGCCATTCTGCTGGGAGGTATATGGACAGGAAATTCTATGTTCAATCCCATGTTGTTTAAGAAATGGAGCGAAAGACTTAAACTCCCCTCCCCCATCAGACTGTAACCGAATAATAGAACGATTAAGTAGCTTCTCAACAGAGGTTTTAAAAGAAAGGAATGCAGTAAAAGCCTCAGACTTGGTATTTAGAAAGTAAACCCAAGTATACCTAGAGAATACATCAATGAAGCTGATGTAATAGCGGAACCCATTGCGAGACAGTTTATAAGACGGACCCCAAATGTCAGCTACAATTAATTGCAATGGAGCAGTATAGATTGTAACAGATGAAGGAAAGGGTAAAGCATGCATTTTTCCAACAGCACAGGCATTACAAAATTGAAAAGTGTTATTTGCTGGTAAAGTAGAGTTACATGATTTAGCAATTGTTCTAACAACTGGTAAAGAGGGATGGCCAAGCCTCCTATGCCAAACATCTAAACTGGAATTTTTTGGCATGGTATTCAAATTAGAAACAGTAGTAAACGCAGATGGTTTATCTAACAGATGAGGATGTGAATCCACAGCAGTCGATGAAGAAGAGGGATGAGTCAAGGAAAGATTGAACCTGTACAGCCCATCATGGAGTTGCCCTTGGAGTAGGATTTGGCCAGTGTGGTAGTCCTTCACACAGCAAAAATTTGAATGAAATTAAAAATATACTGAATTATCTTTGGCAAACTGGCTGACACTAATAAGGTTCTTGGTTATTTGAGGTACATGAAGCAAGTTTTTAAGATGAAACATGCGTTTGGAAGGGGATAGGAAGGATGAATAACCAAGGTGAGATATGGACAAACCTGATCCATTTCCAACCTGCATCTGATTGCCCCCTGTGTATTCAGAACCTACTGCCAAATTGTTGAAGTTGTTGGTGAGATGGTTTGTCGCACCAGAATCGGGATACCACCCATTGTCCTGATTGAGATCAGGAGCTGCAATCATGGCTTGCATTGGTGTTGTTCCTGCACCAAATTGAGGATGAAAGTAATTAGAGTTCGATGCCTGTTGTTGTTGGGGAGGAATCCTTGACTGGTCAACTCTGCCATTTAAGGAATAACACTTGATTGCTGTGTGTCCAAATTTGAAGCAAATTTGGCATTGTGGTTTATTTCTGTTATTCCACGGTGGCCTTCCTCCACGGTTTGATCTCCCTCTTCCCCGGGAGTTAAAATTCTGGTTGCCTTGAAATTGATTCCCTTGTCTTGAATTCTGATTTCCTGAATCACCTTCAGAATGAAATGTATGAGTCATTAAATTTGCAGTAGGAGCAGTACCATCAGTATTGACGTTTTTCATTTTGCTTTCAAGTCTGTTCTCATGGGTCAGCAACAGAGCCATGACATCTTGAACACTTTGGTCTTCAGTGGTTGCAGTTAGTGCAGATACCATGGACTCATAGTCTGGACCTAAGCCACCTAGAATGTACATCACATGATCTTCTTCATCAATTACCTTTCCGATCGCAGCCAGAGCATCAATGCACTTCTTGATTTGGGAAAAATATTCATTTAGCGTCATTCCTCCTTTCTGTATGGTTTGAAGTCTGGTTTTCATCCTCATAATCTGAGCCTTGTTTCTTGAATTAAAAACCTGTAGCAGACATTTCCAGATCTCCCTAGAGGATTTACAATGGATGACTTGTTCCAGAATATTCTCAGTCATCGATCCGAGTAACCAAGAGGAAATCAGTCTATCTTGTTTCTTCCACTTGGTATATTCTGGATTGGTTTTCATTACAGTTGAATTTTCTGCTGTAAGGATTTTCTTGGGCGGTGGATCGACATCATCGAAGATAAAGCTCTCTAAGTCATGTCCTTCTAGGGCAAATTCTATTTGCACTTTCCACATAAGAAAATTATCCTTGCTAAGCTTAACAGTGGAAATTTTGTTACCAGGATTGACGGCTTGGCTTGATTGTCCGCTGCTGTCTTCATTAGGATTTGATTCAGTATTCATTGAAAGATCCATGTTCTTTCCTCAAGAATTACCAACAGTTGAACATCGTTTCTCTGCTTCAAGTTGCTCTTTGATGATTGTACTCCAGGATCGTAAGAGCTTTAGTCGCAAGACAATGGCTCTGATACCATATTAACTTTCAGATGAAATGCACAGAAATACAGGAGAAACCCTTTCCATTTTATTCAGTATAAACTCAACTCCATGAATGAATGATACACACTTGGGTGTTTATATGGAGAATGGAAGGGAGAAAAACTCCTGTAACTAATTAACAGAAAAATACTTCAAGACTGCATCAGTTATACACTTTCAACAGAAAACTGATAACAAATAATAAATAAGAAATGTCACATGAGAGGCACGAGATAATACTATTCAATGTGCTATCTTTACACCCTTTTCATATTCTATTGTATTTTGTATAATATCGAAGATTTATCCTTCGACAAGATGAGATCTATAAATTAGACTCCATATTCTCATCTTTAGAGTTTTGGAGATACCCAAAAGTAATACTGACTAAGATTAATTAAAACCTTATTTTTGAACTCATTATTAAACTCGAATTGCATCCATCATTCATTTGGTTCCATAAAAGGATGAAAAATTGCAAATTCTGAGGAAGAAATGCTCGGACAAAAGTTAGGTAAGAGGTTTGATGGAAATATTGCTGGATATTATTACCAATAAAGTGCCAAAGAAAGTGATGTGTAAATTCAATTCAACCAAAGTTTCAAAATAAATTGAAACATAAAAATGAAATTGATGTTTTATCTACAAATTTAACCTATGAAGTTAAATTTATGTTATTATAACTTAATTGAATTAATTCAAAAAAAAATAAAAGAAAGAAAGAAAAGAAAACTCAATTAAAAGTTATGTTTTACATATGTTTCAATTTTATTTATTTTGTTCTGTGGAGTTACTAAGTTGCTAGTCTATAAATAGCAACATGTTTCTTCATTTTGAATAATCTCATTCCATTTGAAGCATTTTTTTTTTCTCTTTTGATCTTGAGTTGAGAGCAAGTATATCCATGAGTCCTGCTAGATCCACGGTAGTTCAGAGTTACTTTTCTATCAGAATTAGTCGTTATATCATGTTGAGGCAATGTGATGGGATCAAATTGTCCCCATTTGTTTGTTCTTAATCTCGCTTGTTTTACGATGATTATTTTTCTTAAATTGTATATTTTGTAGGTGTTTGGTGTTAATAGTTCTCAGGAACCAATATTCCAAATGGACATTAATTTGAAGAAATTAACATGGTTTTGATCCACTTGAAGTCCATGGGATGTCGAGACGGTGAAACGACGAAAGTGGAGCATTCGAGACTAGAAAACAACGTCAAAAAGATCAAGAAATGAAGCAGTCCAAACAAGGAAGACCCGAGAGGTCGTGTCGAGACGCCACCTCACGACATCTCGGTGCTTCGGATTTGAAGGACCGCCTGAATCACCGTTGGCGTCGAGACGCTGCCCACGACGTCTCGACGCCACTTCGTTATTTAAATAGGACAGATTGCGATTTAGGTCATAGTTTTGAGGAGGGATCAGCAGCTGTTTTCCCTTTTTCTCTTGGTTTTCTCTCCGATTTCTTCATTTTTCCTCTGTATTTTATAGTTTTTAGTTAGTTTAGGTTGGTTTCTCGAGCCTTGGGCTTGGATTAGGCTTGTCTATGGTCGTTTAAGCACTGTTCGCTGTAGTTGGAACATCAGGATTGTAAGTACATTTGGCTTTTTATGAGATTCTTGGAGTTTTCTGAACCAAATGCTTTCTTATGTTTAGATTTCTAAGCTTAAAGCATGATTTATTTGTTGTTCGTGGATTTAGATTCCCGCTTTTATAATTAGCATGCACAGTAGGTTAGATTGACGCCTTAACTCGCACCTCGTATGCTAATAATATGCTAAAGAACTAATTTCCATGTAGCTAAGGGGTAGTTAGTTCAATAGTTAACACATAGATCGATTCGTGGCCACGAGTCCTAAGAGCAGTTCTCTGACTTTGTTGTTTGACACGATAGGTCTAGGATCTAAGTCGATATTTGTAATTAATTTAGATTTCTCCTAATTAATTATGAGTATTCTAGCCTAGTGGTGAGTATAGTGGTGAGTATTCCCGCCTGTCACGCGGGCGACCCGGGTTCGATCCCCGGCAACGGCGCCAAAAACTTGATGTGCAATTTGCTTACCGCAAGTGTACGGGTCAAGTAATAATATAGTGTTTTCGTGTAAACGAGTGTCGTCCTCTGGATTAGATTTTTAAGCAAATCAAGTATTGTGAATTATCTTGCCCAATTTTATTTAGGGATCAAAAAGTGATGAAAAGATGATGATAAAACCAAATCAAAGCAAATAAAAAGAATGGAAATTCAATTGGGAAAACTACTTAGGGAATTGATTTCGCCGATTTCGTTTAGGATTGATTTTAAAGAATAAGTTATTATGCACAATGAAATTATGAGCCAAAGACCCTTTAATCACAACTACCTCTCCCGAGTATAATTGATTCTCATGCAAATTAACCAACTTGATATCCCTATCTAAGTTTATTAATATGCAAGGCAATGAGATCTTTTAACCAATTCTAAAGTTAATCTAAAACCGTCAAGAATTAGAAATTAAACTTTATTCATGCAATCTTGAGTAAGTCTAAATCAAATCCCCTCTCCCGAGCTAGATTCGAAACTTAAATCATCCAACTAATGGCCAATTAATTGAAAGCATTAAATCAAGATTACAAACACAATAACATTGCACAACTTAAACCATAAATCAATCCATAAACTTAATCAACTACATCAATCCCTAAGCTACAAGTTTAGCTACTCATGAATGTAAATACAATCTCAACTAAACATGTGTAAGCCATAAATCTAACTAAAGAAAGAAAAGGGAAAAGAAAACTCAATGTAGGCCGAGTCCCGACGTCCCCGTCACGATCCCCACGAACAATGGGTTGATTTCCAAGTTCCTCCTTTGTTTTCAGCTCCAAAAGTCCTCTATTCTGTCCTCTTTACGGCTCCAAAAGGTCCCAAATTGATTCCCCCAAAAACCTAGCCGAAAGGATGCTTAAATAGCAAAATTTCGTCGTAGCGTCGAGACGCTGTCGAGATCCGCATTTTGGAAATTTTGTCGATAGCGTCGCGACGCTATTTTTTTTTTTTATTTTTTTTTTATTTTTTTTTTTTAAGATTGGAAGCTCCATTTGACTCCAATTGATGAATTAAGCTTCAAGCACATACTTCCTACAAATAAAACATAAAAATGCATAAATTTGGGCAAATAATTGAAAAAGACTAGCTTAATTAATCAGAGAAAAATAGCTAGCTATGCTCGCTATCAAGCAACAATTAGTTAATTTATTAATGGTGGTCAAGTTAATTAATTAATCAATTGTTTGTCGGTTCAACGGGTTCGTTGGGTTAGCGCTCTAGAGGTATCTTGATCTTAATGCAGTTACTTAATTAATTGATTTCGACGGGTTTGTGAGATTAATTGATTAGTAATTAGTAATTGAGTCGATGGACGGTGGGGTCGAGTCAATTGATTTAGAGTACTAATTAGACAAGCATGCATGTAAATCACTATCTGCTAATCAATGAGTAAAAAGTAAATGTACTGATCCCGAGTGTCTCTGTAACGACCCGACTTCTTAAAAAACCTTTAAGGGGCCGTTATGACAATGCATGCTTTGGAGGCCTTTTTAAATAAAAATATTTTGAAACATAAACACTAATTTAAGCAAAAACTTTAAAACGAAACTTTTATTCGGGATCCCTAAATTTTAAAAGCTTTAAATAATTTCTAAAATATAAATGTACATGACCTCTAGAAAATTTCTTAAACAAATTTATAGATCAATAAAGTAAAACAGAGTTCTTAAAGCGAAAGAAAAATATGAAATTCAGGTCCTCTCATGGTTGTCTATCGGATTCTCATCAATCGCCTTTCATCTGCCCTAACCTTTAACTGAAAAAATATTATTTTTTGAAAAGAATGAGTATTTTAAATACTCAGTAAGTGACCCTACTATTGAGGTTGGGTGGCTCTAAACTTTATTATAAACTTACTAATGAGAGAGAATATACATCAATTTCATACATATCCTTTGACACATCAATTTCATGTGTCTTCTACAGAGGCTGTCAATTTCACGAAACCTCGAGGTCGTCAATTTCACAAACCTCGACTTAGGTACATCAATTTCATGTCCCTAAGCCCTGTGTATGTACATCAATTTCATGTACACTTAGAAAATTTAAGAAAACTCATTGTAACACCCGGGTTAGGAGGGGTACATGAATGAACCGAGGCCACATACGAATGAGAGGGATCTTGAGGACATGAAAGTATGTTCAAGAAAAGCTTAAAAGAATTGATAGATACTACCTATACCAACAAGGTGCACATTCCTTTTCGGTGGCTCAATCATAGGAACTTTGAAGTTTAGCGTGCTTGGCTTGGAGAAGTTCTATGTTGGGTGACCTCTTGGGAATTTTCCTAGGAAGCATGTGAGTGAGGACAATGAAGGATTGGAATTCCCAATTCCGTTACAGCGGAAGCAATTGGACCGTTCGTAAATTAATTTTGTTTTACAAAATACCAATACATTGGCAAAAGGTTAAGCGATGAGAAACATACCTCCGTTGACGACTCTGAATACTTCAACGGATGATTCTTGATTGCTCTGCAACAACGAAGAACACCACCATTTGATCTTCCCCGCTATAACTCTGAGATTAGGAACGTAGTTGTGGGACTACCTAATCTTGAATGGGAAAAAAACTCTAGAGAGAAAATTCTCCCTAGAGTTCTTGAGTTGAGAGAATATGAGAGGGCCTTATGGTGGCCATATGTTGTGGTACCTAAACCCTAGGGTTAGTGTTCTATTTATAGGAGAAAGGCCATGAATAAAATATTAATTTAAAATCAATTATTTCCATAACTGATTTAATCTTTTCCATAATCAATCAATTCCATAACCAATCAATTCCATAATTGATTAATCTTTTCCATAAATGATTGATCACTTCCATAAGTGATTAATCATTTCCATAATTGATTAATTACCAATTAATTAATTCTTTAATTAATTAATCACCAATTAAATATCATATATTTAATTTCAGACCTTCTATTAGTTAATTAATTAATTACCCAATTAAATATCATATATTTAATTTCAGGCCTTCAATTAATTAATTCCATAATATGAATCAAATTCATATTAAAATTTGAACTCCTTCAAATTCTCTTATATCCTATAAATTTAATATGAATCAAATTCATATTAATATTTGAATTTCTTCAAATATTTATTTCTCTCATAGACTATAGTTTAATTAAATCACGTTTAATTTAAACTAAATTGAATAATTAATTAATTCATCTTCTAATTAAATACCATATAATTAGACATATATTTGAACTCTTTCAAATATATTCAATCTCTCAATATAATAAAGTTTAATCTCAAATTAGACTTTATATTTTAATGCATCACTATACATTATATTAATTTGTATCTCATACAATTAACTTAATTCCCAATATGAATTTGAACTATTCAAATTCTTTCAAGATATATTTGTTCCTAATTACTCTTTACGAGCTAGTAGGGGGACCTAATGGACCTACAGATCAGAAGCTCCAATGATATGAGGTTAACTGATTAAACTCATTAATCAAGTTAACCAATTCATTAACTGTGGGTCATTCCACTAAAGACCCACAACTGAACTCTTCTCACTGTAGAACATTTCTGTGTCCATGGATGTAGACCTATGTCGGTAAGTCAATCCTTCACGAGTGTTCGTAACCACGACTGGGTCAAATTACCGTTTTACCCCTGTGTTACATCTGTCTCCTTAAGTACCAGCGCTCCTCTAATGAACAACCTGTTTATGGTCCAACCATTAAACAGAAAGTTCCTCTCGGGCCAGTGAGAGGACGGGATCCCTTTGTTCAAGTCCCGGAGTCACCACTTAAGGGAACACTCATCTACTTCTCCTAGAAGTGGGAAGGAGTGAATTCCTTCTTGTGTTGTCATGTCCCCAGCCTCCCACTCGGTCTTGTCCCCAAAAAGGAAGGCATATTGAGTCGGCGTATTGGCCACTCTCACCCATGCTAATCAAAGGACAATCCCTCATGAGAAGGAGTTCATGACACACTCAGGATTAAGACTGAGTTACCTAGGTCATCCTATTGAAACAGTAACCTAACTAGTTAACGGTGTTATAACTAATGGTTTACTATTTCGTGGTCCGGTCTTACGCAAACTCATTGCATAGGATACCCCCACTTGCATGTCTACTACATGGACGTTTTGGATCAATACGTCTGTATCGAATACAAAGTGGGCCGTATCACATAGTGTTACCAGGATAAGGTACCCAACCTTATCCCTATACTATAGACCTTTTAGGTTGTTACTTGAACACCGTTCCCCGTATGTCCCCACATACTAGTTCAAGTTACATACAAACAACCTTGGATCTTAGTTTATTGGATTTGGGTCAAATTGTGCAATATTTAACAATAACACTTTATTGTTGAAACTCAATAACACTTTATTGAAACAAGTATACAATTTGTTTACATTTACTATCTACGAGTTTTAGGGCATAAAACCCAACAGACAAAGCATGCTAAATGGACCCCGTGTTGGTTTGTGGGGATAGTCTTCATTCTTGGAAGCAGTTTAAGACAAGTATGATAATGTAGCCAGGTCGCAGGGGAATGCCGGGGCCTTATGTGCCGAATCTGGATTCTGAATCCTGGGTCTGGGGCGTTACACTCATAAATAATTTAAACTTATTCCTTTAATGGAATTTTGAGAGACCACCAACTCAATTATTTCAAAATATCGACAATTTGCAAGCATTAATGATAAATTTCATGCTACCAATATATATATATATATATATATATATATATATATATATATATATATATATTTTTAACACATAAACATAATCAAACAATTCATGAAATAACACATGAACTTTGGAAAATCAAACATGCACACCCAAATTAAAAGTTCAACAGTAAGTTCACTTACCTTGGCTTATAAATCCTCAATTTAAAAACTCCGATTTAATACCAGCAAAGCTAACTTCGACCTTGATTAATCGCTCCAAAACAAAAATTATACTTGCTTGTAGGAAACTAATATTGTCCCTAATTCAAAGAGTCAAACTCCAATTCAAACAAGTACCTAAATTCAAGGCCAAATTCACATGGGAATACATTAGAGGACGAAATTGATTAACACTTACCCAAAGCCAAAGTTGCTCCAAGTTGCAGAAACTCGAAGACCCAATGCCTAAATCGCCGAAATTCGAAGAATAAGCTTGAAGAACAAACAAAAATTGAATGGGTATTCAACCAAACACTTAAAATCAACCCACAAAATCATCAATCTAATTTACCCAAGGAGGAAAATTGTCCAAAAGTGTCGGAATCTTACTAGAAAACTAACCAACAGCAGCTGTTCACCAGAAAAACACGTCACACCTCCGCACCCGCCACCCGAAACCGAGAGACGTCGCCGCGAGCACCTGTGACTTGCTGCACACTAACGTCGCCGCCTGAATCGCGAAGAAGACACTGGATCTGCTGTTGTTGAACAACGCGAGAGAGAGACAGAGAGAGAGAGCGAACAGCGAGAGAAATCAAAGACCTACTAACTGAGACACGCCATTGCTGCTGCACCGCCGGATGCTCGCCGCTGTGACCTCGGTTGTCGTCGTTTGCTACTTATCGAAGAAGACGCGTCGCCGGAGCCACTACACGCCGACGCTGAAGAAAAAAAAGTGGACGGTTGCCATTTCGGCTAGCTGCTAACGAAGCGAAAGAGGAAAATGGTGAAGAAGACACTCCTAGGGCTACGTGCGAACTTTTAAAAGGCATGGGCTTGGCTCCAAAAACCATTTAATCACGAAATTGCCATCCTAGCTTGAATTTTAAAAATTCACCAATTTTCATATCTTTTTAATTTCCCTCCAACTCCAATTTGCACAACTTGACAAAATTAACTCCAAAGCTGATGAAATTTGAAATTTTCCTTAAATTACGGGCGTTACAGTCTTCAGCTATAGTGAGCGGCAATGTGAGATTAGCTAACCCCTCTATTTACTTTTCTGTCATTTAATTTCCTGCCATTTACTTCCTCGCAATTTTATTTTCTCTGTAGATTTAATCACCCTCTTCAACCCCCTTCTGCTACCAAACACAAAAGAGATTAGAAGTAAGCCAGTTGTTACCTGTGATCGATCCCAACCACTACTACTGCAAGTAGTTTAGTGATCGTGGACTATAAATTCGTTTTGACACGGACCTGCGACAAGTTTGGGCCCCATCAAACTGGCCTCCGTTACAATGATTGTAGTCTGATTGCAACTTGTGTAGAGTGAATAATTGTCCTTTAGGATAACGCTTTGTAAACGTATCTCGACTATTTATTGACGATATTATTTTGCAACATTTGTTATATATGGAGTTTGTATTGTTCTTTATACTGTAATTGTTAGTATTCAGTTAACGTGCAATCAGTTTGCTAGTGTTACTCAGTTCTTGTATTGAGCATATATTCGACAAATACTACACTCTTCTATTATCTATTATTTTCTTTGTACAAATCAATTAAGTTTCATATAGTATAGGAAAGGTTGTCAAAAGGATGTTTTCTAGATTTATCAATCCAATTCTGTATGTTCCCCAACTGGTATTCTAAATCCAAAAATGTATATGAAGGACTGTCGAACACCCAAGCGGAAATAATTTGGATCGAAAGCCTCTCAATTTCAATTAATTTTAATTATGAAAACATCTCAAAACTGAATGAAAAACAAAGCATCATTTTTAACCAACCTTTTGGACGAAATTAATGAGCTCCGTGGATGAAATAATCTTTGCACAAATGAGTCTCGGACAACCACGAGCTTCTTCCTCGCTATCATCCGACTTTAAAACGAGTTGTAGGACTCGATTTTGTGATGAATTGAAGGAGATTAGCTTGAAACTTCAAAACAAGACAATTGAGAGAACAATTTGGTTTTGAGATCATTGAGTAGACAACTCCTGATTAAAGGTTCAACAAACAACATTAACCATTTAACATTTCAGATGCAAGTTTAAATACCAAGTCGTAACTCTAAATTGGGTTGGAATGAAACCCAATTTAGGTGGCAAACTCACCATCCATGCAAGAGAAGAGTCATGGAGTTAGGTGTCTAAACAATAAACACCATATTTTACCTCTTGATATTTTCTTAATTGTATTTAAAATGTGAAATTAACTTGAAAATTAATTTTTTAAAATTAATTTCCAGAAATGATTTCTATATTAATTTTAACATTTAAAATTAATTTCAAATAAATAATTAATTAAACAATTTAATTAATTATATTAATTTAATATCAAATATATTAAAATTAATCATTTTTGCATCAATCACTACTTCTCTCAAAACCAATATCCCGAACGTGAATCCCTATTCATCCATTCAATATTTAAATCACATTTGAATATATATTCAACTCTCTCTAATATAGTTTAATTCGTAATTAAACCATTACGTCAATAATATTGCATACAATTGATGTTATCTCCCTAAATCGTGTTTGAACTATTCAAACTCTTTCATCACTATATGTTCTAAGGTTTATTCCGTATGAGCTAGTAGGGGGACCTAATAGATCTACAGATTGTTGAGTTTTATGCTCTAAAACTCGTAGATAGTAAATGTAACATTTGACTTGCTTCAATGAAGTATTATTTCTATATATTTGTTTTGCCTAAATATAACCCCAAATCCAATAAACTAAGAACTCATGACTATATTATGTATACTTGAAGTTTATGTGTGACATAAGTATGGATCAAGTTCAAGTAAATAGTCTAAACGATCTATAGTATATGGATAAGGTTGGGTACCTTAATCCTGGGAACACTATTGGCATGACTCGCTTTGTTATTTTAAAGACAGACGATGTTATCCTAATCGTTCATGTATAAGACATGTGAGTGAGGGTGTCCTATGCAAAGAGTTTGCATAGAGATCGAATCAGGAGATAAGTCACTTTCACTTTACAACACCGTTTACTGTTGAAACTGAACATCTCATACATATAACCTAGGTAACTCAATCTTAATCCTGAGCTAACTATGAACTTCTGTTTATTTAGGATTGTCCTTTGATTTGCATGGGTGAGAGTGGTCAAACATCGCCGACTCAATAAGCCTTCCATTTTGAGGATAAGACTAAATGGATAGTTGGGGACATAGCTTTGCAAGATGGAATTCACTGCTACCCGTTTTAGGGTTAGTAAAGGTTGTTCTCTTAAGTGCTGACTCCAAGTCTTGAACAAAGGGGCCCCGCCCTCTCATAACCTTGAGAGGGACTTGGTTTAATGATTGTATCGCAAACTAGTTGTTCATTAGAGGATTAGTGGAACTTAAGGAACAAGATGTAACTATAGGGGTAAAACGGACATTTGACCTAGCTCTAGTTACGAACAACCGGTGAAGGGTTGACTTACTAATCATTGGTTATCTAAAGTGGACAAGAAATATATCTACAGTGAGGGGAGCGCAGCTATAGGCTATAGTGGAGTGTCCCGGAAGCTAATGAATGATGAATGACTAGGTTAATGAGATTAATCGGTTATCATCATTTCGTTGGAGCTCATAATCTGTAGGTCTATTAGGTCCCTCTACTAGCTCAATAGGAATAAAACTTGGAACAATATATTGAAACGTTCAAAATTCGGAAAAGGATACAAAAGTCGCTTATATACGATATTTAACGACATATTAGTTTAATTATGAATTAAACTTAAAATGAGAGTTATATATTTAAATATGATTTAAATATTAAACACGTGAATAGGGATTCATGTTCGAGAAAATTCGTTGGGAGAAAGAAACCAAGATTGCACAAATGATATTAATTTAATATGAGATATTAAATTAAATAATTTTATTTTAATTAAATAAATGATATTTAAATTAAAATAAAAATAAAAGAAAGTGGGATTATTTAGAATTTTATTTGCAAATTTTGAATTTAAAAGAAATTTAAAGTTAGCAAATTTTAGAGGTGGTGCTTAATGACTAATCACTTGTAATTAGCCTTATTGCACCACCTAATCTTGTGACTCAAAATGATCCCTATTTGTTGTCAATTTTTTGTGCAATTCTTGTGCATGGTTTTCCTCTATATATAGAGGATGAGCTGATGAAAATTAGTGAATTTCTGTGATCTAAAATGCTGCCAAAATTCTCCCAAGAACTTCCATGTTCATACTCTCAAGCTTGCTTATACCCATAAGCTTTCCTTTCCAATTCCTATCAATTCAGGATCCCATAATCCGTTCCAAGGCCTGAGGATAGTAGAGAAGATCCAAGTGGTTGTCCAAAAGTCGTTCGTGTGAATTTTAAAGCATCAGATTATACGAATTGGGAGCTACAAGAGGTAGGTACCTTATTACTCTATTTTTTGTTCTTATGGACAACATGTCTTCTAGGATTAAATTGATCAAATTGTGTGCCTAAGATCCAAAATTGCTTCCGCATGTGTGATATTAACACCTACATTGATCATGGGCTCCAACGATCCGAGATTAACCGACTAAACCTTTTAAACCTAGTTAACTAACGTTCGTTAACTACCGGCACACTCTACTATAGCCCGATAGTTGAACTCCCCTAACTGTAGATATATTTTTGTCCACCCGATATAACCATGATCAGTAAGTCGACCCTTCACAGTTTGTTCGTAACTAGAGCTGGGTCAAATGTCCGTTTTACCCTTGAAGTTACATCTTGTTCCTTAAGTCCCCATTGAGTCCCTAATGAACAATTGGTTTGTGGTCCGATCATTAAACCTAATACCTCTCGGGCCAATGAGAGGGCAGGATCCCTTTGTTCACGTTCTGAACTCAACACTTAAAGGAAAAACCTCTCTACTATCCCTAAATTGGTTAGAAATGAATTCCATCTTGCAGGACTATGTCCCCAACTATCTACCCATTCATATCCCTGAAATGGGGGGTTTATTGAGTCAGTGATGACGAGTCACTCTCACCCATGCAGATCTAAGGATAAGCTCGAATAAACAGGAGTTCATAGTTAGCTCAGGATTAAGATCGAGTTACCTAGGTCATCACACTAAAATAAGTCAGTTTTAAGAGTAAATGGCGTTATAAAGGAAATTGACTTATTTCTTGGTCCTGGTCTTATGCAAACTCATTTGCATAGGACGTTCCCACTTGCATGTCTCTACATGAACGATTCAGGATCACATCGTTTGAACTATATACAAAGTGGGCCGCATCACATAGTGTTGCCAAGATAAGGTACCCAACCTTATCCCTATACTATAGACCGTTTAGGCTATTACTTAAACTTGATCCACTTTTATGTCACTACATATAGTTCAAGTATTCATATCATATAGCCATGGATTTTAGTTTATTGGATTTGAGTTACTTAACATGCAATTCACTTATTTAATAACTTAAGTGAAAAAACTCGACAACGACTTTATTGAACAAGTATACTACTATTTGTTTCATTCACTATCTACTTGTTTTAGGGCACAAATCCCAACAGTATTAGCATGTCAAGTTTGCCAAATATGATGAACAACGATATTACTGTCGCATATACTTATTTGTATCTCTTGACGTAAATGTATTAGTTGCTTACTTGAAAGAATGTTGTTCACATTTAATTTCTTCAAAAGAAATTATACACATGGAATGAACTCGATTTTTGTATTGATTTGTGCGGGTGTAGTATGATCTCTAATTCTTATCATCTAATTCTTTCTCTCTCAAATGTAAATTCTTTTTTAGGACTTTGCAGATTATTCTCAAATATGGATTTGTCTTGAGGGCTTTGCAACTTGTTCTCAAAATTGAATCTTCAACTTGTCTTCAATGTTTTCAAGTTTTCGAAAGATTTTGGTTTCAAAGCCTTTTATTCTTCAAAACGTTTTCAGTCTTCAGGATTTTTAGAGTCTTGAAGTCTTTTGATCTTTTAAGTGTATTTGGTCTTCAAGAGTTTCAGGGTATTGAAGTCTTTTGATTTTCAAGGAGTGTTCAATGTTAGAGTTTTAGAGAGTCTTATGAACTTCTCTTTACTTGTGATTTTTGATCTATGAATTCTATTGTCTCTTTTTTAGGGTTAATTTTTTGAATCCAAATGAGTACGGGTGAGCAAAAACAACCTGAAAATCGAGCTGACCGAGCCAACCGACCGAAACCGATCGAACTGACATCGGTCGGTTCACCCAAAATGGACGAAAACCGACAGTACCGATCGACATAGTTAAAAAAAAGTAAAAGTAAAAGTAAAAGTCTTATCACTGCTGTCGGCCTTAATGCTGGCAGCCTGGTTGCCTTGGGAAGACCATCATATTTGATTAAAAAAAATTATTTATTTTCTTTTTTCAAATTTAAAATTTACATTTCCTCTTTCCTCTTTCATGTTTTCATTTTTCGTCTTCTTTCTTTCTTCCCTCTCATTTTTATCTCTGCAACTTATATACTTCTTTTTTTTTCTTCTTTCGTTTCTTGGTTTCTTCTTCTTTCTTTTTTCTTTTTTTTTTCTTTCTTCTTCTTTCCTCCTCATTTTTATCTTCTTCTTGTTCATCTTGGAAATCATTCTTCTTTTTTTTTTTTTTTTTTCGATTTTTCTTTTTTCTCCATCTTTGTTTTCATTTCTTCCTTCCTTCTCAAATCTTTCTTCTTTAGTTTCATTTCTTCCCTTCTTTCTCTGTTTTTTCTTTCTTCTTCTTCTTTCCTTTTCTTTTTATGGTGGATTCAAAATTTTTTTCTTTATTTTTTTCGGATCGTTTCTTTCACTTCGTCGGAGTTGTTAAACCAACTATAACTGACCGACCGCCGGCGTAGTCGGTTGGTCGACTAACGTCTTCCAAACCGATGAAAACCGACCTTCAAAAACCAACATGCTGGTGGTCGGCGTTGGTTTGAACCCAAAACCGACGACGTCCGACTGATGATCACCCCTACAAATGAGAGATCTTCTATTCATAGGGCTTTCCATGGATATGTGGACTTGGACTTTAATAGCTTTTGGACCCGAGCATTGGACTTGGACTTTGATAACTAATTTGATCTAGATATCGTATGACCCAATTTGACCAAATTAAATTTAATTACTTGATCAATGAAGACACATGACTTTAAAAATTTAGGATGGAAAAATTTTGTTTTCAAATTATGTTTGAGACACACATGCCAATTTTTAATTGGTCCTAAATTTAATCATCTATCTGGAATAATGACATGACAATTGGTGGCTGACCAAAATTTCCCTTTCAACCAATAGACATATTCCTTCGACTTGAAAGAAATTGTATGTGTTGGGAAGCCTTGTAAAAAAAAACCAAAAAATAATTGTGTGGTTCTAGACTTGTTATAGAGTTAGATGGCTGTCAATTTGAAGGGACAAATGTCAGTGCCAATTATCACTGACTATATTACTTAGAAATGGATGGAAATAATAGGATATAGTAGTATTGTATTTCAATATGTAATAGTAGGAAGTGATAAAAGAAAAATCATGGATTTGGTTTCTTAAAATAGTGTTGGATGACATTGGCATGCGAGGGATATAGTTGGAAATTCATGGTAAGTTATGTAGACATTTGATTTACTCATATTAGCCCATTTAATTGCACTTCTTATTCACTTCTTATTTTTGCTTTTAATGAATTTATTATACTATTTGCAGTGTACTATTATTCCAACAATTAAATTTGTAGTACTGATATGTGAGCATAGGTTTTGTATTTGACACTCAGTATAAACTCTAAGGTCAAGTTTAAAGGTAATGTTTTATTAGTAATTGTGGTTCGATCTCAAAATCAATTGATAATGGGTGAAGCAACCCATGTATCTTATAAATGGTGAGATGTAACGACCCTACTTTTCATGCCTAGATCCTAAGGCCGTTACTACATGCATTTCATTCTACTTCTAAGAACAACGGAAAATTTCCATATAAAGAACCCGTACTTAAAAATTTGCGAAACATTTCAATCTGGGATCCCAGTTTAAAACAGAACAAACAAAACCTTAGTAAATCAAACAAACTTAAAGCGGAATAAAACATAAACCATTCATTACAAGTTCAAGGAGAATTTCAAAACGTAAAAAAATGCGGAAGACTATCCTAAAGGAGATCCATGGCTCAGCAGCTCTCCGTCACGCGTGCTGTACACCTTTACCTCTACCTGCAGTTGTATGTAAGGGAAAAGAATGAGTATTTAAGAAAATACTCAGTAAGTAGCAAACAAGGCTTTAACATTTTATTCGAGTTAAGGGCCTTAGGGTTAGGTCATCTCATTTCATTACATCTCATTTCATTTCATTTCATTCATTTGTAGTTCGGGTCTCGTGTTCATTTAGTACACCTTTATATAAATATAAGTTTGCCAACTCACTGATGGTGCACAAGTGGAAGTTTTGGGAGGTCTCTACTCCTACTGATGGTAGATGGCACCCAGTCAGTGGAGCTAAGCCTCATCCCTCAAGGCACTAATAGGCGCGTAGCGCTCTAAGCTACCATTTCACTGGTGGAGCGTTCATGGGTTTAAGTCAGGAATTTACTTCCACAGTTAGTAAATGGCACCTAGACTGCGAAGCCGAGTCCCGCCCATTAAGCCCCTCATTTCAGTCTATTACATCTCAGTCCTAGGTGTTTAATTGACACGACCCTTGTCTAAGGCACTAGCCCATCCCCTTCTCTTTCCTAATCCTTTCCCTCAAAGTATATATGATTCCTAAGCCGTCACGAGGCTACCGAAAATTCGGCAGCATAACGACGTACGCAGAGGGAACCCAAAATTTTTCCTTGCACCTGAACATAAGAATAAACACTCCTATAACCATAACGAGCCAGACCTCGCATGCACAAACCATTCACAACTCCAACAACCTCAAGAACAAGAAACGAAGGCGGCAACAACACTCCCAACAGAGATAAAACACAACTCCTCGTCGTTCACTAACAATACCAGACAACACACAATGTACAACAGTCCAACACTTTCCACCCATTACATAGCATAAGCACACAACATCCATATTCCCGAAGGCAACCGTATACATAACACTTTAACCTCAATCCAAATATTTAATATACATGCTAGGAGCAATCAGTCATCTCAATGCATAAACATTTCAGGCTAAGGCAACTCGGGTATTAAAACCAACTCATGCTATTATAAGTCAAACCCAGCTTAAATGAGTTTTCGAACACATAATTTATTCCAAAGGGGCTACTTACATGCAAGCGAACTTTATAAACTACAACCAACCAAAACATGCTTAACCATTTTCATGCTTCCAAGAAAAAAGAACCAACCATGATTGGTTAAATCCATGACAACACTTAGAACTTTAATCCAATTGGCTACTTACTTTAGTGAAGAAGGTATTGGATCAACCTTCAACAAATTTCTTAACTCCAAGGCTCTTTAGCAAACCAAAACAGAAGCACCGCTTGCTGTCCAAGCTCTCAAATCCACCTAAATCCAACAATTTAATTCACCAAACGCAATGGGCATATTAAATTCAATAGCCAAAATCAATAGGTACTCCCTTAACACAATTAAATCATTCAAAACTTAACTTAGTTCACTTACCCAAAGTCGGAAACTCACCTAAAACAGAAACACTACTTGCTGTCCAACTTCCAAGTTTCGCTCCGATTCGACAACTCGGCCTCCAAACGCTACGGCACCTTAGATTAAGATCCAACGTTAATGGGTATTTCACTAAGGCATAAAAATCCAATAAGCTATGACTTACAACTCCCTTACCTCAAATAGTTCTTTAGAACAAAGCTGAAACTTTGAATGGCGGTGGCGAACAGATCTGAAAAACGAACGAGCCCGAAGACGCTAGTGGCGGCGGCGGCTCGCGGCGGTGGAGTGCGGCGGTGTGGGTGTCGGCTTGACGTGCAGACGGAGAGAGAGAGACTGCGAGGGAGAGAGAGAGCCGAGCGAGACCGGTTAGAGAGAGAGAGAGAGAAACGCAAGAGAGAGAGAGAGAGAGAGAGAGAGAGAGTACCGGCGACGGCGGCACGGAGGCGCGACGGCGCGAGCTGCGGCGGCGTGCGGCACTGCGGCTGAGAGGGAGCGAGGGAGAGAGACTAACGTGAGGGAGGGAGAGACGGACGTGAGGGAGAGAAAATGAACTCAGTTTTTTTTTTTTTTTTTTTTTTTTTTTTTTTTTTTTTTTATGCACGGTCAAATGACCGAATTGGGGGGAAAGTTTCCCCCCATTTCCTTTTTTTTTTCTTTGACCGGCTTCTGCCCGTTTTTCCCTTTTCTTCTTTTTTTTTTTTTTTTTTTTTTTTTTTAAATCACTGGTTGCTACATGAGATCTCCAGTTATCTTTATTTTCGAGGTAAGATCCTCAACATATTCTAAAAATGATTTTCTTTTTTGGGCTCATTTTCATTGCATATTATAGTTAACTTATAATTCTAAATCCTATTGAGGTCAGGCTTACTTTTCTTGATATGTTTCATCTATTTTGGAAGGAATTTCATATATGGATGCACTTTGGAACACTACGAGAGCTGCTACAATAGTTGCTTTTGTGAAAGAATTAAAGAAGTTTAGCCAAGTAGACTTGGCACAATCAACCAATTGTTTGGAAGCACATACCAACAATGGAGTAGACTATTTTAACAAGATTACAAAAGACCTTATAGAGAGGGTTCATAAAAAAGAGGAGAAGAAGAGAAAAATTAGCAAAGAATGCTATGTCCAAAGATTCAAATTAGGTTGAAAATGGGTGAAGCCTAAATATTTTTTTTGGTGAGGAAAGTTTTGAGGTTGAAAAGGTAGGGAGCAATATATAGCATGATTTGGACAAGCACTTGTACATGCTACAAGTTGGGAGCTCACGGGGTGTCATGTTCACATGCTATCAAATGCATCAAGTTTGTTAAAAGGAGTCTAGAAAACTATGTTCATAGGGATTTCCATAAGGAATAATCCTTCATGTGTCTACCTACTCTCATTATATCAACCTATGAATAACATGAATATGTGTCCAAATGTGGACACATGGACCCTCTACTTCCTCCCATCACAAGGAAACTACCTACAAAACCTAAAACGGATAAGAAGGTGAATGCTAAAATTGATTAACTATAAACTTAGCTGACATAATGTTTGATATAAATTTGGAAGAAAACTAGTCTCGTTTACTTACAAGGAATCGAAATGAGTTGGAAGTAGAATGAACACCAATAAGAATGAGAATGTTATTCCTTTGATGTGGTTATCACTAGGAGTACTTGCCAAGAATTAGAAATAGAAACTTAGTGTTGTTGTTTACTACAATTTGGCAAGAATTAAAATAGTACTCATACATACTATAATTACTAAAATATTCTTTCATATTTTTAGCTCATCAAAATGCATAACTAAATAATGTGCTAATATAAGTTTTAATTTAAATAATAATAATCAATAATATTTTTTTATAATTTTTTACTATTTAATTATATATATATATATATATATATGTAAACAATTTATTTAATATTAAAAATAATAACTAATTAAAATAAAATTAATTTAACTAAAAAATATTCATATAATTTTTTTAGAGCAACCATCATTAATATATAATATTATTAAATTTATTAGGATGATATTTAATAATGACTAATCCTATTTGAATAATTTATTTAATATTAACAAATAATAACTAACTAAAATACAATTACATCAACTAAAGAATAGATTAGGCCCCGTTTGATAACCATTTCAGTTTTTGGTTTTTAGTTTTTCTGTTTTTGGTTTTTGGTTTTTGGTTTTCTGTTTTTTAAAAACAAAAACCATATATGTTTGATAACTGTTTTTTGTTTTCTATTTTTAAAAAACAGAAAACCAACCTTATTTGATAACTGTTTTTGGTTTTCAGTTTTTTAAAAATTAGAAAGATAAAAAGATATTTTAGAGAGAGAAAAATGTGTAGAGACATTGAAACTAAAATTTAGAGACACAAATATAAAATATTTTTCAAGAGAAAAGTTAAACATAGAAAATTTAGAGAGGTGAAAGAAAATGTTTAGAGAGAGAATATTACTTAGACTCGAGAAAAGATATTAAGTAGAGAAAAATAGAAAAATAGTTAGAGTAAAAAAGCGATAAATTTTAGATAAAAAAATTAAATAAAAAGAGAAAATTTACAGAGATAGCCAGGTTAAGAGTAAAAGATATGCTAAAGAAATAACGATAAATTGGAAAAATAAAGAAAAGTTGTAGCGATAGAAAATTTGTAGAATTTTTTTTTTCAAAAGAAAAATTAGAATATGTTTATTAAGGAGAACAAAGTTATTAATGAGTTTTTAGAAATATATAAGTTATGGAGAAAAAAAAAATTTGAGAGAGAATTTTAGAGAGAGAAAAATAAATTTTATAGAGAGAAAAATAAATTTTATAGAGAGAAACACGACTTAGAGAGAAAAAAAATAGAAAAAGGAATTTGTTGGAAAGAGATAGGTAAAAGAGGAGAAAAATAAGCAACGGAAGAAAAATGAGTTTTTTGAAAAACAGAAATCTGTTTTTAAAAACTACTTTTTTTGGTTTTTGAAATTTGCTTATAATTTCAAAAACGTTTTTAAAAAACAGAAAACAAAAAACAGAAATGGTTATCAAACACCCCTGTTTTTTTAAAATGAAAAAAAAAATAGAAAACAGAAAACGAAATGGTTATCAAACGACACCTTAATGTTTAGATTTTATTTTTATTTTATATGTTAACTAGTATGTAAAATTATTTTTTTTAACAAATTAAATTAAATATTTAATAAATTAAACATAAAATTGTAATTTCATAAAAAAAACATGTAATAAAATAATTGATTAATATGATTCTCTTATTAGAACAAAAGTTACGAGTCACTAAAAAAAAGAGTAAATAAGAGAACCCTAAAGATGTGGAATCGTGATGGAAGAAAGGGTAACGAAAAGAGTAAAAAAAAAAAAAAAGATGTCGTGGGATCCATGGAATATATATATATATATATATAGAATATAAAATATGAAATATATTACTCATGGATTAAAATATTTGAAATATGATTTATAAATATTTTAAACCATGAGTTATTTCAGCATGTTGTGATATATGTGGTCTTGTTAGAGACCTTATAAAATCTCGTGATATGAAAGACAATGATGGCTCTGTTGGGTTTTATGTCTTAAAACTTATAGTAAATGTAAACTTGTAACGCTCTGCGTTTCGAAATTAAATTATTTTAGGATTTGTTGAGCGATGTTATTCTATTGTGGAAAATTAGAATTTAAGCTTAGCCTTGGATCGTTAAATTAAATGTCTATAATTTAGGAAAAAATGATTTTTAATTAAATCGTTAATTTCCTAAAGTTTGGAGGTTTAATATCTGATATTTATTTTAAGTTTCAAAAGACCTAAATCCCAACTCAATTGGGTTATTTTCCATTCCAAATCTTTTAAGAGTCAGGAGATTTAAATGGAATTAATTTGGTTAATTCAAGCACTTTTCCTTTCTATTTAAATTGGGGTTTCCTTTCTTAAGGTGTTTTTTTTAAAGAAAAGAAATAAAAAAAAAAACCCCTAGAAGCCTTTCATCTCTCTCTCTCTCTTTCTCGTGTGAGCCATCAACCCCCCTTCCAATTCTTGTTCTCTCCCTCGTGCAAGCAAGGTCCGACGTCGATTCCCTCTCTCTTGTGTCGTCGTCCCTCGCGCTGTCTCCATCTCCATTTTTTTCTTCGTGCGAGCAAGGTGCTGTCGCTAGTCACTCGAGTTCTTCTTCTCTGGCGTCTCTCCCTCTCGTTTTCTTCATCTGCATGCACAATAGGTGTTTGTGGCTGTAGTAGCAGCTTAGGCGAAGCCGTGAGTCGTCGAGTTCCTCTCTCTCCCGTTTTCTCTTCTTCTCCGGTGAGTAACCCACGACCCGCGGTGGTTTAAGGCTGTCAATCCCTCTCTCTCGTGTGTGCATCAGTCACCATTCCTCCCTCCTTCGCGAGCCGTTTGTGCACTTGTGAGTAGAATTTTAAATCCTCTTTGTTTCGGTGATTTGGGCATGTTTAGGCTGGTTTAAGGCTCGTTTCGGCGTGTTTGGGCTCTCTTGGTAAGCTTTCATCGTACCCATGCTTGATCAACCTCGACTTTAGTTTACCCATCCTTGTTCAGCCTTAGAATTGGGCTTTTAGGATTGGTTTCTTGATTTTCCAGCACTGTGCAGTGCCGTCTTGGACTAGAAATCATCCTTGCCTTGTGACCCATCATCCGTTTGCCCTTAAACTTGAACACCCACTGTCTAAGGACTCTAAACAAGTGGTTTCAAGTCTCCTTGTTGTTGGACAACACGTGTTCGAGCTTATTCTCTCACTGAACGGTAAATTCCAACACCTTTTGTTTCCTTTATGAAGTCTCTTAGGTGTTTCAAATCAATTCCTAACCCTTAGTAGTTGTTGCTTGTAGTTCGAGCTCTTTAGGCTATTCCGGTTGGTTTTGTCGATCCTTTAGGATCGCATAGAAGTGCAACAGGCAAGTAGTTCTTATTTGATGAAGTCTGTTTGATTGCATGATGCATGTTGTTTGTTACATGCTTTACATATGCTTTATACTTGTCCTGTTGCTTATATGTTATATGTATACATGTGAATCTGAAATATATGAGCGTTGGTTGTGATGTTTGGTTGTGAGCAATCTAGTTCTGTTGTGAGTTCTTGAGTTATGCATGGAGTGAGCATGTTATGGTATGTTTATGCTTGGTGGGCATGTACATGAGTCTAGAAGCTTGTTGCAGGATATATGCATTCTAGATGGTTGTGAGAAAGAGGCCAGAGACCTAAATGTGAAAGAAAGGCAAAATGGGTGAATGTCATTGCACATCGGGTAGAAATGGTCGAGGGGTGGCATCTCACCATTGGTTTAAAGAGGACTAGCTTTATGGTTGAGATATCAGGGCCTCGGGTATAAATGGCCGAGGGTTGATATTGTTTCAAGGAAAGTTAAGTGGTTATCAGTGCCTCGGGTATAAATGGCTGAGGGCTGATATATCACTATTGGATGTTGAGGCCTCGAGTATAAATGGTCGAGGACCGACATGCCAATATTAGATAAGATGAGCATCAAGGCCTTGAGTATAAATGGTCAAGGGTTGGTGTTATGAGTCTTGAGGCAAGTATTGAGGCCTTGGGTATAAATGGTCAAGGGTCGAACGTCAAGCTCTGTAGAGTAGTGTCGAGGTCCTGGGTATAAATGGTCAGGGGTCGATGCAACTCGAAGGGTCAGTCTTGGAGAGTTTTTTGGAGCGTGACGCGAAAATCACGTGTGGAGAGTCATGTGAGAGCTAAATATGAGCGTTGAGTGAGCTCGTGGAGCATGAGTAGCTAGTGAGTTGCATGGAGAGATGTATGAGTTAGGGCTCAGGAGAGTCATTCATTCTTACCCGCTTTCTAAGTATGTTGTTGTGTTTATAGCTTTGAGAAGTATGTTGTTTGTGCATGAAAAACATGTTGTTTGCTGGTTGTTGTTTGATGGATTCTTAGGTAGGGGCTGCTCACCAGTACTGTGGTTGTATTGACCCCCTCCCCTCCTTTCCCTCCAACATTTTAGATTATGCAGGTTATGAGAACTGCCTTGACCATGGTGATGCAGAGGAGGTGCTCGAGGAAGGACCATAACTAGATAACATTGTTCTCTTTTATATTCTTATCTTGGATAGGGTAGTGTTGCTTTCATTTGTTGGACAACTGTTGTCCCATTTGTTTTAGTTCTGAATTTATTACTGTCGAAAACTCTAGGCTTAGTTGAGTTGGTTGTACTAAACTCTTTCTTTATTCAGTTAATGATAGTCAGGTTGTTTCTAATGAACTAAAGTTAAAGTTAGTTGTGTTTAGTTGAGTTTTTGGTTGTGGAGGCTCTACTTGGTTGTTTATTATTATGCGGGATCTGACTCGCTAGTTTCTGTGAAGTTCTGTTGTGCTGTAGTATGGTGGTGTAGCTGGAATTGTTTTAGAAGTGTTCTTCTTGTTCTAGCAGGTGTTTGAAAATTTTTGGTTTAGTCCGTTGTACGTTGTTATGCTGCCGAAATTTTTGAAGCACTCGGGTAGTTACGTCATGAGTTAGTAATGTCACTAGGCTAATAGTTTATAAAAACATAGGGCATTACAAAACTATTGACTGTTATAAATAAAGTGTTATTGATTAGTATTTTATAAAAGTTATCGAATTATTGTATTAGTTTTGTCTTAAATAACACTAAATCCAATAAACTAATATCCTACGCTATTGCATGAGTCTTGAACTGTATGTGGAGACATATGGGGATCATTGTTCAAGATACAACCTAAATGGTCTATAGTATAGGGATAAGGTTGGGTACCATATCCTGGTAACACTATGGATACAACCGACTTTGTATTTGATACAAACGCAATGATCCAACGCATTCATGTAGGGGACATGTGAGTGGGGGTATTCTATGCAATGAGTTTGCATAAGACCGGATCGCGAAATAGTAACCACTAGATGTAACATTGTTAATTAGTTAGGTTTCTATTTCACTATGATGGTCTAGACAACTTAGTCTCTATCCTGAGTGTATTATGAACTCCTATTTGTGAGGGATTGTCCTTTGATTTTTATGGGAGAGAGTGATCATTTCGCCGACTCAATAAGCCTACCATTTTGGGGACAAGACCGAGTGGTTGGCTGAGAACATAATCACACAAGATGAAATTCACTCCTTTTCGACTTTAGGGTAAGTAGATGAGTGTTCCCTTAAGTGGTGTCTCCAGGTCTTGAATAAAGGGCCCTACCCTCTCACTGGCCCGAGAGGGGTTTCAGTTTAATGGTTGTACCATAAACAAGTTGTTGATTAGAGGTAACTTAGGGGTAAAAGGGTAAATTGACCCATGGTGTTACGAATACTCATGAGGACTAACTTGTTGTTATTGGTCTATATCCGTGGACACATATATTCTGCAGTGAGAAAAGTTCAACTGTGGGTCTTTAATGGAGCGATCCACAGTTAATGAATATTGGTTAAACTAATTAATGAGTTTAGTCAGTTAACCTCATATCATTGGAGCTTCTGATTGTAGTTCCAGTAGGTTCCACTGGTAGCTCATAAATGGTAATTAGGAACAAGTAGTCTTGAAAGAAATTTGAATAGTTCAAAATCCGTTATCGGAAATCAAGTTAATTGTATGACATACAATTAATATAGTGTTTTTGATACACTATATTATAAAGTTTAATTTGAGATTAAACTTTATTAATTGAGAGAAATACAATTAAATATAATTTAATTGTACACTTAAATTAAATATGAGATATTTAATTTAGTAAATAATTAATTGGAGAATTAATTATTTATTTAATTAAAAATTATATGTTATATGAGAGATGTTCATTTAAATATGATTTAAATGAAATTAATTAAATTTGGTTTATTTAATTGTTGATTTAATTAGTTAGTTGTTATTAATTAATTAAATAAATCCCTATCCTATTACGATTGGAAAAAGTAATTAATTATTAATTAATTAAATCTTGATCCGATTACGACTAGGAAAAAGGATATGAAATTCTATATAAACCATAGAATGCCTTCCTATTGGTAGACAACACACTTTATTCTCAATCAAAATTTCTCTCTAAGATTTTTCACAACATTGTAGTGAAATTCTTTTCCCAAATTCAAGAAGACCAAGTCGCACAACTTGGTTCCTAGTCCCAGAGATATAGCAATGGAAGATCTTGGTGGTAATGTCCCTACTGTAATCGTACTGTTATTGGTGGGAGTTCGTTGAAGAATGTTTACAACAAGTAAGTACTTCTTTTCTTTTAATTCTTAGATTTAGATCTTATGCATGCTTGCCCTAGTTTATATATAAAATCGTTCTGTATGTTTTGTCAATGTACTCGTATTTTAGAAAACTTAATTAAAATACGAACTGGTCCTATACACTTCCGTTGAAAATTTAGGAATTCCAATCCTTCAGGTTCATAGAGATCTTATCTGATTTATGGTAGAAAGAGACCTTATCATCCAAGCTTTCAATGAAATCTTTGGTGATCAAGCTCTTGAGTTCCAGAATTCACTGAAATCCCATCTGAAGAGCAAAGGGAAGAGGACTGCACTCCTCAGTCTTAGGGGAGTATTTCTAGATTTATTTGCTTTCTTAAGTTTAGATTTATTACTTTCATAGGATAGATTTATTGCTTTAGTTTGTTGTTTAGGTTAGCTTCATTTATTGGTTTGTTTGTTTCGTTGAAGCCACTTTATGCCAAAAATAAGTTTATTTACACTTTACACAAGCATGCACAAAATCAAGAGTTTCAAGCAAAAGTTTGCGTAAGATGTTTGTCTTAGTTTGTTTTGTTCTAAAAAGCTCTTGGTGATGAAAATTAGAGCTCTCTCGACTTTTCAACTTTCAAGTACTTTTCAAACTTCTTAGAGTTTTCAAAGCATAGAAGTCGAGCAATTCTTCTTCTCCACAAAACATTCAATTCCTTAGGCCCTTAGGAAAATAACACCACCTAAAAGTTGTCTTCCAACCCCTTTTAAGTTTCAAGATCCATTGAGGCATTGACCCATTTAAGTTTGGGGGATGAGTTTATGTTGAGCTATCATATTGTTATTATCTATTGTATCATGTATTGCCTACTACTAGGCTAAAAAAAAAAATGAAAAGAGAAGAAAAGAAAAAAAGGGATATTCCTACTTTCAAGGTTAGGAAAGTAACCAGGGGTAGTCATGACACCCATGATTTCTTTTGCATGAAAAGCTAACTTAGGAAGGGAATATGTGAAAACGGTTTTTATGGTGGCTTCTACTCGGTTGTCAACTACTTTCACCACAAAAGTGTTAGTCTGATGGAATGAAGGTACAAGTGACTAAGAAACTCTCTCTAGAAAAAGGAAAAAAAACAAGAGAAAAGAAAAGAAAGCCATATGGGGGAAGCTAGAAATGTTGTTCTTAGTAAAATTTTATCTTTTGTTTGTGAAAATAAGAGCCTACTCTAGAATAAGGACTAAGATGTGTTCGCAAGATAGGAGGGAATGCATGAGAATGTTTTGTCTTGAAAGAGTAACATGAAAAGCTTTTGTGTGGGAAAGTCTTTGAGTTGAAAGGTATTAGAAGTCCAACTCTCTTTTGAAAGACTACTTTGTATTTCACAAAACTTACTTGGTTAACATCTTCCTTACTATCTACTTGATACTTTTTGTTTGTTGTTGCTTAATATTGACAGATAGCTTATCGAGGGCTCGCCAAATTTATAATTGTCCCAAAGCTACTTGTAGTAACAGTGGTTTGAGTTGAACGCAGGTAACAATTGATTGATTTTATCTTTTTAGGTTGAATTACTAAATAGGTAATCGAGGGGAGGGGGGTTTGCCAAGAATTTAAATTGGCAAGAATTTAAATTGCACGAATTAAAATAAAGCGAAGAAAACAATTAAGTTTATCAATCATAGAGCAGGATTCAATAGGTCAATATTGCAATGTGATCATCGATTAAATCGAATTACCTAATTTAACTCTTTGAATTTTCGCTCGATTAACTAATCTAAATAGGTCGAAAAAGTGATTTAGTCTAAAGGAAATCGATTGGATACAACATCATACTAAACCCTAGATAACCTAATTTAAACTGGGCACGATAGCGTTCCATGCAAAAATTAAAGTAATTGCATTAAGTTCTAAAGACAATTGAGACAAATTAATTAAACTAGAAACTCCAATTTAATCAAGTGCAATTTTAGCCTTAAATATTATCATGCATGCTATGATTAATGGGAAAAAGCCCTAAAATCACACACATGAGTTGGATTTTTTGCTACTATATTAAATCATGCTTCAATATACCAATTACAAATTTTGCATTCACATTTAGCAATTCAAACATACAAGACAACTGAGGCAACAATTCAACAATCAAACCTGCTTGGAAATTCAATCAAAGACTAAAATTCAGTATTCAAAGAGTTTCAATACATTTAATAGCCCATAATCTCCCACATTACAAAATTAAACACTAATTAACACCCGAACAACCATAAAAATCAAGCCGAGCATTCAAAATGCTAAACTAAACTCCATAACAAGCTTAATTAATCTAAACTAATCCTAAAACTAATAAAACAATAAAGGGAAGTTGGAAAAGGAAACAAAAACTAAAAGGAAAGTACAAAAATGGTAAATTCTAACCTAATTCGGCTAAGGAAAAGCTAACTATTTATAGCATTTGCAGATAGCACTGAGATGCTATCTGTAACGTCTCAATGCTACGGACGGAATGTAACAGCTTGTATTCTTCACTACGGTCAATCTTTCAAATATTGCGGAAGCGATTTAACAAAACTGAAAACACAACCTATTATTCAGAAAACAAGGCTTTCAACCAAAGCCAAGTCCAACATTAAAAAACAAACATAAAAAGAAAACTAAACAATACCAAAAACAACAAATCCTACAGAAGCCTACTAAATCCTACAAATCATAAGTCATCATTGGTCATGCCAAAACGCTAGTCTAATCACTGTCAAAGCTATCACTTGCTCCATCATCTGAAAACATTTAAAAAAAAAAACAAAATGAGTACAAAAATACTCAATAAGCAACTTCCACATCAAGTTCACGATTCATTTTCGTTCAAAACAAAACATAAGATTTCAGGTAATAAAACATTTCAATATTCAAAACGAAATAATTCTTTCAGTCAAACGAACTTTCAGTCAAACAATACGTTCAGAACATATTGGGAAATATGCTTTAATCGAGTAGCTCAAAACAGAAGTGGTTACTTGTCGGTAACACCAATCAGACATTCATACAGAATTGTAGGTTAAAACCGACCAGAACATTTCAAATAAAATCCTTAAGTGTGAGGCCATGTGAGTGAAACACACACATGAATCTATATACCAAAGGAACGTCAAACCACATAAGTGTCTTCTCACAAATAAGTTACTGTCAGAACATTTCATGCAAATACTTAAGAGTGAAGCCACGTGAGTGAAACACACACATGAATCTACATTCCAAATGAACGTCAAACCACATAAGTGCCTTCCCACAAATAAGTTTCATTTAGAACATATAACTGTCAATTTCAATATGTCTACTACAAAACATACAATCCCCAAAACAAAATTTGGCATATCCAAATAGCACTATCGATTCAATTTAAAATTCTTTTCAAAACATACAAAATAGTAATCATGCTTTCATTTAAAAAAACAATTTAAACAAAATCAATTTCGATCAAATTAATTTCAATTTAAAACAAACAATTTTAACCAAAATTTCTATTTTGGAAGGGATGTAGAAATTACATACCTCGATCAGAACCTACAATTCTTAAGCCCAAAGCAAATCAAATTTCGATTCCTTGAATCCAAAAATTCCCTAAACATATCAAATACTTCTCTAATTAGAAACCAACAAATCCATCTTAAAGGTCTAATGAACAACCCAAATGACAAACAACTTATACTACCAATTTTCCCTACTTAAACCAAATTCTCTTCATAAAATGTTGGAAAAATAGGTTCATTGGGTGCCAAAAACAACATTGAAAATTTGGAAAATTTCACTTTAAAATTCAACTTTTTCAGACCAAAAATCAGTAAAACAAATACCGTTAAAAATCATTGAAATACAAAACAAGATTTCAATTCCTCAATCTTTAAAACCTTCACAACTATCTTAAAATTGAGATAAATAACCCAAAAAAAATCTGCAACACAAATAAAGATTTTCCAAGCTTTTAACACTAAAAAAATCAATATTGGCTACTTTTTAATACCAAAATCAGATATGAAAAACCCAATAAATGTAGCAACCCAAATTGAAAAAAAAAATGAAAAGGGAGAGAGTGGCTGGTTTTTTCGATCAAAAGGAAAGAAAGGGGGGAAAGTTTCCCCCCAAAGTCTTCGGTCAGTGGGCCGTTTTTTTTTTTTTAAATCTGAGATCTCCTTCGATAACCCTCTCTCTCTCATCTCTCACGCAGCCTCATCTCCCTCTCAACTCTCTCTCTCCCATCTGCACGTCGCCGCACGCCTCCGTCTGCTCGATCGTCGTCGTCGATGAGTGCTCTCTATCTCTCTCGTTTCCGTCCCTCTCAGCCCCACATTTTTTTACTCTCTCTTGGTCTGCAGCATCGTTGCCGTCGTCCCTCGTCGCACGTCGCCGTCGTTCCTTGCCGCAAGCCACCGTCGCCTCCCGCCTCTAGCGAGTCTCCTTTGTTTCTACTCTCTCTCTCATTGTTCCCTCGGTCTCACGCTCCCTCTCTCTAATGTTTCTCTCTCTCTCTCTCTCTCGACTGCAGCCACCACAAGCCGCCGTCGCTGCTCTCGGTATCGTCCGCCGCCGCCACTGTTTGTAGCAAAACTGTCTGTCGTCGCCTTTCAGATCTGTTCATCGGCGTCGTTCAAAATTCTAGCCTAATCTTTTGAAGATTTGTTTGGGTAAAGATTGCTTAGATTTTCTTTTTTTAGTTCTATTATTTTTTGTTTTGTCAATTGAACGCCGAAACAATGGACATGTGGTTTAAGTTGTATTAAGGCCTTGGTGGCAAGTCGATTTAATTTAATGGCGGAACGAAAATTTTCCCAAAATCTTAGTTGGGTAAGAAATTCAAGCCTTAGACTTCTGTATTTTTATTCTTGGCAGTACTGTGTTAGGACCTAAATTCATTATTAAATTATTAGGAGCTGTGGGATTGGCAGGAAGACCTGTGGGTCAAGTTGTTTTGTTTTGTATTGAGTTATAAAGGTAAGATAACTTGCTGAATTATTATGTAATTATGCTTTGGTGTGACAAATGTATTTCTGGCATATGAAATTTCTATGCATGAGTTGAGACTGAAATGACCTGAGAAAAATATGAACGTTGTTGTTTACAAGAGTATGACTGCAGTAAGTTTTTGTGTTATGAGATGGATGTGAATGCATGTTTTTGGTATATTGTAGTGGGCTGACATTGTAAGTAGACGACAGGAAGTTTGTGGTTTCTCCGTTTAGAAGTGTTGTTTGTCGTTCTTGTTTGTGTAATTGACTGAGTTGAGATGGAACATATCAGTTTAGCCTGTCAGTAATCTCTGAAAAAGAAAAGAATTTAATTAACTGGGTTGCAGCTAAAATTAGCTTGCATGCCAAAAGGCCTTAAAGGAAAAAGAGTAAGAAAGAGAAAACAATATGCTAGTTACTCTAGTAGGGGATCGTGTCAGTTAATCACCTAGCATTGAGATGTATTAGACTGAAATGAGGAGCTAAATGGGTAGAACTTGGCTTTGTAGACTAGGTGTCATTTACTAACTGTGGAAGTTAAATTCCGACATAAAACCCATAGACGCCCCACCAGTGAAATGGTAGTTTGGAGCGCTACGCGCACATTAGTGCCTTGATAGGTGAGACTTGGCTCCACTGACTGGGTGCCTTCTACTATCAGTAGGAGTAGAGATCTTCCAAAATACCCACCTGTGCACCTTCAGTGAGTTGGAAAACTTAAGTAGGTGAATTAATTGATCATGAGACCCAAACTACAAAATGAATGAAATGACATAACCTTTAGGCCCTTAGCCCAAATAACCTCTTGAAACCTTGGTTGTTGCAAGTTTAGCAGTATTGTTACTTACTGAGTAATTTGAAATATTCATTCTTTTCCCTAACATGTAAATGCAAGTAAAGGCAAGGACATACAAAATGCATGACGAAACGTTGCTGGATGAGCCATGGAATCTCTTAGGATAGACTTCCGCTTTTCATGTATTCAAAACTTGTTCTTATTTTCATCTTGTTATGTTTAGTTTTTTAGTACTAGATCTGCTTTGAGGTTTTTCATTGAAATTGTTATAGTTTTGGTTGTTTATGTTTTAACTGGGATCCTAGGCTACAATGTCTCACTGATTTTTTTTAAGCATGTTTTACTCTAAACGTTGTTTCATCGTTATTCTTTAGAAGTAAAATGAGATGCATGTGGTAATGGCCCTAGGATCTAGACATGAAATGTAAGGTCATTACAATAAAACTGCTGCAAAAACAGTAAAAACATTCCCTTTTCATGAAGAAATCAAAACCATAAATCATACTTAAGTTTAGCAATAACATGACAAACTTTTTTAACAAAAGAATCCACTTTAAAGACAAAAAAAACCCCCAAAATTAAAGAAATTCAAGTCTGGAAAATTCTGGAAAAAAAATTCCTTTTCACCAAATCTTTGATTTTCAAACTAAACCCTAAGAGGAAAAATTTTGATGAAAAATTTAGGCCATAACAAAAACCTAAAACTTTCTAGAACAAAAGGTTTGAAAACCAATTTCATCCGAAATAGGAAATATAAAACTTCATACTAAAACTTTTCAAAAACAAAATTCAATTGATTGAAAAGAACAAAAAACAAAAGAAAAACATAGAAAGGAAGAAAAACTTACTACTTTTTCTCTGGGAAGGAAAGTGGAGAATGCATTTTTCTTCTTCTTTTTTTTTTTTTTAATTTTATTTTATTTAGAGCATAAAAAGAATTAGGGCTAAAGAAAATGTCTTTTAAAAAGAGCCCTAATTAAAACCCTAAAAGACTATTTCCTTTTTTAAAAAGGAAAATGATAAATCAAATTTATCTCCTAATTCAAAAAGGAAATAAAATCAAAAAGATTTTTTTTGGAAAACAATAAAATAAATTATATTTTTTTTAAATAATGAGTCGGCTATTACACGGAAGCTAACGGAGCACTCACGTGCATGCATACGGGGTCTCGACACTGGTTATAGCGTCTGGAGCAACGCTCATTTTCAGTATCGACTCAAGCGTTCAACGCTGTAGATCGCTGTCCAACATCTCGACGCTATAGGGCAATGTCTTGACACTTAGCCTCGAGTTTAACGATAGAATGAAGCATTTATATGGTGTTTCGACGATTTCTCTGTGGAATTGAATCCCTTCATTTTTCCCTTCGTCTATGGCTTTTAAACTTTATTTAATCATCAATTATGGCCCCAAATGCTTCAATTATTCCATGAATCCATAAGTTTGCTCCTTGGGACTCAATTATCTACGATATTAACAAATATATTCAATTAATCACACAATTAAGTATAATACAAGTCTAAATTAGAAGAAAATAAATAGCATTTTTGTATGCTATCATACCCTCTTATCAAAACTAAATATGTAAACTCAGAGCTAGATTCACAAAATTAAATAATCAAGCAATCAATAACATAAGTCTCATAAAATTACCAAGAACTTATGAACACAGCCCCCGAGCTTGATCCACCATCCTAAAACTAAGATCTAGCCTAAGACTTACAACGAATTGAGAGAATTAGACAAAAAGGGAATGTAAAATGGCTGGAACAAAAATTGAGAAGAGATAAACCCTAAAAAGGAAAGTTACAAATATATAATGGTTGGTGAGAGCATTGAGAGGCTGTGAGAAGTGTGTTGATGTTTCGGACAAAAGATCATTGAAAGGGGCGCGTGACATGAAGTGTTGAGACGCTGTAGCTGGCATTGAGATGCTTCAGACAGAAATTTGATAGCATGCAAATAGGCTATCTATTTCTCAATTATTTTAGCTAGTTTCATACTAAGTGTTGGACACTTAGCCTCGAGTCTGTTGCATGTTTAATTTGTAGAAATCGAGAAATTGTGAAGATCCAAGAAAAGAAGAATTGATGATCAAGGAAAAAAAATCGGAGAAGAGAGTGAAGGATCACTCAAAATGGTGTAGAAATACCAAAGGAATGCTGAAAACCTAAGAGGACAATGTTGAGACGCTCTTGAAAGGCATTGGATAAAAAATTCATGTGTAGCGTCTCGATGTGTGACGCCTCACATTTTGAAATTAAGTAGTTTTGAAATAATAGAACTTATTCTCTAAATGTTCTAATTTTAAAAATTAGAAATTTCAGTTTATTTCCGAAGTTGATGAATTAAAATTCGATAATTCTGGAATTTGGTTGTGGCCCTTATCAACAATTTCAAACTAAACTGAAATCCTTTTTGATTTAAGATTATCCAATTATGTATGAATTTTAATTGGGTTTAAAATTCGGATAAAAGATTTAATTTGGAATTCAAATCAAGGTTTTTTAGCATTATTATTTTTGAGTTATTTACTCTTGGAAGAAAAGAGAAAAAAATGGTTGATTGAAAGAAAAAAAAAACAAAAAGAAAAGAAGCCCTAGCTTCAATCTTCTTCCTCTTCCTCTCATGTCACACTTCCGACCCCCCTCTCACTCTCGTTTTCTCTTTGTCGTAGTCCCCATCTCCCCCGTGTTCTCCTATCACTGAGAAAATCCACCAGCCGCCCTTCCTTCCTTTCCCTTTTGCTCCCCCATTTTCCTTCTCCGACAGTTGAGCAGTGATCGCATGTGACTCTAGTGTTCTTCTTCGACAATTCATAAGCAACCAACTTGCAAAAAGGTCCCTCTCTCTTGATCTCCTCTCTTTGGCGTGTAGCAAGTCAAGCGACAGTTCCTCTTCTTCTTAGCCCCATTTTCTTCTCCTCTGATGACAGAAGAGATTGTCGAGGTCTCTTATCAAATAAATTTCTAGTCCATGATTCCTAAAGCTAACTTGTAGCAATAGTTGTCGGGGTCGAAAACATGGAGTCTATGCACACAAATTTTAATTTCCATTTCTGTTAAGTAACCAAGAGGGTGTTTTAGGAGAAAATATGAAAATCAAGAAAATAACAAAGAGATGAATCAATTCCTTAAGGTTCTTGTAATCGAGGTTGTCGAAATTCAATTCAATTAAATCATAAATCTCACTAAAAATAACAATCACACATTTAAGCTCGACGTACTTCGAGAACAACCCGGAAGTCGTGATCCTACTATCACAAACATGCAAATGCCAAGTTTGATTCTAGTTTAAATTAGCTAATTTGTCGGTTAATTAATTCAAACCACATTGGGATCTAACCGAATTAATAGCACATGCAACAGACAACAAACCTCGATTACAATTGATTAAATCATCTAGTTCTAGGTGACGGATGAAGAATATCACAATGTTCTCCTATTTACTACTTAGATTAGCAATTAAGTTTAAGTAAATTGCGGTTAAAGGTTGTCAATTTTTCCCTAGGACTACCTACACGTGTATGCATAGAACTAGAATCACATAAACATGCATTGAAGAATTAAAGCATAAAAGATTTCATTAAAAGAAATTTTAACTTATATTCGACGTCCCGATTACATGAATGGAAAGACTAGCCGCTCATGGAGCACAAACAAGCTTGATCTTTGTCTTGGTACATCATCAAAACTCACTAAACTTAACTAAAATCTAGGAATTTGTGTTGGGATTGGTGCCCTAAAACTCGTAGATAGTGAATGTTAAACGAACTATATACTTATTCGATAAAGGTGTTATCGAGATTGATTCAGTAAAAGTCATTACTGAATAAATTAAATTGCACATATAATAATCCAAATCCAATAAACTAAGATCCATGGCTATAGGATGAACACTTGAGCTTTATGTAGAGACATAAAAGTGGATCAAGCTTGAGTAATAGCCAAAACGGTCTATAGTATAGGAATAGGGTTGGGTACCTTATTCTGGAGACACTATGAGACGCGACCCACTTTATAGATGGTATAGACGATGTGATCCTAAATCGTTCATGTAGAGACATGCGAGTGGGGGCGTCCTATGCAATGAGTTTGCATAAGACCAGGACCGAGAAATAAGTCGCTCTCGCTTTATAACACCGTTTACTGACGAGACTGACTATTTCATGTGATGACCTAGGTAACTCGATCTTAATCCTGAGCTAACTATGAACTCCTGTTTATTCGGGCTTATCCTTAGATCTGCATAGGTGAGAGTGGCTCAGTATCGCCGACTCAATAAGCCTCCCATTTCAGGGATAGGAACGGGTAGATAGCTGGGGACATAGTCGTGCAAGAAGGAATTCACTCCTACCTGAATAAGGGATAGTAGAGAGGTTGTTCCCTTAAGTGCTGACTCCGGGGCTTGAACAAAGGGATCCCGCCCTCTCGTTGGCCCGAGAGGGACTCGGTTTATTGGTTGGACCATAAACCAATTGTTCATTAGAGGATCAGTGGGACTTAAGGAACTAGAAGTACTATAGGGGTAAAACGGCTTATTGACCTAGCTATAGCTACAAACAACCTGTGAAGGATCGACTTACTAATCATGGTTAAATCAAGTGGACGGAAATATATCTATAGTGAGGGGAGTGCAACTATCGGGCTATAGTGGAGTGTCCCGATAGTTAACGAATGTTGGCTAGCTTGGACAATGAGATTAGTCGGTTAGCCTCGAATCGTTGGAGCCCATGATCTATAGGTCCATTAGGTCCCCCTACTAGCTCATATCGGAATTAAGCCTAGAACAAAAGATAGGAAGCTTTGAATCGTTCAAAATCGGGAAAAAGGGTATTATCGTAAATTGTGTTTGACACAATAATTTAATTATGAATTAAATTAGAAAATGAGAGATGAAGTATTTAAAAGTGTTTTGAATACTATATGTATGTATTAGGAATCATATATATGGAATTGCACAAGATAACAAAGATTAATTAGATTAATCATATCAAAATTAATTTGAAAATTTTCAAATTAATTACCAAGCAATCAATTTCAATTTAGAAATGAAATTGGGGGTAATTTGCAAGCTTGAAATTTGATTTCAATTTGAATTTAGTGGATTTAGTTGAAAATCCACTTAATGCATGATCATTCAAAGTGGAAAGACAACTCACTCATGCATTGTTGCATGTCTTGTGTAATGTACACCTAGAATCAACTTGAGCTTGCAAATACATCATGTGTCTTGTGTCTTGAGGCTTGGCTTTGCATGGAGAATGTCTTTAAAAGGAGTTTGAATCATATTCAAACATAAGAGAGCCATTTCCTTAATGTTATGTTGCTGGAATTTGGACTCAAAGTTCTCTCATCTCTCATTCTTCTCCATTGTTTGATGCTTCAAGCATTCCCTGTTGGAATTAATTTTAATAATTAATTCATATGTGGGTAACAAATTATATAACAATTATATTTGGGCTATTCAATGGGCATATTATGTGGTCTTGATTATGGGCCCATGACTTCCCATGAAGAGGTGTGGCCTGCTGAGCAGAAGCCAGCCCGTTGATCCTAGGCGATTATGGGAAACCCTAGAATCAACATATAAATACAAGGTTATGGTCCCCAATACACTATGCCTCTTTAGTCTCCTATTCCCCATCTGATAGAGAGAATTGCCCACTCAAGGTCTAAGTTGCATAGTTGAGGAAGACCAAAACCACACAGGTTCTGCAGTAGAGCATTTCATGGATCCAGGTATTTATACATCTCTAATTAATTTTATTTTGGCTTGCTTCCATGCTTAGATCCTAAGGGAAAATATGGTTTATTAAAGTTTAATTTTCCAACATTCCCTTCCCATTCCCTATCTTATATAGACTCCCACAAGTCGTTCTTGGCCCGGAGTATAGTGGGGAAGACTCTAGAGGTTGTCCAAGGAGCATAGGAGAGGCAAACACCACAAGGAGTTCAACATAAGTGAGCTACAAAGGTTGGTGTTTTCTAAACTCTCCATTCTGTCTTTTCTAGAACATCCATGCTTTAGGAGTAAAATTGAATGTCTTAAGTGCTTTCGATCTTCAATTGCTTCCGCATGTGTAATATGTACACCTTCAATTTGCTATAGAAGGTAAAGAGAAAGACGACTACAATTGCAAGAGAATGATATATTTCAACCCTAAACCTAAGCTACATATTTATAGAGGTTATTGGCCTTCAAATCGTCTGAATTTGGCACTAAAACGAGGGTTCAAAATAGGAAAAATCACTGCTTAAAAAAGGAAAACAAGATTTGGAAATCTGCCTAACGTCGAGACGCTGGTTTGTTGATTTGCGACGTTGAGCACTAGCGTCGAGTAGCGTTGAGACGCTTTCCTCTCGAGTTATCTGGCTGATTTTGATGCTGCATAGCGTTAAGACGCTTCTCACTAGAGTCTATACACTCTGGCCTCGGGAATTTTGGTTCAAATGCTCTAATTGCTCCGATTTAGCTCGTTTAGGCCTTGTTTTGGCTTCGAACCTCCGTCATGGACCTATACACATATTATACTTATTTCAAAGGATTATTCGCAAGGAATTCGACTAAGAAAAGCAAAATGGGAGAATATAAATGTATAACAAATTAGACCTATCATCTGGCGATACCCTGCGACAATTGCAATAATTTCTTGTGTTCTACGTCGTTTCAGCCCTCCGTTCAGCTTCAATCCACAAATTTCAGCCCTTCAACGATGTGGTCCAAGCGCTTTTCATATGTTGGGTTTTTTTGGTATGGTTTAACATGAACTCATGCTTATTTGGATTCAGATTTGGACTACCCATCCCTTGGTGGCATTGAATTTATAGGTTTAAGGTCCTTTTAGCGTTGACCATCGAGAGTTTGGGCTCGAATTTGGTGCTTGGCGAATACTCACAACCCAAGTAGACTTGGAATGGAATACCCATATGCTAGGAGGTTCAAATTAATGATTTTGAAATTCAGTGATCGTTGGACAACAATCATTCAAGATCATTTTAATGTTGATCGGTAAGTTTGAGCATCCTTAATTGTAGTTCGGACCCAATTTTGACCCTAAACAACTCATACTTGAGGAACTTTGGTGTTGAATGTCAGAAGAGATTGTCGCGGTCTCTTGTCAAATAAAATTTATAATCCACGATTCCTAAAGCTAATTTGTAGCAGTAATCAATTTATTTCTAAATTCTTTTGTGCTTTTCAGGTAACCGAAAAGGAGGGTTTATGGTCCGACTTCATCCTTGCTCTCCATCCTCCTCTTCCTTCTTTCTTCAGGCACTTTCTTCAGTTGGTCACCACTTCGTAGCATGATGACCTTGCATTGCTCCCATGGGTTGACTACGGTATCACTGGGGAATTTACCCTTTTGGAGTGCATTTACTGCAGTAGCAATTTGCCCCAGCTGAACTTCCATGTTCTTCAAAGCCACATCGTGATTGTTCACTGAAATCACTAGAGTATTCACTGTGGTCTGAAGGTTACCATTCAACACATTATGTTCTTTGATAAATAACACCACCTTTTCTTCAAGACTATTTTTCTTCTCTTGCTGTCGAGAAGTTGATGCAAAACCTGGGGGTGGTTGAAAAACATTTTTGGTGTTAGAGTAAGAAATTATCATGGTTGTGTAAACCTGAGTGGTAAAAATTCAACAGATCTTTGCTCTGATAGAATGCTCTATTGCCAATGAATTGAACTTGTTCCACCTCTAGGTCTTCCATCTTTGTGTTGTTCTCGGCTAGCGTAAAAATTGACTTGTTCAAGGCATTGGTCAAGGAATCCATCTGCGTCTTAAGAGAATTTGACTCATTTAACTCATAAATTCCAGCCTTTTGCTTTATCAGGGTTCTATCCGTGGGCCATTGGTAACTCGTGGATGCCATTTCCTCCACGAATTCCTTAGCATCACAAACTGTCTTCAAAAGAAAACTCCCTCCTGCAGACGTGTCAAGGAAAGTTTTTGTAATGTTCGTAATATAAGGTAAAATTCAAATTTATTTAGTTTGGGAGTTAATTTGAGTTAAGAGGGAAATTTGAAAATTTGAAAATTTGTGAAATTTTAAAATATGGGCTGGAATGGCAAAATTGTAAATAAACTGTCTTTGAAGCCAAGCAAACCCTAAGCCATCTTTCTTTATTTAAGCCACACACAGCCCAAGACGAGCCATCTAAGCCACCATTTTCTCCAAAATTTTCCTTTCTCCTTCGTCATACCCAACGGTAGCTTCCCCTTCTCGATTTCTTCTCCTTCTTGCTCCGACGACGCTTCTCTCCGGCAAGTGCAGTTTTTCCGACAATTGTAGCTTTTCCGGCAAGCAAGCCTTCTTCTCCGGCAAGTAGCGACGACGTCGAACTCCATGGTGTTACAGCGACATCCTTCTTCCTCAGCAGCAGCGTTTGTGGATTCAAGTGAGGGTCTCAGATTCAGGCGGCGACATTGGTGTGCAGCAGGTCGCAGGTGAAGCTCGTGGCACGTATGACAGTGGCTGTAGCGTTTCCGACGATTTTGCGATTATCAATTGGCAGCCTCCATCGATTTGGGTTTTCAGTTTGAGCTCCCCGTCGTCGCGTTGCCATTCCTCTCCGACGCCGGTGTTACCTCCGATGAGCAAGGACCTCCGTGGCTTGCCGGCAGCAACTCTGTAGTAGTAGTTCCGTGCAGAAACGGGGTAGATTTCGTTAGTTTTTTTCCCATTTATCAAGCGAAATCCCTCTCTTTTCGTTCTTTCCGTCATACTCGCCCACTAGCTCTCACTCTGTTTTGCAGCATTCTTGGTCGTCTTCTTCGCTTTTCTGGCGATTCCTAGCATGGGTAAGCTAGATAATTAAGGTTTTGGTTAATTCAAGTATGTAGGAAGGTTACCCATTAGTTTTCATCTTTGATTACAAGGTTCTCTTGGCATTGGGAGTTCTAATTATCTAATTGGAGCGATTTTGGGATTTTGATCAGCCGCTAATTGGTGTTTTGGGTAAGCCTTGATCTCGTTTTGGCCTTCTTGAAGTTTAAGATATGTGAGGAATATTAGTAGGATTATTGGGGTGATTTCTAGAATTGTTTTGGTGTAGGAATCACTTAGTTCAATTAAGGGCGAGATTGGCTTTGCTAGAATTAAATTCCTAATTTAAATTAAGGAGTTATAAGCCAAGGTAAGTGGCTTTACTGTTGACATTTATTTTTAATTTGGTGCGTGTGTTTGATTTTCCAAAATTCTTGTGCTTTTTGGATTGTTTGAATATGTTTCCGTGTATGAAAATTATTGAAAGCATGAAACTTATTATTATTGCTTGCAATTGTTGATGTTTGAAATATTTGAGTTGGTCGTCTCTCAAAATTTTATTATATGCATTAGTTTAAATTATTTATAAGTTTTCTTAAATATTCGAAAGTGTACATGAAATTGATGTACATAAAGAGATGCCTACACATAACTTAGAGACATGAAATTGATGTACCTAAGTCGAGGTTCGTGAAATTGGCGACCTCCGTAGGAGACACATGAAATTGATGTGTCTAGGATATGCATGAAATTGATGTATATCCTCTCACTATTAAGTTTAAAATAAAGTTTAGAGCCTCCAAAAAGATATTTGTTGTTGATTTTTAAAACGTGTTTAAGTGTGACCCAACCTCAACAGTAGGATCATTTACTGAGTATTTTTAATACTCATTCTTTTCAAAAATATTTTTTTTCAGGTAAAGGCAAGGGCAGGTGAAAGGCAAGGGCAGGTGAAAGGCGATTGATGAGAATCCGTTAGACAACCATGAGAGGGCTATGAATTTCATATGTTATTTTCTTTCGCTTTAAGAACTCTATTTTACTTTATTTGATTTGTAAATTTGTTTGAGAAATTTTCTATATACATTTATATTTTTAGAAATTATTTAAGAATATTTAAAACTTTTAAAAATTCGGGATCTCGAATAAAAGTTTTGTTTTGAGGTTTTTACTTAAATTAGTGTTTATATTTTAAAATGTTTTTATTAAAAAATGCCTCCAAAGCATGCATTGTCGTAACGGTCCCGTAAAGACTATTTAAGAAGTCGAGTCGTAACAGTTTTAGTAGAACTATCAAGACCATTATAAAATAATTGTACATGCAGCCAGTCAAGGTATCTGTGCTGTGAGCATCTCCTTATATTGTTCTGATGCTTCTTACAATTGCTCATCATCGTTCTGCCTCAAAGTCCCAATCTCCGTATGAAGTTTGGTGGTTTTAGTAGGCGGAAAGAATTTTGTTAGGAATGCTTGGGCCAATTCGTCCCATGTATTGATGGTCCCAGGTGCCAGAGATTCCAACTAGTCCTTAGCTTTGTCCTGCAGAGAAAAGGCAAAAAGCCTAAGTCTAATAGCAACAGTGGTAACACCATTCATTTTGACAGTCCCACAAATTTCTAAAAATGAGCGTAGATGTGAGTGTGGATCTTTAGAAGGATGCCCCGTGAATGAGCAGTCCCTCGCCATCTAAATCAGTCCAGTCTTCAGCTCGAAGTTGTTTGCCTGGATAGGTGCATATACTATCCTTGAATTCTCCGTGGGTAAAACTAGCTGCAAGAAATCTCTAATCGCCTTTGGCGCTTCCGCTTGGGCCATATCTTCTAGAATCTTTCTTCCTCTTCTAATTGCTCTAAGAGTTCTATCAATTTCAAGATCCGATGGAAAAAGATTAGCCTCCTTATGTCTTAGCATGCACAACCCAAAATTTCAAACAAGAGAACAAAACAAAACAAAACTATTCACAAAAACAAACTCAACTATTTACAATCCTAGATTAACATTCATCACTTTCTTTTTAATGTTAGAAAAATTAAATCACCTAAATTAGTTGTCTATTCCCCGACAACGACGCCAAAAACTTGATGGGGTGCCAAAAACTTTTTTGGTGAATTATCCACAAGTGCACAGGCTACACGTAATATAAAATGGTAATTATTTACTAAGTATCGAATTCACATGGAATAGTTTAAATTTAAGTAAAATAATAAGCTAAACACTAAAAATACTAGAGGCAGACATTATCCAGAGATCACAACGCAATGAAAGACGGGGTTGAAAATTAAACTAAACAATAAAACAACTTTGATCAAGCAATTTTAGTCACAAGCGAGGGAGGTCAACTCAAATGAGAGGTAGGGTCTTGAATTCCAAAATATAATCTAATAGTTATTATGATCACTAAGTATTATGTCCAACTAATTATAAATCTATAACCTTCTTGCTAACATAGGTTCTCCTGTCGGTTTCCCCTAATTCTAATGAACGCATTTTAACAACTTAAGTGTCCTTAGCGCCATTAAATGAGTTAATTAATAAGTCCTGGTTCATTATCGATGTCTAGGCCTAACCAACTACTCTCACTGTCACTACGAACAATTAAGCCTGGTTGAATGGGCTACGTTCTGACTTAGTTTCTCTCCGTCGAGTTTCCACTAAGTAACGATTCATTATAAATTTGACCAGAATTTACAAAGCATTAAGAATATCCAAACAAATAACTAATTAAGTAGACACAATAAGAAGTAATCAAGATAACAGTTCAACAATATTTCTTCATTCAAGACTCGAATGTCGGGAGTTTAGCTATACATTGTCAATATGAACACCAAAATTTCCTGCATGTACATGATAAAAACAGTAAATGGAAAAGAGTAGGGAATAGAAGTTAAAACAATATCGAATCCCTTGCTTACGCCCTTGCTCCATCGTGATTCAAGTCTCGATTGGAACCCGAACAAGCACCCGATCCTCCCCAAGAATTCGAAAAAACACTCTCTAAGATATACTCTCACTCACTCTTTTCCCAGCCCTCAAATTGGCTCAAGGACCCTTGAATCGTTACTGCTTGATGTTGAAAACCGAGGCCAATACGGTGAATTTATAGTGCTCTAACCCTTGACAGCGTCTCGACGCTGTTGGCTAGTGTCTCGACACTGGCCATCAGGTAACTTGGTGCCCACAAAGCTTCAGTGTCGAGACGCTCGGCCAACAACGTCTCGACGCTGGCCTTCGGCTGGAAGCTTCCAGAATTGGTCTTGGGCTGATTTGGGTTCATTCCTCCGGTCCTTGGCCCAATTTCTTCATCCATAAGGTCTTGGACTTCTCCTCTGACCCAATTACTTGACCTTCTTTTATAGTTATTCAACTTTGGGCCAAACTATCTCCACATTCTCCAAGATTTCTCCAAATGCTCCAAGGGACTAAAAACTTGAAATTAACAAATTTGGACATTAAAACACCAATTAATCTTTCAAAACGACTTAAATTTAGAGATAAAATGTTAGCATTTTTGCATGCTAACACACCCCCAAACTTAAGCTTTTGCTAGTCCCTAGCAAAATGAATTCTATGGATACATGAAAAGAATAACTCTAGCCTCATTGATTTAGAATTTTTAGAACAATATGGAAAACATGCATGTAACGCCCCAGGCCCAGGATTCTGAATCTGGATTCGACCCTTAACGGTCCCGACATTCTCCTGCGACCTGGCCACGCCACCATACTCGTCTTATACTACTTTAAGATTGAAGTCTGTCCCCACAAACCAACACGAGGTCCTTTTAGCATGCTTTGTCCTCACTCACATGCTTCCTAGGAAAATTCCCAGGAGGTCACCCAACATAGAACTTCTCCAAGCCAAACACGCTTAACTTCAAAGTTCCTATGATTGAGCCACCAAAAAGAAAGGTGCCTTGTTGGTATAGATAGTATCTATCAATTCTTTTAAGCTTATCTTGACTATACTTTCATATCCTCAGGATCCCTCTCATTCGGATGTGATCTCGGTTCATTCATGTACCCCTCCTAACGTCGGGTGTCACATGCCCACCAGCTTCCGCCTTGGTTCATCCCCGAACCACATCCTGCTGGGAGAATCCGGATTCCGAATCCTGGGCCTGGGGCGTTATAGATGGTATCAGAGCGGAACCTCTCCCTGATGGTATCGTCAATTTCACAAACCTCAACTTAGGTACATCAATTTCATGTCCCTAAGTCCTGTGTAGGCATCTCTTAATGTATATCAATTCATGTACACTTATAAAACTCATAAATAATTCCTTTAATGGAATATTGAGAGACCACCAACCAAATATTTCAAATACCAACGAATGCAAGCAAGAATAGTAAATTTCATGCTTTCAACAATTTTCATAAACTCATACATAATGAAAAATATAAATTTTTCATGCAAAATTCTCATGCTTTTTAAACAATAATAATAATTTCAAGAGCAACTCATAAGCACGAGAATTTTAGAAAAAAATCAAACATGCGCACCCAATTAAAAAGTTCAATAGTAAGTTCACTTACCTCAGCTAATATTCTGAACGGAACTAAATTAATTCTTTTAACTCTAAGGCCCTTAACCTTAATTGAGCGAAAATCTGCAATTATGAACTCGAAATTGGATGGGCAACACTGAAACAAGTCCTAAAAGAAATGGGTAATTTTCAAGAATTAAGTTAAACTCTAACGGAGGTTAAATCAAGAAGAAGCTTACCCAAAACCGTCTCTTAACGCTGCTGGTCGGGTAACAAAATCAGTCCAATTTCGATAGTTTCGACTCCAACAACTAGGGAAACCTTGATTCAAAGGCTAACTTCAATGGGTAATCAATTAAATGTTAAAACCAATCAATTAAACACTCAAACTAACTTACCCAAGGTTGAACAAGCTGGAAAAACGTCTCAAACACCCAAAAATCACACATGTTCAGGTAGATCAGACCGTTGCTCGCCGGAAAACATCCTAAAACTCACCGGAAATAGCCCTTCTATCGAGACCCACGCACAATCAACACCCACGCCCCCACTGCAGCCGAAACTACTAGCTACTGCCGGAATCACGATGACCACGCGGCTGAACTGCTTGAAGAAGAAGACTACCGTTGCTGTCACGACCCACACGCCTACTGCGCGCCGCAAGGTTCGCCGGAGGGACGCTGCCGCTGCCGCCACAAACACACCGGTAAACACCGCGAGGACTGGTCGAAGTGCTGGAGGTCGTTGATAACTTTCCAAAAGGTAGTTATTTAGACCTCATTTACATAAGGATTTGTGTGTCTTTAATGCTTAATAGGGTTGGTTTTAGAAAGAGATTACATGATTTAACCCATTTGGAAGAATGGAAGCTTTGGAAATCATTTTGTGCAGATTATGTTGTTGAGCGACTGGAGGGAGCAAATTCTGTGCTGTAGCAAAACTGGGAACAGAACTGCCACATCACAGCTCGTTAGCCAACTTCATGAACCGACTTCTGTTGAGTTATTTTTGGGATAAAGGAGCAAGGAGAGCCTTACACGTGTCCTAGTTGACCTAATTCAAGCCTCTCGTCCTTCTATAAAAGGAAGTAGCCGTCAAAGTCAAAAGTATAACATGTTCTCCCTTGGAAGCCGAATAGTATAGAGAGATTGAACATCATCAAGAACACCATCATCCGCAAGCTGATTTAGGAGTTTATTTTTTTTATTAACTTGTGGTTATGAACATGCCTACTCAGATTGGGATTTGTATTTCCATGCCTATTATGAACTAAGTAGCTTAGGTGTTGGTTAGGAATAATGTGATTGTCGTGCTTCATCTTTAGTAATATATTGACTATCGTATTTTGGTTAATTGTTGTACTTATTTCCATTTTATGCGCGCCTGGCCAGCCGGTGTGAATAGCTCTCTCTAGTTTCAGGGATGATTTAGAGAGTGTGTGGCAATTATCCACACTACGATCATTGTGTATTGGTGAACGCCAGTGACTGAGCTAGGGATAGCCAGTTGCCTAGTGCTTGATCGGTCGTACTTCATTGGGGTTGAAACACATCCCAAATGATCCAGAGTTCCGGGAGGAATCCGCTAATAATACTGCGAGAAATGCATGATCAATAATGTTGCTAGAGCATCTTTTAGAACAAATCACTAAATCCTAACCAACACCTGTCTTTAATCTGTCTATCTATTTGTTTACTCGTTGTTCTGTCATTTATTTTGCTTAAGCACAATTCTTATAAAACCAAATTATGAAACCATTAGAAAGTTACACAAAATAGGTAGAGTGGAAACTAATTCAGGACTCGGATTGATAATATTACTTGCTGCAGACTGTGTATACTTGCACAGGAATTCTAGAGTCTTTTATACCATATTTTTACTCACTCTAGGAACCCAACAAGTTTTTGGCGCCTTTGTCGGGGAACTGAATACGTTTTTATCTGATTTGTTTTGTGCATGTGTTTTAGTGGTTTGGTGCTAGAACTTTTTTATTGTTTCCTTTGTTTTTGCAGGTGTGAGTTTGGTGCATGAGCGATCCATCTGGGGTAAGGTTTGAGCTTGATCCAGAAATTGAGAGGACATTCAGGTTAAGAAGGAGAGAGCAGCGCAAAAACCAGATGGAGAACGTGTCGTGTCTTCCGGAGGCTCCTGAAGGTCCAGCGAACCCCTGATAGCGAGCATAACTAGCTATGTTTCCCTAATTAATTAAGCTAGTCTTTTATATTTAATTGGCCAAAATTATGCATTTTTATGTTCTTTTTGTAGGAATCATGTTTCAGAGTTAAATCGAGAAATTGGAGCTAAATACGTGTTCGGGACACGAAAATTGGCTAAAGAACGGAAAAGATTCAACCAAGAATAAGTCAAAAGAGAGCCATCCGCAGGCCAGCGTCGGGACGCTGCTCTTGGAGCGTCTCGACGCTGCCTTTCCTTTTCTGAATTAGGCGGCAACAGAGACAGCGTCGAGACGCTGTCGCCTTAGCGTCGAGACGCTGTGACAGCGTCGCGACGCTATCCGCAGATTTTCTATAAATTCCTCTTTTCAGCTACGGATTTGGGGAGCCCAATTGGGGAGATTTTAGCCCTAATTTCGACTAGAGACCTTTTGTGGGAGCTAAAGGCAAGGCCAAGGAGCGGGAATTAAGCGAGAAGACATGGAGATCGTGACGGGGACGTGCCGATTTCGACGGATTCGAGTTTCCCTTTCTCTTTCCCTTACCTTTTGTAGTTTTTATGGCTTTTCTTTCAATTAGTGTTTGTAGTTTAAGGACTATGAGTTACTAGTTGTTTGTCTTAGGGATTGATGTAGTTGTTTTAGTTGTTGGATTGATTTGTGGTATGAATATGCATTTATTTTACCTATGCAATTATGGTTAAATGCTTTCAATTACTTGATCACTAGTTGAATGATTTGAGTGTTGAATCTTGCTCGGGAGAGGGGATTTGGCCTAAGACTTACTTTATTTAATTGCATGACTAAAGTAGAAATTCTAAGTTCGTGACGGGATTTGGAATAACTTTAGAAGTTGCTTGAAGAACTAAACTCAAAGCCTTGCATGTTAATGAACTTAGATAGGGATATCAAGTTGGTTGCATGCATGAGAATCAATTATGCTCGGGAGAGATAGTTGTGATAAAAGGTTCCTAGACTTGGTAGAATAATTGCATGTTAAATTCATCCCATTTATTAATCCTCAATCTCAACAATGAAATCAATTCCCTAAGAATCTTTCCATTTGAGTCTCCACTTTTATTTTATGCTTTTTGTCTTTAGATTTATCTTTATCATTGAGTTTTGCTCCCTAAATAAAATTGAACAAAAGTATTCGCAATACTTAATTTGCTAGAAAACCAATCCAGAGGACGACACTCGTTTTACACGAAAACACTATATTATTACTTGACCCGTACACTTGCGGTTAGCAAATTGCACATCAAGTTTTTGGCGCCGTTGCCGGGGATTGGTATATTTAGTTAAATTAATATTGTGGAAAAATTGTTTGGTCTTAATTTAGGGTGTATTTTTTTTTTTTTATTTTGTAGATAGATTGCATTTTTTCCTTATTTGTTTTTATTTTCCATATTTGTTGCATTCCTATTTTAGTGTTTTCCTTATAATTTGTTTTTCTTTCCATATTTGCTTTTCTAATTTAGTTTTTCTTTTAGTTGTGTAATCTTTTCCTTATTTGTTTTTTGTGTTATTTTCTTGATTTTTTTTCTTGATTTAGATATTTTTTGCTTGTTGGTCTTTTGCCTTAATTGTAATTTTCCATATTTGTTTCTTGTTTTCCTTAATTAGATAGTACTTTCCTTTTCTAGATTATATTTTACATATTTAGATTTATCCATATTAGATTTTTTCCATATTAGATTTTTTTTGTTTGAGTCTTTGTCATTTGTTCTTATTGGGTTATTGTTTGATTGGAAGCCTAATTATCATTGTTGCTTTAATTGATTTGAATGGCTTTTTATTCAACACCATATTCCAATTTTTCATCTTCAAGTTATACCCCTTTAAATGAAAATTCTTCCTTGGAAAGCATAGTTCAAAATTATATTGAGGAGTCTAGAGCGAGGAGTCTAAAAATTGATGAAATCATAAGAGGACTTCAAGCTCCACAGGAAGTTAGTGAGGTGGGATCCACTTCCATAAGTTGTCTAGTGAGTCATGTGGCCGATGATTCATTGGCACCCATTCATGAGCATAGTTCTTTCGATCTTGATGAGGATGAGCAGTTAGGGGTGAGTTGCATGAATAGTGGGGATGAATTGGAGAGTTGGAGCACCTATCAAGAACATGGTTGTGAAGAAGAAAAAGAAAATGAGCTTGTAGTGTCAGAGGAAGTTCAGGAGGTAGAGTTTGAGGTTGAAAAGCCTTCGTCTGTTTTATCTTCTCCATCCTTTGTATATTTTGATTATTCCTTTTTCTATTCTCACGAGTCAGTTTTAGAGTCAGAGTCTCTTTATTTTGATCTTTCTCCTTTTATGTTTATTTTAGTCAAAAATACCAAACATAATTCTATTTTAGGGGCCCATGAGAAGCTGGTAAGCTTGCTAGCAATAGTGAGTTTTATTGATTCAAGAAAGAAGGGTCCAAAGAAATACGAGAATTTTTATGTGCCTTGACAGACTGCACAAGCACGTCGAGCTAGAGACGATAAACAAGTGCTTATGGGAGGCAACCCAAGTAACTTTGTTATTGTTTTTTTATGTCTTGTTGTTTTTTGTTTTGTAGGAGTTCCCGTGCTCTTGTCTTTGCCAAGCAATCATGAAAAGGTCATCATTCCAGGGCAGTATCGTTCACTCCTCCTACTCTTTTATTGTTCTCATGATTGATTATGCTTTATTTTCTTTATACATTGAGGACAATGCATGCATTAAGTTTGGGGGAGGATTATCATGTTTGTGGAGCCCTTGAGCATCTGAGTTCGGGCTATAGTTTTGAGCTTTCTTTGAATTGAGCATATGGTTGTTTTCTGGATGCTATTTTTGCATGGCTATGATGTCCTAGGATAGGCTTTCTTGTCAATTTTCAAGCTTTCGATGAGTTGTAAGCATGAGTGCCCAAAAAGGGAGACTTTTTAAAATTTTTCTAGGAGATGGCTTGCATGAGTAGAGTATTTGTCTTGGCTAGATTTGGATTTGAATGCTTAGGAGCGAATTATTAGGTTCATATGCTTGTTGTCACCTCGATAGGGGTAGGGAAGAGCTAAAGAGTTAATTTTTTGCAAATTAGCATGTTTGATCTTGCTTAGGAGGAAAGAAAAGAATATATGCTCATCATACTCATAAAGAAAAATCATTCTTGTTGTTACAATTTGAAAGAAAAAAAAAAAGAGAGAAAGTCATGACTTATGCGCGCAATGCATTGGTTAATAAAGTTTAGGCAAAAAGAGCTACCCCTGTTGTGATCAGTTAGGCCAACCCGAGAAGACTCAGGTTAAGGGTCCCTGCAATAGGTGTGTGAAAGCTAGTGCCATATTTAAATGCTTAATTTAATTGTCAATTATAAGCACCTAAGTATGGAGGAAAACAAACTAATTTGTTCCAATAACTCGTTAGTGAAACCTTAGTGCCAGTGTAGAGGGAAGATGAGCTGAGAGTTTAATAATCCAATCCCAGGCTAGTAGAGTCTAATCTTGTTGAGTTAGATCTCGCTCGTGCAAGTTAATTTTGGAAAAAAATTAATTTGTCTCCCTCATTGATCCTTATGTACATGTCTCTTGCTTACTTGACTATTGACTTCTCAGCCTTGAGGATTGAGTCATGATTGTTGCATCCATTCTTCTACTGTATGTTTGATTTTTAGTTTGCTCGAGGACTAGCAAAAGCTTAAGTTTAAGGGTATTTGATAGCGAGAATAGCTAGCTATGTTTCCCTAATTAATTAAACTAGTCTTTTATATTTAATTGGCCAAAATTATGCATTTTTATGTTCTTTTTGTAGGAATCATGTTCCAGAGTTAAATCGAGAAATTGGAGCTAAATACGTGTTCGGGACATGAAATTGGCTAAAGAACGGAAAAGATTCAACCAAGAAGAAGTCAAAAGAGAGTCATCCGCAGGCCAGCGTCGGGACGCTACTCTTGGAGCGTCTCGATGCTGCCTTTCCTTTTCTGAATTAGGCGGCAACAAAGACAGCATCGAGACGCTGTCGCCTTAGCGTCTCGACGCTGTGACAGCGTCGCGACGCTATGTACACAGCGTCGCGACGCTATCCGCAGATTTTCTATAAATTCCTCTTTTCAGCTACGGATTTGGGGAGCCCAATTGGGGAGATTTTAGCCCTAATTTCGACTAGAGACCTTTTGTGGGAGCTAAAGGCAAGGCCAAGGAGCGGGAATTAAGCGAGAAGACATGGAGATCGTGTCGCTTTCGATGGATTCGAGTTTTCCTTTCTCTTTCCCTTACCTTTTGTAGTTTTTATGGCATTTCTTTCAATTAGTGTTTGTAGTTTAAAGACTATGAGTTACTAGTTGTTTGTCTTAGGGATTGATGTAGTTGTTTTAGTTGTTGGATTGATTTGTGGTATGAATATGCATTTATTTAACCTATGCAATTATGGTTAAATGCTTTCAATTACTTGATCACTAGTTGAATGATTTGAGTGTTGAATCTTGCTCGGGAGAGGGGATTTGGCCTAAGACTTACTTTATTTAATTGCATGACTAAAGTAGAAATTCTAAGTTTGTGACGGGATTTGGAATAACTTTAGATGTTGCTTGAAGAACTAAACTCAAAGCCTTGCATGTTAATGAACTTAGATAGGGATATCAAGTTGGTTGCATGCATGAGAATCAATTATGCTCGGGAGAGATAGTTGTGATAAAAGGTTCCTAGACTTGGTAGAATAATTGCATGTTAAATTCATCCCATTAATTAATCCTCAATCTCAATAATGAAATCAATTCCCTAAGAATCTTTCCATTTGAGTCTCCACTTTTATTTTATGCTTTTTGTCTTTAGATTTATCTTTATCATTGAGTTTTGCTCCCTAAATAAAATTGAACAAAAGTATTTGCGATACTTAATTTGCTAGAAAACCAATCCAGAGGACGAAACTCGTTTTACACGAAAACACTATATTATTACTTGACCCGTACACTTGCGGTTAGACTATTGCACATCAACCCCCAGCAGAATCCGTTGTCGCAGCAAAACTCGCTGTTTGAGCAAAATGAACAGCAAAATAATCAGGCTGAGAATCCTATCCTGATAGCGAACGATAGGACCAGAGCCATTCGAGCGTATGCTGTCCCGATGTTTAATGAGTTGAATCCAGGGATTGCACGTCCCCAAATCCAAGCGACAAATTTTGAAATGAAACCGGTAATGTTTCAGATGTTGCAAACTGTGGGGCAATTCCATGGTTTGTCATCTGAAGACCCTCATTTACATCTTAAGTCTTTTCTAGGAGTTAGTGATTCTTTTGTAATTCAAGGAGTGCCTAGGGATGCTCTTAGATTAACTTTGTTCCCGTATTCGCTTAGAGATGGAGCAAAGGCATGGTTGAACTCTTTTGCTCCAAGATCAATTAGGACATGGGATGAGTTAGCTGAAAAATTTTTGCGTAAATATTTCCCACCTAATAGAAATGCTAAATTAAGGAGTGAAATAGTAGGGTTTAGGCAACTTGAAGATGAGACTTTTAGTGAGGCTTGGGAGAGATTTAAGTAGCTTTTGAGAAAGTGTCCTCACCATGGTTTACCTCATTGTATTCAAATGGAAACATTTTACAACGGTTTAAATGGAGTAACCCAAGGTATGGTTGATGCTTCGGCTGGAGGGGCCCTTTTAGCAAAATCTTTTAATGAAGCCTATGAGATTTTAGAGAGGATATCTACTAATAGTTGTCAGTGGTCAGATGTTAGAGGCACAAATAAGAAAGTTAAGAGTGTATTAGAAGTTGATGGTGTGTCCACCATTAGGGCTGATCTTGCTATGATTGCTAACGCTCTTAAGAATGTGACAGTGATTAGTCATCAGCAGCCACCAGCTATGGAGCCTACTGCAGTGGTGAACCAAGTGGCAGAGGAAGCATGTGTCTATTGTGGTGAAGACCACAACTACGAGTTTTTCCCCAACAATCCAGCTTCTGTGTTTTTTGTAGGTAATCATGGGGAGGTCAAGGAAATAACATGCAGACACAACAAAAAGTGAACCAGCCAGGATTTGCTAAAGCACAGGTATTGCCCCAGCAAAATAAGCAGGCTTTGCCCCAGCAAAATTCGGGAAGTTCTCTCGAGGCGAGGATGAAAGAATTTATGGCTCGCACAGATGCCGCAATTCAAAGTAATCAAGCTTCGATGAGAGCCCTGGAATTGCAAGTTGGTCAGCGAGCTAATGAGCTGAAGGCAAGGCCTCAAGGGAAACTTCCATCAAATACTGAACACCCTCGAAGGGATGGAAAGGAACAGGTAAAGGCAATAACTCTTAGGAGTGGTAAGCCATTAGAAGAAAGAATAGAACCTTGTAAAACTCAGGATATAAATAAAAATGGTGATAAAGATGTTATTGTTGAGAAAGAGTTGGAGTATGGTCAGGGTGCTGGAGGCAGCAATAAAAATGTTGGAGCATCTGGTTCTGTTCGAGATGTGGAACCACCTTATGTGCCGCCCCCACCTTATGTACCACCTCTACCTTTTCCACAAAGGCAAAAGCCTAAGAATCAGGATGGTCAATTTAAAAAGTTTTTAGAGATTCTTAAGCAGTTGCATATAAATATCCCTTTAGTAGAAGCTATAGAGCAAATGCCTAATTATGCTAAATTTCTTAAGGATATTTTAACTAAAAAGAAAAGATTAGGTGAGTTTGAAACTGTATCTCTTACTGAGGAGTGTAGTGCTATTCTTAAGAATGGGCTACCCCCCAAGGCTAAGGATCCAGGGTCATTTACCATACCCGTGTCTATAGGTGGAAAAGAATTAGGTAGAGCACTCTGTGATTTAGGCGCAAGCATTAACCTAATGCCTCTTTCGGTCTATCGAAAGCTAGGTATTAGTGAAGCTAGGCCTACCACAGTTACACTCCAATTAGCTGATAGGTCTATAACATATCCAGAGGGTAAAATTGAGGATGTCTTAGTGAAAGTAGATAAATTCATATTTCCTGTTGATTTTATTATTTTAGACTATGAGGCTGATAAAGATGTCCCAATTATTCTAGGTCGTCCATTTTTGGCTACTGGTAGGGCGTTAATAGATGTTCAAAAAGGGGAATTAACGATGAGAGTTTGTAATGAGGAAGTAAAATTTAATGTGTTTAAAGCCATGAAATATCCAGACGAAATGGAGGATTGCTCCTTCATCAGGATTCTGGAGAGCACAGTTATTGAGACAGCAATACAGGATTCGGCTGATAAGCATTCAGAAAAGCATGGAGAGGTTAGTGTAGAAGATTTTGAATTTTGTTCTTTAGATAGAAAAAATGAAAAAGAGTTGTTTAGGTGTGAGGATGTTTTTGAGTCTTTAGATTTAGATTAGAGGAAAGCTCCTCCCATTAAGCCATCCCTGATTGAGGCACCTACTTTAGATTTGAAGCCTTTGCCGGAGCATCTAAAGTATGTGTATCTTGGGGAAGGTAAGACGTTGTCCATTATTGTTGCATCAGATTTAATGCCAGAGCATGAAGAGGTCTTAATAAAATTGCTGCAGCAATACCGCAAGGCTATAGGTTGGACATTGGCTGATATTCAGGGAATTAGCCCATCTTTTTGTATGCACAAAATCACTCTAGAGGAGGGATCCTTTAGGAGTATTGAGCAACAAAGAAGGCTTAACCCTGCAATGAAAGAGGTTGTTAAAAAGGAGGTGATTAAAATGTTGGATGCTGGGATCATTTATCCAATTGCCGATAGCAATTGGGTAAGCCATGTCCAATGTGTTCCTAAGAAAGGAGGTGTCACTGTGGTGAGCAATAAAGACAATGAGTTGATTCCAACCAGGACAGTAACTGGCTGGAGGGTTTGCATGGATTACAGGAGGCTTAATAAAGCTACCCGTAAGGATCATTTCCCTCTACCGTTTATTGACCAGATGTTGGATAGATTGGTCGGTCATGCCTATTACTGTTTCTTGGATGGTTATTCTGGGTATAATCAGATTACTGTTGCTTCTGAGGATCAGGAAAAAACCACTTTCACCTGTCCTTATGGGACATTTGCTTTTAGGAGAATGTCGTTTGACCTCTGCAATGCTCCAACAACATTTCAGCGATGTATGCTAGCAATTTTTTCTGATATGATTGAGTCCACTGTTGAGGTATTTATGGACGATTTTTTAGTTTTTCGAGGGTCTTTTCAGAATTGTTTAGATAATTTAGGAAAGGTGTTAAAAAGATGTGAGGATACCCATCTAGTTCTTAATTGGGAAAAATGCCACTTCATGGTGAAGGAGGGCATAGTGTTAGGTCATAGGATTTCTAAAAATGGTCTAGAAGTTGATAGAGCAAAAATAGAGGTGATTGAAAGACTAGAGCCACTGAATTCAGTGAAGGGAATTCGGAGTTTTTTAGGACATGCTGGATTTTATAGGAGGTTCATAAAGGATTTTACCAAAATCAGTAAACCTCTTTGTAACTTATTGTGTACTGATCATGTTTTTGACTTTAATGCAGATTGTATGAAGGCTTTTGAGACTTTAAAGGCTGCTTTAATCTCAGCACCCATTCTTTGCGCACCTAATTGGAATTTACCATTCGAGGTAATGTGTGATGCGAGTGATGCTGCGGTAGGTGCGATGCTGGGGCAAAAGCAGGACAAATTCATCCATCCTATATATTATGCAAGCAGGGTTTTAAATGAGGCACAGGTCAACTATACAACTACTGAAAAAGAGTTGTTAGCTGTGGTGTTTGCTTTTGAGAAGTTCCAGCCATATTTGGTTGGATCCAAAGTCATGGTGTTCAAGGATCATGCAGCAATAAGGTATCTAATGTCTAAGAAGGATGCAAAGCCTAGACTAATTCGTTGGGTTTTATTATTGCAGGAATTCGACTTGGAAATAAAGGATAAGAAAGGATCAGAAAACGCCATTGCAGATCATTTATCTCGTCTTGATCCATCATCATCTTTGCTGGAGCAATCTGCCATTTCAGATTCTTTTCCAGATGAACAACTCTTTGCTGTTGAGGTAAAGGTAGTTAGGGATGTCCCTTGGTATGTTGATATTGCCAACTTTTTGGTAAAGGGAGTCACCCCTATTGACATGGATTGGAGGCAGAAGAAAAAGTTTAAGCCTGATGCAAAATTTTTCTATTGGGATGAGCCATTTATGTATAAGCAATGCTCTGACGGTATTATTCGTAGGTGTGTTTCAGGTGCTGAAGCAAAGGGAATCCTGGAGCAATGTCACTCTTCACCGTATGAAGGTCATTTCAGCGGTCAGAGGACAGCTATGAGGATTTTGCATTGCGGATTTTTCTGGCCTACATTATTCAAGGATGCCCATTGGTTCTACAAGCAATGTGATGTTTGCCAAAGGAGAGGAAATTTGGAGCCTAGAGATGAAATGCCTCTTACTTACATTTTAGAAGTTGAATTATTCGATGTATGGGGTATTGATTTTATGGGGCCATTTCACCCTTCTAATGGCAATGTTTTTATCTTATTGGCAGATGATTATGTGTCCAAATGGGTGGAGGCCATTGCATGTCATCAGAGTGATGCCAAGACAGTTGCAAGGTTTCTTCAATCGCAAATCTTTGCGCGGTTTGGGACACCTAGGGCTCTAGTGAGTGACGAGGGTACACATTTTGTTAATAATATCTTAACTAAGCTTTTAGCTAAGTATGAGATTAAGCATCGGATAGCTACCCCTTATCACCCACAAGCAAATGGTCAAGTTGAAATTAGTAATAGAGAAATTAAAGCTATTTTAGAGAAAGTAGTCCATCCATTTAGGAAGGATTGGTCCTTTAGGTTGGATGAGGCTCTTTGGGCTTATAGGACAGCTTATAAGACTCCTCTAGGTATGTCTCCCTATAGGTTAGTATATGGGAAAGCTTGCCATTTACCATTAGAGCTAGAGCATAAAACATTTTGGACTCTGAAAAAGCTGAATTTTGATCTGAGTCGTGCAGGAGCAATAAGAATGTTGCAGCTTAATGAATTGGAGGAATTTTGCCAATTTTCTTATGAGAATGCAAAAATGTATAAAGAAAAGACTAAGTTGTGGCATGACAAGAAAATTAAATCTAAAGAGTTTGTCAAGGGTCAAAAAGTCTTGCTTTATAATTCTAGATTGAAATTATTTCCTGGGAAGCTAAAATCTAAATGGTCAGGACCGTTCACTGTGATTGAGGTTTTCCCCCATGGAGCAATTACTTTGCAGGATGAAAAAGATGGGAGAGTGTTCAAGGTGAATGGACAACGTGTGAAGCATTATTGGGGTGAGGAGTTTAAGTCGAAATATCCCTCCCTAAGGTTAGTTGATGATTGAGAGAGCAGGACTTTTGCGGGAGCATTTCACAGAACAAAATTTTGAGCTCCCAGTGTTTATTTTATATTTCTCTGATTTATTTTTTAATTTCGATTAGGTTAGGTTGGATTTTTGCATAGTTGATTGGATTTCAGTATTTTTATTATTTTAGATTTTATTTCGTTTTGAATTTAATTTTATTTTATTTTCAGGTTATTTATTATTTAAATTCTATTTGGATTATCTTTTCATTAGTTAGATTTTGTTTTATTTGGATTTTATCTTCAGTTATTTGAATTTTGTTTAGTTCATAAAGATTGTCTCTAAATTAATTCGGCTTCAAAAATAAAGGATTAGATTTGATTTGTTCAGTAAAATTTAAAATTTGAATTTAAAAGATCTGATTTTCCTGATTTGAAATTTAAATTCTGTATCCAAGATTTTTCAGGAGGTTGTTGCAGCAAAAGAATGGCTGAAGCAAATCGTCCAAGTAAGAAGGGATTTCGTTAGAAATTTGTTATTTTTACCGTTGGGATTTTCTTTGAATTTATGCAGGTAAATTTGCATGTATCATCTAATGAGGCCACATGTCCCACAACAATCATCCAAAGGCTTTGATGGTAGACAGCGCATAGGGATTTACCATGGGCGATTGGACTTCACAATTTTTACCGTTGCTGGTTTCAAGTTTTTAGGTTGCATGCGATTAAACGGTAATATAATTAATGTGGCAAATCTCTTCAGTTAGGATTTGAATTTTCTGGAGCCTTATTTATTCACAGACTCTGGTACGTTTCTTCTTACTTCGTCTTTTTGTTTCAATCTTGCCATCTGCAATTTTCTTTCTTTCTCCCTTTCATTCTTTGTAAAACCCTTTGAGTTATCTATGGCCAAAACAAGAGCTAGGAAAGAGAGGGAGAGTGAAGAGGAGGAGGTACCGGTCACGCCGGAAGTGCAAAAAGGGAAAACCAAGAAGAAAAGAACGCCGAAGGAAAAGGAAGCAAAGAAAAGGAGAAGGCAGCAAAGGGCTGCAGAACAGGAGGAAGTTCAGGAGGTGGCAGAAGTTGTTGCCACTACTGCGGAGGAAGGAAGTACTCAAGAACCTAAAGTGCGAAACCCAGATACGGTTCAAGAAAAGATTGCTGAGAAAAATCAAGAAACAGAGGTTGAGGAGCAGGCCACAGGTATGCCTGAAAAAGAGAAAACACCGGAGCCGGTGCAAGAGGCTCATGTTGAAGTAATAATGCCTGAACCAACAAAGCGCCGCCGCATCAAGCGGAAGGCGGGTCGCGTGAGGGTGATTCGGAACACTCCATTGCCTCCGACGTCGGACTCTGAAGAAGAAAAGAGGGAAGCTGAAAATAAGGCAAAGGAAGAAGAGGCAAGGAAGGCAGAAGAAGAGATTTTGCACGTACAAAGAGAAGACAAGGGCAAACGAATTGCCGAAGCATCGGGTGAGATTGAGGAACCAACGGTACCTTTCATTCGCTTTGTCAACGAGCTTGCAAGAGCAAAATACCAAAAGGTGCTGAAGCGTGATTTCTTGTTCGAGCGGGGATTTGGCAGTGATTTGCCAAGGTTCTTAGAGTCTGGAATAGCGAACCTTGGGTGGAGGCAGTTTTGTGCGAAGCCTGAACCTGTCAATGCCAACATTGTTCGAGAATTCTACGCTAATCTTGACGTTAAGGATGACTTTGAAGTTATAGTTCGAGGAGTGCCTGTATAGTGGAGCCCAGAAGCCATTGATAATTTGTTTGATCTTTAGGATTTTCCGCATGCAGTTTTCAATGAGATGATGGTTGTGCCATCGAGCGACCAATTAAGTGCGGCGGTCCGAGAGGTAGGTGTTGAGGGGGCTCAATGGAGGGTGTCGTAGACGCGCAAGCACACATTTCAAGCTGCCTATTTGAAGAGTGAAGCCAACACTTGGATGAGTTTCATTAGGCTACGCTTACTGCCGACAATACACGACTCCACTATATCTCGGGACAGAGTATTACTTGCCTTTGCCATCCTTCGCTCAATGAGTATAGATGTTGGAAAAATAATTTCTACTGAGATTGCTGACTGTTGGCACAAAAAAGTGGGGAAGCTGTTTTTTCCAAACACGATTACGTTGTTATGCAGTAGGGCAGGAGTGCCCACGGTTCCAGAGGATATGATTATGCTTGATAAGGGAATCATTGACACACCTAATTTGGCGCGGCTTCAGCGTACGCAGGAGGCTCGCCAGGGTGGGCATGTATATGGAGTTCATCAGATCCTAGAGCAACTGACACTATTGGCTAGTAGGTTAGAATTTGCTGAAAGGCAAGCTCAGACCTATTGTACTTATGCTAAAAGGAGAGATGATGCGCTCAGGAGGGCTTTGCAAACCAATTTCTCAAAACCATATCAGGCCTTCCCAGGGTTTCCCGATGACTTATTTAATCTGTGGATACCACCCCCACCTGTTGAACGAGAAGAGGATGTTGATGAGGAGCAGGGTCAGGAAGATTGACTGATGGGATGACCTGGATCGAGCATTACTTTTGTTTTTCATTTTTGTTTGCTCGCGCATATTGACCCTGCTCGCTGTTCTAACTGCTTGTCTGTTTCTTTTTAATTTTCTGCTTTGACAAAAATATATCTCTGCTATGTAATTTTTCTTTGAATGTTCTTAATGAAATTTCCGAATGTTTCTGTTCCATGAGCACTGAGCAACTCTAACTTAACTATTTTTCTTCTGAATTTTTGAAGCTTAGACTGATTACGCTTAATTAGATCAAGGTATTCTGATCTCCAGAAACCTTTTGCTTGAGCATTTCTTCTAGCCTGGACTGTTGCTGCGGCAAAGAAGATTTTGGCGGTAGTATTGATTTATATGATCCACTTTAAGCTTAATCTGAGTCTCATGTTTAGTTTAAAAATTCAGGCAGAAAAATTTAAGTTTGGGGGTATACTTGCTTATATAATGATTCATTGGGGACAATGAATAATTCAAGTTTGGGGGACTTTTTGCTACTCCAATTGTTTTGCTCGAGCATTCCCCTCCTTCAATTAAAAAATTTGTTAGGTTATTGAGTAACCGGGGACATTTGTGATACCCACAATTTGTCTTTGCGTCAAAAGGTGACCTAGGAAATATATATATATAAAATATATTATAAAAAAATTTTGCTGAAAGAAAATTATGTGTAGAAGATTTTGCTGAAAAAATTGATGGAGCAAAAGTATTGAAGGATGAATGATGATCCAGCAGTTTTTCTGTCTCCCAGAACTTAGGTGAGCTTCATCATAAAATGTCGCCATTCTGAGGGGCAAGAGATGGAATAACTAAGGATTCTTGAGCTTTATAAAGAGTATTGAGCCTAGTTGGTGATGAATTTGGGGCAGGGGTATACTGCACCATAAAGTGGGTCATCCCATGCTTACGAGCTTATGACTGTAGGGCTGCTTAAAGTCTGAAAAACAAGAAAATAAACCCCTTTAAAAATATGTTTTGAAATGTCTGATAATAGAGCTAGGTTGTGGTGAGTTCTTAGAATTAAGTTGAAAAGTGGTGATTATTTGTCCATGCCGGAGGAATCATTTTGCTGCAGTAGAGCTTGGTTTTGCAGAGTGCTCAGGTAAAGATCAAAGGTAGTATTGGATTGTCTGATCTAATTAAGATAATTCTTTGTCTAATGTTTTTAAATTCTTAAGGGAAGGTGAGTTAGTATTGCTCGGGACGCGCAATAGTTCAAGTTTGGGGGTGTGATAACTGCCCAAAAGGTAGTTATTTAGGCCTCATTTACATAAGGATTTATGTGTCTTTAATGCTTAATAGGGTTGGTTTTAGAAAGATATTACATGATTTAACCCATTTGGAAGAATGGAAGCTTTGGAAATCATTTTGTGCAGATTATGCTGCTGAGCGACTGGAGGGAGCAAATTCTATGTTGCAGCAAAACTGGGAACAGAACTGCCACATCACAGCTCGTTAGCCAACTTCATGAACCGACTTCTGTTGAGTTATTTTCGGGATAAAGGAGCAAGGAGAGCCTTACACGTGTCCTAGTTGACCTAATTCAAGCCTCCCATCCTTCTATAAAAGGAAGTAGCCGTCAAAGTCAAAAGTATTCCATGTTCTCCCTTGGAAGCCGAATAGTATAGAGAGATTGAAGATCATCAAGAACACCATCATCCGCAAGCTGATTAAAGAGTTTATTTTCTTTATTAACTTGTGGTTATGGACATGCCTACTCGGATTGTGATTTGTATTTCCATGCCTATTATGAATTAAGTAGCTTAGGTGTTGGTCAGAAATAATGTGATTATCGTGCTTCATCTTTAGTAATATATTGACTATCGCATTTTGGTTAATTGTTGTACTTATTTCCATTTTATGCCCGCCTGGCCAGCCGGTGTGAATAGCTATCTCTAGTTTCAGGGATGATTTAGAGAGTGTGTGGCAATTATCCACACTACGATCATTGTGTATTGGCGAACGCCAGTGACTGAGCTAGGGATAGCCAGTTGCCTAGTGCTTGATCGGTCGTACTTCACTGGGGTTGAAACACATCCCAAAAGATCTGGAGTTCCGGGAGGAATCCGCTAATAATACTGCGAGAAATGCATGATCAATAATATTGCTAGAGCATCTTTTAGAACAATCACTAAATCCTAACCAGCGTGTGTCTTTAATCTGTCTATCTATTTGTTAACTCGTTGTTCTGTCATTTATTTTGCTTAAGCACAATTCTTATAAAACCAAATCATTTTACCATCTTTGAAACCATTAGAAAGTTACACAAAATAGGTAGAGTGGAAATTAATTCAGGACTCGGATTGATAATATTACTTGCTGCAGACTGTGTATACTTGCATAGGAATTCTAGAGTCTTTTATACCATATTTTTACTCACTCTAGGAACCCAACAGTCGTTCGCGTGTAGATCTGTGAAGAACCGTCGTCGCGACCAGCTGAAAACACGAACCCACGCTTGAAAATCGTTCTAAACAACGCCGACAGACCTCCACACGTGCTGTCGCCGCCTAGCTCGCCGAAGACCCATGGAGACGACGTCGTGCGACCTTCTTGGAGCGAACGACGCGAGAATGGGAGGAAAGAAAAACGACCAAAGATGGGGAACGAAAAGCTGCTGCCGACGGGAACAAGAGGGAGAGATCTTGAGGTTGAAGATGGTTGCTCCCTTAGGGACCTAAGGCTGCGTGCGGCTGATATACATGGGAAAAAATTAGGGTTAAGTGGCTTGGCTTTAAAACCCTTTAATTTACAAAACTGCCCATCAGCCTATTAAAATTTAAACTCAAGCAAACATCCCCTTCAAACCTTACATTACAAATGATTTAATTCATCTCTTGAACCAATTTCATAAAATTAGCTCACAAAACTTTAAATTTTGAAACATTTAACTTTATCTCAAAATTCATGTCGTTACATTGCATGTTGACTAAGCAAAAATGACATACTCATGAAAAATTTTAAAATGCAACTTAGAATTAACGAATAACATGCCCAAAACTTATCTAATAGTTTTCCTACTATACGAGATTAGTTTTATGGCTTTTTCCATTTGTTTTCCCCATACACTGGCTAAGAGTCTTAACATTTTAGGATTTAGCTATCATTCAAAACAAAGAAGCTTAGGACACCTGATTCTTTTCTTTTTCAGGGTGGATTTTCCCCCAAACTTGCATTTTATTGATACTAAGGGCACTTGCTTTCACACACCGCTACAGGGACCCATATCCCGAGTTTAACCCTTGGATGACCTAACTGATCACAATGGAGGTAGCTCTTTTTACCCCTAGTTTTATTTTTTTCTTATTTGCAAGCAAAAAAGCACTTCTTTTTCTTTCTTTTTCCCCATATATTCTTTTTTCTTCCTCATTTTGTTCTTTTTGCAGGCATAGCATTTTTTGTTTTCTTTTCACCTAACTCTTAAAACAATCAAGCATGGTGGGATATACAATAATCCAATAACAACAATGGTGAGTGAAAAAATACTTATATTAATAACAATGTATAAATACAATAAACTTGGGCATTACCATACCCATTACAAGGTGGTATCGATATACATTACAATTCTCCCACTTGCCCTAGATTATTTCTCGTACATATCATGTAGACCGAGACCCTCTAGATGATTCTCGAACACTTTAGTCGTGAGACCCTTCATTAATGGATAACAATGTTGTGATCTGACGCTATCTTTGTGACAATCACGTCTCCTTAGTGCACGATCTCCCAGATGAGATGATATTTTCTTTCGATGTGCTTGCCTCTCTTATGGCTGCGAGGTTCCATTGAATTTGCAATTGCACCGCTATTATCATAGTAGAGGGTGATAGACGGATGCATATTTGAAACGACTTCCAAATAAGTCAAGCAACTACATATCCAGCCACCATGGTTGAGTCTACAATGCATCCATGCTTAATGCTACGCCATACTATTTCTCCTCCAATCAGAGTGAATACTGACCTCGATGTAGATTTCCTTGAATCTTTATCGGTCTGAAAGTCAGAAACAGTGTATCCTGTAAGGATCAAATCCTTAGTGCCATACACGAGCACCAGTCCCTTGTTCTCCTAAGATACTTGAAAATATTCCTTACGATTGTCTAGTGACCGAATCCTGGATTGGATTGATATGGATTGATGATAACTCTCCAAAAGGGAGTTATTTAGGCCTTATTTCTGTCATAATTTATAAGTCATCTGTGCCAAATAGGTGTGTTATTAGTGTAAGGGACTACGGAACACGACATAGATCTCCACAATGGTATGATATTGTCCACTTAGGGCATAAACCCTCATGGCTTTGCTTTTGGTTCACCCCCAAAAGGCCTCATACTAATGAAGATACTTATCCTCCCTTATATACCCAAGATCATCCCCTTATCTAGCCAATGTGGGACTTTGGTCGGACTCCCAACAATTAGATGAATATTATGTGTTTTATCCTATTTATAAGAATTGATGCTTTGGAAGTTCTTTTGCAGAGAAAAAAATGTTGAGCGACTTGAGGGAGCAAATTCCATGATCCTGCAAAGCTGAGAGCAAAACTGGCCACGTGAGCTGCACATGATTCATTAATGAGGTGGCATTTTTAGAAGCAATCTCTGATCTAGGAAGCTTGGAGAGCATTCCACGTGTAATCTTTGACCTAATAAGGGTTGACTCCCCTCTATAAAAGGAAGTAGTCGTCTCAAGTCAAATGATCCCAGGAGGAAAGTCTAATTATTTCCATCTTTTGAGCAGAATAGAGGAGGAACGATTGGAAACCTAAGAAGACCATCAACTACGGATTTCTTCAAGAGGAATTATTCATTCTTGTAAAAGTTTGTAGTTATGGTTGCACGTGAACAGATTGTAACGTTTGATGTTTCCAATTCCATGAACTAATATACTTTAGGTGTTGGTTAGGGCGATGCAATTGTCATTTCTTTAATAATCTAGCAATTGAGATTGATTTTGAGCATCTTGATTACTTGTTGTTTTAATTCTATTGTGTGCCCACCTGGCCAGCCAATATGAATAACTTCTCTTAGTTTCAGGGATGATTTAAGGGATGTGTGGCTTGTAATTGTTGGGAGTGCGACCAAAGTCTCACATTAGCTAGATAAAGGGATGATCATGGGTATATAAGGGAGGACAAGTATCTCCACTGGTTTGAGAGCTTTTGGGGTGAACCAAAAGCAATGCCATGAGGGCTTATGCCCAAAGTGGACAATATCATGAAGGATTTGGAATTTCATAATTCCGTAAAGCGGAAGCATAATTGGGACCGATTCGTAGTTAATTTTGTTTCCACCAAAATACCAATACATTGACAAAATTTAGAAAACTATTCTAAATCAATTATTAAGGCTAAGCATACAACCTTAAAACTAATTCTAAAAGGGAGAAGCAAACATACCGTCGTTGTCGTCTCTGAAATATCAAGAACGCCTTTCTTGATTTCATAGGGACCAAGCGTCAACAAATTGGGACACCACCAATTGATCTTCCCCGCTATGACTCTGAGATTAGGAACGTAGTTGTGAGACTACCTAATCTTGAATGGGAAAAACTCTAGAGAGAAAATTCTCCCTAGAGTTCTTGGGTTGAGAGAATATGAGAGGGAGACTAAGGAGAATGCAGAACTGCATTCTTGTGGCCTTATGTTGTATATCCTAAACCCTAGGTTTAGTGTTCTATTTATATGAGAAAGATCATGAATAAAATATTCATTTATAATCAATTATTTCCATAACTGATTTAATCTTTTTCATAATTAATCAATTCCATAACCAATCAATTCCATGATTGATTAATCTTTTCCATAAATTATTGATCACTTCCATAAGTGATTAAATCATTTCGATAAAGGATTAATTACTTCCATAAGTGATTAATCATTTCCATAATTGATTATTTTCCAATTAATTAATACTTTAATTAATTAGTCACCAATTAAATATCATATATTTAATTTCAAACCTTCTATTAGTTAATTAATTAATTACCCAATTAAATATCATATATTTAATTTTAGGCCTTTAATTAATTATATAATATGAATTAAATTCATATTAAAATTTGAACTCCTTCAAATTCTTTTATATCCTATAAATTTAATAAGAATCAAATTCATATTAATATTTGAACTTTTTCAAATATTTATTTCTCTCATAATAATAAAGTTTAATTTGAAATTAGACTTTATATTTTAATGTATCACTATACATTATATTAATTCGTATCTCATACAATTTACTTAATTCCCAATATGAATTTGAACTATTCAAATTCTCTCAAGATATAACTGATCCTAATTACTTTTTACGAGCTACCAGGGGGACCTAATGGACCTACATATCAGAAGCTCCAATGATATGAGGTTAACTGATTAAACTTATTAATCAGGTTTACCAATATTCATTAACTGTGGGTCATTCCACTAAAGACCCACAGCTGAACTTTTCTCATTGTAGAACATTTCTGTGTCCACGGATATAGACCTAAACCGGTAATTCAATCCTTCACGAGTGTCCGTAATCACAACTGGGTCAAATTATCGTTTTACCCCTGTGTTACATCTCTTTCCTTAAGTACCAGCACTCCTCTAATGAACAACCTGTTTATGGTTCAACCATTAAACATAAAGTCCCTCTCGGGCCAGTGAGAGGGTGGGATCCCTTTGTTCAAGTCCCAGAGTCACCAAATAAGGGAAAACTCATCTACTTCTCCTAGAAGTGGGAAGGAGTGAATTCCTTCTTGTGTTGTCATGTCTCCAACCTCTCATTCGGTCTTGTCCCCAAAAAGGAAGGCATATTGAGTCGGCGTATTGGCCACTCTCACTCGTGCTAATCAAATGACAATCCCTCATGAGAAGGAGTTCATGACACACTCAGGATTAAGACTGAGTTACCTAGGTCATCCTATTGAAACAGTAACCTAACTAGTTAACGGTGTTATATCTAGTGGTTTACCATTTCATGGTCTGGTCTTATACAAACTCATTGCATAGGATACCCCCGCTCGCATGTCTACTACATGGACGTTTTGGATCAATACGTCTGTATCAAATACAAAGCGGGTCGTATCACATAGTGTTACCAAGATAAGGTACCCAACCTTATCCTTATACTATAGACCTTTTAGGTTGTTACTTGAACATCGATCCCCGTATGTCCCCACATACTAGTTCAAGTTACATACAAAAAACCTTGGATCTTAGTTTATTGGATTTGGGTCAAATTGTGCAATATTTAACAATAACACTTTATTGTAGAAACTCAATAACACTTTATTGAAACAAGTATACAATTTGTTTATATTCACTAACTACCGGTTTTTGGGCATAAAACCCAACAAACGCCCACTTGAACTAAAACTCTAGTTTAGTGGGATGTACAATAATCTATACAGCAGCGACTGTATAAATACATGTATAAAACATATACAATGTACAAATACAATAAACTAGGGCATCACTATACCATTCATTATAGTATCACTATACCCATTACATTTTTCCCACTTGCCCCAGATTTCATCTTTGTACATAACTCATAAACCTAGACCTTCTAGATGACCCTCATACAATTGAGCCGAGAGAGCCTTCGTGAATGAATCAACAATATTCCATTCAATTCAATGTGCCTGCTTGTCTTGGGCTATAAGGTTCTTTTAAATTTGCCACAACACCACTGTATCAATATAAAGTGTGATGGGCAAGTTCACATTTGGAACACATTCCAAATTAGTCAAGAACTTCATAAGCCATACAGTCTCTATCGCTGCTTCATAAGTAGCTATATTTTCTGCCTATATGGTTAGGATTGTAACTATGTCATACTATAGCTCCTTCATAAAGATTGACCATAGATGCTGATAACTGCCCAAAAGGTAGTTATTTAGGCTTCAATTATATAGAGATTTGTGTGTCCTCTATGCTTATTAGGGTTGGTTTTGGATAGATATTACATGTTTTAACCCATTTGGAAGAATGGAAGCATTGGAAACTATTTTGTGCAGATTATGCTGCTGAGCGACTGAAGGGAGCAAATTCTGTGCTGCAGCAAAACTGGGAGCAGAAACTGCCACATCACAGCTCGTTAGCCAACTTCATGAACCGACTTTTGTTGAGTTATTCTCGTGATAAAGGATCAAGGAGAGCCTTACACGTGTCCTAGTTGACCTAATTCAAAGCCTCCCATCCTTCTATAAAAGGAAGTAGCCGTCAAAGTCAAAGGCATTCCATGTTTTCCCTTGGAAGCCGAATATTTTAGAGAGGTTGAAGATCATCAAGAACACCATCTTCCGCAAGCTGATTAGGGAGTTTATTTTCTTTATTAACTTGTGGCTATGGACATGCATACTCAGATTGTAATTCGTATTCCTATGCCTATTATGAACTAAGTAGCTTAAGGTGTTGGGTAGGAATAATGTGATCACTGTGCTTCATCTCTAGTAATAAATTGACTATCGCATTTTGGTTAATTGTTGTGCTTATTTCCATTTTATGCCCGTCTGGCCAGCCGGTGTGAATAGCTCTCTCTAGTTTCAGGGATGATTTAGAGGGTGTGTGGCAATTATCCACACTACGATCATTGTGTATTGGTGAACGCCAGTGACTGAGCTAGGGATAGCCAGTTGCCTAGTGCTTGATCAGTCGCTCTTCATTGGGTTTGAAACATATCCCAAAAGATCCGAAGTTCCGGGAGGAATCCGCTAATAATACTACGAGTAATGCATGATCAATAATATTCCTAGAGCATATTTTAGAACAATCACTAAACCCTAACCAGCGCCTGTCTTTAATCTATCTATTTATTTGTTTACTTATTGTTCTGTCATTTATTTTGCTTCAGCATAATTCCGATAAAACCAAATAATTTTACTATTCTTAAAACCATTGGAAAGTTACACAAAAATAGGTAGAGTGGAAACTAATTCAGGGCTCGGATTGATAATATTACTTACTGCAGACTGTGTATACTTGCACAGGAATTCTAGAGGATTTTATATCATATTTTACTCACTCTAGGAACCCAACAAGTTTTTGGCGCCGTTGCCGGGGACTGAATAAGTTTTTATCTGATTTATTTTTGTGTATGTGTTTTAGTGGTTTGGTGCTATAACTTTTTTATTGTTTCTTTTGTTTTTGCAGGTGTGATTTTGGTGCATGAGCGATCCGCCTGGGGCACGGTTTGAGCTTGATCCAGAAATTGAAAGGACATTTAGGACAGAAGGAGGGAGCAGCGTAGAAACCAGATGGAAAACGTGTCGCGTCTTCCGGAGGGTCCTGAAGGTCCAGCAGCAGCAAACCCCCAACAGAATCCGTTGCTGCAGAAAAATCTGCTGTTTGAGCAAAATGAGTAGCAAAATAATCCGGCTGAGAATCCTATCTTGATAGCGAATGATAGGACCAGAGCCATTCGAGCGTATGCTGTCCCGATGTTTAATGAGTTGAATCCAGGGTTTGCACATCCCCAAATCCAAGCGGCAAATTTTGAAATGAAACCGGTAATGTTTCAGATGTTGCAAACCGTGGGGCAATTCCATGGTTTGACATATGAAGACCCTCATTTACATCTTAAGTCTTTTCTAGTAGTTAGTGATTCTTTTGTAATTCAAGGAGTGCCTAGAGATGCTCTTAGATTAACTTTGTTCCCGTATTCTCTTAGAGATGGATCAAAGTCATGGTTAAACTCTTTTGCTCCAGGGTCAATTAGGACGTGGGATGAGTTAGCTGAAAATTATTTTAGTAAATATTTTCCACCTAATAGAAATGCTAAATTGAGGAGTGAAATAGTAGGGTTTAGGCAACTTGAAGATGAGACTTTTAGTGAGGCTTGGGAGAGGTTTAAGGAGCTTTTGTGAAAGTGTCCCCACCATGGTTTACCTCATTGTATTCAAATGGAAACATTCTACAATGGTTTAAATGGAGTAACCCAGGGTATGGTTGATGCTTCGGTTGGAGGGGCCCTTTTGGCATAAACTTTTGATGAAGCTTATGAGATTTTAGAGAGAATATCGATTAATAGTTGTCAGTGGTTGGATGTTAGAGGCACGAATAAAAAAATTAAGAATGTGTTGAAGGTTGATGGTGTGTCCACCATCAGGGCTGATCTTGCTATGATTGCTAACACTCTTAAGAATGTGACAGTGATTAGTCATCAGCAGCCACCAGCTATGGAGCCTACTGCAGTGGTGAACCAAGTCACGAACGAAGCATGTGTCTATTGTGGTGAAGACCACAACTACGAGTTTTGCCCCAGCAATCCAGCTTCTGTGTTTTTTGTAGGTAATCAAAGGAACAACCCTTATTCTAACTTCTATAATCCAGGTTGGCGCAACCACCCCAACTTATCATGGGGAGGTCAGGGAAATAACGTACAAGCACAACAGAAGATGAACCAGCCTGCGATTCAAAGTAGGCTTTGCCCCAGCAAAACAAGCAGGCTTTGCCCCAGCAAAATTCGGGAAACTCTCTCGAGGAGATGATGAAAGAATTTATGGCTCGCACAGATGTCGCGATTCAAAGTAATCAAGCTTCGATGAGAGCCCTGGAATTGCAAGTGGGTCAGCTGGCCAGTGAGCTGAAGGCAAGGCCTCAAGGGAAACTTCCATCGAATACTGAACACCCTCGAAGGGAAGGTAAGGAGCAGGTAAAGGCAGTAACTCTTAGGAGTGGTAAGCCACTAGAAGAGTCTAGAAAGACCCATGATTTAAATAATAATAGTGATTAAAATATTGTTGTTGAGAAAGAGTTGGAGTCTGGTCAGGGTGCTGGAGGCAGCAATAAAAATGCTGGAGCATCTGGTTCTGTGCCAGATGTAGAACCACCATACTGTGTCGCCCCCACCTTATGTACCACCTCTACCTTTTCCACAAAGGCAAAAGCCTAAGAATCAGGATGGTCAATTTAAAAAGTTTTTAGAGATTCTTAAGCAGTTGCATATAAATATCCCTTTAGTAGAAGCTATTGAGCAAATGCCTAATTATGCTAGATTTCTTAAGGATATTTTGACTAAAAAGAAGAGGTTGGGCGAGTTTGAAACTGTATCTCTTACTGAGGAGTGCAGTGCTATTCTTAAGAATGGGCTACTACCCAAGGCTAAGCATCCAGGGTCATTTACTATACCTGTGTCTATAGGTGGAAAGGAATTAGGTAGAGCACTCTGTGATTTATGCGCAAGCATTAACCTTATGCCTCTTTCGGTCTATCGGAAGCTTGGTATTGGTGAAGCTAGGCCTACCACAGTTACACTCCAACTAGCTGATAGGTCTATCACATATCCAGAGGGTAAAATTGAGGACGTCTTAGTAAAATTTGATAAATTCATATTTCCTGTTGATTTTATTATTTTAGACTATGAGGCTAATAAAGATGTCCCAATTATTCTAGGTCGTCCATTTTTTGCTACTGGTAGGGCGTTAATAGATGTTCGAAAAGGAGAATTAACAATGAGAGTTTGTAATGAGAAAGTGAAATTTAATGTGTTTAAACCTTGAAATATCCAGACGAAATGGAGGATTGCTCCTTCATCAGGATTCTGGAGAGCACAGTTATTGAGACAGCAATACAGGATTCGGCTGATAAGCATTCGGAAAAGCATGGAGAGGTTAGTGTAGAAGATTTTGAATTTTGTTCTTTAGATAGAAAAAATGAAAAAGAATTGTTTAGATGTGAGGATGTTTTTGAGTCTTTAGATTTAGATAAAAGAAAGGCTCCCCCAATTAAGCCATCCCTGATTGAGGCACCCACTTTAGATTTGAAACCCTTACCGAATAATCTAAAGTATGTGTATCTTGGGGAAAGTGAGACGTTGCCCATTATTGTTGCATCAGATTTAATGCTAGAGCATGAAGAGGCCTTAATAAAATTGCTGCAGCAATACCGCAAGGCTATAGGTTGGACATTGGCTGATATTCCGGGAATTAGCCCATCTTTTTGTATGCACAAAATCCCTCTAGATGAGGGATCCTTTAGGAGTATTGAGCAACAAAGAAGACTTAACCCTGCAATGAAAGAGGTTGTTAAAAAGGAGGTAATTAAATGGTTGGATGTTTGGATCATCTATCCAATTGCCGATAGCAATTGGGTAAGCCCTGTCCAATGTGTTCCTAAGAAAGGAGGTGTCACTATGGTGAGCAATAAAGATAATGAGTTGATTCCAACTAGGACAGTAACTGGATGGAGGGTTTGCATGGATTACAGAAGGCTTAATAAAGCTACCCGAAAGGATCATTTCCCTCTACCATTTACCGACCAGACGTTAGATCGATTGGCTGGTCAGGCCTACTACTGTTTCTTGGATGGTTATTTCTGGTATAACTAGATTACTATTGCTCTTGAGGATCAGGAGAAAACCACTTTCACCTATCCTTATGGGACATTCGCTTTTAGGCGAATGCCTTTCGGCCTCTGCAATGCTCCAGCAACATTTTAGCGGTGTATGTTAGCAATTTTTTCTGATATGATTGAGTCCACTGTTGAGGTATTTATGGATGATTTTTCAGTGTTTGGAGGGTCTTTTCAGAATTGTTTAGATAATTTGGGAAAGGTGTTAAAAAGATGTGAGGATACCCATCTAGTTCTTAATTGGGAGAAATGTCACTTCATGGTGAAGGAGGGCATAGTGTTAGGACATAAAATTTCTAAAAATGGTCTACAAGTTGATAGAGCAAAAGTTGAGGTTATTGAAAGACTAGAGCCACCGAATTCAGTGAAGGGAATTCGGAGTTTTTTAGGACATACTGGTTTTTATAGGAGGTTCATAAAGGATTTCTCCAAAATCAGTAAACCTCTTTGTAACTTATTGTGTACTGATCACGTTTTTTACTTTGATGCAGATTGTAGGAAGGCTTTTGAGACTTTAAAGGCTGCTTTAATCTCAGCACCCATTCTTTGCGCACCGAATTGGAATTTACCATTTGAGGTAATGTGTGATGCGAGTGATGCTGCGGTAGGTGCGATGCTGGGGCAAAAGCAGGGCAAATTTATCCATCCTATATATTATGCAAGCAAGGTTTTAAATGAGGCACAAGTCAACTATACAACTACTAAAAAGGAGTTGCTAGCTGTGGTGTTCGCTTTTGAGAAGTTTCGGCCATATTTGGTTGGGTCCAAAGTCACGGTTTTCACGGATCATGCAGCAATAAGGTATTTAATGACTAAGAAGGATGCAAAGCCTAGACTAATTCGTAGGGTTTTATTATTGCAGGAATTCGACTTGGAGATAAAGGACAAGAAAGGATCAGAAAAGGTCATTGCAGATCATTTATCTCGTCTTGATCCGTCATCATCTTTGCTGGAGCAATCTGCCATTTTCGATTCTTTTCTAGATGAATAGCTCTTTGCTGTTGAGGTAAAGGTAGTTAAGGATGTCCCTTGGTATGCTGATATTGCCAACTTTTTGGTAAAGGGAGTCACTCCTATTGACATGGATTGGAGGCAGAAGAAAAAGTTTAAGCATGATGCAAAATTTTTCTATTGGGATGAGCTCATTTATGTATAAGCAATGCTGTGACGGTATTATTCGTAGGTTTGTTTCAAGTGCTGAAGCAAAGGAAATCCTGGAGCAATGTCACTCTTCACTGTATGGAGGTCATTTCAGCGGTCAGAGGACAGCTATGAGAATTTTGCATTGCGGATTTTTCTGGCTTACATTATTCAAGGATGCCTATTGGTTCTACAAGCAATGTGATGCTTGCCAAAGGATAGGAAATTTGGGGCGTAGAGATGAAATGCCTCTTACTTACATTTTAGAAGTTGAATTATTCGATGTATGGGGTATTGACTTTATGGGGCCATTTCCCCTTCTAATGGCAATGTTTTTATCTTATTGGCAGTTGATTATGTGTCCAAGTGGGTGGAGGCCTTTGCATGCCATCAGAGTGATGCCAAGACAGTAGCAAGGTTCCTTCAATCGCACATCTTTGCGCGGTTTGGGACACCTAGGGCTCTAGTGAGTGATGAGGGTACACATTTTGTTAATAATATCTTAACTAAGCTTTTAGCTAAGTATGGGTTTAAGCATAGGATAGCTACCCCTTATCACGCACAAGCAAATGGTCAAGCTGAAATCAGTAATAGGGAAATTAAATCGATTTTAGAGAAAGTAGTCAATCCATCTAGAAAGGATTGGTCTTTTATTTTGGATGAGGCTCTTTGGGCTTATAGGACAGCCTATAAGACTCCTCTAGGTATGTCTCCCTATAGGTTAGTATATGGGAAAGCTTGCCATTTACCATTGGAGCTAGAGCATAAGACGTTTTGGGCTTTGAAAAAGTTAAATTTTGATCTGAGTCGCGCAGGAGCAATAAGAATGCTGCAGCTTAATGAATTAGAAGAATTTCGTCAATTTTCTTATGAGAATGCGAAAATGTATAAAGAAAAGACTAAGTTGTGGCATGACAAGAGAATAAAATCTAAAGAGTTTGTCAAGGGTCAAAAAGTCTTGCTTTATAATTCTAGATTGAAATTGTTTCCTGGAAAACTAAAATCTAAATGGTCAGGACCATTTACTGTGGTTGAGGTTTTTCCCCATGGAGCAGTTACTTTGCAGGATGAAAAAGATGGGAGAGTGTTCAAAGTGAATGGCCAACGTGTGAAAAATTATTGGGGAGAGGAATTTCAGGCGAAATATCCTTCCCTAAAGTTAGTTGATGATTGAGAGAGCAGGATTTTTGCAGGAGCATTTCACAGAGAAAAATTTTTGAGCTCCCAGTGTTATGTTGATTTTATTTTTCTGACTTCTTTTTAATTTTGATTAGGTTAGATTTAATTTTGCATGGTTTATTTAATTTTTATCTTTAAGTATTTGTTTATTTGGGATTTCGTTTTGAATTTGATTTGATTTTTCAGGTTATTTATTTAGATTATTTTTAGGATTATCTTTTCATTAATTAGATTTTGTTTTATGTGGATTTTATTTTCAGTTATTTGAATTCTGTTAGTTAATAAAGATTTTCTCTAATTGATTCGGCTTTAAGAATAAAAAAATTAAGTTTGATTTGATCGGTTAAGTTCAATTTGAATTTAAAAGATTTGATTTTCCTATTTTGAAATTTAAATTCCGTATCTAAGATTCGACAGGTTCAGAAGATTGTTGCAGCAAAGATAATGCTGGAGAAAATTTCTCGTACGAATAGGAAGGATTTTAGTGTGAGTAATTATTTTTACCGTTGGGATTTTTTAATTTCTATGGGTAGGTGAATTGCAGGGATGCTGCCACATGTCGTGCAGGGATAATCCAACGGTTTAGCCATTGACAACATGTCGTTATTTCCCATAGATGATTGAAATTCCACGATTTTACCGTTAGGGATTTGAATTGCAAAGTAAATATGAATGGTAAAACCATTTATTACGGAGCAAATCCTTTCGGTTAGGATTTCAAATTGCTAGAGCCTTATTTATTTGCAGACATTGGTACGTTTCTCCTCACTTCGTCTTCTTGATTCTATCTTGCCATTTACATTCTTTCTTTCTCCTTTTCATTCGCTGAAAAACCCTTTGAGTTATCCATGGCCAAAACAAGAGCGAGGAAAGAAAGAGAGAGAGAGAGTGAAGAGGCAATACCCATTACCCCCGAAGTTTCGAAAGTAAAAACTAAGAAGAAAAGAACACCTGAGGAGAAAGAAGCTAAAAGAAGAAGGCGACAACAGAGGGCGAAAGAATAGGAAAAAGTGACAGAGGATGAGGCTGCTGCAGTGGTTGAAGAAGACCTAGAAGAACCGCAAGAACAGACCCTAGGAGAGGCTGATCAGAGACTTGCGGATACAGATACGGCTCGAGAGGAAAATGTTGAGGAGAATCAAGAACAGCAGGCTGAGATGGTGAGAGACGAGCAGGCAGACGTAGTGTCTGAAAGAGGAAACGAGCAGGACCAAGAAGCTCGTGTTTAGGTAATCATGCCCGAACCGCCGAAACGTCGCCGCATAAAGAGAAAGGTCGGTCGTATTCAGGTGATTCGGACTGATACCCCGTCACCACCATCATCAGTTTCTGAGAGAGAAAAGGCAGAGCGAGAGGAAAGAGAGAAGAAACAAGCTGAGGACAAAGAAAGAGAAGAAAAAGAGAAGAAGACTGAGGAAGAGCAGTTGCTCAAGCGCAGGGCAGAGAAGGGCAAAAATATTGCCAAAGCATCGGAAGAACACGAGGCGATAGAAGAACAGCAGGTTCCATTTGATCGCTTCGTCAACAATTTTGCCAAAGCAAAATACGCTGAGCTTCTGAAAATGGATTTCTTGTTCGAGCGCGGTTTCAGTGGTGATCTTCCACAGTTTCTGAGGACCGGTATTGCAGACCACGACTGGGAGCTGTTTTGTGCGAAGCCTGAATCTATAAACGCACAGGTGGTGCGTGAATTTTATGCTAACATTATCAAGGAGGATGGATTCCAGGTAATTGTCCGAGGAGTCGAGGTGGATTGGAGTCCAAGTGCTATCAATGCACTGTACAACGTTCAAAACTTCCCCCATGCGGCGTATAATGAGATGGCTGTGGCGCCATCTGATGAGCCACTAAGTGAGGCTGTAAGGGAGGTAGGAATTGAAGGGGCATAGTGGCAGTTATCCAAGACTCAGAAGAGGACATTCCAGTCGGCTTATTACAAAAGGGAAGCGAACACATCGATGGGATTTATTAGACAGAAGATGCTTCCAACAACACATGACTCGACAATCTCCAGGGAACGGGTTCTCCTAGCTTGTGCCATCTTACGGTCTCTCAGTATTAACGTAGGGAGGATCATTGCGAATGAGATTTCTGGATGTTGGAAAAAGAAGGTGGGGAAACTATTCTTTCCGAACACAATCACGATGCTGTGCAGAAGAGCAGGGGTTCTGGTGGATGAGGGAGATGTGATCCTGTTTGATAAGGGGATCATAGACACACCCAATTTGGCACGGCTCCAGCGTGTGCAGGAGGTACGTCAAGGTGGGCTTATCTACGGCATCAACACGATTCTAGAACAACTGGCACTTTCGGCCAGTAGGCAGGAGTTTGCTGAGAGGCAGACTTTAACCTTCTGGAGCTATGTTAAGAATCAGAATGCCGGCTTAAAGAGGGCGCTGCAAGAGAATTTTTCAAACCCATATCAAGCCCTTCCCATATTCCCTGACGATCTATTTAACCCCTGGATTCCGCCCCCACCTGCTGAAAGAGGAGAAGAGAATGATGATGAAGAACAGGGTCAGGAAGATTGATGGATAAGATGATCTTCGGCGAGCATTAATTTTGATCCTATAATTTTTTTTTCTCGCGCATATCTGACCTCGTCTGCTTGTCTTTTTAATTTTTCTGTTTTAAAAAATATATATATATCTCGGCTATGTACTTTCTTTTCTTATGTTTTTAATCACATTTTTCGATATTTCTGTTCCATGAGCACTGAGTAATGCCTAACTTAACTAATTTTCTTCTGAATTTTTGAAGCTTGGACTGATTACGCTTAATTAGATCAAGGTATTCTGATCTCCAGAAACCTTTTGCTTGAGCATTTCTTCTAGCCTGGAATGTTGCTGCGGCAAAGAAGATTTTCAAGGTAGTATTGACTTATACGATCCACTTTAAGCTTAAAACTGAGTCCCATGTTTTGTTTAAAAATTCAGATAGAAAAAATTAAGTTTGGGGGTATAGCTTAATTAATGATTCCTTGGGGACAATGAATAATTCAAGTTTGGGGGACTTTTTGCTACTCTAATTATTTTGCTCGAGCATTCCTCTCCTTCAAATTAAAATTTGTTAGGTTATTGAGTAACCAGGGACAATTGTGATACCCACAGTTTGTTTCCGCGTCAAAAGATGACCTAGGAAATGAGAAAAATTATTTGCTGAAAAAAATTATTTGTTGAAGATTTTGCTGAAAAAAATTGACAGAGCAAAAGTTTTGAGGGATGAATGATGATCCAACAGTTTTTCTGTCTCCCAGAACTTAGGTGAGCTTCATCATAAAATGTCGCCATTCTGAGGGGCAAAAGATAGAATAACAAAGGATTTTTTAGCTTTATAATGAGTATTGAGCCTAGTTGGTGATAAGCTTGAGGCAAGGGTATACTGCACCATAAAGTGGGTCATCCCGTGCTTAAGAGCTTATGACTGTAAGGCTGTTTTAAGTCTGATAGATAATGATATAAACCCCTTTAAAAATATGTTTTGAAATATCTAATAATAGAGCTAAGCTGTGGTGAGTTCTTAGAATTAAGTTGAAAAGTGGTGATTATTTGTCCATGCCGAAGGAATCATTTTGTTGCAGCAGAGCTTGGTTTTGCAGAGTGCTCAGGTAAAGGTTAAAGGTAGTGTTGGGCTGTCTGGTTTGATTAAGCTATTCTTTGTCTAATGTTTTTAAATTCTTAAGGGAAGGTGAGTTACTATTGCTCGGGACGCGCAATAGTTCAAGTTTGGGGGTATGATAACTGCCCAAAAGGTAGTTATTTAGGCCTCAATTATATAGAGATTTGTGTGTCCTCTATGCTTATTAGGGTTGGTTTTGGATAGATATTACATGTTTTAACCCATTTGGAAGAATGGAAGGATTGGAAACTATTTTGTGCAGATTATGCTGCTGAGCGACTGAAGGGAGCAAATTCTGTGTTGCAGCAAAACTGGGAGCAGAAACTGCCACATCACAACTCGTTAGCCAACTTCATGAACCGACTTTTGTTGAGTAATTCTCGTGATAAAGGATCAAGGAGAGCCTTACACGTGTCCTAGTTGTCCTAATTCAAAGCCTCCATCCTTCTATAAAAGGAAGTAGCCGTCAAAGTCAAAGGCGTTCCATGTTTTCCCTTGGAAGCCGAATATTTTAGAGAGGTTGAAGATCATCAAGAACACCATCTTCCGCAAGCTGATTAGGGAGTTTATTTTCTTTATTAACTTGTGGTGATGAACATGCATACTCATATTGTAATTCGTATTCCTATGCCTATTATGAACTAAGTAGCTTAAGGTGTTGGGTAGGAATAATGTGATCACTGTGCTTCATCTCTAGTAATAAATTGACTATCGCATTTTGGTTAATTGTTGTGCTTATTTCAATTTTATGCCCGCCTGGCCAGCCGGTGTGAATAGCTCTCTCTAGTTTCAGGATTGATTTAGAGGGTGTGTGGCAATTATCCACACTACGATCATTGTGTATTGGTGAACGCCAGTGACTGAGCTAGGGATAGCCAGTTGCCTAGTGCTTGATCGGTCGCTCTTCATTGGGTTTGAAACATATCCTAAAAGATCCGGAGTTCCAGGAGGAATCCGCTAATAATACTGCGAGAAATGCATGATCAATAATATTGCTAGAGCATATTTTAGAACAATCACTAAATCCTAACCAGCGCCTGTCTTTAATCTGTCTATTTATTTGTTTACTTATTGTTCTGTCATTTATTTTGCTTCAGCATAATTCCGATAAAACCAAATCATTTTACTATTCTTGAAACCATTGGAAAGTTACACAAAAATAGGTAGAGTGGAAACTAATTCAGGGCTCGGATTGATAATATTACTTACTGCAAACTAGGTATACTTGCATAGGAATTCTAGAGTATTTTATATCATATTTTACTCACTCTAGGAACCCAACAAATGCTAAAGTAGATTTCCTTAAATCCTTATCAGTCTTAAAATCCATGTCAATGTATCCTGTAAGGATCAAATCCTTACTCCCATACACGAGTATATAGCTCCTCGTTCTTCTAAGATACTTGAGGATATTCTTAACTATTTTCCAGTGATCAAAACTTGGATTAAATTGGTACTTATTGACAATCCCTACTGCATAGGGCATTCGTCTCATCTCCTCAACTTGTTGAGGTGTCTTAGGAAACAGTTTCTTAGACAAAAAGAATTCCACGCTTGAAAGGTAGTGAACCCTTCTTGGAATTCTGCATCTTATATCTAACTGACATCTTGTAGATATATGTCACTTGAGACAAGGCTAGCTTTTTGTTCTTACGATTCCGAACGATTTGGATCCCAAGAACAAACTCGGCTCCTCCCAAATTTCCATTTTGGAATTGAGCTGCTAGCTCCTTTTACTAGTTAGTAAGATAACCTACATCATTCTCAATTATTAGGATATCAATCATTTACAACACTAATATAGCTACTGAACTATTGACGATATTCTTGTTAAGAAAAGATTCATCAATATTTTTATCAAAGCCAAAAGATTTGATCACAGTATCAAATCTTATATTCCAAGATCGAATTGCTTAGGTCAATCCATGAATGGATCACTTAAGCTTGCAAATCCTTTTGCTTTTGATCTTGATAAATGAACCATTTTGATTGCTTAGGTCAATCCATGAATGGATCACTTAAGTTTTCTCTTGTCCATTTGCAACCCATAGGTTTTACCCCATAAGGTTGATCTACAAGATCCCAGATAGAATTGAAACACATAGATTTCATTTCTAGGCGCATGGCTTTAATCAAAGTCACTATCTTGTAGAGCTCGAAACAACGATTCCCATGCCTTTCGAATCACTCAAATCGGAGCTCAAACGAAGAAGTTATGGTTAAAACAAAATTGGTGGAGAAAAATCCAACGTGGCAATGACACGTGGCAGCTACTGACGTGGCATTTGATGAGGTGCTGACGTGGCACGTAGAACGGTCAAAATCGGTGACGTGGCAGCTGACGTGGCACTCCAACGATCACTTTTTGCTGACGTGGCGAGTGACGTGGTGTTGACGTGGACCCATAAAACAGTGACTTTTGGCGAGCTGATATTAAAAAAAAAGGAAAAGAAAAAGAGGAGAAATCGTTGATTGACGTGTGGCCCTACCAGATGGCGACATGTGGCGCACTCAAAGAATTTCTAGCCTTTATTCTGCATTTATTAAAAAACAAAATATTCCGTCGGAGGTCATTCACCCGTAGGACGCGCGCGTGTAGTGCACGCGCCTACTATTCCTTCAGCCTAGTGCGCGCGTGCAGCGCAATTCTTCCCTGTGCGCGTGGTGTTTGCTTCGTCCGACAGTGTTTTATTTTCAATTTTATTTTCTATTTTCCTTTTAATTTCCTGATCTATTTTTCTCAAATTTCTCCTAAATTTTCACCCAAAATTCCTCCTAATTCAAATTTTATTCTTTCCAAAATCCATCCCAAAAATCCTTGATTTATTCTCATTATCTCCAAAATTCCATATCTTCAAAATTTGCTCTTAATTTCAAAATCCCTTGCTTTTCTAATTTAGATTTGATCTCCCCCATCCATCTTTAGTTTGATCCAACGGTCAAAATTCATCCTCCTCGCCTATAAATTGGACTTGATTTTCTCATTCATTCACACACCAAAAGCTATCAAGTCTTTAAGCTCTCAATTCTCTCTACTCCTAAATTTCTTGTTCTCCCTGCTCCAAAATTGGCCTAGTTCTATTTTTGTGAGGATTTTTTTTTTCTGAGTGCTCAAATTGTGCACTTAGCCTTCAAAGAGGTAATATTTGTGAGGTTTTATTTTTCTTTTTGGGGTTTGTATTAAGGTGTGGGTACACCTTGGGTTGTGAGAAAAAGGAATTGGTTTGATCCTGAACCAGTTAAAAGGATCTTGGGTTTCTTTTTAGCCTAGGAAAAAGAGGGTCGTGTGTCGGTTTGGTTCTCACCCGCAAGAGGATCACTTAGTGAAATACCCAAGAAGGAGTCTTGGGGAGTAGAGTAGGCAATTTGCCGAACCACTATAAATTCCCAGTGTTTTCTCTTCCTCTCTCTCTTTTATTTTCTGCTCTTAATTATCTCCTTTGCTTTATTATCTTGATTTTTAATTTCTCTTTAATTGTATGATTTAATTTTAGTGGGTTATTTAAATTTTTCTTTGACTAAATCATATTTAAATTCAAAGCTAACTTAGTGTGCATGTTTTAGGTTTTATCTTGCTTAATTTATTTTTAAATTGAATTTGTGGGTTAATCTTTAATTGAGCATATTTCATAGATAAAATTATTTTTTTAAAAATTGGTAGTCAACCCTATTCGCCCCCCCTCTAGTGTTGCCTTTCGATCCTACACTGGGCTTCAGTTAATCCCATGTAACAGTCAGGTTGTAAAACAACCCTCCCACTACATCGAGGCACTCTCAACTCTTGAGATAGATGTAACTAACCAGTTGTATTGGCCCTATCAACAACTCTTGTTAAGGTCCAACATCATCAACAACCCTTGTTGACTTATCAACAACTCTTGTTAATATTTCTATAGCTTCATCAGTTAATTTACTTAAAACGACCTTACTTTGTGGCTTATAATTTCTCATGTGGTCTTCTTCTGAGAATGTAGCATTTGTCGGTACAAATTCTTTATTCTCTTGTGGATGGAAGAAGTATCCACATCTCTCGTTTCCATAGGGCAACCTACGAATAGGTATACTTTTGAACAATGTCCATAAAAATAACGTAAACTACTTTTACGCCTTATCCACAAATCAAAAGATGTTTCAGAAACATTTTTTATGGAACGTTGTTCAAAATACACACTGCAGTCAACACTACATGACCCCAAAACGAGTAAGGCATATTGATAACTACCCAAAAGGTAGTTATTTAGGCTTCATTTATATAAGGATTTGTGTGTCTTTAATGCTTAATAGGGTTGGTTTTAGAGAGATATTACATGATTTAACCCATTTGGAAGAATGGAAGCTTTGGAAATCACTTTGTGCAGATTATGCTGCTGAGCGACTGGAAGGAGCAAATTCTATGCTGCAGCAAAACTGGGAACAGAAACTGCCACATCACAGCTCGTTAGCCAACTTCAGGAACCGACTTCTATTGAGATATTTTCGGGATAAAGGATCAAGGAGAGCCTTACACGTGTCCTAGTTGACCTAATTCAAGCCTCCCATCCTTCTATAAAAGGAAGTAGCCGTCAAAGTCAAAGTCATTCCATGTTTTCCCTTGGAAGCCGAATAGTATAGGGAGATTGAAGATCATCAAGAACACCATCAACCGCAAGCTGATTAGGGAGTTTACCTTCTTTATTAACTTGTAGTGATGGACATGCATACTCAGATTGTAATTCGTATTCCTATGCTTATTATGAACTAAGTAGCTTAAGGTGTTGGTTAGGAATAATGTGATTATTGTGCTTCATCTCTAGTAATAAATTGACTATTGCATTTTTGTTAATTGTTGTGCTTATTCTTATTTTATGCCCGCCTGGCCAGCCGGTATGGATAGCTCTCTCTAGTTTCAGGGATGATTTAGAGAGTGTGTGGCAATTCTCCACACTACGGTCATTGCGTATTGGTGAACGCCAGTGACTGAGCTAGGGATAGCCAGTTGCCTAGTGCTTGATCGATCGCTCTTCATTGGGTTTGAAACATATCCCAAAAGATCCGGAGTTTCGGGAGGAATCCGCTAATAATACTGCGGGAAATGCATGATCAATAATATTGCTAGAGCATATCTTAAAACAATCACTAAAACCTAACCAGCGCCTGTCTTTAATCTGTCTATCTATTTGTTTACTCGTTGTTCTGTCATTTATTTTGCTTCAGCATAATTCCGATAAAACCCAACATTTTTATTATCTTTGGAACCATTAGAAAGTTATACAAAATAGATAAAGTGAAAACTCATTGAGACCTTGGATTGATAAATATTACTTGCTGCAGACTGTGTATACTTGCACAGGAATTCTAGAGTCTTTTATACTATATTTTTACTCACTCTAGGAACCCAACACATATGAACATAGCTCATAATGAATCGAACCATATCCAATAGGGTTCTATTTCTCCTATATGATACATCGTTCTCCTAAGGTGTTCTAGTAGTTGAGAGTTGGGATGTAATTCCATGTTCTATTTAATAGTCTTGGAATTTCAAGTCCCACATACTCTACACCTCAATCAGATCGAAGTGCTTTTATCATCTCACCTAACAAGTTTCCAACTTCAGTCTCAAACCACTTTGAATTTCTCAGGAGCTTTAGACTTAAGTTGTATTAGGTTGAGATACTCATACCTTGAATAATTATCTATAATATAGATGAATTATTCATGCCCTCCCACTGCTTTAACATATTGGATCACAAGGATACAAATGTACAAGCTCCAAGAGCTCTTTGGCTCTATAATTCATTTCAAGCAAAAGAATCTATTAGTCATATTGCCTTTAAGGCATGACTTATAAGGTAGTAGAGAGCCATCTTCTAACTTGCTTAGAAGTATACACTCTTGACCAATCTCCCAATCAAATTGAGATTAATATGGTCTAACCTTAGGTGGCAAAGACAGGTATTTTCCATTAGGATAAAACCTTTGCCTCTTATCACATTGAGTAGTAGCAGTCTTAAACAGCTCGGTGTTCTTGACTGCTTTACTAATGATTAGTCTTAAAACATGTAAGTTATTTTCAGTTCAACTGACACAAAAGTTAACTCCCTTTCTTGAAATTAACTGCGTTAGCAGGGAAAGGTACATAGCAACATTGTTCCAGCATATAAGATACATAAATCAAATTTATGTTAATCTTAGGAAATACATACACACTATCTAATAATATGTATTTTCCCCCACTGGGAAAAATAACTTAACATTCCTCATTGCTATAGTCAAGATAACTTCTCTTGTTTCAACTTTGAGAGTTATACAACTAGCATCAAGTTGTTGCCAATAACTTATTCCTTTTAATAAGAAGAACAAACGTGACTTGTGACCCCTAAATCAAGTATTCAGGCAGAATCACCATTCTTTACAAATCACGCTTCCTAAACTAGTAAATCAAAATTTACTATCTTTGGACTAGTTTTCTTTGGCTGAGCAAGGTCCAATGCCATATTCATTAGGAACACTTCTTAATGAATTAGACATTTGGGGTATGAGGACATTCCTCTATTAAGACTAATCTTACATAATTTACCACAAATTAATCATTTAATTTTGTTGTATAACCGTTATTAATTAAATAGGCGTAAGACAATGCACATTTTTCAGTATTGAATTGCTGGAAAAACAAATTACTTGACTATTTATCGCGCTAACCCATTACATTTTATCCAATCAAATTCAGCAAAAACACACAAGCAATCAAAGAAACCCTAGAAAATTATTAATTTAGTTTTTGCAACGATACTTCAGAGGTTTAGAACAACAACCACCGAAGGGTGGTAAGCTATTCCTCCCTAACACCAAAATAACTCATATTTCGTTAGTGTTTAGTTACCGTTGTTTGGTCAAGGATTCGTTAACACATTTAACTCATCCCCGTAAGTGTAACCCTCCCACTTTCAGATCTCAGAGGCACGCACCAACAGACTACTGAAGGGAAAGACAACTACTGGTGATTAGCCTAAATGACCCTATCCTATTTAGGAGGTGACAGTGTTCTGAATCCTATGATCAAGCCCTCCGAAGGGATGGTTGCGCCAGGGCAACAAGCAGGCGGACCATAGGTCGCTTACAGTGCGAGCTAAGGGTGGAGACCGAGGGATACGTTGACACGTGTCCCGCTCCAACTTACTATAGACATTTTTCTCATTCACCTTGTTATTGATTCTTGCAAACACTTAAGGGAGGCTGCTTCTAAGGCAACATGAAGCCAAACATGAACCTCACAGTGTGAACTTAGGGGAATGTGAGAGTAAAACTCGATCTTGGTTTTTATATTTATCCTTCCACTTTCAGAACTCAAAGGCACGCACCAACAGGCTACCGAAGGGAAAGACAACTGTTGGTGATTAACCTATGAATCCTTATCCTCTTTCAGGAGTTCACGGTGTTCTGAATTCTAAGGGAACTCCACCGGGTAAGTTCTGTCTAAGGTTGGGGGTACTTAAGATGACGGTTTACGGAACACCTCCTACCTGGGAATTGACTCGGAATACCGGAGTTGAATTAATCATAGTTAAATGTTAGCATGCAATGTCACTAGGTTTGTTAAAAGAGTTTAATACACCTAGATCCTTAGAGTAAAGACTTTACATTACTATGGTTATAAGGAAACTATCTCGGTGAAGTTCTATCTAAGGCTGGGGGTACTTAAGGTGACAGTTTACGGAACACCTCCGACTTGAGAACTAACTCGAACCTTGAGTTGAATTAACCATAGTCATGTTAACATGCAATATTTCTAGGTTTATTAAAAGAATTTAATTCACCTGGAACTTTGCAATTAAATCCTCAGCATAAGAGTTATAATAGTATTAGACGTAGATAGATTGACTTAGCCGAATTTATCTAAGCTAAATAACCCTAAAATACTGTAGGACATCTTAGTGAGAGAAAAAATATAAAAACAAGATTTTCATATCGAGTTTTTACTCTCACGTTCCCCGGTGTTCACACCGTGAGATCCATGCTTGGCTTCGTGTCGCCTTGGGTGCGACCTCCCTTCGGAAAGTGTTTGCATGGTTCAATAACAAGGTGAATGGGGAGAATGTCTATAGTAAGTGGGAGCAGGACGCGTGTCAACGTATCCTAGGGTCTCCACCCCTAGATCGCACAGTGAGATTCTTATGATCCGCCAGCATGTCATCCTAGAGCGACCATCTCTTCGGAGGGTCTGATCATAGGTTTCGGAACATTGTGAACTCTAGAAATGGATAGGGTCACTTAGGTTAATTACCAACAGTTGTCTTTCCTTTCAGTATTCTTTTGGTGTGTACCTCTGGGATCTGAAAGTGAGACGGTTACACTTACGGGGATGAGTTAAATGTGTTAACTAATCCTTGACCGAACAACGGTAACTAAACGCTAACGGTATATGAGTTATTCTAGTGTTAGAGTTTGGTTGAGATTGTCTCAATTCAAAGGAGGAGTAGCTGACCACCCTTCGGTGGGTGTTGTTCTAAACCTTTGAAGTATCTTTGCAAAAACTAAATCAATAGTTTATTAGGGTTTTATATGATTGCTTCTTTGTTTTTGAAAAATTTGACTAGTTTAGATGTAATGGGTTAGCGTGATTATTATTACAAGTAATTTGTTACTTCAACAATTATATTATAATTTTATGTGCATTGTCTTATGTCATTTTATAAATAACGGTAATACAACAAGCTTAAACGACAAATTGTGTTAAATAAATCTAAGATTATTCTTAACTGAGGAATGTCCTCATGCCCCATATGTTTAATTCATTAAGAATTGTTCTTGGTGAATATGACATAGAACCCTGCTTAGCAAGAAAAGAACTTGTTCAAGATCGTAATTTTCATTTACTTGTCTTGAAAACGTGATTAGTGAAGGCCACAAATCATATGTGTTCTTCTTTTAAAGGAATAAGTTCCTGACAACAACTTGTTGCTTGTGTAATAACTCGCAAAGTTAGAATTAGAGAGGTTATTTTGGCTATATGAATGGGGAACATTAAGTTATTTTTCTCAGAGGAAAAAAATACATATTATTAGATAATGTGTATGTAATTCCTAAGATCAAAAGAAATTTGATTTCTATGTCTTATTTGCTGGAACAATGTTACTCTTTACCTTTCTCTGCTAACACGGTTTTGTTTCAAGAAAGGGAGTTGACATTTGTTTAGCTTTACTAGAAAGTAACCTAAATGTTTCATGAACACTAGGTTGTTTAAGACTGCTACTTCTCAATTTGAAAAGAGGCAAATGATTTCTCCTAAAGTAAAATACATTTCTTTGGTTTTAAGGTAGACCATATTAATCTCAATTTGGTTGGGAGATTGGTCAAGAGTGAACTTCTAAGCGAGTTAGAAGATGACTCTCTACTACCTTGTAAGTCATGCCTTATGGGCAATATGACTGATAGGTCTTTTACTGGAAAAAGTTCTAAGAGCCAAAGAGCCTTTGGAGCTTGTACATTTGGATCATTGTGGTTCAATATGTTAAAGTAGTGGGAGGGCATGAATAAATCATCTCTTTTGGAGGATTATTCAAAGGTATGAGTATCTTTACCTAATGAGACTTAAGTCTGAAGCTCTTGAGATATTCGAAGGGGCTTAGGACTGATGTTGAAAACTTGCTAGGTTAGATGATAAAAACACTTCGATCTGATCAAAGTGTTGAGTATAAGGATTTGGGATTCCAAGATTATTTGATAGTACATGGGATCACACCCTAAATCTCATTTAGGAAAAATAAAACCCTATTGGATATGGTTCATTCCATGTTGAGTTATGCTCAATTGTCTGGCTCTTTTTGGGGTCATGTAGTGTTGATTGCATTGCATACTGCAGTAGGCAACCCCAAAGGAAACGAGAAGTGGGTACTTCTTCAATTCACAAGAGAATAAAGAATTTGTATCGACAAATGCTAAATTCTCAGAAGAAATCCACATAAAAAATCATAAACCACAAAGTAAAGTCGGTTTAAGTAAGTTAACTAATGAAGCTATAGTAATATCCACAAGAGTTGTTGATGGGGCTGGCTGTTCAACAAGAGTTGTTGATGGAGCAGTGCATCTGGTCAGACACATCCATCTCAATAGTTGAGAGTGCCTCGATGAAGTGGGAGGATTGTTTTATAACCTGAACATTATATGGCCTTGATTGAAGCCTAGGTCATCATACATGCTGATGACATAGAGGATTCATTGTCTTTTTGAAAGAAAATGAATGATATTGACAACGATCAGAGGATTAAAGCCATGGACATAGTAATGAAGTCTTTTGTATTTCACTTCCATTTGGGATCTTGTAGATGTTGGATCGGTATGGCAACCCTAGAGGGGGGGTGAATAGGGTTTAATTAAACTTTTTCCTAAATTGACCCAATTAAACGAATTAACACACTTTTTTATAAACAATAAGAGAAATTCAATTTATGCAACAAATAAGAACAAAGTAAAGCATGCAATAAATTGCTTAAATTAATTGCAAAAATAAAAAGGAAAGAGTTAGAGAAGAAGACACCGTAATTTTTATAGTGGTTCGGTCAAACTCGACCTACTCCACTCCCCAAGCGCCTCTTGGGAATTTGAATAAAAACCTTTCGACTCTTTCCACGGATTAGAGCCCAACCGTTACACCACCGCTCCTTTTACGGGTTCAAGAGCAAACCCGATCCTTTCCACGGGTTAGGATCAAACCGTTACAAGTGTTGGAATTTTTGAAGAATACAATACAACTCTCAATAGAGTGGATTTACAAATTTGAGCACTCAACAAATATATCCTCACAATACAATATCACTCTCTCAAGAATAAGATGAAAAGAAAACTTTGGGAGCTTGGAGAGAGCAACAATGAAAACTTTTGAGTTTTGGAGGATTGTAAAATTGTAAAATTGTTGGTGAAAAATTTGGGGAGGAAGATGAGTTTAAAAAGAGAGGGAAATGAGGTAAAAAATGAATTTAAATTTGGACCATTGGATTTGAAGATAAAGAAAAATAAAGGGTGGAGATTAAAAGAAATTTAAAAGAAAAAAATAAATATAAAATATATAATTAAAATAAATAAATAAATTAATTTTTTTTTTTAAAAAAAAACAAACGATAACTTTTTTTTAAATATATAATAATAATAATAATAATAAAAGTAAATAAATAAATATATATATATATATATATATGAGTCTTAACGGTAATAAGGAAAACAAAATATGATTTTGATTTTTTTTTTAAATAAAACCTGACAGCATTTAATGCTAGATTTTTTTTTTTAAATTACCGTTACACACATTTTTTTAAAAAAATAAATTATATATATATAATATATATATTTAAATAACCAAAAATGTCCATGTGTTGCTCTCCCATTGGTCCACATGTCAGCTTCGGATTGATCCATTGATGCTGACTTGGTCGCCACATCATCACCACCGAAATTTTTCGTTGAAGCTTGTTTCGGCTATAACTTCTTCGTTTTAGCTCCGATTTGAGTGATTCAAGAGGCGTTGGAATCGTTGTTCCGAGCTCTAAGCTATGGGCACATTAAAACACTAAAAATTACAGTAATTAAAGATTGGGTTTGTTATCATCAAAACATTGATTAATTAATTAATTAAAATTAATTAATTTGAGATTGAGGGCCAAAAAGCCAACAATCTCCCCCTTTTTGATGATGACAAACCATTCAAGAAAAATAACTTGAAATACATGTAACCATATGTAGCACATAATAAAATTCAACATATCACCATAAAAATCATTCTTGAAATTTTACTCAAAAAATAAAATTTCCCCCTAATTAATACAATCAAAATCATAATAAAATTATAGCATATTTTTCTTAATCTTCTCCCCTTTGAAATCATCAAAAAGAAATAATTAAGAAAAAATTTAGAACTACATAAATGATTCCCTTAAAAATATGAAAATAATTTTGCACAACTCCCCCTAAGAATATTAACACATGTTTTTCATATCTCCCCCCATCAAAATGCCTTCTAAAAGATTTATCAAGAAAGATTATAAAATCAAGAGGCATCACAACGAATAATACCGAGCTCAAGCCTATTTTTGCAAAAGCTTTCTTCATTCAAAGGCTTGGTAAAAATATCCACTAATTGATTATTAGAGCCTACAAATTCAAGAGTAATATTACCATTTTGCACATGCTCTCTAATAAAGTGATGCCTAATATCAATATGCTTAGTCCTAGAATGATGCATAGGATTTTTAGTCAAATTTATAGCACTAATATTATCACAAAATATAGGCACATTATCAAACTTTAATCCAAAATCACAAAGAGTTTGTTTCATCCAAAGAATTTGAGCACAACAACTAGCGACCACAATATATTCCGCTTCCGTAGTAGATAAGGCAACCGAATTTTGCTTTTTACTAAACCAAGAAACTAAGGAACTACCAAGGAATTGACAAGTCCCACTAGTACTCTTACGGTCAAGTAAACTACCCGCAAAATCCGCATCGGAATATCCTAACAAATTAAATTCAACATTTCTAGGATACCATAAGCCTAAATCAATAGTACCAAGCAAATATTTAAAAATTCTTTTAACGGCATGCAAATGTGATTCCTTAGGACAAGATTCAAATCTAGCACAAAGACATACACTAAACATGATATCGGGTCTACTAGCAGTTAAATAAAGTAAAGATCCAATCATACCTCTATAAGAATTTATATCCACACACTTACCTTTTTCATCCTTGTCAAGCTTAGTGGATGTGCTCATAGGAGTTTTTGCAATTTTACCTTCATTGAATTTGAACCTTTTGAGCAAATCCCTTGTGTATTTCTCTTGACTTATGAAAATACCATCCTTAGGTTGTTTGATTTGAAGTCCAAGGAAGAAACTAAGTTCTCCCATCATACTCATCTCAAATCACTATGAATACACTTAGAAAATTCTTCACACAAAGATGGATTAGTAGAACCAAAAATAATATCATCCACATATATTTGAACTAAAAGCATATCATTTTCTTTAGTCTTAATAAAAAGAGTAGTATCAATTTTACCCATTTTAAATCCATTCTCAAGCAAGAAATTACTAAGTCTATCATACCAAGCTCTTGGAGCTTGTTTTAAGCCATAAAGAACCTTTTTCAACTTATAGACATGATTAGGAAAATCAAAACTTTCAAAGCCTGAAGGTTGTTCTACATAAACTTCCTCCATGATATAACTATTTAAAAAGGCACTTTTCACATCCATTTGATACAAAATGAAATTCTTATAAGAAGCAAAAGCAAGCAACATTCTAATAGCTTCTAATCTAGCAACGGGTGCAAAAGTTTCTTCATAATCTATTCCTTCCTCTTGACAATAACCTTGCGCTACAAGTCTAGCTTTATTTCTAATAATATTTCCTTTTTCATCCATTTTATTTCTAAAGACCCATTTAGTACCAATTATAGAAGCATTAGAGGGCCTTGGGACTAATTCCCAAACTTTATTCCTTTCAAATTGATTTAATTCTTCTTGCATAGCCAAAATCCAAAATTCATCATTTTTGGCATCTTTAAAACTTTTTGGTTCAATTTGAGAAACAAAAGCAGGATTATTAAACATATTAAGAGAAGAACGAGTTTTCACACCTTGTTCGGGATCACCAATAATTAATTCTTTGGGATGGGAAGGAGCATACCTCCACTCTTTAGGCATGGATGAAGAACCAACTTCGTTCTTTTCGATTAAGCTCACCTCTTGCTTACTTGAAACAATTTCTTTGCCTTTGTCACTAACAAGCAAATCTCCAAAATTTCCTTCTAAAACATCACTACAAATAGGCTCATTAGAAATAACATTGCAAGATTCATCAAATACTACATGCATAGATTCCTCAACTACTAAAGTTCTTTTATTGAAAATTCTATAAGCTTTACTAGTAGAGGAATAACCAAGGAAAATACCAACATCCGTCTTAGAATCAAATTTTCCAAGTTTTTCTTTGTTATTCAAAATAAAACATTTGCAACCAAAAACTTTGAAATACCCAATATTTGAAATTTTGTTATGCCAAAGTTCATAAGGAGTTTTATCCAAAGAAGGTCTAATTAAAACTCTATTTAAAACATAACAAGCGGTGTTAACGGCTTCCGCCCAAAAGTATGTAGGTAAACCATACTCATGCAACATTGATCTAGCAAATTCTTGCAAAGTACCATTTTTCCTTTCAACTACACCATTTTGTTGAGGAGTTCTTGGAGCGGAGAAATTATGAGAAAAACCGTTTTCTTCACAAAAAGTTTCAAAAGCATTGCTATCAAACTCTCCTCCATGATCACTCCTAATTTTAGAAATCAAAAATCCTTTTTCATTTTGAACTCTTTTTGCAAAACTAGCAAAACCTTTTAAAGCATCATCCTTATGTTTTAGCATCAAAACCCAAGTAAATCTTGAAAAATCATCAACTATCACAAAGGCATAATAGTTCCCTCCAAAACTAGCAATTCTAGAAGGGCCAAATAAGTCCATGTGTAATAGTTGAAGGGGTCTAGTTGTAGAGACCACATTTTTAGATTTGAAAGGGGACTTAGTTTGCTTACCCATTTGACAAGCATCACAAACTTTGTCTTTTTCAAATTTAAATTTAGGAAGACCTCTAACCAAAGAATTCTTGGAAATATTTGAAATTAAGTGCATGCTAGCATGTCCTAGTCTTCTATGCCATAACCAAGAATCATCATGCAAAGCCGATAAACATTTATCACTAATAGGACAATCATTCAATTCAATAGTATAAACATTTTCATCTCTATTTCCAACAAATATAACTTTTCTATCACTAGCATTTTCAATGATACAATTCTTTTTATCAAACACAACTCTAAATCCTTTATCACACAATTGACTAATACTAAGTAAATCATGCTTCAAACCATCAACTAAAAGTACATTTTCAATTAAAATAGAAGATTCATTACCTATACTACCCTTACCAATTATTTTACCTTTCTTGTTGTCACCAAAAGTTACAAAACCTCCATCATTTTTGGAGAGAGAAACAAACTTGGATGGGTCTCCCGTCATGTGCCTCGAGCAACCACTATCCAAGTACCACTTTTTTTTCTTGGAGGCTTTCAAACAAACCTACAAACATAAATGTTCAAGTTTGATTCTTTGGTACCCATACTTGTTTGGGTCCTAGATCGTTAGCATTGACAAACTTAGGAATCCATCTCATTTTTGCATAGACATTCAAGGCATTGGATTTAGACAAGTAACAAGAATAATTTGTATGTCCAAACTTGCCACATGAGAGACAAACAACATTATGCAAAGATTTATCTCTCACAACAAATTTATGCACTCTACTTTTCTTGGAGAAATTATTCCTTGGAGCATTGTGAAACTTTGCTCTTTGAGAAAAAATTCTTCTTGGAGAAGTAGTATGAGCATATTTCAATTTAAAGCACTTAGGTCTAATATGACCTTCAACACCACAATAATGACATATAGGCACAAAGTTAGATTTAACATGCTTGGACACAACCTTAGGCATATTAAGCTTAGGCATATTATGAGATGCTTTAACAAAGATAGTTTTAGAACTTGAAGGAGTAGAAAAATCATCAATATAACCTAAACCTCTTTTATCACCACAAGGCTTGCCTATTTCAATTATCTTATCTAATCTTTGAGCACCTATTGTCAACTTTTTAATAGATTCTTTAGCCTTATCAAGCTCTTGCAAAGCACTAAATTCCTTTTCTTTGAGTAATTTAATCAAATTATCTTTTTCACAACTATCATGCTCAAGAAATTTAACTTTGTCAAGCAAGACATTTTTCTCATCACAATCAAAAGCATGCTTGTTACAAGAGATATTCATTTCATCAATATGCATAACATCATGCTCATTCTCTTTTAAGCAAGCAATTTCTTCAAGTAAAGACTTATTTTTACTAGATAAAACATCGTATAGCTTTTTAAGCACAACATACTTAGGACTAAGCTTTTCTAAATCATTTTGCATATTTTCAAAAGCTTCAAACAACTCATCATAAGAAAGGGGTTCTAGAGTTACCTCATCATCTTGTTCATCCTCTTTGTCACTATGAGCCATGAAGCAAAAGTTGGCCACTTCTTCATTATCACTCCCACTTTCGCTTTCATCGCTATCATCCCAAGTAGCCTTCATTGCTATCTTCTTGGATTTCTTGGATTATTTGAGAAGAGGACAATCGGTTCTAATGTGACCCGGTTTCTTGCATTCATAACATATTACCTCATCCTTTTTGCTCTTTTCACCTTTTGACTCTTTTTGGTTGGAGAAATGTTTCTTGAGTTGTTTCTTTCTCTTTATGAAATTTTTATACTTACGTGAAAGAAAGGCAACGTCTTCTTCATCAAGAGCATCCTCATCTTCGGAGTCAACTTCCAAGGAGATGGTCTTTAAGGCTATACTCTTCTCTTTCTTTTTCTTCCCATCCTCCATGTTTTTCCTGATCTTCATCTCATGTGTCAACAACGAACCCATGAGTTCATCAATGGAGAGAGATTTGAGATCCTTTGCCTCTTGAATGACGGTGACTTTAGGCTCCCATTGTTTAGGCAAAGTCCACAATAGCTTCTTTACCTTCTCAAGATTTGAGTACTTTTTCCCAAGTCCTTCTAAAGCATTGACAATGTTAGTAAATCTAATAAACATATCGGAAAGAGCTTCATTTTCATCAATTTTAAACATTTCATATTGATGAACTAACATGTCAATCTTTGTTTCGTTTACTTGACTAGTTCCTTCGTGAGTAATTTCTCATTTATCCCATATCTCTTTAGCGGTTTTGCAAATAGACACTCTATTATACTCAATTTCATTCAAAGCACAAAATAAGCAATTAATAGCTTTGGCATTTAAAGAACATGCTTTCTTTTCATTTATTGACCATTCTTCCTTAGGTTTTATAGAGCTAACACCATCAACATCTTTTGTTGGAATTTTAAAACCTTCTTCAACAATATCCCATAAATCATAATAAATAGAAAGCAAGAAAAATCTCATTCTATTTTTCCAATAACTATAATTAGTACCATTAAAGAAAGGAGGCTTTGTAATAGATTGACTATCGATAAAAGGGATAAAACCTAAAGTTGCCATAGCTGAAAAACAATTAAGTTTATCAAGAAATAAATATTTCAAGATGAGCAACCCGCTCTGATACCAATTGTTGGATCGGTATGGCAACCCTAGAGGGGGGGGGGGGGGTGAATAGGGCTTAATTAAACTTTTTCCTAAATTGACCCAATTAAACTAATTAACACACTTTTTATAAACAATAAGAGAAATTCAATTTATGCAACAAATAAGAACAAAGTAAAGCATGCAATAAATTGCTTAAATTAATTGCAAAAATAAAAAGGAAAGAGTTAGAGAAGAAGACACCGTAATTTTTATAGTGGTTCGGTCAAACTCGACCTACTCCACTCCCCAAGCGCCTCTTGGGAATTTGAATAAAAACCTTTCGACTCTTTCCACGGATTAGAGCCCAACCGTTACACCACCGCTCCTTTTACGCGTTCAAGAGCAAACCCGATCCTTTCCACGGGTTAGGATCAAACCGTTACAAGTGTTGGAATTTTTGAAGAATACAATACAACTCTCAATAGAGTGGATTTACAAATTTGAGCACTCAACAAATATATCCTCACAATACAATATCACTCTCTCAAGAATAAGATGAAAAGAAAAATTTGGGAGCTTGGAGAGAGCAACAATGAAAACTTTTGAGTTTTGGAGGATTGTAAAATTGTAAAATTGTTGGTGAAAAAATTTGGAGAGGAAGATGAGTTTAAAAAGAGAGGGAAATGGGGTAAAAAATAAATTTAAATTTGGACCATTGGATTTGAAGATAAAGAAAAATAAAGGGTGGAGATTAAAAGAAATTTAAAAGAAAAAATAAATATAAAATATATAATTAAAATAAATAAATTAATTAATTTTTTTAAAAAAAAAAAACAAACGATAACTTTTTTTTAAATATATAATAATAATAATAATAATAAAAGTAAATATATATATATATATATATATATATATATATATATATGAGTCTTAACGGTAATAAGGAAAACAAAATATGATTTTGATTATTTTTTAAAATAAAACCTGACAGCATTTAATGCTAGAATTTTTTTTTTAAATTACCGTTACACACATTTTTTTTTAAATAATTTATATATATATAATATATATATTTAAATAACCAAAAATGTCCATGTGTTGCTCTCCCATTGGTCCACATGTCAGCTTCGGATTGATCCATTGATGCTGACTTGGCCGCCACATCATCACCACCGGAATTTTTCGTTGAAGCTTGTTTCGTCTATAACTTCTTTGTTTTAGCTCCGATTTGAGTGATTCAAGAGGCGTTGGAATCGTTGTTCCGAGCTCTAAGCTATGGGCACATTAAAACACTAAAAATTTCAGTAATTAAAGATTGGGTTTGTTGTCATCAAAACATTGATTAATTAATTAATTAAAATTAATTAATTTGAGATTAAGGGCCAAAAAGCCAACAGTAGATATGCTTAGTGGGTAACACATATTAGTTACAAGTGGATTTACAAGAGGAAACGAGACATTCATGTCTTAACTAGAAGGGTTCATACCACTAGATCAAAAGCAAAAGGGTTTGCAAGCTTAAGTGATCAATTAATGGATTGACCTAAGCATTTTGATCTTGAAATATAAGATTTGATATAATGATCAGATATTTTGGCTATAATCAGAACATTGATGATTTACAAGTAATCATCAATAGTTCAGTAGCTTACTTAGTGTTGTATATGATTGATATCCTAATCATTGATTGGGAATGATGTAGGTTATCTTACTGACATTAAAAGAGGCTAGTAGCTCATTTCCAAATGATAATTTGGGAGAAGCTGAGTTGGCCTTGTCTCAAGTGTCTTATGCAAAGTTCCAAGAAGGGTTCACTACCTTTTAGGCATGGAATTCTTTTGTCTAAGGAACTGTGTCCTGAGACACCTCAAGATGTTGAGGACTTGAGACATAAGCCCTATGTAGTAGGGATTGTCAGTAAGTATCAATCAAATCCAAGAATTGATCTTTGGAGAGTCGTTAAGACATCCTCCACTATCTTAGGAGAACGAGGGTTTATATGCTCGTGTATGGCATTGAGGATTGGATCCTTACACGATACACTGACACAAATTTTTAAACTGATAAAGATTTGAGGAAATTTACATCAGTATCTGTGTTCACTCTTAACATAGGAGATATAGTATGACATAGTTGCAGCCTCAACGATATAGGTCGATAAGTAGTTGCTAATGAAGCAGCGATAGAGACTGTATGACTTAGGAAGTTCAAGCCTATTTTGGAAGGTGTTCCAAATGTGAATTTGCCTATTGCAAGACAAGCAAGCACATTAAATCTAAAGATATATTGTTGATTCATTCACGAAGGCTCTCTCGGCTAAAGTGTATGAGGGTCATCTAGAAGGTCTAGGTCTACGAGTTATGTACAAAGATGTAATCTAGGGAAAGTGGGAGAAGTGTAATGAGTATAGTGATACCATTATGTAATGAGTATATAAAGATGTAATCTAGGGCAAGTGGGAGAAGTGTAATGAGTATAGTGATGCCCTAGTTTATTGTATTGGTACATTGTATATGTTTTATACATGTATTTATACACCTGCTGCTGGATAGATTATTGTACATCCCACTAAACTAGAGTTTTAGTTAAAGTGGGAGTTTGTTGGGTTTTATGTCATAAAACTCGTAGATAGTGAATGTAAACAAATTGTATACTTGTTTCAATAAAGTATTATTGAGTTTCTACAATAAAGTGTTATTGTTAAATATTGCACAATTTGACCCAAATCCAATAAACTAAGATCCAAGGTTGTTTGTATGTAACTTAAACAAGTATGTTGGGACATACAGGGATCGATGTTCAAGTAACAACCTAAAAGGTCTATAGTACAAGGATAAGGCAGGGTATGTTATCTTGGTAACACTATGAGATACGACTCGCTTTGTATTTGATACAAACGTATTGATCCAAAACATCCATGTAGCAGACATGCAAGCAGGGGTATCCTATGCAATGAGTTTGCATAAGACTGGACCAGGAGATAGTAAACCACTAGATGTAACACCGTTAGCTAAGTTCTGTTACTGTTTGAATAGGATGACCTAGGTAACTCAGTCTTAATCATGAGTGTGTCATGAACTCCTTCTCACGAGGGATTGTCCTTTGATTAGTTTGGGTGAGAGTGGCCTGCACGCTGACTCAATAAGCCTACCTTCTTTGGGACAAGACCGAGTAAGGGGCTGAGGACATGACAACACAAGATGGAATTCACTCTTTCCTGCTTCTAGGAGAAGTAGATGAGTGTTCCCTTAAGTGGTGACTTCGAGTCTTGAACAAAGGGATCCCACCCTCTCATTGGCCCGAGATGGACTTTCTGTTTACTGGTTGGACCATAAATAGGTTGTTCTTTAGAGGAGCACTAGTACTTAAGGAACCAGAGGTAACATAGGGGTAAAACAGTAATTTGACCCAGGTGTAGTTACGAACACTCGTGAAGGATTGACTTACTAATATAGGTTTATATCCGTGGACAGATAGATGTTCTACAGTGAGAAGAGTTCAGCTGTGGGTCTTTAGTGGAATGACCCACAGTTAATGAATATTGGTTAACCTGATTAATGAGTTTAATCAGTTAACCTCATATCATTGGAACTTCTGATCTGTAGGTCCATTAGGTCTCTCTGCTAGCTCGTAAAGAGTAATTAGGAACAATTATATCTTGAGAGAATTTGAATAGTTCAAATTCATATTGGGAATTAAGTTAATTGTATGAGATACAAATTAATACAATGTATAGTGATGCATTAAAATATAAAGACTATTTCGAGTTAAACTTTATTAAATTGAAAGATTAATATATTTAAAAGAGTTCAAATATATGTCTAATTAAATATATGGTATTTAATTAGAAGATGAATTAATTAATCATGAATTAATTAATTATTCAATTTAGTTTAAATTAAATGAGATTTAATTAAACTATAGTCTATGAGGGAATTATTAGAATATGATTCTAATGAGTAATTGATTAAATATGGGTGATATTTAATTATGAAATTAAATAATTATTGGAATTAATTAATTGATTAGATTAATTGAATTAATTAAATGAGATTTAATTAAGTTAATTAAACTATATATTATGTGAGGAAATTACATTTAAATAAGATTTAAATGTGCATGAGATTAATTAATTAATATGATTATTTAATTAACATTTAATTAATTTATTTAATCAATTAATTAATTTATCTTGATCTAACGGCGAAGATTGTTTCCTAACCTCACATTAGGGTTTCCTCTCTTATAAAAGGGAAGGTTATGAGAACCCTAACCCTAAGGTCTCATTCTAGCCTCCCTCTCATATTCTCTCAACCCAAGAACTCTAGAGAGAATTTTTCTCTCTAAGAGTTTTTCCCATTCAAGATTAGGTAGTCCCACAACTACATTCATAATCTCAGAGTTATAGTGGGGAAGCCCTTGTAGTGGTGTCTGTTGAAGAATTCAGAGTCGTCAGATGGAGGTATGTTTCTCCTTGCTTAACTTTTTGCCAATGTATTGGTATTTTGTAGAACAAAATTAATTTACGAACGGTCTAATTGCTTCCACTGTAACGGAATTGGGAATTTCAATCTTTTAAGAACAAGGATATTCAATGTCTTTTTTTGTGAATGAAGCTTTTATAACTAAAAGGGGTACTGATATCTGTTCTGCAAAAATGGAGAACAATTTGTATGTTTTAAGACCAATAGAGTCTAGGGCTATTTTGAACAATGAAATGTTTAAAACAGCTGAGACTCACCAAAAAGGCAGAAAGTTTCTCAAAGTACCTATCTTTGGCACTTGAGACTTGGCCACATAAATCTCAATAGGATTGGGAGATTGGTTAAGAACAGACTTCTAAGCCAGTTAGAAGATGGTACTTTACCTCTGTGTGAGTCATGTCTCGAAGGTAAAATGGCCAAACGACCTTTTACTGAAAAAGGTTATCGTGCCAAGGAGCCCTAGAACTCGTACATACGGATCTCTATGGTCCAATGAATGTAAAAACTCGAGGAGGGTTGATAGCTCTTAGAAATAAGAGCTATTGGCTTTCTCTTAGGCTTAAAAACTCTACTCTTTGATGTGTTTGAGCTTTGGTTTGTGCATGAAAATGAGTATTCTTGATGAACATTTTTTTACATATCAGTAGGCCAAGCTTGAATTGAATTTGGTGCAGATTTCTTATGTTTTAAGCTGATTTTTCTGGTGTATGGTCACTCAGGTTGTGCTACAACAACTAATTTCACAACAGAAGGCAGAAAGTCTGGAAATTAAATGACTGCACATGTTGTACCCGTTGAAATTTTCATTAATTGAGCTGACAACCACGTGGAGCTGATTTGTACCATCTTAGCCAATTGGGGAAGATCCATGTGGAAACATATGTCCAATCAGCCCTGAATTCAATGCTAAGAGCTGATATAAATAGTTTTTTGGCCAAAAATGAGAGAATATTCAGCTGGAGAAGTTGACCTAGAAGTTGTTGCTAACGGTGAAGGGGAAAAGACAAGGAGGCTGCTATTTTGGAGGATTTCCAGCTTGGAAAAGTTGGAATCTCCCTTGGAAGCTTCTTCTCTCCATTCCTCTTATTTTATTCTTCTTTCTCCTAGTGTTTAGTTGGTATTTAAGGTTGTAATCATGACTGATATGGTAGTTTGCTACTGTATTTTTATTGCTTTCACCTTGAACATGAGCTAAATCCTCTTAGGTGAGGATTAGGGTGCTTAAGCTTGAACTTGTTGTTTGTTTCTGTGGAGCTTTATATATTGCAACTTAAAGTAAAGTGTTCTTTATGATTTAAGCTGGAATTTTGTTTGGCCAACCATTTTCTATCAATGTTATTAAGTGTTTGGGAAAACAATTGATAATCGACTACTTTGCTTTACCTTAGCCTTTCTAGGTCATGAAAATGAGTGGGTATTTAGGGATAAATAACCACCTAGGGCACTAAATCAGTTGAGCTAAAAAGAATGGGTTAAATGGGAGTTTAATCACCTAAACTATAGGAGAATTGGAAAATTCCCGTAGAAAATACTAGGTGAGTTGTAAATATAGAGTTCTGCTACATTAAACAATTTGTGGGAGTAAACAACCCCTAATCTGAACCTTGCCTTCTCCGTGCTAATTCGCTGTTTTTATTGAAATTTACTTAAGTTCTTGTCATTTTAAGCTTGTTCACCATTTTAATCTCTTGCATTTAGTTAAGGAAAAATATTTGTTCCTCGGTTACGTTGAATTTCATTGAAAATAGGCTTAGAAATAGTGATTTTTGTTGCATCAATCCCTGTGGAAACGATATACAAAATACTTATCACTTGCTGCTGATCGTGTGCACTTGCACGTGTATTTGTGGGTTTTTCTTGCATATTTGGAATCACTTTGCACAAGGCAACAAGGGTATGAATATTTCATCTCTTTCATAGATGATTATTGATGGTATGGTTATTTATACCTAATGAGTCATAAGTTTGAAGCCCTTGAAAAGTTCAAGGAGTACAGGACTGAAGTTGAGAACTTGTTAGGTAAGACCATTAAAACACTTCGATCTGATCGAGGTGGAGAGTATTTGGACTTAAAATTCTAGAACTATTTGATAGAACATGGAATCTCGTCTCAACTCTCATCACCAGGTACACCTTAACAGAATGGTGTATCTGAAAGGAGAAACAGAACCTTGTTGGACATGGTTCGATCTATGATGAGCTATGCTCAACTGCCTAGTTCTTTTTGGGGTTATGCAGTAGATACTGCAGTTTATATTTTGAATGTAGTTCTCTCAAAGAGTGTTTCTGAAACACCATTTGAGCTCTGGAGAGGCTGTAAATCTAGTTTATGTCATTTCAGAATTTGGGGCTGCCCTGCACATGTGCTAGTAGCAAATCCAAAGAAATTGGATTCACGTTCAAAATTATGCCTATTCGTAGGCTACCCAAAAGATGCAAGAGGTGGATACTTCTTCGATCCACAAGAAAATAAAGTGTTTGTTTCGACAAATGCTACTTTCTTAGAAGAAGACCACGTTCGAGAACACAAGCCACGTAGTAAAATGGTGTTAAGTGAACTTTCTAGTGAAGCTACAAATGAATCAACAAGAGTTGTTGATGAGACAGGACCTTGAACAAGAGTTGTAGATGAGCCCAGTACATTTGGTCAAGCCTATCATTCTCAACAGTTAAGAATGCCTCGACGTAGTGGGAGGATTGTTACTCAACCTGAACGCTATCTAGGTTTAGCAGAAAATCCAGCTGTCATACCTGATGATGAAGTTGACGATCCATTGAACTTTAGACAGGCAATGAATGATGTGGACCATGACCAGTGGGTTAAAGCTATAGACCTAGAGATGAAGTTTATGTACTTCAGTCAACTCTGGGATCTTGTAGACCTACCTGAAGGGGTTAAATCCATAGGGTGCAAATGGATCTACAAGAGAAAATGAGATGAAACTGGGACTATGAGGAAACCTTCTCCCCAGTTGCCATGTTAAATTCGATAAGGATTCTTTTGTCCATTGCCACGTTTTATGATTATGAGATTTGGAAAATAGACGTCAAGACTGCCTTTCTGAATGGCTATCTTTAATTATTTAATTTAGCTAGTCTTTTATGATTTCTGGGCCATTTTATTGTGCTTTAATGTTTATTTTGTAGGAAAAGGTTGATCTGAGCTAAAATGCAATAGTGGAAGTAATCGGGTGCTCGGGACGCGAAAAGATGCAAAGGAAGGAAAAGAATCAAATGGAAAAAAAGTCAAAATGCGGTCAAAAGGTGACTAGCGTCTCGACGCTAGCATTCCTTATTCGGATAGGCGCGAAATCGTTGCAGCGTCGAGACGCTGCGGCCTTAGCGTCTCGATGCTACCGTAATTTCCTTTCCAGAACGCGCGTGTTTAGAGGCAGCGTCGAGAAGCTGTCTTGACAACGTCTCGACGCTACAATGAAATTTCAGAATAAATAGTTCTTTTCGGCTAGGTTTTTGGGGGAACCAATTTTGGGACTTCTTGGGGCCGTAAACAGAGGAAAAACAGAGCAATTCAAGGCTGAAACAAAGGGGAAAATTCGGAAATCAACCCATTGTTCGTGGGGATCGTGACGGGGACGCTCGATCTCGGCCTACAATGAGTTTAATTCTTCTTTCCCTCACTTTAGTTAGATTTTTATGGCTTTTACATGTTTAGTTGAGCTTGTAATTTTGATTATGAGTAGCTAAACTTGTAAGCTTAGGGATTGATGTAGTTGATTGTGTTTATGGATTGATTTATGGTTTAAGTTGTGCAATGTTATTATGTTTGTAATCTTGTTTTAATGCTTTCAATTAATGTGCCATTAGTTGGATGATTTAAGTTTCGAATCTAGCTCGGGAGAGGGGATTTGATTTAGACTTACTCAATATTGCATGACTAAAGTTTAGTTTCTAATTCGTGACGGTTTTAGATTAACTTTAGAATTGGTTAAAAGATCTCATTGCCTTGCATGATTAATAAACTTAGATAGGGATATCAAGTTGGTTAATTTGCATGAGAATCAATTATACCCGGGAGAGGTAGTTGTGATTAAAGGGTATTTGACTCATAATTTCATTGTGCATAATAACTTATTCCTTAAAATCAATCCTAAACTAAATCGGCGAAATCAATTCCCTAAGTAGTTTTCCCAATTGAAATTCCACACTTTTTACTTGCTTTGATTTGGTTTTCTTATCATTCATTCATCACTTTTTGATCCCTAAATAAAATTGGGCAAGATAATTCACAATACTTGATTTGCTTAAAAATCCAATCCAGAGGACGACACTCGTTTATACGAACTCTTTATTATTACTTGACCTGTGCGCTTGCGGTTAGGAAATGTCCACATCAAGGAGCAAAAAGTTTGCAAGCTTAAACGATCCATTTATTGGTTGAAGCAAGCTTCTAGATCTTGATGAGCCTTGCGTTTACAAAAGGATTATCAACAGTTTACTAACTTTTCTGGTGTTGTATGTAGATGATATTCTTCTCATTGGGAATGATGTAGAATATCTAGCTGACATTAAAAAATGGCTATCGACTGAGTTTCAAATGAAATATTTGGGTGAAGCTCAGTATGTTCAAGGGATTCAAATTTTCAGGAACCGTAAGAACATAACCTTAGCCCTGTCTCAAGCATCATATATAGACAATATATTATTTAGATATAAGATGCAGAATTCCAAGAGGGGTTTACTACCCTTCAGGCATGGAGTTCATTTGTCTAATGAATAGTGTGCTAAGACACCTCAAGAAATTGAGGATATGAGACGGATCCCTTATGCTTCAACTGTGGGCAGTCTTATGTATGCCATGTTGTGTACTAGGCCTGACATTTGCTATGCAATTGGGATTGTCAGCAGGTACCAGTCCAATCCAGGGTTAGACCACTTGACTGCAGTTAAAAACATCCTTAAGTACCTTCGGAGAACGAGGGACTATCAGCTTGTGTATGGCTCTAAGGAATTGATCCTTACAGAATACACAAACTCTGACTTTCAGACTGATAAGTATTCTAGGAAATCCACATCAGCGTCAATATTTACCCTCAATGGGGGAGCTGTAGTCTAGCGTAGCATCAAGCAAGGATGCATTGCAGACTCCTCCATGGAGACCGAATATGTCGCTGCTTGTGAAGCAACTAAGGAGGCTGTATGGCTACAAAAGTTCTTGATGGATTTGAAAGTTGTTCCAAATATGAACTTGTCAATCACCCTTTATTGATCCAATTACAAAGGCTCTCATGGCTAAAGTGTTCGAGGGTCATCTAGAGGGTCTAGGTCTACGAGATATGTACATAGAAAAATCTAAGGCAAGTGGGAGAAGTGTAATGGGTATTGTGAATGCCCTAGTTTATTATATTTATCTCTGTTTGTACTTTTCATGTATTATACAATATTAATACAAACCACTACTCCTACTTCAATGATTATTCATTCAATTTTGATTGTTGATGTACATTGCCCACTTTAGTTCTACTTCAAGTGGGAGTTGTTGGGTTTTATGCCCTAAAACTCGTAGATAGTAAATGAAACAAATTAATCAATCTCAATAAAGCATTATTTGAGTGATTCATTAATTTTGTTATTGAATAATCGAGTTTGCATTAATAAAGCATAAATCCAATAAACTTAGATCCAAGGTTGTTTAAATGAAACTTGGACTAGTATATGAGGACATACGGGGATCGGTGTCCATGTAACAACCTAAGAGGTCTATAGTATAGGGATAAGGCTGGATACCTTATCGTGGTGACACTATGTGATACGACCCACCTTGTATTCGATACAGATGCAATGATCCAAAGCATCCATGTAGGAGACATGCGGATGGGGGTATCCTATGCAACGAGTTTGCATAAGACCGGACCACGAAATAGTAACCACTAGATGTAATGTCGTTAACTAGTTTAGGTGTTGGTGAACACTAGTGATTGAGTTAGGGATAGTCAGTTGCCTAGTGCTCGATCGGTAGAGCGTCATTGGAGTTGAAACAGATTCCAAAAAATCCAAAGTTCCAAGAGGATCCTACTGATGAGACTGAGAGAGTTTGCCTTATCAATACAATTGCTAGAGCATCTTTTTACAATTATAGAAGTATTAACCAACGCCTGTTTCCAATCTATCATCTTTATCCGTTTACATTTCTGCTCTGTTATTTCTTTTTCTTCAGCATTATTTCAAAACCCAATCATTTTAACAACCTTGAAATCACTAAAAGGCTAAACAAAATGGGTAAAGTGAGACTGTTCAAAACCTCGTGGATACGATAAATTACTTATCACTTGTTGCGGATTAAGTGCACTTGCATAGTATTCTAGAGTTAATTTACATCATATTTTTAACCACTGGAATTGAGTTGCTAGCCATAGTTTAATGTCAGTTAGATAACCTACATCATTCCCGATGAGTAGGATATCATCCACATACAGTACTAAGAAAGCTATAGAGCTGTTGATGATCCTTTTGTAAACACAAGGCTCATCAACGTTTTGTTCAAAGCCATAAGATTTGATCGCAGTATCAAATCTCATATTCCAAGATCTAGACGCTTGTTTTAATCCATAAATGGATCGTTTAAGCTTGCAAACTTTTTGCTCTTGATCCTGAGCTATGAACCCCTCTGGCTGAGACATGTAGATACTTTCTTCAAGATTACCGTTCAGAAAGGCAGTCTTGACATCCATTTGCCATATTTCATAATCGTAAAACGTGGCAATGGATAAAAGTATCCGGATCGACTTTAACATGGCAACAGGGGAGAAGGTTTCTTCATAGTCAATATCCTCCCGCTGGGTAAAACCCTTTGCCACAAGTCGTGCCTTAAAGGTCTGTACCTTTCCAGCAGTGTCTCGTTTTCTCTTGTAGATCCATTTGCACCCTATGGGTCTAACCCCTTTAGGTTGATCTACAAGATCCCATACTGAATTAAAATGCATGGACTCGATCTCTAAGTCCATGGCTTTAATCCACTCGTTCTTGTCAACGTCATCCATTGCCTGTTTAAAGGTTAATGGATCCTCGATCCCGTCATCAGGTATGACGACTGGAGTTTCAGTTAAACCCAAATAGCGATCAGGCTGTCCAACAACCCTCCCACTACGTCGAGGTTCTCTTATTTCTTGAGAAGGACGTGATTGACTCGAGGTGCCAGTATCATCAACAACTCTTGTTGATGTTTCTATAGCTTCGTTAGATAGTTCACTTAAAACGACTTTACTACGTGGCTTGTGATCTCTGAGGTGGTCTTCTTCTAGGAATGTAGCATTTGTCGATACAAGTACTTTATTTTCCTCTGGATCGAAGAAGTATCCACCTCTCGTTTCTTTGGGATAGCCTATAAATAGGCAAAATCTAGAACGAGGCTCCAATTTCTTTGGGTTTGCTTCTAGCACGTATGCAGGACATCCCCAAATTCTGAAATGTCGTAAACTAGCTTTACGACATTTCCAGAGCTCAAATGGTGTTTCAGAAACACTCTTTGAGGGAACTACGTTCAAGATATAAACTGCAGTCTCTACTCCATAACCCCAAAACGAGTTAGGCAACTGAGCATAACTCATCATCGAACGAACCATGTCCAACAAGGTTCTGTTTCTCCTTTCTGATACACCGTTTTGCGGAGGTGTACCAGGGGCTGAGAGTTGGGACGTGATTCCATGCTCTATCAAATAGTCTTGAAAACTTAAGTCCATATACTCTCCACCTCGATCGGATCGAAGTGTTTTTATCGTCTTACCTAATAGGTTCTCAACCTCGGCCTTATACTCCTTGAACTTTTCAAAAGGTTCGGACTTATGATGCATCAGGTAGAGATAGCCATACCTCGAATAATCATCAATGAAACTGATGAAATATTCGTACCCTCCTCGAGCTCTAATGTTCATTGGTCCACAGAGGTCCGAATGAATGAGCTCTAAGGGCTCTTTGGCACGATAACCTTTTTCGGTAAAAGGTCGTTTTGTCATCTTGCCCTCAAGGCATGATTCACAATGAGGCAACGAGTCGTCTTCTAACTTGTTTAGAAGTCCACTCTTGACCAATCTCCCAATCCTATTGAGGTTGATATGGCCTAACCTCAAGTGCGAGAGATAGGTATCTTGAGAAACTCTTCGCTTTTTAGGTTGAGTCTCAGCGGTTTTAAACATCTCGTGATTTAAAATAGCTTTAGACTCAATTGGTCTCAAAACATATAATTTATTCTTCAAGTTTGCAGAGATAACATCAATACCTCTTTTAGTTATGAACGCTTCATTAACAGGAAAAGAAATTGAGTAACCTTGTTCTAATAAACAAGATAAAGAAATCAAATTTCTTTTAATCTTCGGAACTATGTACACATTATCTAATATCATGTAGCGTTCCTCGGTGAAGAATAATTTTATGTCTCCCACTGCAATAGCCGAGATGACTTCTCCTGTTCCAACTTTAAGAGTCATCTCTCCAGCTATTAGCTGTTGCCAGGAACTCATTCCTTGAAATGAAGAACATACGTGATTAGTGGCACCTGAATCGAGTATCCAGGCAGAATCGTCGTTTTCCACTAAACACGTTTCCAAGACTAATAAATCACATTTAGAGTCGTGGATCATGTTTTTCTTGGCTACGCAGTTAGTTTGAGGACATTCCTCAGTTGAGACCAAACCTAAATTCTTTGCCACGTGTTTAGCGTTTAAGCAAGTATTCTTAGTCGAATGTACTAAACCGTTTAATTTGGCATTTGACAAAGCACATACGTTTTTCGACATATTGCTGAAACAAACAAATTAATCTCTATTAGAAACATGCACTAAACCCATTAATCACATTTATCCAATCAGATTTAGCAAAAGCAATCATCGACCCATATATACAATTGATTTATTTTGCAACGATACTTCAGGGGTTTAGAATAACCGCTACTGTAGGGCAGTCAGCTACTCCTCCTCTGAATCGAGACAATCTCGGCCAAATACTATTCCCAGAATAACTCTTACTCCGATAGTTATTAGCTAACGTTAATTTGGTCAAGACCATCTTGTAAGTGTTACCCATCATTTTCAGATTGCAGAGGGCGGCCCCAACAATGCCACCGTAGGGAAGAGCTAATGTTGGGAATGGCCCTAGGAAACCCTATCCATTTATGGAGTTTGCGTTGTTCCGAATCCCATGCGCAAGCCCTCCGTAGGGTGATCGCTCCCGGGGCGACTCGCAGGCAGCGCATAGGAATCTCACGGTGCAACCTAATGATGGAGACCGTAGGATACGTTTGACACGTTTCCTTCTCCCACTTACTATGAACACTTTCCCTATTCACCTTGATATTAACCCATGCAAACACCATCCGTAGGGGGACGCTCCCAGGGCGCCTCGAGGCCAAGCATGGATCTCACGGTGTGAACTCAGGGGGACGTGAGAGTAGAAACTTAATATGAAGATTTCGTTTCTATACTTTTCCTCCCACTAAAGTGTCGTAAAGTTTTAGGGTCTATTACTTAGGTAAATTCCGGCTAAATGAATATATCTAAGTCTATGCCTTATTAAACAAGGTCTTTACACTAAATATCTAGGTGAATTAAACTCTTTTAATAACCTAGTGACATTGCATGCTAGTAAGACTTTGGTTAATTCAACTCTGGTTCCGAACCATTTGTCGGGAGAGTTCCCTTATAACCAAGGTCTTATGTCCTACTTACTCAAATTTTAAAACTATTTTAAAAAAAAAACTAAGTAAGACATATTTCTAATCCTATTAGAAAAGGCGATCTTAGATCTATTTCATTTTAAACCATTTAAAGAATGATAAGATCCTAAGATCCTATGTTAGCATGCAACTCTTTGTTATAGGTTTTATGGATTGTATTCATTAACTATTATAACTCTTATAACTTTTAATGAATTAACCCTATAACATGCTTTCTAATGGTGTTTAAAAGCATATAACAATCAATCATTCAAGTTATAAGAAAAACACCATTTAGAAACAACCTATGTCTAGGTTTGTATAACGCTTTATACTACGATGTCTAGGTGATAACACTTTAAAACCTCACACCGCTCACGCATGCTCATAAAAATCGAGTTAACTTAACTCAAGAACCGACTCGATGCCCAGGTAGGAGGTGTTCCGTAAACCGTCAACTTAAATACCTCCAGCCTTAGACAGCATCTTGTCGGGTGAGTTCTCTCGTAAACTACAAGCTCATTTTCTTTTTCTTCCTAAAAAACTTGTTCTTGATGGGTGCTAAAACTATCCAATTCTTTGTTTATATTGAAGTTGAATTTCTTTAACGCCCAATATGCCTTGTGTTCCAATTCTAGAGGTAAATGACAAGCTTTTCCAAATATAATCTGGTATGGAGACAATCCTAAGGGCGTTTTATATGTTGTTCTATGTGCCCATAGTGCCTCATCAAGACATAGCGACCAATCTTTTCGAGAAGGGTCTACTGTTTTCTCCAAAAATGCTATTATCTCTCGGTCAGAGAGCTTTGCTTGTCCATCCGTCTGAGGATGGTAAGAAGTTGCAACCCTATGCCTGATGTTATATTTGAAAAACAGATTTGCTATCATCTTATTTAAAAACTGCGTACCTTCATCGCTTATGATAAATCGAGGAGTCCCGTATCTTGTGAAAATGTTCTTCATAAAGAATTTCTTTACTACCTTCGCAACATTTGTTGATGTGGCTATGACCTTGATCCACTTCAATACATAATCAACTGCAAGCATAATATAGATATTTCCAAAGGACGGAGGGAATGGGCCCATGAAATCTATTCCCCATACATCGAAGATTTCTATTTCGAGTATAAAGTTTAGTGGCATTTCACTCTTAGCTGTTAAATTCTCGATTCTCTGGCACTGATCGTAGTTCTTAGTAAATAAATGTGCATCCTTGAAAAGACTAGGCCAAAAGTATCTTGATTGAAGGACTTTGGCTGCAGTTTTGATTACAGCGAAGTGCCCTCCATATGGAGTCGAGTGAAGGACTTCCAAAATGAATGATATTTCCTCCTCAGTTACACATCGTCTGAGTATTTGATCTGGACCTAGCTTGTATAAATACGGCTCATCCCAGTAATATTCCTTTACATCTTTCAAAAACTTTTTTAGTTGTTGAGATGTGGCTTTCAGAGGCTTTAGTCCACTGACTAAGTAGTTCTCATAGTCTACAAACCATAGAATTTCAATTACCCTTACTGCCAATATCTGTTAATCTGCAAACAACTCTCGAATGTCCAGCCTCTTTTCCACTTGCGCCTCATCCCCAAGCCTTGACAGATGATCTCCCACTTGATTTTCGGTTCCTTTCCTGTCATGGATTTCAATATCAAATTCCTACAAGAGTAAAATCCAACAGATTAGTCGGGGTTTAGCATCTTTCTTGGATAACAAGTGTTTAAGAGCTGAGTGATCATTATGAACTATGAATTTAGATCCTACTAACTAGGTTCTAAAATTTTCAAACGCAAAAACTACTACAAGTAGTTCTTCTTCTGTTACTGTATAATTCAATTAAGTTTCGTTAAGTGTCTTGCTTGCAAAATAGATTGGTTGTATAATCTTCCCTCTTTTCTGGCATAGCACAGCTCCTATTGTAAAGTCAATAGCATCGCACATCAGTTCGAACGACTGAGTCCAGCCTGGTTCAGTTATAACTGGAGATGTACTAAGTGCACTCTTCAGAGTTTCAAAAGCTTGCTTGCAATCTTCATCAAATTCAACAGGTAAATCTACCTCGAGCAACATGCACAATGGTTTAGAGATAAGCCCGCATGACCTAGAAAACTCGTGATGTCTCGTACTGTTTTGGGAAAAGCTAGCTTGGATATAAGATCGATCTTTGCCTTGTCTACCTCAATTTCATTTCTTGAAATCTGGTGTCCAACAACTATTCCTTCTCGTACCATAAAATGACACTTTTCCCAATTTAACACAAGGTTTGTTTCTTCGCATCTTTCCAATATGCGATATAGATTCTGTAAACAAATTGCAAAAATTTCTCCAAAGATGGAGAAATCTTCCATAAAAACTTCCAACGTTCGCTCCACCATATCTGAGAATATTGCCATCATACACCTTTGGAAGGTGGCTGGAGTGTTACAGAGTCCAAATGGCATTCTTCGAAAAGCGAACGTCCTGTATGGACATTTTAATGTGGTATTTTATGGATCTTCTAGGACTATACTAATTGGTTGTAACTTTAGTAGCCATGAAGGAAACAATAATAATCCTTTCTTGTCAATCTATCCAACATCTGATCTATAAACGACAACGGGAAATGGTTATTTCTGGTTACTTTGTTGAGTTGGCGGTCGTCAATGCAGACTCGCTATCCTGTGACCCATTCTCATTGGAATCAATTCATTCTTCTCATTTTCTACTATAGTCATCCCACCTTTCTTGGGGACGCGTTGCACTGGACTGACTGCGCTACTATCCTAAATAGGGTATATAACTCCTGCGTCCAGCCATTTGAGAATTTCCTTTCCGACGACCTCTTTCATGATAAAGTTCAGCCTTTGTTAACTTTCAATGGAATTCTTGGCACCTTCTTCTAGATTAATCCTAGGCTTGCAAAACGACAGACTGATTCCTTGAATATTTGTTATGGTCCAACCTATTGCCTTCTTGTGACTAGATAGGACCTACAACAATGATATTTCATCTTCGTCAGTGAGGTAAGCTGAGATAATAACTGGTAGGGTTTTATTCTCTCTAAGGTAACTGTATTTCAGATGTTCTGGTAACGATTTGAGTTCTAATTATGGAGGTTTAATCATGGATGGCTGCAGCGGCTTGATCTCTTCTTGGCTTAACTCCAAGGAATCTTTCAATGCTTCTATTCGTGCTACTGCAAATCCATTTTTGGTTGATTCTTCTCTTTCTTTAATATTTTTCCCACCTACCTCCTCTTGTTCTTCATCTTCAAGTAATTCTTCCAGTGTCTCTTCTTTTAGCAATTCCTGCAAAGTAGATAAAGAAAGCTCATCAATTTCATTAATCACTGAACATTCCTCAAAATCTCCTGGATATTTGAGCGCGTTCATGACATTGAAGGTGACTTGTTGATCATTGACCCTCATAGTCAATTCTCCCTTATGTACGTTGATGAAGGTCCTACCAGTCACTAAGAATGGTCGACCTAAGATAATTGGCACTTCTTTGTCTGCTTCACAGTCCAATATGATAAAGTCTGCTGGAAATACGAACTTGTCCACCTTGACTAGTACATCCTCTATTTTACCAATGGGATGTGTTAATGATTTCTTCGCTAGTTGCAAGGTGACAGTTGTTGGTCTGGCTTCTCCTATACCTAACTATTTGAAAACTGAATATGACATCAGATTTATATTTGCTCACAGATCGCATAGTGCTCTGCTGACGTTCTGTCCTCCTATGGAGCAAGGGGTAGTGAAACTTCCTGGATCTTTTAACTTGGGAGGAACCTTGCTTTTAACAAATGCACTGGAGCATTCTGTTAATGCAACTGTCTCGTACTTTCCCAATTGTCTCTTCTTATACAGGATGTTTTCAGGAACTTCACGTAGTTCGACATTTTCTCAAGTGCCTCCACCAACGGTATGTTGATGTGGAGTTTCTTTAGAATGTCTAGGAACTTTTTGAGTTGTGTATCTTGTGACGTGTATTTGAATCTTTGAGGATAAGGTGGTGATGGTATGCAATCTGGATCAATGATGAATTTTTTTAGTTTTGCGGTCGTATTTTCCTGTTTTTTTTTTCCTATATTTGAACTTTCAATTTTTTCTTCCAAGGCTTCTGCCTCCTTGGTCTTTTCTTTACTTTCTTAATTCTGACAAACATTTTTACTGACTTCTGACTTATTTTCTATAGATTTCTCTGAAACTTCTTTTGGAATTCTCCTAACTTCTTAATTTATGGGGTATTCTGGTCCATCGTACTCCAATTTGCTCCTCAAGGTAACTGCTTTGCACTTTTCCTTGCTTTCACGGTGAGGATTTTCAATTTTGCTGGGCAATGTTCCTTGGGGTGTGTTCTTGATCTCTTGAGTTATTTGTCCTATCTATACTTTCAAGTTCCTTACAGTGGGATCATTCCTTGCCATGTATTCTTTGATTAGAGCCTCTAGATTTGACTATTGACTAGCGTTCTGAACTTGTACTGGTTGGAAACTTTTCTACTACTGCTATTGTGTAGGTTGGGAATTAAATCTTGCTGAAGCTTTTACGAATTGATTTGTACCGACATTACTGGTACTAGCTTGTCCTCCCCAGGAGAAGTTTGGATGTTGTCTCCACCTTGGGTTATATGTAGTTTCATATGAATTCCATCGGTTATGATTTCCCTGTGGTCCTACATAAAAAACAGATGCAGGGTTTAGTGGAAAATTATCATTGATATGTTCTTCACTACAAATATCACAACAAGGAGAATAGATAGCTTTCACAAGAGTGATGTTTGCTTGGTTTCCAATGGTCAAGCCCATCATCATGTTATGAATAGCTTTAATCTGAGCTTGCATAGTTGAATTCGCTTCCGTCTCTACAGCTTTGACTTGATTCTTCAAAATTGTAGGTTAAGTCTCCCCCCAATGTTGGTTATTTGTGGCTATTGTATCTAGTATGACATGTGCTTCGTTCGGGGATTTCTTCAAGAAAGATCCATTCGCAGACGCATTGACTAAAGATTTTGAAGCTTGATCGAGTCCACTATAGAAATGCTCAAGAATGATACAAGCAGGCAATCCATGATGAGGACACTTTTTGACCGGCCTTTGGAATCTCTCCGAAGCTGCATCTAAAGGCTCACTATATGATTTTCTAAAGGAAATGATTTATGCTCTATACTTCGCATTCATATTGGACGGAAAAAAACTTCTCTAGAAACTTTTCTGCCAAATCATTATATGATGTGATGAAGTTTGGTGGGAATGAATCTAACCAAGCTTCAACATCTCCCTGCAATGAAAAAGGAAAAAGTTTTAGCTTCAATGCGTCTTCTAGTACTCCTGTTACTTCAAAAGAACTACAAATTTTTAAAAATTGCTTGATATGCTTATGTGGATCTTCACTCGGAAGTCTTGAAAACTGGCACATGGTGTTGAGCATTTGAAACATCACAGGTTTTAGCTCAAACTGTGGAGCTTCTATCGGTGGCTTAAGTATTCCTGGATTCAGGTTTGGAAAACTGGTAAGGGATAATCCCTTATTACTCTATTGCGGTCTTCTGCAATATAGATTGGATTTTCATTTGGTGGCAATGGTGAAACTGGAGGTGCTGGAGGTATTCTCCAACCATTCTAATCCATTCCACGATTTTGTGGGTCAACAAGAGGATCGACTCTGGGTTGGTCCATCGGAAGTTCTTGTATACAAGCAGCTTCTTCAAGAAGTTCCTGTGCGCTCAACTCTTGTTGTTCCCTCTTCTTTCGCCTCTACTCTTTACGATGACGACGAAAGGTTCTTTCTATCTCAGGATCTATATCAAGGAGTTGATACCCCTCACTCATGCACCAACTTTAACCTGCAAAAGAAAAAAAAATTACAAATCAAAGTCAAATTCTCTTGAGATAGAAATGCGGTAGCAATTGAATCGCAATCTCAACAAATAAAAAAAATGGTTTCACTTTTAGTCCCCGACAACGGCGCAAAAAACTTGTTGCGATGTGGGCTGAATGTGGATGTTAGAAAAGATGATAAATAAAGAATAAGAATAATTTGAGCCAACCAAGTGCAAGTATATACTATCGCATGTAGTAATAAAATCTTTGGAAATATTCCAAAGGTATCGATCGCACAGAGACTAAGTTGGAAACACATATTTGAAGAAGAAACTGCTCTAAGATTGCTTTTGAAAGGTAACCGAAAAAAAATAGTTGATGTTGGATTTTTGTAAAACAAAGAAACAAACAAGTAAAGAAATAACAATAATAATAAAGTGAGGTATTCAATATAGCTTCAAGCATAAGCACTATAACTCTAATAATGGCTTATTTAACCCAAGTCTAATCATGCATTGGGTCAGGTTTAACTCCTATTTGGCTTTGCTCCCAAGAATCTTTAGAAGGCTAAGCGAGTACCGTTATGCACATTTTTGTGACTCAACTCCGACATATATAATTCATGCATGCAACCTATAACCCTATAGTTGTTATAAGGCGACCTTCCTCTATAACAATGAATACACTCTCTTGAGCCCTTTCTCCTATATCACCTTTATGATAACCGATATTGTTTGTCCCTTTCAGGATCAAACTCACATAGCATACAAAATCATAGTGATCAAGTTAAACTCAGCGAGATTCAGAATGATAATCAATAAAGAGTGACATGCAATAAATAGAACTTAGGAAAATAAGCACTTTCAAGCTATTTAGCTATACCGAATCATAAGGGAATTCACTATACCAAACCCCTCAATGGAATTTAGCTACGCATGATAGAATATAATTCAAATTAAAAACTTTTCATTGAAATAAAGAATAAAGAATACAGAATAATGAAAAGGAACAAGTGCTGGAAAATATAGTACAGTAGCTAAAACTAAGGTTTTTTCACTTTTATCCAATCCGTCTAGAGTTCTCACAACACTCTACTCTCCTTATACAAGTGGCAATAGGGTGAAATCTCCACAAACACTTGGGTTTGATGTCTAACTAAGGGTTAGAATTTAGTCTTCTAGCAAGGACCTCGGGCATCCCTACTCATGGGCGTCTACTAGGGTTCTGTCACCACACTCTTCTTCCTAGTGAGTCCTGCTTGAATTTCCCTTCGAATCGAGGCCTTTTATCGCGTGGTCAGTGGTTGAGGAGTCATGAAAATGGTGCTAGCAGATGGCCCAGTCAATTTTGGAGTCAAAACAGTCGGTTAGGTGGGCAAAACACTCGTTCAAAACGACCCACGACGGACTCAGAACTGTCTGCCTCTGCCTAGAAATGTGATCGCATTTCTAGAAATCTTTCCAAATTCCTCTATTTTCTACAAACCACCAAAACCAAGTCAATTTTTACCAAAATGAGTTATTTTAAGCACAAATATGCATATTTTTACATACATGACTCTCAACATCCTAACTTATCAATTTTAACACTTAAAGAGCTCGGGAATAGTGTTTTTGATATAAAACATACAGTTTTGACAAGGAGATGAGCTAAATATAAGGGTAAAATAGGTATATGTTTTACCCTTATTAGCCATGCTGCTAGTGTGCATGGGCCTGCCCCAGCATGCCTCGGCTTGCTGCCAGCGTGCATGGGCATGTTTGTGCGTGTCTCCAACGTGTCTCTTTTGCACCCGATTGTTGTCCCATGTGCTTGAATCACTCCACGTGTCTTCTGCCATGCTTGTATGTCTCCATGGCTCGTTGGGTCACCTTGGCTCACCCATGGGCATGCAATCCACGCACCGAACACCGTGCCAACCTCCTGGCACGTTTTTGGGCCACCTACCCCTGTTGTGCTCCGTATGCCACGCTAGCATCTTGCCATCTACGCACTAAGCGCCATGCTAAAATCCTTAGCACGTTGTATGGGCCACCTGCCCATGTTGTACTCTCGATGTGTTGCTAGCCTCCTGCCAGCCTCTGTGCGCATCTCATGATGTTGCCATGGCCTCCTGCCACGTTGTGTCATCTCGCCATGCGTCCCGTCTGGCCCACACTCCTTCAACACCGTGAGAACCTGTTTTTGGCTAACTTCTCTCAGCCATGAGTATGCCACCTGTCCACTCATCTTGGCCCACCTAGCCAAACCGTGTGCTTCAAGACTTAGGGTTGTGACAGCTTGTCTGTTTGTCTTCTTGTAGAGAATTTTTACAGTGGATTGAATGAAGCTTCCAAAGCAGTAGTCAATGCATCAACTAATGGTTTGTTGCTTAAAAAGACTTTAAATGAGGCATACGAGATTCTAGACGTAATTGTTGCAAACAGTAGTCAATGGGGAGAAGAAAAAACACCATCTGGAAGCAGTGTCAAGGTCCAAGAAGTTAATCATCTAGAGACACTATCAGAGCAGATGTTAATTATGAACGATATGCTTATGAATCTTACTTTAGGGAATCAAGTGAAGGAATGAAAATCATTGGCAGCGGAAACAAATCAGACCGTCTCGCAATTAAATTCATTTTGAAAAACAGTAAAAATTAAGAAAATCAACTTGTTGTAGATCCTATCTATGGCAAGCAAACTCCCTCCAATGGCTACGAACTCACGAACGATGAACAATCCAATTGGGCACCACCAAAAGCAATCTCACAAGTATTCTCTAAGGGTTTTGGTAGAGGAGGATGGTGGGATCAAACTTTTTCGTGTAGGGAAGAATTCTTGGGAGAGATTTTTCTTTTCTTGAGAGGTTTTTCCAAGCGCAAAACAATCGAAAAAAAAGTGAGATCTCTGCAAAACGCCTAATGAGGAGAAGTCGATCTAACTTCCCCATCGTGTGGCGTTCGGTTAGAGGAAGGGGAATGCGTGGACTTCTTCCACATGTCCCTCATAACTGATCGTTTAATTTAAAAAGATAAATTAAATCTAATTTATTTTATTTAATTAATTAAAAACCATTAATTAATTAAATCAATATTTAATTAATCATTTTATTTAAATCATATTTAAATGAGTATTTCCCACCTAACCTATATGTTTAATTTAATCAATTTAATTAAATGAAATGAAATGAAATGAAATTACTTAATTAATTAACTCACTAATTAATTAATTACTAAATTAAATATCATATATTTAATTTAACCTATAATTGAATCATATTCAATAATGCTTCTCTCATATAACCTATAGTTTTAATGTGCATCTAATGCACATTAATTTTAACCTACAGTTTTAATATGAATCTAATTCATATTAAATTTTAATATTTTAACTCCTTCAAATATTTAATCCTCCCATAAATTAATTTTGATTCAAAAGTCAAAATCAATTTATATTATGAAGATTAATAAAAAATATAAACTGTATATTATATGTATCTCCATACATTATATTATTTCCCTTAGTAAATTTGAACATTTCAAGTTACTTTAATTACCTCAATACCCTTTATGAGCTACCAGTGGGACCTAATGGAAATACTGATCAGAAGCTCCAACGATACGAGATTAATGTCTAATCTCATTAACCAAGTTAATCAATATTCGTTAACTGCAGGTCACTCCACAAAAGACCCACAACTGCACTCTTCTCACTGTAGAATATTTTTTGTGTCCACGGATATTGACCAATACAGGTAAGTCAATCCTTGATGTGTGTTCGTAAAGCCAGTTGGGTCAAATTATCGTTTTACCCCTGGGTTATCTCTGGATTATTAAGTACCACTCATTCCTCTAATGAACAATCTGTTTATGGTCCAACCAATAAACAACAGGTCCTCTCGAGCCAGAAAAGGACAGGTGCCCTTATTCAAGACCCAGCATAAGCTCTTAAGGGAACAATCATCTATTTTCCCTAATAGGGGAAGAAGTGAATTTCATCTTGTAATGTTATGTTCCCAGCCCCCACTCGGTCTTGCTCCTGAAATGGTAGGTTTATTGAGTCGGTGAACTGGCCACTCTCACCCATACAAATCTAACGACAACCCCTCATGAAAAGGGGTTCATAACACAGTTAGGATTCAGATTGAGTTACCTATGTCATCCTATTGAAATAGAGACCTAAACTAGTCAATGACGTTGCATCTAGTGTTTACTATTTCACGATCCAGTCTTATCCAAACTCATTGCATAGGATACTCCCACTCGCATGTCTCCTACATGGATGTTTTGGATCATTCCATCTGTATCGAATTCAAAACGGGTCGTATCACATAGTGTCACCTGGATAAGGTACCCAAGTCTTATCCCTATACTATAGACCTTTTAGGTTGTTACTTGAACACTGATCCCCGTATGTCGCCACATACTAGTCCAAGTTTCATTTAAACAACCTTGGATCTTAGTTTATTGGATTTAGGGTTAATTAATGCAAAACGCGATTATTTAATAACAAATTACCGAGTCACTTAAATAAAACTTTCTTAAGGTTAATTAATTTGTTTCATTTACTATCCATGAGTTTTAGGGCATAAAACCCAACAACTCTCAATTGAACTAAAACTCTAGTGCGGAATTGATAAGACCAATTTAGTCCTATTTATTTGTTATTAATATAAACTTGTTAGAGTGCACTTTACGCTTTATTTGTCTATTTTGTAGATTATTTGGTCATTTAGGGCAGCAGGGACAAACTACACAAATTGGAGCTAATTCGGGGAATTTAGAGAGTTTTCGAGCTAACTTGAGGGCCATGGATCTCGAGGAGGTGAGAAAACCATGAGGATCGTGACGAGCCCGAAGAATGGTTCCAAGGAGTCAAAGGTTCGAGACCTGAGTTGAGCGAGCAACGAAGAAGAATTAAAGAATGAAGCACACTGGAAGAAGGTCAGGCATCGAGACGCCTTGGCCCATTTCCAAACCCTAGGCCCAGATGACATGGCGTCGAGACGTCATGCCCAGCGTCTCAATGCTACGATTAAATTTCTATTAATACCCTCTTTTATTCTGCCATTTAGAAAGGGTTTTAGGTGGTATTTTTTGTTTTCCTCTCAATTTTTGAAGTACAAGGTTTTATCCTGGAATCCTACTGATACAATACCCTCGTCTACGTTAATAACTATCTTGTCAGTCTTCATAAAGGGGTGGCCAAGAAGTATCGTCGCAAAAGATTGATGGTGATCAGGATTAGGGATGTCTAATGTTGGGGTTTATGTCCTAGGACTCAAGTCTTGATTATCATTTTCTAATAAAGACGTTATTCACTGAAATTGTTTATTCTAGATCTGAAATCCAATAGAAATTACATCCATTGTTATAATATGAAATATTCAAACTTTATCGTGGATATAGACAGGGATCAAGTTCGAGTATATAACCTAAATGGTCTATAGTAAATGGATAAGGTTGGGTACCTTATTCTGGTAAAACTATGGATGCGGCCTACTTTGCGAATGAGGCAAACGACATTATCCTGGATCGTTCATGTAGAGACATGCAAGTAGGGGCATCTTGTGTAAAAGATGTTTCCACAAGACAGGACTGAGGAATAAGTCATTCTTACTTTGTAAAACCGTTTGCTGTTAAGACTGATTATTTCATCTGATGACCTAGGTAACTCAATCTTAATCTTGAGTTTGCTATAAACTCCTGTTCGTTTAGGGTCATCCTTTTATCTGCAAGGATGAGAGTGGTCTAAAAGTGTCATTCAATATTCCTACCATTTGGGGGATAAGACTAGATGGATAGCTGGGGACATAGTAAAGCAAGACGAAATTCACTCTTACTCAATTCAGAGATAGTAAAGAGGTTGTTCCCTTAAGTGCTTAATCTAAGGCTTGAACAAGGGGCCCCACCCTCTCATTGGCCCGAGAGGGACTTTGTTTAATGGTTGGACCATAAACAAATTGTTCATTAGAGGACCAGTGGACTTAAGGAACTAAGATGTGCTATAGGGGTAAAACAGGCATTTGACTTGGCTATAGTAACGAATGACCTGGAAGGATTGACTTACCACTCATGGTTATATCGAGTGGACGAAAATAAATCTATAGTGAGGGCAGTTCAACTACTAGGATATACTGGAGTGTCCCGGTAGTTAATGGATGTTGGTTAGCTAGGTTAAAATAGTTTGACCAGTAAAACCTTGCACCGTTGGAGCCCATGATCTGTAGGTCCATTAGGTCCCCTTGCTAGCTCGAGACTAACATTTGGAACAATATGATGGATAAAATATGAATTACTTAATGTTTGTGTTTAGAGAAATGGATAGAGGTGATAGACGTTGTTGATGAAGGGAAAAAAAGTCCCCACGCAGCGGAAGCGCATCGATTGGACCTTACGCCGTATATTAATTAACATTAAAATACCGTTACGAAAACTCAAACAAACTTTAAACATAATTTAAAGTTGCTGGAAAATCAGTTTAAACATGCTGAAAAATAAATCTAAATTTATTTTCATGCATTTCTGAAGAAAAGGGTAAGAACCGTTACAAACCTCCGTTGTAGACTTGACCGTTCTTCGCCAACGACGCTCCAAAGAACAAAACGCAGCAGCCTCCTTTGTCTTGTGATCGCTGGAAAATTCTTCTTGAATGATACAATAACCACAGAGGTTACACCAGTATGACTCTAGGTCTAGGACGCAAAAGACTTGTGGGAGTCTTTCTCTAAGAGGGAGGCTAGAGAGAATTCTAGGTCTTGTCTTGAGAGTCTAAGAGCAAGAGCAAAGTATCATGAACCAATTAGGTCTAGTGTTCTATTTATAGAAGAGAGGCCATGAATAAAATATTCAATTAAATCAATCTTTTCCAAAATTGATTCAATCTTATTCCTTAATTAATCAATCCATGATCAATCAATTCCATAATTGATTAATCTTTTCCACAAATGACTAATTACTTCCATAAGTGATTAGATCATTTCCATAAATGTTAAGTGATTAATTATTTCCATAATTGATTAATTCCAGGTTAATTAATTCTCTAATTAATTAACCACCAATTAAATATCACATATTTAATTTTCGGCCTTGAATTAATTAATTTGCCCAAATAGATTTTAGGCCTTAAATTAATTAATTCATTATTTGAACTCTTTCAAACTTCCATAAATTTATATTTGAATTTCTTCAAATAATAATATATCAATATATATTATATTTGTTTCCCTTAGTAAATTGAACATTTTCAATTTACTTTTATTACTTAGTTGCCTCAAATTACTTTATGAGCTACCAGTGGGACCTAATGGACCTGCAGATCAGAAGCTCCAACGATGTGAGATTAATTGGTCAAACTCATTAACCATATTAATCAATATTCGTTAACTATGTGTACATTCCACTATAGACTCACAGTTGAACTCTTCTCACAGCAGACATATTTTCTGTGTCCACGGATATAGACCAATATCGACTAGTTAGTCCTTCACGAGTGTCCGTAACACCAACTGGGTCAAATTACCGTTTTACCCCTGGGTTACTTCTATTTCCTTAAGTACCAGTTCTCCTGTAATGAACAACCTGTTTGTGGTCCAACCATCAAACAGAAAACCGTTTCGTGCCATTGAGAGGGCAGGGCCCTTTGTTCAAGACTCGGAGTAACCACTTAAGGGAACACTCATCTGCTTCCCTAAAGTCGGGAATGAGTGAATTCCATCTTGTACGATTATGTTCCCAGCTCCCCATTCGGTCTTGTCCCGAAAATGGTAGGCTTATTGAGTCGGCGTATTGGCCACTCCCACCCATACAAATCAAAGGACAATCTCTCATGAGTAGGAGTCCATAATCAACTCAAGATTAAGACTAAGTTGTCTAGGTCGTCCTAGTTAAATAGAAAACCAACTAGTTTACGGTGTTATAACCAGTGGTTACTATTTCGCGGTCCGATCTTATGCAAACTCATTGCATAGGATACCCCCACTCGCATGTCTCCTACACGAACGCGTTGGACCATAGCGTTTGTATCAAATACAAAGTGGGTCGTATCTACAGTGTTGCCAGGATAAAGCACCCAATCTTATCCCTATACTATAGACCCTTTAGGCTGTTTCTTGAACAATTATCCCCATATGTTGTCACATATAGTTCAAGACTCATATTACAGCCTAGGATGTGTAGTTTATTGGATTAGGGTCAAATAGTGCAATTTTTCACAATAACATTTTATTGCAGAAAACTAAATAACACTTTATTAAATACAAGTATAAAATTTGTTTACATTCACTATCTATGAGTTTTAGGGCATAAAACCCAACAAACTCCCACTTGAACTAAAACTCTAGTTTAGTGGGATGTACAACAATATATTCAATAGTGGGTGTATAAATACACGTATAAAACATATACAATGTACAAATACAATAAACTAGGGCATCACTATACCCATTGGTATCACTATACTCATTGTATGATGGTATCACTATACCCATTGTATAATGGTATCATTATACCCACTATACCCATTACATTTCTCCCACTTGCCCTAGATTTCATCTTTGTACATAACTCGTAAACCTAGCTAGACCTTCTAGTTGACCCTCATACCCTTTAGCCGAGAGAGTCTTCGTGAATATTTCAATTTAATTCAATGTGTGTGCTTGTCTTGGGCTGAAAGTTCTGATGAATTTGCCACAACACCATTGTATCACTATAAAGTCTGATGGGCAAGTTCACATTTGAAACACATTCCAAAATAGTCAAGAACTTTCTAAGCCATACAATATTTATCGCTGCTTCACAAGCAACTATATTTTTGGCTTATATGGTCAAGACTGTAATTATGCCACATTATAGCTCCTTTGTAAAGTTTGACCATGGATACTGATTGATATGTGCTGACTATCCCTACATCATCACAAATGTCAGGCCTTGTGCAGAGCATTGCATACATTATACTGCCCACAACGGAGGCCTAGGGAATCTGTTTCATATTCTTAATCTCTTGGGGTGTCTTAGGACACTATTCCTTAGACAAGTGAACCCCATGCTTGAAATGCAATAAGCCCTTCTTGGAGTTCTGCATCGAATATCGGGACAACATTTTGTCAATATACGTTTTGTTCTTCTGATCCCGGACTATTTGGATTCCAAGAACATATTCGACCTCTCCTAAATCTTTCATTTGGAATTGGTCCGCTAGCCATCCTTTTATGTCAGACAGATATCCTTATCAGTCTTAAAATCCATGTCAGTGTATCCTGTAAGGATCAAATCCTTAGTCCTATACACGAGCATATAGTTCATCTTTCTCCTCAGATACTTGAGGATATTCATAACGGTTTTCCAATGATCAAATCTTGGATTAGATTGGTACTTACTGACAATCCCTATTGCATAGGGCATTTGTCTCATGTCCTCAACTTCTTCAGGTGTCTCAGGAAACAGTTTCTTAGACAAAATGAATTCCACGCCTAAAAAGTAGAGAACCCTTCTTGGAATTCTGCATCTTATATCTAACTAACATCTCGTAGATATAAGACACTTGAGACAATGCTAGCTTTTTGTTCTAACGATTTGGATCCGAAGAACAAACTTTTGCTTCTCCCAAATATTCATTTGGAAATGAGTTGCTAGCTTATTCTACTAGTTAGTAAGATAACCTACATCATTCCCAATGACTAGGATATCAATCACATACAACACTAATAAAGCTACCGAACTATTGACGATCTTCTTGTTAAGACAAGATTCATCAATGTTCTTGATCAAAGTCAAAACATTTGATCACAGTATCAAATCTTATATTCCAAGATCGAATTGCTTAGGTCAATCCATGAATGGATCACTTAAGCTTGCAAACCCCTTTTTTTTTTTTTTGCTTCTGATCTTGCTAAATGAACCATTCTACTTGAGACATGTAGATACTCTTCTCAAGATTACCATTCAAAAGGGTAGTCTTGACATCCATTCTAAATGGATAAAAGTTCTAACAGACTTCAACATGACGACAGGAGATAAGAATTTCTTACAGTCCACTGTCTCTGGGTATAACCCTTTTGCCATAAGTCTAACCATAAGATTATGTCTCCTTTCTTCTTGTAGATTCATTTGTAATCCATTGGTGTTACCCCATTAGATAGATCTACAAGATTTTAGATGGAATTGAAATCACATATTTCAATTTCGGGTCCATCACTTTAATCTAATTGGTTCTTGTTAACATCATTTATTGCCTTTAGCTAAGACAATGAATCCTCTAAATCATCATCAGGTTTGACGATCTGGGCTTCAATTAAGCCCATGTAACGGTCAGATTGTAGGACAATCCTCCCACTATATTGAGGCACTCTCAACTCTTGAGATAGATGTAACTAACCAGTTGTATTGGCCTCATCAACAGCTCTTGTTAAAGGTCCAACATCATCAACAACCCTTGTTCACTTATCAACAACTCTTGTTGATATTTCTGTAGCTTCATCAGTTAATTTACTTAAAAACGATCTTACTTTGTGGCTTATTATTTCTTATGTGGTCTTCTTCTGAGAATGTAGCATTTTTCGATACAAATTCTTTATTCTCTTGCGGATTGAAGAAGGATCCACATCTCTCGTTTTCATGGGGTAGCCTACGGATAGGTATACTATTTGAACAGTGTTCCAATTTCTTTTGGGTTGGACACAAGCACATGTGTTGGACTCCCCAAAAATAACTTAAACTACTTTTACGTCTTATCCACAATTAAAAAGATGTTTCAGAAACATTTTTGATGGAACGTTGTTCGAAATATGTGTTGCATTCAACACTGCATGACCCCAAAACGAGTCAGGCAAATGAGCATAGCTCATAATGAACCGAATCGTATCCAATAGGGTTCTATTTCTCCTATCTAATACACCGTTTTGCTAAGGTGCTTCAGGGGTAGTTGAGATGTAATTCCATGTTCTATCAAATAGTCTTGGAATCTCAAGTCTCATCTACTCTACACCTCGATCAGATCGAATTGTTTTTATCATCTCACCTACAAGTTTCCAACTTCAGTCTCAAACCACTTTGAATTTCTCAAGAGCTTTAGACTTAAGTTGCATTAGGTTGAGATACACATACCTTGAATAATTATCTATAATATAGATAAATTATTCATGCCCTCCCACCGCTTTAACATATTAGACCACAAGGTTCCAAATGTACAAGCTCTAAGGATTCTTTGGTTCTCTTATCTCTTTTCCAGTAAAAGATCTATCAGTCATATTGCCCATAAGACATGACTTAGTTGGTATTAGAGAGTGTTCTTCTAACTAACTTAGAAGTATACTCAAGACTAAGTTCCCAATCATATTGAGATCATAACTAGCCTAACACCTTAAGAACCAAAGAAAAGTATTTCCTTTAGGAGAAATCTTTTGCCTTTCATTTCTTTGATTAGTAGCATCCATAAGCAACACAGTGTTCATGATTGCCTTAATCTTGATTAGTCTTAAAAACGTTCATGTTATTTTTTCAGTTCAGCTGAACAAAAGTTATCTCCCTTTCTTGAAATGAACTGCGTTAGCAGAGAAAGGTAAAGAGTAACATTGTTCTAGCCAATAAGATACAGAAATCAAATTTCTTTTGATTTTAGGAATTATTTACACATTATCTAATAATATGTATTTGCTCCCACTGGAAAAAATAACTTGACGTTCCCCATTGCTACAATCAAGACAACCTCTCTAATTCAAAATTTTGAGAGTTATCTTAATAGCATGAAGGTATTGCCAGGAATTCATTCATTTTAATAAGAAAATCAAAACATAATTTGTGACTATGAATCAAGTTTTCGGGTAGAATCATCATTCTTCACAATTTACGCTTTCAAGACTAGTAAATCGAATTTACTGTCTTTGGACAAGTCTTCCTTGGCTGAGTAAGGCTCAATGTCACATTCATTAATAACACTTCTTAGTGAATTAAACATTTGGGGCATGAGAACATTTCTCTATCAAGACTAATCTTAAATTATTCGCCACAAATTAATCGTTTAAATTTGTTGTATAATCACCGTTATTTATAAAATGGGCGTAAGACTATGCACATATGAAAACATTGAATCGCTGAAATAACAAATCACTTGATTATTTATCGCACTAACCCATTACAAGAGCAATACAAACAATTGCATACAATCCAATTAGTTTAGCAAACCAGACAATCACAGAACCCTAAAACTATTGATTTAGTTTTGCAACGATGTTTCAGAGGTTTAGAATATGAGCCACCGAAGGGTGATCAGGCACTCCTCCTTTGAAATGAGACACCTCTCAGCTAATTCTAATTCCAGAATAACTCATATTCCTATAGACATTAGCCACCGTTGTTCGGTCAAGGATTTGTTAACACTCTTAACTCATCCTCGTAAGTGTAACCCTCCCACTTTAAGATCTCAGAGACACGCACAAACAGGCTACCGAAGGGAAAGACAACTGTTTGTGATTAGCCTAAGAGCTCCTATCCTTTTTAGGAGTTCACGATGTTCTGAATCCTATGATCAGGCCCTCCGAAGGGATGGTTGTGCCAGGACAACCTACAGGCAGATCATAGGACTCTCACAGTGTGAACTATGGGCGGAGATCGAGGGATACGTTGACACATGTCCCGCTCCCACTTACTCTAGACATTTTTCCCATTCACCTTGATATTGATTCATGCAAACACTTTCCAAAGGGAGGCCGCTCCTAAGGCGACTCGAAGACGAGCATGAATCTCACATTGTGAATATAGGGATGTCGGAGCAAAACTTGATTTAAATCTCGTTTTGTAATTTTCCTCCCACTAAAAATGTCCTAAGGTTAATATAGGGTTGTTTAACTTAGATAGTATTCGGCTAAGTCAATCTATCTAAGTCTCATCCTATTATAACAATTATGGAAAGGATTCAACTGCAATCTTTTGGGTGAATTAAACTTCTTTTAATAAACCCAACATTGCAAGTTAACATTACTATGGTTAATTCAACTCAATGTTCGGGTCAGTTCCCAGGTAGCAGGTGTTTCGTAAACCGTCAACTTAAATACCCCCAGCCTTAGACAGAACTTTACCATGAGAGTTCTCTTATAACCGTCAACTTAAATACTCTAAAGATCTAGGTGCATTAAACACTTTTAATAAACCTAGTGACATTGCATGCTAACATTTAACTATGATTAATTCAACTCCGGTATTCCAGGTCTGTTCCCAGGTAGGAGGTGTTCCGTAAACGTCAACTTAAATACCCCCAGCCTTAGACAGAACATTACCGATGGAGTTCCCTTATAATCATACCAATGTTTTTCCTACTTAGTCAATTAAAACTATTTTTAATTCTAAGTAAGAAAAGATTCTAATCCTATTAGAAAGCGATCTATGTCTAATTAATTTTAAACAATTTAAAATTAATCCAATTTATCTTATGATCTTATGTTTGCATGCAAATCTTGATTATAGATTGACGGTTTCTAATCATTAATATTAAAGAACTATTTCAAATTTTAATGATTAATCCTATAATCAAGAATCTAGGGTTTAATTCATTCAACAATCTCATTCAAATTAAATAATTAAACCATACTTATTGCATGAATAATATAACAATTATATTATTAACTATGGATGTTTCATGCTTCATGCAATTTTGATTTTCTTTTAATATATAACAATTATAAGCCACTCAAGAAAATCAATCAAGCATGTTTCATTCATCACATTAAACATAACTATTTATATTTAATTTAAGTAATGACATGCTTCATGCTTCCCAATTTTTTCATATAATTAATATACACTTATATTAAAAAATAAACAATTCCATGCATTTAAAACATACATTATAACAATTTATAATATATAAATAAATGCATGAGCATGTTTATAACCTAAGGTGGGATTAAATATTCTATATGACATCCATAAAGCATATAAATAGCAATTGAACCGGTTAAATTTGGCCCCTATGATAAAATGAAGCATTAAATTACAATAATTTTGACTAAATTCTATCCTAAAATCCTTCTGCAGCTCGAAAAGTTGGTCTAGACAGCACGAACCCCCCCGAACCACCTAAAACCGGCCTCCAAAATCACGAACAAAGCGAAAAAACAGCTGAACCAGACCTAATTGGTCCCAGCCCAGCTGAACCAGTCCAATCCTCGAACCGAACCGCCCAAAACAACTTGAACCGCGCCCTTTTGAAACCTTAGGTCGCGCCGCATCGTGACAGCGTCAAGACGCTATCAACACAACGTCCCGACGCTGTGTGAATTTTCGATGTTCCGGGCCTGTGAATTGGGACAGCGTCGAGACGCTGTTAGAGTAGCGTACAGACGCTGTTGCATTTGGAATCGATTTCTGGGCAAAAACAGCAGCTTGTTCTCGGTTATGGCCTCGGATTACAGCGACGATTTCTCCGATTTTCATCTCATAAAAACATATTCTAGACTCGGACTTACATAGGACTCGATTTTACATAAAATACCCGAAACACCGGGCCTTACATGATCAAAATCACATAAAAATAAAATTTGTGGCCATAAAATTAACCTAAACAGTTCAATGCAAACCAAACATACATTATGCATAAATCCCACCTATTAGAGTCCATCGCAACTTTTAATATTAATTAATAGGGACAGCGATGACTCTGATACCGATTGAAGGGAATAAAAGTCCCCACGCAGCGGAAGCGCATCGGTTGGACCTTACGCCGTATATTAATTAACATTAAAATACCGTTACGAAAACTCAAACAAACTTTAAACATACTTTAAAGTTGCTGGAAAATTAGTTTAAACATGTTGAAAAATAAATCTAAATTTATTTTCATGCTTTTCTAAAGAAAAGGGGAAGAATCGTTACAAACCTCCGTTGTAGACTTGACCGTTCTTCGCCAACGACGCTCCAACGAATAAAACGCAGCAGCCTCCTCTGTCTTGTGATCGCTGGAAAATTCTTCTTGAATGACACAATAACCACAGAGGTTACACTAGTATGACTCTAGGTCTAGGAGGCAAAAGACTTGTGGGAGTCTTTCTCTAAGAGGGAGACTAGAGAGAATTCTAGGTCTTGTCTTGAGAGTCTAAGAGCAAGAGCAAAGTATCATGAACCAATTAGGTCTAGTCTTCTATTTATAGAAGAGAGGCCATGAATAAAATATTCAATTAAATCAATCTTTTCCAAAATTGATTCAATCTTATTCCTTAATTAATCAATCCATGATCAATCAATTCCATAATTGATTAATCTTTTCCACAAATGACTAATTACTTCCATAAGTGATTAGATCATTTCCATAAATGTTAAGTAATTAATTATTTCCATAATTGATTACTTCTCGGTTAATGAATTCTCTAATGAATTAACCACCACTTAAATATCACATATTTAATTTCCGGCCTTGAATTAATTAATTTTCCCAAATAGATTTTAGGCCTTAAATTAATTAATTCATTATTTGAACTCTTCCAAACTTCCATAAATTTATATTTGAATTTCTTCAAATAATAATATATCAATATATATTATATTTGTTTCCCTTAGTAAATTGAACATTTTCAATTTACTTTTATTACTTAGTTGCCTCAAATTACTTTATGAGCTACCAGTGGGACCTAATGGACCTGCAGATCAGAAGCTCCAATGATGTGAGATTAATTGGTCAAACTCATTAACCATATTAATAAATATTCGTTAACTGTGTGTACATTCCACTATAGACTCACAGTTGTACTCTTCTCACTGCAGACATATTTTCTGTATCCACGAATATAGATCAATATCGACTAGTTAGTCCTTCACGAGTGTCCGTAACACCAGCTGGGTCAAATTACCGTTTTACCCCTAGGTTACTTTTATTTCCTTAAGTACCAGTTCTCCTCTAATGAACAACCTGTTTGTGGTCCAACCATCAAACAGAAAACCCTCTCGTGCAATTGAGAGGGCAGGGCCCTTTGTTCAAGACTCGGAGTAACCACTTAAGGGAACACTCATCTGCTTCCCTAAAGTCGGGAAAGAGTGAATTCCATCTTGTACGATTATGTTCTCAGCTCCCCATTCGGTCTTGTCCCCAAAATGGTAGACTTATTGAGTCGCCGTATTTGCCACTCTCACCCATACAAATCAAAGGACAATCTCTCATGTGTAGGAGTCCATAATCAACTTAGGATTAAGACTAAGTTGTCTAGGTCGTCCTAGTGAAATAGAAAATCAACTAGTTAACGGTGTTATAACCAGTGGTTACTATTTCGCGGTCCGGTCTTATGCAAACTCATTGCATAGGATACCGCCACTCGCATGTCTCCTACACGAACGCGTTGGATCATAGCGTTTGTATCAAATACAAAGTGGGTCGTATCCACAGTGTTGCCAGGATAAGGCACCCAATCTTATCCCTATAATATAGACCCTTTAGGCTGTTTCTTGAACAATGATCCCCATATGTCGCCACATATAGTTCAAGACTCATATTATAACCTAGGATGTCTAGTTTATTGGATTAGGGTCAAATAGTGAAATTTTTAACAATAACATTTTAGTGCAGAAAACTAAATAACACTTTATTAAATACAAGTATAAAATTTGTTTACATTCATTATCTACGAGTTTTAGGGCATAAAACCCAACAGTTGATACGTCAGATTTTGTGAAAATCGAGTTTGTGTGATATTTAATATTTAAATATGATTTAAATATCGATAACATGAATAGGATTCATAATTAAAAAAAAAATTCAGAAATGTTCGAGAATAGTGGCCAAACATTAATTAAATATTAGATATTAAATTAATTATTAATTATTTTGTTAATAATTATTTTAAATTAATCTTGAATTAATTTAAAATTGAAAAATTGAAAATATATTTTTGATTTTTCAGATTATTAAGATTATATAGGCCCCGTTTGATAACCATTTCAGTTTTTGGTTTTTGGTTTTTCTGTTTTTTGTTTTTGGTTTTTGGTTTTTCTGTTTTTTGTTTTTGGTTTTTGGTTTTCTGTTTTTTAAAAACAAAAACCATATATATTTGATAACTATTTTTTGTTTTCTGTTTTTAGAAAACAGAAAATCAACCTTGTTTGATAACTGTTTTTGGTTTTCAGTTTTTTAAAAATTAGAAAGATGAAAAGATGTTTTAGAGAGAGAAAAATGTGTAGAGACGTTAAAACAAAAATTTAGAGACACAAATATAAATGTTTTCAAGATAAGTCTTTTTTTTTTTTTTTTTTTGGAAAGACGAGAAAAGTTAAACATAGAAAATTTAGAGAGATGAAAGAAAATATTTAGAGAAAGAATATTAGTTATTAGACTCGAGAAAAGATATTAGTTAGAGGAAAAGTAGAAAACAAGAGTAATAGCGATAAAATTTATATTAAAAAATTAAATAAAAAAAAGATTTAGAGAGATAATAAATGAGGTTAAGAGTAAAATATATGCTAAAGAAATAACGAAAAATGAGAAAAATAAAGAAAAGTTGTAACGATAGAAAATTTTGGTGACTTTCTTTTTCAAAAGAAAAATTAGAACATGTTAATTAAGGAGAGAAAAATTATTGATAAGTTTTTAGAAATAGCTAGAGAAAAAAAAAGTTTTGAGAGAGAAAATTTTAGAGAGAGAAAAATAAATTTTATAGAGTAAAAAAGGTTTTAGAGAAAAAAAATAGAGAAAGGAATTTGTTGGAGAAAGATAGGTAAAAGAGAAGAAAAGTAAGCATTAAAAGAAAAATGAGTTTTTGAAAAACAGAAATCTGTTTTTAAAAACTACTTTTTTTGGTTTTTGAAATTTACTTATAATTTCAAAAACATTTTTAAAAAACAGAAAACAAAAAACAGAAATGGTTATCAAACACCCCTGTTTTTAAAAAATGAAAAACAAAAACAGAAAACAGAAAACAAAATGGTTATCAAACGACCCCATAATTATCTAATTAATTAAAGATAATTATTGAATTAAATTAAATTAAAAAATTGTGAATTTTTTGAGATGGAGTGCATGGTGACTAAACCCATGCACTCCCCTCATGAAAGCCACAACTAATCCCACCTTCTTCATGGCTGATTTGGTGTCAAATGCTGCGGCTTTTCTTCTTCATTGTTCCCTCTATATAAATGAAGAAGAAGGCTGAAAGAAAACATCTTGAAACCTACTAAATTGCAGCCAAAATAGTTGGTCACCATACTAACCTCTTTAAGCTTGTTCTTCAAGCTTTTCTCTTTAAATTCCATCACTTGAGGATCCCACAATCTGTTCCAAAGGCTTGAGGATAGCAAAGAAGATCAAGTGGTGGTTTGTGATCGATTGGTGTAGAAAAACAACAAGAGAATCCAACCAATTTCTCCATTGAAAAGAGGTCAGTAAACTTACTCTGTTTTTCTTCTCATGAACAACATGCAATGAATGATCAAATTAAGCTAGTTAAGTGCCTAAGATCCAAAATCGTTTCTGCATTTTAGATATTATCACTTTCATCTAAAACATAGAAATCAGCGGGAAAGACCAGATCCTCTACCCTAACTAAAACATTTTCAACTATCCCAAGAGGTTTATGTAAGACTTATCTGCTAATTGTGTGACTATGTCAAATGTCTTTATATCAGTCAAGTTTAATCTCCTACAAACAGACACATGCATCCTAGATCTAACATGGCATATTTTATCTTACAATTTCCAATCATACACGGTAAAGTAAACATGCCAGGATAAGAACTTTTCACAGGTAAGTCTTCAGACAGTAATGCACTTACTTGAGGACTTCTCTTTTGAGGAACTCGGCGTAGGCTGGAATTTTTAAAATTGCCTCGAGTAATGGGATGTTCACCTTAACCATCCTAAAGACATCTAAATCATCCTGCACACTTTGAGTAGCAGGTTCAGTAAAGTTCACAGGTGAAATGTTGTGGCAATATTGCAAGCGTACGGTTGCCCAAGTAATATAGTGATTTTGAGTATAAGAGTTGTTGGGTTTTATGCCCTAAAACTCGTAGATAGTGAATGTAACTGTTAACCGGATATTAATGAAATAATATTGATATATTTTTCTATTATATGTTATTAGCTATTTTATACTTGTCTTTGCCTAGAAATAACCCTAATCCAATAAACTAGACATCCTAGGCTGTAATATGAGTCTTGAACTATCTGTAGCGACACATGGGATAATTGTTCAAGAAACAGCCAAAAGGGTCTATAGTATAGGGATAAGACTGGGTGCCTTATCCTGGTGACACTATGGATACAACTCACTTTGTATTTGATACAAACGGTGCGATCCAACACGTTCGTGTAGGAGACATGTGAGTGGAGGTATCCTATGCAATGAGTTTGCATAAGACCGAACAGCGAAATAGTAACCACTTGTTATAACACAGTTAACTAGTTGGTTTTCTATTTCACTTGGACGACCTAGACAAGTTAGTCTTAATCCTGAGTTGATTATGGACTCCTGCTCATGAGAGATTGTCCTTTGATTTGCATGGGTGAGAGTGGCCAATACGCCGACTAGATAAGCCTACCATTTTGGGGACAAGATGGAATGGGGAGCTAAGAACATAATCGTACAAGATGGAATTCACTCCTTCCTGACTTTAGGGAAGCAAATGAGTGTTCCCTTAAGTGGTAACTCCGAGTCTTGAACAAAGGGCCCTACCCTATCAATGGCACGAGAGGGTTTTCTGTTTGATGGTTGGACCACAAACAGGTTGTTCATTAGAGGAGAACTGGTAGTTAAGGAAATAGAAGTAACCCAGGGGTAAAACAGCAATTTGACCCAACTGGTGTTACGGACACTTGTGAAGGACTAACTAGTCGATATTGGTCTATATCCGTGGACACAGAAAATATGTCTGCAGTGAGAAGAGTGCAACTGTGAGTCTATAGTGGAATGTACACACAGTTAACGAATATTGATTAATTTGGTTAATGAGTTTGACCAATTAATCTCATATCGTTGGAGCTTCTGATCTGCAGGTCCATTAGGTCCCACTGGTAGTTCATAAAGTAATTTGAGGCAACTAAGTAATAAATGTAAATTGAAAATGTTCAATTTACTAAGGGAAACAAATATAATATATATTGATATATTATTATGAGAGAAATTAATATTTGAAGAAATTCAAATATTAATATAAATTTATGGAAGTTTGAAAGAGTTCAAATAATGAATTAATTAATTTAAGGCCTAAAATCTATTTGGGCAAATTAATTAATTCAAGGTCGGAAATTAAATATGTGATATTTAATTGGTGGTTAATTAGTTAAAGAATTCATTAACCGAGAATTAATCAATTATGAAAATAATTAATCACTTAAGGAAGTGATTAATCATTTATGGAAATGATCTAATCACTTATGGAAGTAATTAGTCATTTGTGGAAAAGATTAATCAATTATGGAATTGATTGATCATGGATTGATGAAATAAGAAATAAGATTGAATCAATTTTGGAAAAGATTGATTTAATTGAATATTTTATTCATGGCCTCTCTTCTATAAATAGAACACTAGACCTAATTGGTCCATGACACTCTCCTCTTGCTCTTAGACTCACAAGACAAGACCTAGAATTCTCTCTAGCCTCCCTCTTAGAGAAAGACTCCCACAAGTCTTTTGCCTCCTAGACTAAGAGACATACCAGTGTAACCTCTGTGGTTATTGTGCCAATCAAGAAGAAATTTTCAGCGATTATAAGACAAGGAGGCTGCTGCGTTTTCGTTCGTTTGAGCGTTGTTGGCGAAGAACGGTCAAGTCTACAACGAAGGTTTTTAACGGTTTTTCCCTTTTCTTTAGAAAAGCATGAAAATAAATTTAGATTTATTTTTCAGCATGTTTAAACCAATTTTCTAGCAACTTTAAAGTGTGTTTAAAGTTTATTTGAGTTTTTCGTAAAAGTATTTTAATGTTAATTAATATACGGCGTAAGGTCCAATCGATGCGCTTCCACTGCGTGGGGGCTTTTATCCCCTTCAATCGGCATCAGAGCAATCGTTGTCCCTATTAATTAATATTAAAATTTGTCATTGGCTCTAATAGGTGGGATTTATTCATAATGTATGTTCAGTTTCCGTTGAACTGTTTAGGTTAATTTTATGGCAATAGAATTTATTTTTATGTGATTTTGATCATGTAAGGCCCGATGTTTCGGGTATTTTATGTAAAATCGAGTCCTATGTAAGTCCGGGTCTAGAATAGGTTTTCATGAGATGAAAATTGGAGAAATCACAGCTGAAATCAGAAGAAAAATCGAAGAAACAATGCTGCCACTGCCCAGATTCTGCCTCCAGACGCAACAACGTCGGGACGCTACTCCAACAGCGTCTCGACTTTGTCTCGATACCGCAGGCGCTCAGATAAGGAAAGCGCACAGCGTCAGGACGCTGCGATGAAAGTGTCTCGACGTTGTCACGATGGCGGCGCTCGTTAGGGCTTCAACAGAAGTGGTCCAAGCTGGTGGGCGATCCGATTCGGCTGGGCTGGGACCTATTTGGTCCGATTCAGCCAATTTGTTTGCATGGTTTTCTATTTTGGAAGCCGGTTCGAGGTTGTTCGGGGCGGTTCATGTTGTCTAGACCAACTTTTGGAGTTGCAAAAGGATTTTAGGATAGAATTTAGCTAAAATTATTGTAATTTAATGCTTTATTTTATCCTAAGGGCCAAAATTAACCGGTTCAATTGCTAATTATATGCTTTATGGACGTCATATAGAATTTTAATTCCACCTTAGGTTATAAACATGCTCATGCATTTTTTTATATATTATAAATTGTTATAATGTATGTTTAAATCCATTGAATTGTTTTCATATTTTTTAATATAAGTGTATATTAATTATATGAAAAATTGGAAATCATGAAGCATGTCATTACTTAAATTAAATATAAATAGTTATGTTTAATGTGATGAATGAAGCATGCTTGATTGATTTTCTTGATTGACTTATAATTGTTATATTTAAAGAAAATCAATATTGCATGAAGCATGAAACCTCCATAGTTAATAATATAATTGTTATATTATTCATGCAATAAACCCTAGGTATGGTTTAATTATTTAATTTGAATGAGATTGTTGAATGAATTAAACCCTAGATTCTTGATTATAGGATTAATCATTAAAATTTGAAATAGTTCTTTAATATTAATGATTAGAAACCGTCAATCTATAATCAAGATTTGCATGCAAACATAAGATCATAGGATAAATTGGATTAATTTTAAATTGTTTAAAATTAATTAGACCTAGATCAGTTTCTAATAGGATTAGAATTTTTTCTTACTTAGAATTAAAAATAGTTTTAATTGACTAAGTAGAAAAAACATTGTTGTGATTATAAGGGAACTCCACCGTTAATGTTCTGTCTAAGGCTGTGGGTATTTAAGTTGACGGTTTACGGAACACCTCCTAAATGGGAACTGACGTGGAATACCGGAGTTGAATTAATCATAATTAAATGTTAGCATGCAATGTCACTAGGTTTATTAAAAGTGTTTAACGCACCTAGATCTTTAGAGTAAAGACCTTACATTACTGAGGTTATAAGGGAACTCTCTCGGTAAAGTTCTGTCTAAGGTTGGGGGTATTTAAGTTAACGATTTACGGAACACCTCCTACCTGGGAACTCACCCGAACATTGAGTTGAATTAACCATAGTAATGTTGACTTTCAATGTTGGGTTTATTAAAAGAAGTTTAATTCACCTAAAAGATTGCAGTAGAATCATTTCCATAATTGTTATAATAGGATCATACTTAGATAGATCGACTCAGCCGAATTCTATATAAGTTAAACAACCCTATATTAACCTTAGGACATTTTTCAGTGGGAGAAAAATTACAAAACGAGATTTAAATCAAGTTTTGCTCCTACGTCCCTATATTCACAACGTGAGATTCATGCTCGGCTTTGAGTCGCCTTAGGAGAGGCCTCCCTTCGAAAAGTGTTTGCATGAATCAATATCAAGGTGAATGGGAAAAATGTCTAGAGTAAGTGGGAGCGGGACACGTGTCAACGTATCCCTCGGTCTCCGCCCATAGTTCACACCGTGAGAGTCCTATGATCCGCCTGTAGGAATATGAGTTATTATGGAATTAGAATTAGCTGAGAAATGTCTCATTTCAAAGGAGGAGTGTCTGATCACCCTTCGGTGGCTGATATTCTAAACCTCTGAAACATCGTTGCAAAACTAAATCAATAGTTTTAGGGTTCTGTGATTGTCTGTTTTGCTAAATTGATTGGATTGTGTGCAATTGTTTGCTTGTATGATGGGTTAAGGCAAAGATAACTAATACGGTCATTGTTTGTTTAAATTTTCAGCAATATCTTCCTCAATTGTCTCTCTACTTAAAAATGAGAAATTAACCGGCGAAATTTACGCTACGTGGAAGTCGAACCTGAATACGATTCTTATTGTCGATGATCTGCAGTTCGTCTTAACGGAGGATTGTCCTCCAGCCCCTGCTCGTAATGCATCCCAAGCAGTTAAGGATGCTTATGACCGTTGGACAAAGGCCAATGATAAGACTCGCGTCTATATCCTAGCCAGCTTATCTGAAGTTTTGGCTAAAAGGCATGAGGGCATGGTAATAGCGAGGGAGATTATGAACTCTCTCCAGGAGATGTTTGGACAACCGTCCTATCAACTCCACCATGACGCTCTCAAATACGTTTATAGATGCCGCATGAAAGAGGGCACGTCTGTTCGGGAGCATGTCCTGGATATGATGGTCCAATTCAACGTGGCAGAAACAAACGGGGCGGTCATAGATGAACGTAGTCAGGTTGCATCCATCTTAGAATCTCTTCCGAAGAGTTTTCTACAGTTTCGAAGCAATGCAATGATGAATAAAATAACATTCAACCTGACTAGCCTCCTGAATGAGCTACAACTCTATCAGTCTCTTCTTAAGAACAAGGGACAGATAGAAGGAGAGGCAAACGTTGTTCACTCTAAAAGAAAGTTCGAGAAGGGTTCATCATCTGGAACTAAATCTGTAGCCACTTCTTCAAAGAAAACTCAGAAGAAGAAAAGAAACAAGGGGAAAACTCCCGATAGTGCTGCTAAAAGCAAGGGAAAAACCAAAGCTGTGGCATTCAAGGGCAAGTGTTTCCACTGCAATGTACATGGACATTGGAAGAGAAACTGCCCAAAGTACCTTGCTGAGAAAAAGAAGGAAAAGGAAGGTAAATTTGATTTACTGGTTTTAAAAACATGCCTATAGAACATGATGAGTTTACCTGGATACCTGATTCAGGAGCAACTAATCATGTTTGCTCTTCTTTTCAGGAAAATAGTTCCTTTCGACAGTTGAGCGATGGGGAAATGAAACTCAAGGTCGGAACTGGAGAATTCATTTCAGCTAAAGCAGTGGGAGCTGCGAAGTTATTTTTTAGATATAGATTCTTACTTTTAGAAAGTTTGTTAATCGTTCCCAAGATTAAGAGGAACTTAATTTCTATTACATGTTTGATTGAACAATCGTATACAGTTACTTTTGATATGAATGAAGCGTTCATTTATAAGAATGGTGTACTTATTTGTTCAGCCAAATTAGAAATTAACTTGTATGTATTAAGACCAACCGAAAACAAAACACTTTTAAATCCCGAATTATTTAAAACTGCTGAAACTCAAAGAAAAAGGAAAAAGATTTCTCCAACAAGTAATAATACTTATCTTTGGCATCTTAGACTTGGTCATATAAACATCGATAGAATCGGTCGTTTGGTAAAGAATGGACTTCTAAGCAAGTTAGAAGATGATTCACTACCACCTTGTGAATATTGTCTCGAGGGAAAAATGACCAAGAGACCCTTTACTGGAAAAGGTTACAGAGCCAAAGAACCCTTAGAGTTAATACATTCGGATCTATGTGGTCCAATGAATGTAAAAGCTCGAGGAGGGTACGAATATTTCATCTCATTTATAGATGATTATTCAAGATATGGTTACTTGTACCTAATGGGACATAAGTCTGAAGCCCTTGAAAAGTTTAAGGAGTTTAAGGCTGAAGTTGAAAACCTATTAGGTAAATCTATTAAAGTACTTCGATCTGATCGAGGAAGGGAGTATATGGATCAAAGATTCCAGGATTATATGATAGAACATGGAATCAAATCTCAACTCTCAGCCCCTGGTACACCTTAGCAGAATGGTGTGTCAGAAAGGAGAAATAGAACCTTGTTGGACATGGTTCGATCAATGATGAACTATGCTCAATTGCCTAACTCGTTTTGGGGGTATGCAGTAGAGACTGCAGTATACATCTTGAACAATGTTCCCTCGAAAAGTGTTTCTGAAACACCTTTCGAATTATGGAAGGGGCGAAAACCTAGTTTGCATCACTTTCGCATCTGGGGTTGTCCAACACACGTGCTTGTGAAAAATCCTAAGAAATTGGAACCTCGTTCAAAACTGTGCCAATTTGTTGGTTACCCTAAAGAAATGAGAGGTGGTTATTTCTACGACCCACAAGAAAATAAGGTGATTGTATCGACAAACGCCACCTTCTTAGAGGAAGACCACATGAGAGATCATAAACCACTCAACAAAATAATATTAGGAGAAGCTATTGAAGAATCACCAAGAGTTGTTGATGAAGTTGGACCTTCAACAAGGGTTGATGAAGGAACTAATTCTTCAGATCCATCCCATCCATCTCAAACATTGAGAGTGCCTCGACGCAGTGGGAGGGTTGTATTACAACTTGATCGCTACTTGGGTTTAACTGAAACTCAGGTTGTCATACCTAATGATGGCATTGAGGATCCATTGTCCTATCGACAGGCAATGAATGACGAAGATAAGGATGAATGGGTCAAAGCCATGAACCTGGAAATGGAGTCTATGCACTCCAATTCCGTATGGGAACTCACAGGTCTACCAAATGGGATAAAATCCATAGGGTGCAAATGGATCTATAAGAGAAAAAAGAGATGCAGTTGGAAAGGTACAGACCTTCAAAGCTAGACTAGTGGCAAAGGGTTGGTTATACCCAAAAGGAAGGGGTTGACTATGAGGAAACCTTTTCTCCTGTAGCCATGTTAAAGTCCATAAGAATTCTCTTATCCATAGCCACATATTATGACTATGAAATATGGCAAATGGACGTCAAGACTTCCTTTCTGAATGGTAATCTTGAAGAGAATATCTTCATGTCTCAGCCCGAAGGGTTCATAGCCCAAGGTCAGGAATAAAAGGTTTGTAAGCTCAATCGATCCATTTATGGATTGAAACAAACGTTCAGATCATGGAACACTAGATTTGATACTGCAATCAAATCTTTTGGTTTTCACCAAAACGTTGATGAGCCTTGTGTGTACAAGAAAGTCAACAAAAGGAAAGTAGCTTTTCTAATACTTTATGTAGACGATATCCTACTCATTGGGAATGATATAGGATACCTTACTTACATTAAGAAATGGCTAGCAGCCCAATTCCAAATGAAAGATCTGGTAGAGGCTCAATATGTTCTGGGAATCCAAATCATTATGGGATCGTAAAAAAAAAAAAAACGCTAGCATTGTCTCAAGCAACGTATATTGACAAAATGTTGTCTCGATATTCGATGCAAAACTCCAAGAAGGGACTACTACCCTTCAGACATGGGGTACACCTGTCTAAGGAACAGTCTCCTAAGACACCTCAAGAAATTGAGAACACGAGACACATTCCCTACGCTTCAGCTGTGGGCAGCTTAATGTATTCTATGCTCTGCACTAGGCCTGACATATGTTATGCAGTGGGAGTAGTCAGTAGGTATCAGTCTAATCCAGGGTTGGACCACTGGGGAGCGATTAAGAATATCCTCAAGTATCTTTGGAGAACGAGGGACTACATGCTAGTGTATGGAACTAAGGATTTGATTCTTACTGGATACACTGACTCGGACTTTCAAGCTAATAAGAATTCAAGGAAATCCACATCAGGGTCAGTATTCACCCTCAATGGAGGAGCAGTAGTGTGGAGAAGCATCAAACAAGGATGCATAGCAGACTCAACCATGAAGGCTGAGTATGTAGCAGCTTGCGAAGCAACTAAGAAGGCGGTATGGCTTAGAAAGTTCTTGACTGATTTGGAAGTGGTTCCGAATATGGAAGTGCCCATAACACTATACTGTGACAATAGTGGGGCTGTAGCTACCTCAAAAGAACCTCAAAGCCACAAACGAGGTAAACACATCGAGAGGAAGTATCACCTGATACGAGAGATTGTGCAATGAGGAGATGTGACTGTCACTAAGATCGCTTCAGAGCACAACATCGCTGATCCATTCACGAAGGCTCTCACGGCTAAAGTGTTTGAGGGTCATCTAGAGGGTCTAGGTCTACGAGATATGTATGACATCTAATCTAGGGCAAGTGGGAGAAATGTATAATGGGTATAAGGATGCCTTAGTTCATTGTATTATTTTAATATACATGACATTTCAAGCTTTAGATTATTGCATTTCCATCCCACTAACTAGTGTTTTAGTTCAAGTGGGAGTTTGTTGGGTTTTATGCCCTAAAACTCGTAGATAGTGAATGTAACTGTTGACCGGATATTAATAAAATAATATTGATATATTTTTCCATTAAATGTTATTAGTTATTTTATATTTGTCTTTGCCTAGAAAAAACCCTAATCCAATAAACTAGACATCTTAGGCTGTAATATGAGTCTTGAACTATATGTAGCGACATATTGGATCATTGTTCAAGAAACAACCTAAAGGGTCTATAGTATAGGGATAAGACTGAGTGCCTTATCCTGGTGACAATATGGATACGACCCATTTTGTATTTGATACAAACGCTGCGATCCAACGCGTTCGTGTAGGAGACATGCGAGTGGGGGTATCTTATGCAATGAGTTTGCATAAGACCGGACCGCGAAATAGTAACCACTGGTTATAACACCATTAACTAGTTGGTTTTCTATTTCACTAGGACGACCTAGACAACTTAGTATTAATCCTGAGTTGATTATGGACTCCTTCTCATGAGAGATTGTCCTTTGATTTGCATGGGTGAGAGTGGCTAATACGCCGACACAATAAACCTACCATTTTGGGGACAAGATGGAATGGGGAGCTAGGAACATAATCGTACAAGATGGAATTCACTCCTTCTCGACTTTAGGGAAGCAGATGAGTGTTCCCTTAAGTGGTTACTCCGAGTCTTGAACAAAGGGCCCTACCCTATCAATGGCACTAGAGGGTTTTCTGTTTGATGGTTGGACCACAAACATGTTGTTCATTAGAGGAGAACTGGTACTTAAGGAAATAGAAGTAACCCAGGGGTAAAACGGTAATTTGACCCAACTGGCGTTACGGACACTTGTCAAGGACTAACTAATCGATATTGGTCTATATCCGTGGACACAGAAAATATGTCTGCAGTGAGAAGAGTGCAACTGTGAGTCTATAGTGAAATGTACACACAGTTAACGAATATTGATCAATTTGGTTAATGAGTTTGACCAATTAATCTCATATCGTTGGAGCTTCTGATCTGCAGGTCCATTAGGTCCCACTGGTAGCTCATAAAGTAATTTGAGGCAACTAAGTATTAAATGTAAATTGAAAATGTTCAATTTACTAAGGGAAACAAATATAATATATATTGATATATTATTATGAAAGAAATTAATATTTGAAGAAATTCAAATATTAATATAAATTTATGGAAGTTTGAAACAGTTCAAATAATGAATTAATTAATTTAAGGCCTAAAATCTATTTGGGCAAATTAATTAATTCAAGGTCGGAAATTAAATATGTGATATTTAATTGGTGGTTAATTAATTAAAGAATTCATTAAATGGGAATTAATCAATTATGGAAATAATTAATCACTTAAGGAAGTGATTAATCATTTATGGAAATGATCTAATCACTTATGGAAGTAATTAGTCATTTGTGGAAAAGATTAATCAATTATGGAATTGATTGATCATGGATTGATGAAATAAGGAATAAGATTGAATCAATTTTGGAAAAGATTGATTTAATTGAATATTTTATTCATGGCCTCTCTTCTATAAATAGAACACTAGACCTAATTGGTCCATGACACTCTCCTCTTGCTCTTAGACTCACAAGACAAGACCTAGAATTCTCTCTAGTCTCCCTCTTAGAGAAAGACACCCACAAGTCTCTTGCCTCCTAGACTAAGAGACATACCGGTGTAACCTCTTGGTTATTGTGTCAATCAAGAAGAAATTTCCACCGATTATAAGACAAGGAGGCTGCTACATTTTCGTTCGTTGGAGCGTTGTTGGCGAAGAACGGTCAAGTCTACAACGAAAGTTTGTAACGGTTTTTCCCTTTTCTTTAGAAAAGCATGAAAATAAATTTAGATTTATTTTTCAGCATGTTTAAACCAATTTTCCAGCAACTTTAAAGTGTGTTTAAAGTTTATTTGGGTTTTTCGTAACAGTATTTTAATGTTAATTAATATACGGCGTAAGGTCCAATCGATGCGCTTCTGCTGCGTGGGGGCTTTTATCCCCTTCAAGAGTATCGTCTCCACAGGGATTGGATTTATTCACTTAATTATTGCAAATACTCTTGCTTAGTTTTATTTAGAGAACAAAATCTAATGTTGAAAAGAATAAAAAAAAAAACTAATCTAAAAAGCAAAAGATAAATGGAGACACAATTTGAAGGGATAATTCTAGAGTGTTGATTTCATTAATTGGACCTTTAATTGTTTAATCAATTAGCAAATCCGACTTAATTATTCAATCAATTCATAAGTCTAGAAGCCTAATATCAAGGATTCTCTTGTCGGTTTCCTCCTATCTCATGTCTTTTAATAAAGAATCTCCTTTCGGTTTCCTCTTTATTTATTTAGCATGGCATTACGACCCTTCAATACAACCTCTAACGTTATTTATTCTATCTCGTGTCACTCGGGTAAAAAAAACATTAGTCATGCATTCAGTTCTAGTCTAAGCTTCTCTCCGTCGAGTTTCCACTTAGTAACAATTTATTTAATCAGTGATCAGGCGATTAAAAGCATTAAGGACAAAATGCACAAACGAATGATAATGACAATCAAACTAAATTAATTCATTAATTGAGCAAAGGTTCAACAAACTAAATCAATCTCATAGAATTTAAGAACTAGCTACTCATAATCACTAAAATCCAATAGTTCTTAATCACAACTATTCTACAAACTAAAAGTAAAGGAAAAAGGAAGAAAATTGCTCATAAAGTGTCGATCTCCTCGATCCCACGGCTACCTCTATCGATCCCGAGCTCCCAAGATCTTCAACAACGCTCCAAAACTCTCCCGAAGCCCCAAATTGTATTCTTGAATTGAGAATAGGGTAAAACCCCACAAATTGGCTCCACAAACTTGGATGTTAAATGTTGTATTTATAGGTGATTGGCAGGCACAACGTCTCGACGCTGCTACGTTAGCAGTCTTGGGCTCCAAGTCGTCGCAGCGTCACGACGCTGTCGCAATTCCAGATCATTCATTCATATCTGCCTGGCGTCGAGATAGCTGAAGCCTAGCGTCTCAACACTAGGCCTTGGTCTTTAAGAATGGCCCGATTTTGACTTCAATTTTGGCCTCCACTTTTCTTTTCTTGGGCTTTTGGGCTTGGATCTTCAATGTAATTCTTCAAATTGCTCCAAAAGCTTCCAAATTCATCCAAAATCTCTCAAAATTCTTGTTTTGCCTCTTTGGCTCGGTTTTCTGAACTTTAACAATAAAATAACATCAAAATACAGAATTCAAGCAAAAAAATATCTAAAAATAATAGAAAATTGATAGCATTTATGCATGCTATCATGAAACAAGAAAAGAATTCATATTATCAAAAGAAGGAAGTTTATTAGAAATAACAAAAAATTTATCAAAAACAGCGGGAAATCATGGGGGAGAGTCAGACGTGGGTACTCCGCTCTATATTGCGCTCACATTCACCTTTGGATTTACTTCAGGTTGGGCAGACAACTTACAACAACTCTTCTTGTCCATCTTGCTAACTTGGGTTGCCAACTGAATTATTTGGTTTCCCCAATTTTGGATGGCATTCCTGGTATCCTGATGTAACTGCAGGGAACTGTCAGTAAGTTTCTTTAAAGCGTCATCAAAAGACGTACCTGAAGCAGATGAAGTTGAAGCTTGATTTTGGTTGAACATGAGTGGCCTCTGCTGGTTCTCATAACAAAAATTTTGGATGGTCTCTCCATCCTAGGTTGTATATGTTGTTGTATGGGTTGTACGACCTTTGGTTTCCATTGAATCCACCAACGAAATTCACTTCTCCACCTTCTTGGATCTCGGGGCAGGCATCGGTAGTATGACTAGTCATGGAGAAAAGCCCACAGGCTTTTGGCTGCACCTGTCCTAAACATAAAGAGCGAACAAGCTTAGTTAACTTACTCATCTCATAACACATATCACTTACCTCGCTTTTTGTAGCGGATTGGAAAATTGCAATATGTCCTCTAGTCCCAAACTGCCGAGAGTTATCAACCATACTTGAAATCAACTGTCTTGCCTCAGCTTGCGTTTTTTTCACGAGTGCTCCTCCACAGGCAGCCTCTACCATACTCTGATCCATAGGTAGCAGTCCCTCATAAAAATATTGGATTAGTAGCTGATCCGAAATCTGATGATGTGGGAAACTGGCACACAAACTCTTGAATCTCTCCCAGTACTCATGGAGTGTCTCCCCAGCGATCTACGAAATGTGGTAAATCTCCTTTCTAATGTTGCCAGCTTTACTTGCTGGGAAGAACTTTTCTAGGAATTGCTTCTTCATCTTGTTCCATGTACTGATAAAACCAGAGGGAATGTAATACAACCAATCTTTTGTTGAATCCATTAGCGAAAAGGGGAATGCCCTAAGGTTCAGCGCCTTCTCTGTCACTCCATGTGATCTCATACTACAATTTGGAATTCCTGAAAATGTTTGTGTGGGTTCTCTCTTGCACTACCACGAAACATAGGGAGTAAGTGACTTAAACCTGACTTTAACTCAAAGTTACCTGCCATCTTAGGGAAGGTAATACAAAGCGACTGCTAGTTTATATCTGGCACTGCCAGCTGCCTCAACGTTCTCTTAGCCATGGCTGGGGCTTCAACCTCGTCGAGATTGTTTACTCTTCTTCTTCTTGCTGGCCTTCTTAATCTCGTCTCCGCTCTTGAGATCTCTTGTTCACACCTAAGATCATTGCCCTGTGAAACCCGTGTGATCATAAACCATGCAAACAAGAATTAAAAACAAAAAATCCTATAAACACTAGAAAACGCCCTTCCCTAGAAACGACGCCAATTTGACAGGGCTTGTCGAAGGTCTGAGCCAAATAAATATATAATCCACGACACTATAACTATTTTGTAGAAATAGTGGTCGGGGTTGAACACAGTGAAGGGGATCTAGCAGATGCAGAATTTTGTGTTCATGCGACAGGGGGGTTTGAATAAATGGATTCAATAAAATAAAATGTTGAATGGAGAAGAGACATAACAATAAAACATGTAATTGAAAGAAATAAGATGGAGATCAATATTAGAAGGGGATCGCTGGATTGTGATTTCTTATGCTTGAATGTTATTTCACTTGGCTTCCTAGTTTTCTCTAAATATCATTCTATGTTGCTTTTATGAATCTGATTAGCTTCTTGGTTACTCGGAGGACCCCCTACACTAACCTGTGTTTAATTAACCAATTAACCCAGAACCCTGTAGTTAACATGATTAATTAAATTAACATGATCGACCGCTACCCCTCATGCATAAAGTAACGATCATCCGAAAGCTCGCAATGACCACTAAGTTATGTCTAACTAATCTAAAATAAACAATCTGAAACGTCGCAATCGCCTACTTAAATTAGCCACTTTAGACTCGTGGGTCCGAAATCGCATTAACTAAATATAAATAAAATTTAAATCTAATTAATACAACCTTAAACATGCATCGTAGGCCTATCAAGGGTCGTCACTCCGTAGAGATTGTCTTGTCTCGGCCTAGTGGCAATCTAAAAATAACTGATAGAATGCAGAAATAGAAATCTCCTAGGGTCATCAATCGTAAGAAATTAATCTCATGCATTGGTTTAAACAAGATTACATGTAAAATTCAATAAAAGACAACAAGAACAGAACATATAAACCCAGAAAACTCAGCCAACAAGATCAATATCATTCGAACATAATCCCAATCCAACGAATCCAACGGGTCTAGCTACTCATAAGTAATGGAAAACTACATACAAACATGAAAGAATACATAAAATATGACCTAAAAAGGTATACATAGAAGCTGGAAACGTAAAGAGGCGAAAGTAATCGAAAAAGGACCAAAATTCTAACCTAACGGCGGACTAAACCGAAACCCTATATTTATAGAAAACGTCGAAGCGTCTCGACACCATGAACTTTGTACTCCGTGTCGAAATTGCGTCACAAGTAACAAAGAAACGATAAGTATACCGAGTATTGTATCCACAGGGAGAAGTGAACTTAGGCAAGACAAAATTCTAAACACTAAAAATACTATGGCCACCTATTATCTAGGGAACCCAACATAATGAAAGATGCAATTGAAAATAAAACAAGGCAATAAAGAAATAATGATCAAGCCATTTTAATGACAATGAGGGAGGTTGAGTCAAATAAGCGGCGGGGTCTTGAAATCCAAAATACAATTTAATTAGCTATTCTAATTACTTAAAATTTTTTCCGACTAATTATAGATCTAGAATCTCCGTTAATCACATAGGTTCTCCTGTCGGTTTCCCCTAATTATAATTAACTCATTTTAACAACCTAAGGGTGTGTTTGGTTTAACTTTTCAAGTGTTTAATTTTGAAAAAAAAAATCATTTTGAAAAACTTTGTAGTGTTTGGCAACCACTAAAAATGACTTATTAGAAAATGAGATTAAGAAATAAATCATTTTGAGAGAAACACTTTAAATCAACTTTTTTAAAAAGAGTTTGTAAGTATACAATAACTTGTGTATCAAAACATTTATGAAGAAATGTAACCAAACATATGAGTGTTTAAATTATAAACAATTTTTATACAAAATGTTTTTTAAAGAATGCATTCTTGGAAAACATTTAAATTAAAATGTATTCCAAACGGACCCTAAGTCTCCTTAGCGCTATTAAATGGGTTAATTAATGAGTCCTTATTCATTATCGATCTCTAAGCCTAATGAACTAATCTCGCTGTCACTACAAGCAATTAAGCCTAGTTGAGTGGGTTATGATCTGACTTAGTATCTCTCCGTCGAGTTTCCACTAAGTATCTAATCACTATAAATTTGGCCAGAATCCATAGAGCATTACGAACTCCCACACAAATAATCAGTAATTTGGACACAAAGATAGGCAATTACCATAACATTTAAAACTCTATTCCTTCATTCAAGACCCGTAAGCCGGGATTTTAGCAATAAATGTATGCTATAAGTACCAAAATTTCTCGTCTATACATGGTGTAAAGCAATAAATGAACAAATAAAGAGGATGTGAACTGAACCGTCAAAGAACCCTTTGTTTGTGCCTTGGATCCCTCGCGAAACAAGCTCTCGATCGCTCCAAGAAATGCCCTGATGTGAAAATTGCTAACCGCAAGTGTACAAGTCAAGTAATAATATAGTGTTTTCGTGTAAAACGAGTGTCGTCCTCTGGATTGGTTTTCTAGCAAATTAAGTACCGTGAATACTTTTGTTCAATTTTATTTAGGGAGCAAAACTCAATGATAAAGATAAAAGTAAAGACTAAAAACATAAAAATAAAAGTGGAGACTCAAATGGAAAGACTTTTAGGGAATTGATTTCATTGATTAAGATTGAGGATTGATTAATAGGAATGAATTGACCGTGCAATTATTCTACAAGCCAAGGGAACTTTTATCACGATTACTTCTCCCGAGTATAATTGATTCTCATGCATATAAACTAACTTGATATCCCTATCTAAGTTTATTAACATGCAAGGCATTATTCGGTTCGGTCCTTGTTATGCTTCTGAAGTGATTCCAAATCTCGTCACAAACTTAGAATTTCTACTCTAGTCATGCAATTAAACAAGGTAAGTCTTAGGCCAAATCCTCTCTCCCGAATTAGATTCAACACTTAAATCATTCAATTAGTGATCAAGTAATTGAAAGCATTAAACAAAATTGCATGCATAAAATAAAAACACATTCATACCTGAAATCAATCCAAAAACTAAAACAATTACATCAATCCCTAAGACAAACAACTAGAAATTCATAGTCTTTAAACAATAAACACTTATTGAAAGAAAAGCCATAAAAACTACAAGAGGTAAGGGAAAGAGAAAGGAAAACTCGAATCCGTCGAAACTGACACGTCCCCGTCACTATCTCCACGTCTGCTCGCTTGATTCACGCTCCTTGGCCTTGCTTTAGCTCCCACCAAAGGTCTCTAGTCGAAATTAGGTTTAAAATCTTATCAATTGGACACCCCTAATCCGTAGCTGAAAAGAGGAATTTATAGAAAATCTGTCGATAGCGTCGCGACGGTGTGGACATAGCATCGCGATGCTATGAATTTTTTTTTTTTTTTAGGATTGAACTCCATTTGACTCCAATTGCTGAATTAAGCTTCAAACACATACTTCCTACAAATAAAACATAAAAGTGCATAAATTTGGGGAAATAATTGTAAAAGACTAACTTAATTAATCAGAGAAAAATAGCTAGCTATGCTCGCTATCAAATACCCCCAAACTTAAGCTTTTGCTAGTCCTTGAGCAAACTAAAAATCAATCATACAGTGGAAGAATGGATGCAACTAACATGACTCAATCCTCAAGGCTCAAAAGTCAATAGTCAAGCAATCAAGAGACATGGACATAAGAACCCATGAGGGAGACAAGTCAAAAGTTTTCCAAAATTAACTTGCACAAGCGAGATCTAACTCAACGAGATTAGACTCTACTAGCCCGGGATTGGATTATTAAACTCTCAACTCATCTTCCCTCTACATTGACACTAAGGATTCACTAATGAGTCAATGGAACAAATTAGTTTGTTTTCATCCATACTTAGGTGCTTAATATTGAAAATTAAATCAAGCATTTATATGGGGCACTAGCTTTCACACACCTATTGCAGGGACTCTTAACCTGAGTTTTCTCTGGTTCGCCTAACTGATCACGACAGGGGTAGCTCTTTTTGCCTAAATCTTTATTACTCATTGCATTGCACGCATAAGTCATGACTTTTTTTTTTTTTCAAATTGTAACAACAAGAATGATTTTTCTTTATGAGCATGATAAGCATATATTCTTTTCTTTCCTCCTAAGCAAGACCAAACATGCTAATTTGCAAAAAAATTAACTCTTTAGCTCTTCCCTACACCTATCGAGGTGACAATAAGCATATGAACCTAATAATTTGCTACTAAGCATTCAAATCCAAATCTAGCCAAGACAAATACTCTACTCATGCAAGACATCTCGTAGAAAAATTTTAAAAAGTTTCCCTTTTTGGGCACTCATGCTTACAACTCATCGCAAGCATGAAAATTAACAAGAAAGCCTATCCTAGGAAATCATAGTCATGCAAAAATAACATCCAAAAAACAACCATATGCTCAATTCAAAGAAAGCTCAAAACTATAGCCCGAACTCAGATGCTCAAGGGCTCCACAAACATGATATTCCAAAATACCCCCAAACTTAAAGCATGCATTGTCCTCAATGTATAAAGAAAATAAAGCATAATCAATCATGAGAACAATAAAAGAGTAGGAGGAGTGAACAATACTGCCCTGGAATGATGATGACCTTCTAATCGAGACTTACAAGTGAAGGAGAAGCTGGAACCAAGACCTACAAAAACAAACAATAAATCAAAAGCAAAAAGAAAAGCACAACTAAACTTACTTGGGTTGCCTCCCATAAACGCTTGTTTAACGTCATTAGCTCGACGTGTTTGTCCAGTCTGTCAAGGCACATAAAAATTCTCGTATTTCTTTGGGCTCTTCTTCCTTGAATCAATATAACCAACGATCGCTAGTAAACTTACTAGCTTCTCATGGGCCCCTGAAACAAAATTTTTTTTGGTATTTTTGAATAAAAGAAGCATAAAAGGAGAAATATCAAAATAAAGAGACTCTGACTCTAAAACTGACTCGTGAGAATAGAAAAAAGAACAATTAACATCTATAGAGGATGGAGAAGATAAAACAGACGAAGGCTTTTCAACCTCAAACTCTACCTCCTGAACTTCCTCTGACACTACAAGCTCATTTTCTTTTTCTTCCTCTCAAACAAGTTCTTGAAAGGTGCTACAACTCTCCAATTCTTCTCCACTGTCTATGCAACTCACCCCTAAATGCTCATCCTTAGCAAGATCGAAAGAACTAAGCTCCTGAATGGGTGCCAACGAATCATCGGCCACATGACTCACTAGACATCCTATGGAAGTGGATCCCACCTCACTAACTTCCTTTGGGTTTTGAAGTCCTTTTATAATTTCATCAAATTTTAAACTCCTCGCTCTAGACTCCTCAATATAATTTTGAACTATGCTTTCCACGGAAGAATTTTCTTTTAAAGAGGTATAACTTGAAGATGAAAAATTGGAGTATGGTGTTGAATAAAAAGCCATTCAAATCAATAAAAGCAAGAATGATAATTAGACTTCCAATCAAATAATAACCCAACAAGAACAAATGACAAAAACTCAAACAAAAAAGGAAAGAAAAATAACAAAGAAAACTAAATAGAAAAGGAAAACAAAAACAAAAAAGGAAATAAAACAAATAAGGAAAAAAAATCAAACAAATAAGGAAAACACTAAAATAGGAATGCAACAAATATGAAAAAAATGCAATCTACCTAAAAAAAAAAATACACCCTAAATTAAGACCAAACAATTTTTCCACAATATTAATTTAACTAAACATGCCAATCCCCGACAACGGCGCCAAAAACTTGATGTGCAAATTGCTAACCGCAAGTGTACGAGTCAAGTAATAATATAGTGTTTTCGTGTAAAACGAGTGTCGTCCTCTGGATTGGTTTTCTAGCAAATTAAGTACCGTGAATACTTTTGTTCAATTTTATTTAGGGAGCAAAACTCAATGATAAAGATAAAATTAAAGACTAAAAACATAAAAATAAAAGTGGAGACTCAAATGGAAAGACTCTTAGGGAATTGATTTAATTGATTAAGATTGAGGATTGATTAATAGAAATGAATTGACCGTGCAATTATTCTACAGGCCAAGGAAACTTTTACCACGATTACCTCTCCCGAGTATAATTGATTCTCATGCATATAAACTAACTTGATATCCCTATCTAAGTTCATTAACAAGCAAGACATTATTCGGTTCGGTCCTTGTTATGCTTCTAAAGTGATTCCACATCCCGTCACAAACTTAGAATTTCTACTCGAGTCATGCAATTAAACAAGGTAAGTCTTAGGCCAAATCCTCTCTCCCGAGTTAGATTCAACACTTATATCATTCAATTAGTGATCAAGTAATTGAAAGCATTAAACAAAATTGCATGCATAAAATAAAAACACATTCATACCTAAAATCAATCCAAAAACTAAAACAATTACAACTAGAAATTCATAGTCTTTAAACCATAAACACTAGTTCAAAGAAAAGCCATAAAAACTACAAGAGGTAAGGGAAAGAGAAAGGGGACAACATCTCAACGCTGTCCTTCGGCTGGGAAATTCCAGATTCATGATTTGGCTTTTTTTTGGGCTTGTCCTTCAATATTTGGCCCAACTCTTCTTCATTTAAGGTCTTGGACTCCTCCAAATGACCCACCTTGAATCTCCATGATTAATTCTTCATGATTTGGGCTTCTTTTCCTCTACAATTTCTCCAAAAATCCAATAAAAGCTCCTATGGACCAAAATAAATAATTAATTAATTAAGGAGGAAAGAAGATGGAGAAAGAAAGAAGATGGAGAAGAAAGAAAGAGAGAGAAAGAATTAATTTAAAAAAAAAGAATAAAATAATAATATTTTTATTTAAAAAAATTTTAAAATAATTTTTTAATTAAACTAATCGGGTCACGTCATCATTCCGTTAGTATTTAATGGCCAAATAGACGGAAGAGACCAGATTGCTCCCTATCTCAAACCTTAGGGGTATTTTTGTTTAGTTTGAAAACTCAGGGACCAAAGTGTAACTTAATCCAAACCTCAGGGACTAAAAGTGTATTTTCCCAAATATTTAAATATGATTTAAATATAATATACATGAATAGGGATTCATGTTCGAGAGGTTGAATCTTGAGAGTAGTTGGGATTCATGTTCAAGAAATGAGTTTTGAGAAAGATCTGGATTAGGTGTGATGGTTTAATTTAGTATGAGATATTGAATTAAAAAAATTAAGTAAACATTAATTAAATTTGTTTAATTAATTTTAATTTGTTTTAAGTTAATTTTAGAATTAATTTTAATTTTAAGTTTATAAATTAAAGAAAATGAAAATGTGATTAATTGTTTCTGGAATTGGTGGGTTATGACATGGTTTATAATTTAGACACCAATTTGCCATAAAATCTACACCTAAACCACATCCTCATTTGCTGTCATCATGTAATGAAATGGAATTGCTTGTCTTCTTCAATCAAAGGAGAAGAGAATGGCTGAGGACAGGGTTGGTCTTTGCTATTGCTGTAAAAATCTCTCAAATAATCAAATTATTTTTCTAGCTCAAAAACTTGAACCTTCTAAGTTTTACTCTTAAAATTCATCAATTGCTTGAGTCCCACAACTCGTTCTAAGGATGGAGGACAGCGGAGAAGACTCTCGTGGTTGTCCGAGACTTGTTTGTGTTCGATTTCATCCAAAGAGTAGCTTGAATTCAACTACCAAAAGGTTTGTATATTTAATGCTCTATTTTCGGTTTATGAGTGCATGTTTTTCATAACTAAAATTAAAAGATTTTTTAATGTTTCTATCCAAATCGCTTCCGCTAGTGTCTTGGACACTCCTACACCCTCCTCGATGTTGGGTTTGGTGTTCTAAAACTCATAGATAGTGAATGAAACAAATAGTTATATACTTGTGCGATAAAGTCGTTATTGAGTTTTTGTTCACTCAAGTTATTAAATGAGTAAATTGCACGTTAAATAACCCAAATCCAATAAACTAGTATCCTTGGCTATGACATGAATGCTTGAAATATATGTAGTGACATAAATATGGATAAAGTTCAAGTAATAGCCTAAACGGTCTATAGTATAGGGATAAGGTTGGATACCTTAATCTTAGGAAAACTATATGTCGCGGCCCACTTTGTTTTAGTACAAACGATATTATCCTGAATCGTTCCTGTAGAGACATACAAGTGGGGGCGTCCTATGCAAATGAGTTTGCATAAGACCAGGACTGAGAAAAGTCACTCTTGCTTTATAATGTCCTTTACTGACAAGACTGACTATTTCAATGCGATGACCTAAGTAACTCGATCTTAATCCTGAGCTAACTATGAACTCCTGTTTATTCGGGTTTATCCTTAGATCTGCATGGGTGAGAGTGGCTCATCACCGCCGACTCAATAAACCCCCCATCACATGGATGGGAACGGGTAGATAGCTGGAGACATAGTCTTGCAAGACGAAATTCACTCCTACCCAATTTAGGGATAGTAGAAATGTTGTTCCCTTAAATGCTGACTCCGGGATGTGAACAAAGGGATCCCGCCCTATCATTGGCTCGAGAGGTTTTAGGTTTAGCGGTCAGACCAGAAACCAATTGTTCATTAGGGACTCAGTAGAGACTTAAAGGAACAAGATGTAACTTCAGGGGTAAAACAGACATTTGACCTAGCTCTAGTTACGAACAACCTGTGAAGGGTCGACTTACTGATCATGGTTATATTGGGTGGACGGAAATATATCTATAGTGAGGGGAGTTCAACTATCGGACTATAGTGGAGTGTTTCGGTAGTTAACGAATGTTGGTTAACTGAGTTAAAAGAGTTTAACCAGTTAATCTTGGATCGTTGGAGCCCATGATCTGTGGGTCCATTAGGTCCCCTGCTAGCTCATATGGAATGAACCTTAGAACAAAATGTGATGAAGGAGTTTGAATCGTTCAAACACGAATAAGGGAGTAGACATTAAATGATATATTTGATGTTATAGTTTAATAAGTTTAAATATGTATTAAACTATCAAGAAGGTTGGTAATATTTAATTATGATTTAAATATTTCAGGCATATTATGTATTTGATACCTATTATAATTTGGATTGAATATGAATAGCTATTTGTATTCAAGCGTTCGTTTTTTAAGGCAATGGGTTTTATATAATTATTTTTTTGGATTAAATAATTATTATATGAAATTAAAGTGTTTAATTTAAACCAAAATTTAAATATATATATATATAAACTGATTTTGAATTATTTATGGATATATACATATTTGGTTAAAATGAAATTCAATAAATGAATTTCATAAAAATGGGTTTTGAACTCAAAATTTTGTCATGCAAAATTTTGGTGATTGACACCTTAATATGATGACAAAAATCACTCAAAAGTTTGTCATGCTCTGTAACCTATTTCAGTAAAAGGTTGTTTGGTCATTTTACCTTTGAGACATGACACACATGGAGGTAAAGAACCATCTTCTAACTCGCTTAGAAGTTCCTTCTTAACCAACTCCCAATCCTATTGAGATTAATGTGGCCAAGTCTCAAGTGCCAAAGATAGGTAGTTTGAGAAACCTTTTGCCTCTTTGGTTGAGTCTCAGCTGTTTTAAACATCTCATGATTTAAAATAGCTGACGGGACGCAGAAGGGTGTCAAATTCTCCAACATCCGTGCCAAATCAATTTCTCCTATGTTCTTATCCCTATAGGAAGTCTACGCTAGGCGATCATCAAACTAGCGATGGATCCGCCTCAACCTAGTTGCTATCAAAAAATAACAAATAAATCATGCTCGCAACTAATCTAAGAGGCATCAACTCTTAAACTAATATGAAAACAAGATGGTTTAAACGAGAATCATTGGATGCAGCATAAAAACTTTCAATAAAACCCACAAAAACAGCACAAAAAGCTCATGAAAACTGAAATATACTTACAACTGAGGTTCCAATTACAACGATCCACTCTTAGACAACCATAGATGAGCCAAATCTAAGCCCTAAAACTTGATTAACCGACCCAAAACTAAAATAAATGAAGAACTAAAGAGAAAATACAAAGAAAACCGAGAGGAATCAAAGAGAAATGAAGAAAGACGGTTGAATTATGCCTACCATCGAGACGATGGGCACGACGTCTCGATGTTGGGCCTTCTATCAACAGGCTTGGGCTGAAGCAACGTCGAGTCGCTGCAATTGCAGCGTCTCAACGCTAGCTCTCGGGTTTGCCCAAATATTGCAATTGCCCTTTTATCCTTCTAGCTCCAATCTCGAGGCCCGAACACTCCAGTCATGTCCTTAAGCTCCCTCAACATCTCGGGAACTCCAAGATAGCTCAAAAACGTCCTAAAACTCCCAAATTAGCACCAAATTAGAAAATTGGCCTAATTATCCTCTTGTGCTCGAAATCCTACAAAATAAACAATTAAACCATAAAACACAAACTAACAAGATTAAATTAAAGGTAATTAAATAGCACATTTCAGGTGCTATCAATAGCCCAAGATTCTATTGGTCCTAAAACATATAAGTTGTTCTCCATTATTGCATAACATATATTAGCACCCTTTTTTGTAATGAAAGCTTCATTTACAGAAAAGGACACTTAATATCCCTATTCAAGCAAACAGGAAATAGAAATCAAATTTCTTTTTTATCTTGGGAACTATATACACATTATCCAATAACATGTATCATTCCCTGTAGAAGAACATTTTAATATCTCTCATTGCCTCAGCTGAGATGAACTCCCAGTTCCAACACTGAGAGTCATCTCTCCTACATCCAACTGTTGTCAGGAGCTCATTCCTTGAAAAGAAGAGCAAATGTGATGAGTGACATCTGAATCAAGGATACATACTATATCCTCGTTTTCCACTATACACGTTTCAATAACCAGTTGACGGGAACATCGGAGGGTGTCAAATTCTCCCATGTCCGTGTAAAATAAATTTATATTCATCAACCCCTAAAGCTAGCTTGTAGCAGTAGTGCTCGGGGTCGAACACAGGGAGCACGATTGTTAATTCGTCTAAATCATGTTTATTCCGATGACGGGACTAAAAGGGGGGTTGGATTTGGATAGAATAAAGCGAGGGAAAATAAAATGGTGAAAATTAAATGGCAAGTAAGTAAAGACGAGAAAATAAAAGACGAGTAGGCTAATCATCCTTTGGTGACTGTTATAATCGAAAACACTCGGTATTCAGTTTATTAAGTTTCATTCATCGATTATCTAAACATTTATTTTAATGAATAATTATGAGCGTGTAGTGCTTCTTGGCCTTTCAAAAAGTCCACCTACTAAGCCTATGTCTAACCAATTAAATTACCTGATACTCCACGAATTCTTTAATAGATTACTTATTTAATTACACCTGCTGCCCCTCATGCTTAGATCGATAAATCCTCAATCTAACTCTAATTAACTAAGTTAATATTATGATAAGTCCTCAAAAATACTAATTAGCTAATCACATTATCACACAATTTCTCCTATGTTCTTAGGCCGATCGGAAGTCTATGCTAAGCTACCGTCAAACTAGAAATGGATCCGCCTCAACCTAGTGGCTATCTAAAAAAAACGGATAAATCATGCTTGTATTCAATTTAAAAGGCGTCAATTCTTAAACTAATATGCAAACAAGATTGTGTAAACAAGTATCATAGGATGCAACATAAACATACTGAAAAATCTAAAGAACATAACAAAAACCTCATTACAACTTAAATAAACTTACAATTGAGGTTCCGATTACAACAATCCAAGCTTAGGCGACCATAGACGAGCCAAATCTAAGCCCCAATGCTTGAAACCGACCCAAAACTAAGCTAAACTAAGAATTAGAAAGAAAATTGATGCATGTTTTGACTGAAGGTGGACGTTAGAAGAGATGGTTGTTGGGTTCCTAGAGTGAGTAAAAATATAGTATAAAATACTCTAGAATTCCTGTGCAAGTATACACAGTCTACAACAAGTAATATTATCAATCCAAGGTCTGAATGAGTTTCCACTTTATCTATTTTGCGTAACTTCCTAATGGTTTCGAAGATAATAAAAATGTTGGGTTTTATCGGAATTATGCTGAAGCAAAATAAATGACAGAACAACGAGTAAACAAATAGATAGACAGATTAAAGACAGACGCTGGTTAGGCTTTAGTGATTGTTCTAAGATATGCTCTAGCAATATTATTGATCATGCATTTCTCGCAGTATTATTAGCGGATTCCTCCCGGAACTTCGGATCTTTTGGGATATGTTTCAAACCCAATGAAGAGCGACCGATCAAGCACTAGGCAACTGGCTATCCCTAGCTCAGTCACTGGCGTTCACCAATACACAATGATCGTAGTGTGGATAATTGCCACACACTCTCTAAATCATCCCTGAAACTAGAGAGAGCTATTCACACCGGCTGGCCAGGCGGGCATAAAATAAGGATAAGCACAACAATTAACCAAAATGCGATAGTCAATTTATTACTAGAGATGAAGCACTGTAATCACATTATTCCTAACCAACACCCTAAGCTACTTAGTTCATAATAGGCATAGGAATACGAATTACAATCTGAGTATGCACGTCCATAACCACAAGTTAATAAAGAAAATAAACTCCCTAATCAGCTTGCGGTAGATGGTGTTCTTGATGATCTTCAATCTCCCTATACTATTCGGCTTCCAAGGGAAAACATGGAATGACTTTGACTTTGACGGCTACTTCCTTTTATAGAAGGATGGGAGGCTTGAATTAGGTCAACTAGGACACATGTAAGGCACTCCTTGATCCTTTATCCCGAAAATATCTCAACAGAAGTCGGTTCATGAAGTTGGCTAACGAGCTGTGATGTGGCAGTTTCTGTTCCTAGTTCTGCTGCAGCATAGAATTTGCTCCCTCCAGTCGCTCAGCAGCATAATCTGCACAAAATAATTTCCAATGCTTCCATTCTTCCAAATGGGTTAAATCATGTAATATCTCTCTAAAACCAACCCTATTAAGCATCAAAGACACACAAATCCTTATATAAATGAGGCCTAAATAACTACCTTTTGGGCAGTTATCAATGGTAAATAGTAATTAAGAATGAATTCAGTCAAGCTAAGTGCAAGTATACACTATCACATGCAGTAACAAAAATGCTTAAGTATTCCAAAAGTATCGATTGCACAAGGACTAATTTGAACACAGATTTGAAGAAGAAACTGCTCTTAAATTGCTTAAGAAGGTAACCAAGTAAATAATTGATGATGGGGGTTTTTAGCAAACTAATAAAACAAGTAAAGAGTAAAGGAACAATAACAAAATCAAGGTATTCAGTAGAGCTTCAACCCTAAGGAAAATAACTCTAATAATAGCTTATTTAACCTAAGTCTAGATATGCATTGGGTCAGGTCTAACTCCTATTTGGCATTGCTCCCAAGAATCGTTAGAAGAGTAAGCGAGTACCGTTATGCACATTTATGTGACTCGACTTCGAGATAGATTATTCATGCATGCAACCTATAACCCTATAGTTGTTATAAGCGACCATCCCCTATAATAGTAAATACACTCTTTCGAGCCCTTTCTCTTATATCACCTTTATAAGAATCGATGTCGTTTGACCCTTTCAGTACCAAACTCACATAGCATGCAAAGTCTAAGCGATCAAGTTAAACTCAACAAGATTGGAATGATAATCAATAAAGGATTGAAGGAGTATAAAACACTCGAGCGGAAGCGGTTACAGGTCTTAGGCACTTAATTTCATTAATTTCTTCAAGAAAAGCACGCTGAAAATGGAACCGAAAATAGAGCACGATGAACATAGGTCTTAGAAGCTTGAATCCGAGAGCTTCGTAGGTTGTTTCTCTACACGGTCAAGTCATGGACTACCACTAGAGTCTTCTCCACTATTCTCCAGCCTTAGAACCGACTCGTGGGAACCGAAACATGATGAATTTAAGGAGAAGAAAGTTTGAAATTGGACCCACGGTTCTGTGAAGGACAATATGGTTTTGAGAGAGTTTTTCTTCAGATTTTGGTGAGTTCTCCAACAACATTTATCATCACTTGTTGCTCTAATATTCTTCTCCTTTTATTAAGAAGAAACATGCAACAAATCAACCTTATGATGACAACAAGCTTGGAGATGGAATGGGTGTTCCAATTATGTGTCAATTGAAAAAATCATGCATGAGAGTAATTGACAATTTTGAATAATTTTGAATTCCAAACTTAATTTCAGAGATTAATTTTTTAAAAAAATTAAATTCAAATAACTAATATTTATTAATTTAAAGAATCAATTAAACAAATTTAAATTATTATATTAATTTAATATCAAAATATTAAATTAACTATTTACACCTATCCCGATTAGTCTCCTTACATCGATCTCTCGAACGTGAATCCCTATTCACGTGGGTAATATTTAAATCATATTTAGATAATTATAACTCTCTCAAAATATAGTTTAATACACAATTAAACCGATACGTTAAATTATATCGAATATAATTAACGACATCTCCCGAAATCGAATTTGAATGTTTTCAAATTCTTTCATCACTTTGTTATAAGGTTTTGTCCGTATGAGCTAGCAGGGGGACGTAATGGACCTACAAATCATTGGCTCCAACGATCCGAGATGAACCGGCTAAACTCTTTTAACGTAGTTAACCAACATTCGTTTAACTAACTGGACACTCCACTACAGCCCGTAGCTGCACTCCCCTCACTATAGATATAATTTTTGTCCACTCGATAAAACCATGATCAGTAAGTCGACCCTTCACAGGTTGATCGTAACTACAGCTGGGTCAAATGTCTCTTTTACGCCTGAAGTTACCTCTAGTTCCTTAAGTCCCCACTGAGACCCTAATGAACAATTGGTTTGTGGTCCGACCACTAAACCTAATACCTCTCAGGCCAATGAGAGGGCAACGTGCCTTTATTCATGTCCCGGAGTCAACACTTAAGGGAAAAACCTCTCTACTATCCCTAAAGTCGGGTAGGAGTGAATTTCATCTGGTAAGACCATGTCCCCAGCTATCTATCCGGTCTTATCCCCAAAATGGTAGGTTCATTGAGTCGGAAATGTTGGGCCACTCTCACTCATGCAAATAAAATGATAATCCCGAATAAACAGGAGTTCATAGTTAGCTCAGGATTAAGATCGAGTTAGTTTGGTCATCGCTTGAAATAGTCAGTTTCACAGTAAAAGACGTTATAAAGTGAAAGTGACTTATTTTGTGGTCCGATCTTATGCAAACTCGTTTGCATAGGGTGCCCCCACTCGCATGTCTCTTCATGAACGACTTAGAATCACATCGTTTGTATTAAATACAAAGTGGGCCGCATCACATAGTGTTCCTAGGATAAGGTACCCAGTCTTATCCCTATATTATAGACCGTTTTTGCTATTACACGAACTTGATACATTTTTATGTCTCCACATAAAGTTCAAGTATTTATACCATAGCTAGGGGTTCTAGTTTATTGGATTTGTGTTAATTAATGCAAACACAAGGAACCATTCAATAATATCTTTATTGAATAACCTTAATAACGTTTTAGTGATCATAATTGACTTTGTTACATTTACTATCCATGATTTTTTGGACATAAAACCCAAAAAACTCCCACTGTGACTAAAACTCTAGTGGGATGTACATCAATCCAGAAAGCATAGTGGAAATGTTTTAACAAGTACCAATACAAGAAACTAGGGCATCTAGTATACCCATTACATATCTCCCACTTGCCCTAGATTATCCTTTGTACATTACTCATAGACCTAGACCATCTAGTTGTCAATCGAAAACTTTTGCAGTGAGGGCCTTTGTAAAAGTATCAGAAATATGTTGCTCCAGAGTTATCTTCGTGACAATCATGTACCCTCGTTGTATAATCTCTCCGATGAGATGTACGTTTGTGTTCTATATGTTCGCCTCGTATTTGGAACAACTTCCAAATGAACTTCCTAAGCCATACAGACTTCTCAGCTTACTTCACAAGTAGCAACATACTTGGCCTCCAAGGTGGAGTCTGTAATGCATCCTTACTTGATGCTATGACATTCTATAGTTTCCTTTTAAGGGTGAATCCTAATGTCGATGTGGATTTCCACGAATCTTTATCGGTGTGTAAATCATAATCAACGTATCCTTTAATTATCATATCCTTACTGCCATACATGAGCTTATAATCCCTCGTTCTTCTAAGATACTTGAGGATATCTTCTCTGTAGTCCAATGTTCTTAATCTAGACTGAATTGGTATATACTGACAATCCCTTACTGCATACCATATGTCAGACTTGACAACTGACTGTCGAGGCATGGGGAATCTATCTCAAATCCTTATTTGCAAAAGGTGTCATAAGACACTGTTCTTCAAACAAATGAATTCCGTGCTTGAAAGTCAATAAACTTTTCTTGGAATTTTGCATCTTATATCTAAGCAACATCTTGTCTATATAAGATGTTTGAGACAGGGCTAACGTTATGTTCTTGCGATTCCGAACGTTTTTGGATTTTAAGAACATATGTCTTTTTTCAAATCTATCATTTGAAATTGGGCTGCTAACCTCTTTTAGTGTCAGTGTGAGCCTATATCATTCCCAATGAGTAGGATATCATTCACATACTATACTAAGAAAGCTACTGAACTATTGATGATCCTTCTGTCGACACAAGGCTCATTAGTGTTCTGGTCAAAACTATAAGATTTAATCGTGCATTAAACCTTTATGCTCCAAGATCGAGACCGTCAGTTCAATCCATAAATTGATTGATTAAGTTCGCAAACCTTTTTCTCTTGATCTTGTGGCATGAACCCTTTTGGTTGAGACCATACTGAATTCAGGTACACATACTCCATTAAAAAGTTCATAGTTTTGACTCAATTGTCTCTATCCACGTCATCCAGTGGCTGTTTTAAAGGCCAATGGATCCTTGATGCCGTCATCAGGTAGGGCGACCAGAGTTTCAATTAAACTTAAATAGTATTCATCAAGTTGAATAACAACCCTCCCACTACAACAATACTCTCTCATCAATTGAGAAAGACAGGACTGACTCAATGTGCCAGCTCAATCAACAACTCTTGTTTGAAGGATTAGCCTAATCCACAACGCCTATTGATTGATTTGTAGCTTTACTAGATAACTTACTTATCTATGTTTTACTACGTGGTTTGTGATCTCTAATGTGGTCTTCTTCTAAGAAAATATGCATTTGTAAATTCAAATACTTTATTTTCTTTTAAAAAAGAAGTATCTACATCTCGTTTCTTTGGAATAACCTACAAATAGGCACACTTTATGCCCTCTTCAGAGCTGAGGGCATAAAGTGTGCCTATTTGTAATAACATACATCTCGTTTCTCTGGAATAACCTACAAGAAGTATCTACATCTCGTTTGTCTTTAGCATATATGCAAGACATCCCTAAGTTCTAAAATGACATAAACTTACTTTATGCCCTCTTCAGAGCTGAAATTAGTGTTTCAAAAGACACTCTTTGAGAGAGTCATATTCGTACTGCAGTCACCAGCGCATATCATGGAAAAACGAGTAAGTCAACTGAGCATAGCTCATCATCAAATGAACCATGTCCAAAAAGGTTCTGTTTCTCTTTGTTGGGACGTGATTTCATGTTCTAACAAATAAGCGTGGAATTTTGAGTCTATATACTCTCCACCTCGATTGGATCAAATTGTCCTTATCGTTTTACCAATTTTTTGGTTCTTAACCTCGACCTTATACTCACTGAACTTTTCAAGAGTTCAAACTTATGATGCATTCGGTAGAGATAAACATGCCTTGAATAATTATCAGTGAAACTGATAAATTATTCATACCCCGTTTGAGCTTTGGAATTCATTGATTTCAAAGATCAGAATGTATTAGCTCTAAGGGTTCTTTGGCACAACAACTTTTTCTAGTAAAAGGTCGTTTTAGTCATCTTGTAATTAAGGAATGACTTATAGGGAGGTAATAAGTCATCTTCTATTCTGTTTAAAAGTTCATTCTAGACCAATCACCCAATCCTATTGAGATCATTATGGCATAACCCCAAGTGCAAAAGACAGGTATCTTGAGAAACGTGTTGTCTTTTATGTTGAGTCTTAGGAATTTTAAACATCTCATGAATTAAATTGCATTAGATTCTAACGGTCCCAATTATATGTTATTCTCTATTTTGTAGAACAAATGTTGGCATCCATTAGTAATGAACAGTTCACAAATCAATAAGGTAATAAAATAGCCTTGTTCTTGCAAATAAGATATAGAAATAAAAATTTCTTTTAATCTTTGGAACTTTGCACATATTACGTAATAACATGTAAAGTTCTCGAGTAGAATGAGTTTATGTCTCCCACTACCATAGCCGAGATGAACTCTCCTGTTTTAATTCTAAGAGTCATCTTATCAGCTCACAGCTGTTGTTAGGAACTCATTCCTTGAAAAGTACACACGTGATTAGAGGACCCTGAATCGAATATCGAGGCAGAACCGTTATTTTCCACTAAATACGTTTTCAAGACAATAAATCATATATAGAGTCTTTGGTGTTCTTTCTTTTTTGCTTGGCAGTTTCCTACGTAACATTCATCACGAACATTTTGAGATGAGGTAGACATAACATCTTGAGGACATTCCTCTTTTAAAGACCGTTTCAAAATCACTCACCACGATCTCATCATTTTAAGTTTGTTTACTTAGTCGTATGTTTTTATACCAATAACATATTTGGCGTATAAATGAGGCATTTATAGAACTTATACATATTGTTGAAAATAAACAAATTACATGAATTGGTTGTATAGTATTTAACCCATTACCTAATCCAATCAATTTAGCAAAAGTAATTAACCACTCTATGAATCATAATTCTTTTGCAACGATACTTCAGATGTTTAGAGCAACTCCCACCGAGGGGTGATCACTACTCCTCTTCTTAACTGAGACGTTCTCAACCAAACGCTAACACCAAAATCACTCATATCCTGTTAGTGTTTAGTTACCGTTGTTTGGTAAAGAAATCATTAACAACTTAATAATTTTCCGTAAGTGTGACCCGCCATTTTCAGATCCTAGAAAACGGCCCCAACAATGCTACCAAATAGAAAAGCTAATGTTGGGAATGGCCCTAAGAGACCCTATCCATTTTTGGAGTTCGCGTTGTTCTGACTCCCATGTTACATCCCCCCTAATGGTTAGTAGCTCCAGGGTCTACAAGTAGGTGGAACATTGGAATCTCACGGTGCAACCCAATGGAAGAGACCGTAGGATGTGTTGACACACGTCCTTCACCCACTTACTATAAATACTTTCTCCATTCACCTTGTTATTGACTTATGCAAACACCTTCCGAATGGAGCAGTTGCGGTATAAGCAACACAAGGCCAAGCATAAATCTCACGGTGTGAATTAGAGCGTGATAAGAAAACAATTTATTTTCATATACCTTTTTCCTCCCACTAAGTATTTTAAAGATTAGGGTTTTTTACTTAGGTAAATTCCTGCTAAACGAATCTATCTAAGTTTTATGCCTTATATATAACATTTAAAATAAGGTATTTACTCTAATGTCTAGGTGAATTAAACCCTTTTAATTACCTAGTAACATTGCATGATAATAAAACCATGGTTAGTTGAACTCAAGCGTCGGTCTATTTGCCGGGAGAGTTCCCTTATAACCAAAGCCTTATATTTTACTTAACATATTTTAAATCTAAAAAACACTAAGTAGGACAACTTTCTAATCCTATTAGAAAATGTGATCTTAGGTCTATTTAATTTAAAATTGTTTAAGATTAACTCATTATCCTAAGATCCTACGTTAGCATGCAACTCTTTGTTATAGGTTGACGATTTCTATTCATTAACACTTACAACTATTATAAAATGTGATCTTAGGTCCTATAACATGCTTCTAAGGGTGATGAAAGCATATAACAATCAAAATTTCAAGTTATAAAAACACCATTATAAAGCATAAACTTTTTGAAATAACCTACGCCTAGGTGATTTCCCAAGGCATAACTATTACGCTATGGTGTCTAGGTGATAAAAACCTCACATTGCTCGCACATGCTTATAAAACCGAGTTTACTTAACTCAAGTACTGGCTCAATGCCTAGGTAGGAGGTGTTCCGTAAGCCGTCAGCTTAAATACCTCCAACCTTAGACAACATCTTGCCAGGCGAGTTCAATTCTAACCTTAGCTTTACACGATATCGGCCTATTCTATGTGAATTGTTCGAGATTGAATTTTGTTGACCTTAAGTGAGAATGCATTTAATCTTTGTTATAGGTTTTAACGTCTATCTTGTTTTTATAACACTTTCTAATATAGACAACCTATAACATTCATCTATGCTAAGGTGGTTTCATGTTGCATGTTTGTTCATTGTCGTTTTTTAATATAATGCTTATACTAATCATTCATTAACGAAAAATAAAACAATCAACATGCATCTAACATGAACCCTAAACATGCATTCCTTTTATTATAACTCTTATAATTTATTACTAATGCATGAAACATGTTTTCCTATGGTGGGATTTAAAATCTATATGACATACATTATGCATATGTTTTTCTATACAATTTAATTATAACAAACATTCCTAATGCATAAATAATTAAACACACTAAAGTGGACCGATTTTGGCATCCAAACAATCAAACTACCTTAATTGTTACAATAATAATTTAAGTAAACACATAAACCGCCTTGGTCAGCTCCCGAACGGGCCCGAACCTTTCGAACCATCTTGAACCATCCACAAAAGGCTTGAACCAGACTCCAAAGCTTCAAAATTGGGCTGAACCGACTTGTACAGACCGAATCGGACCAAGAATCAACTGAACCAGATCGAGCCACCGTTTGAATCAACCCGCATGCATTTGAATGTTCATCAACTTCTCGACGTTGATAAACAACGTCTCAACGCTGATGCGTCCGGAGGCATACTCTACTTTCGGCCAGCACGAGTTCTTCTTCCTCAAGCGATTACAGCCTAGTTTCTTGTCTATAGACTCTCAAATTTTTACAGACTCTCGGGAACACATTAATGCCCATAAACATGTAGGCAATTACAATTTAAATCAACAATTAAAAGCTTTAATTGATGCCAAAACTGAAATTATCCAACTTTAGCAACCAACTCATTCAATTAATGAAATTCACCCACCAAACTCGAAATTAATGCAGATCAAGTGCCCAAACCACACTCTGATACCAATTGAAGGAGTGTAGAACACTCGAGCGGAAGCGATTACGAATCTTAGGTACTTAATTTCATTAATTTCTTCAAGAGAAGCAAGCTGAAAATGGAACTGAAAACAGAGCACGATGTACCTCTTAGAAGCTTGAATCCAAGAGCTCCGTAGGTAGTTTCTCTACACGATCAAGTCATGGACTATCGCTAGAGTCTTTCTCGCTATTCTCCCGCCTTAGAACCAACTTATGGGAACCAAAACATGATGAATTTAAGGAGAAGAAAGCTTGAAATTGAACCCACGGTTGTGTGAAGGACAATATGGTTTTGAGAGAGGTTTTCTTCAGATTTTGGTGAGTTTCTCCAACAACATTTATCATCACCTGTTGCTCTAATATTATTCTCCTTTCATTAAGAAGAAACATGCAAAAAACAAACCTTATGATGACAGCAAGCTTGGAGATGGAATAGGTGTTCCAATTATGTGTCAATTGAAAAAAGGGAAAAATTCACTTTTGCTCCCTGAGGTTTGGGTTAAGTGACACTTTGGTCCCTGAGTTTTCAAACTCAACAAAAATACCCCTGAGGTTTGAGATAAGGAGCATTTTGGTCCCTGCCGTCAACTTCTCTGTTAAATTTTAACAGTAGCCGCCCAAGTCAAAGTCATTCCACTTTTGGGAGAAAACATTTCATTCTTGGAAAGTTCCTTCCATCTTTGGGAGTCGAATAAAAGAGAGAGATTGGAGACCACCAAGAACACCACCATCCGCAAGCTGATTGAGGAGATTACTATTTTCTTTATTATCTTGTGATTATGGACATGCCTACTCAGATTGTAGCGTGCGTTTCCATGCATATTATGAACTAAGTAGCTTTAGGCGTTGGTAAGGGAATATGTAGTTGTTGTGCTTCATCTCTAATAATATATTGATTATTGCATCTTGGTTAATTGTTGTGCTTATTTCTATTTTATGCCCGCCTGACCAGCCGGTATGAATACCTCTCTCTAGTTTCAGGGATGATTTAGAGAGTGTGTGGCGATTAACCACACTACGATCATTGTGTATTGGTGAACGCCAGTGACTGAGCTAGGGATAGCCAGTTGCCTAGTGCTCGATCGGTCGTACTTCATTGGGGTTGAAACACATTCCAAAAGATCCGAAGTTCCGGGAGGAATCCGCTAATAATACTGCGAGAATTTGCATGATCAATAATATTGCTAGAGCATATTTTAAAACAATTACTAAAGCCTAACCAGCGCCTGTTTCTAATCTGTCTGCCTATTTGTTTATTCTTTGTTATATCATTTATTTTGCTTCAGCATAATTCTTATAAAACCCAATCATTTTATTACCTTGAAACCATTAAAAGATTCATACAAAATAGATAGAGTGGAAGCTAGTTCAGACCTTGGATTGACAAATACTTATTACTTGTTGTGGACTGTGTATACTTGCACAGGAATTCTAGAGTCTTTTTAGAACATAATTTTACTCACTCTGGGAACCCAACAAGTTTTTGGCGCCGTTGTCGGGGAACTGAATAAGTTTTTATCTGATTTGTTTTGTGTATGTGTTTTAGTGGTTTGGTGCTATAACTTTTTGATTTGTTCTTTTGTTTTTGCAGGTGTGAGTTTGGTGCATGAGCGATCCGCCTGGGGTAAGGTTCGAGCTTGATCTAGAAATTGAGAGGACATTTAGGATCAGAATGAGAGAGCAGCGCAGAAACCAGATGGAGAACGTGTCGCGTCTCCCGCAGGTTTAAATCTGAAGAACAAAAATAACAACCAGATCTGAACTAGCTTCCACTCTATCTATTTTGATATAAAAACCCCTTAGACCGATAAATCCCTTAAGAACTTATGATTGTAGGGCTGCTTTAAATCTGAAGAACGAAAATAAAATATATATATATATATATATATATATAAACCCCTTAAAAATGTGTTTTAATATGTCTGATAATAGAGCTAGGTTGTGGAAAGTTCTTAGAATTGAGTTAAAAGTGGTGATTATTTGTCCATGCCGGAAGAATTATTTTGCTACAGCAGAGCTTGGTTTTGCAGAGTGCTCAGGTAAGGGTTGAAGGTAGTAATGGATTGTCTGGTTTGATTAAGCTAGTCTTTGTCTAACGTTTTAAATTCTTAAGGAAAGGTTGGTTAGTATTGCTCGGGACACGCAATAGTTCAAGTTTGGGGGTGTGATAACTCTCCAAAAGGTAGTTATTTAGGCATCATTTCTATAGGGATTTGTGTGTCTTTTGTGCTTAATAGGGTTGGTTTTAGATATATATTACATGTTTTAACCCATTTGGAAGAATGGATGCTTTGAAAGTTATTTTGTGCAGAATTATATTGCTGAGCGACTTGAGGGAGCAAATTCTGTGCTGCAGCAAAGCTGGGAGCAAAACTGCCACGTCACAGCTCGTTAGCCATTTTAATAAAGTGGCATTAGCTGAATTAATTACGGATCTAAGAAGCTTGGACGGCCCTCCACGTGTCTAGATTAACCTAATTAGGTTGAATCTCATCTTCTAAAAGGAGGGAGCCGTCAAAGATAAAGGCATTCAAGACTTGGAGACCGAATCAATTGGCTGGAGGCCGAATTGACGGCGGAATGGAGATCTAAGGAGACCATTTGTGATTCCACTCAAGGAGACGAAGTCCTTCTATGTTCTTGGTGGTTTGGAGCAGCCGTTTCATCCCCATTTGCTGAAAAGGATTAGTATTTCTTGTGTATTTTGTAATATGGATGTGTTTATCGAGATTGTAACGTATTTTATGTTTTCAATCATGAACTAATTGCTTTGTAGGCATAGGTTAAGAATTATGTGATTGTTATATTTATAAATCTGGAAATTCTATTTGATTATGATCATCTTGAATTATTGTTGACCTTTATTTTCATTATGTGCCCGCCTAGCTAGTCGATATGTATAGCTTCTCCTAGTTTCAGGGATGATTTAGGAGTTGCGTGGCAATAATTCACGCTAGATCATTGTGTATTGGTGAACGCCAGTGACTGAGTGTTGGGATTGGTGCCCTAAAACTCGTAGATAGTGAATGTTAAACGAATTATATACTTATTCGATAAAGGTGTTATCGAGATTGATTCAGTAAAAGTCATTACTGAATAAATTAAATTGCACATATAATAACCCAAATCCAATAAACTAAGATCTATGGCTATAGGATGAACACTTGAGCTTTATGTAGAGACATAAAAGTGGATCAAGCTTGAGTAATAGCCAAAACGGTCTATAGTATAGGAATAGGGTTGGGTACCTTATTCTGGAGACACTATGAGACGCGACCCACTTTATAGATGGTATAGACGATGTGATCCTAAATCGTCCATGTAGAGACATGCGAGTGGGGGCGTCCTATGCAATGAGTTTGCATAAGACTAGGACCAAGAAATAAGTCGCTCTCGCTTTATAACACCGTTTACTAACGAGACTGACTATTTCATGTGATGACCTAGGTAACTCGATCTTAATCCTGAGCTAACTATGAACTCCTGTTTATTCGGGCTTATCCTTAGATCTGCATAGGTGAGAGTGGCTCAGTATCGCCGACTCAATAAGCCTCCCATTTCAGGGATAGGAACAGGTAGATAGCTGGGGACATAGTCGTGCAAGAAGGAATTCACTCCTACCCGAATAAGGGATAGTAGAGAGGTTGTTCCCTTAAGTGCTGACTCCGGGGCTTGAACAAAGGGATCCCGCCCTCTCATTGGCCCGAGAGGGACTCGGTTTATTGGTTGGACCATAAGCCAATTGTTCATTAGAGGATCTGTGGGACTTAAGGAACTAGAAGTACTATAGGGGTAAAACGGCTTATTGACCTAGCTATAGCTACGAACAACCTGTGAAGGATCGACTTACTAATCATGGTTAAATCAAGTGGACAGAAATATATCTATAGTGAGGGGAGTGCAACTATCAGGCTATAGTGGAGTGTCCCGATAGTTAACGAATGTTGGCTAGCTCGGACAATGAGATTAGTCGGTTAGCCTCGAATCGTTGGAGCCCATGATCTATAGGTCCATTAGGTCCCCCTACTAGCTCATATCGGAATTAAGCCTAGAACAAAAGATAGGAAGCTTTGAATCGTTCAAAATCGGGAAAAAGGGTATTATCGTAAATTGTGTTTGACACAATAATTTAATTATGAATTAAATTAGAAAATGAGAGATGAAGTATTTAAAAGTGTTTTGAATACTATATATATGTATTAGGAATCATATATATGGAATTGCACAAGATAACAAAGATTAATTAGATTAATCATATCAAAATTAATTTGAAAATTTTCAAATTAATTACCAAGCAATCAATTTCAATTTAGAATTGAAATTGGGGATAATTTGCAAGCTTGAAATTTGATTTCAAATTGAATTTAGTGGATTTAGTTGGAAATCCACTTAATGCATGATCATTCAAAGTGGAAAGACAACTCACTCATGCATTGTTGCATGTCTTGTGTAATGTACACCTAGAATCCACTTGAGCTTGCAAATACACCATGTGTCTTGTGTCTTGAGGCTTGGCTTTGCATGGAGAGTGTCTTTAAAAGGAGTTTGAATCAGATTCAAACATAAGAGAGCCATTTCCTTAATGTTATGCTGCTGGAATTTGGACTCAAAGTTCTCTCATCTCTCATTCTTCTCCATTGTTTGATGCTTCTAGCATTCCCTTCCCATTCCCTATCTTATATAGACTCCCACAAGTCGTTCTCGGCCCGGAGTATAGTAGGGAAGACTCTAGAGGTTGTCCAAGGAGCATAGGAGAGGCAAACACCACAAGGAGTTCAACATAAGTGAGCTACAAAGGTTGGTGTTTTCTAAACTCTCTATTCTGTCTTTTCTAGAACATGCATGCTTTAGGAGTAAAATTGAACGTCTTAAGTGCTTTCGATCTTCAATTGCTTCCGCATGTGTAATATGTACACCTTCAATTGGTATCAGAGCTTGATTAGAGCACTTAATTCGTTTTAATTTTGCTTTGGTGGGTACCTTTTTGAAATTGAATTTTCTGTGTGCTAAAATGGAAGTGTTCTGGTTTGGCAATTTTTTGAGCATTCAAACCTTCATGAAATTGTAATTGCTCGGATATGTAAGAGCGTTAATGTGTGTACTATAGTTTGTAATTTTTATAGAGTCATTAGAGTCCATATAGGCTGTAAAATTGAAGAAAAACCGGAGAAGACGCAGCAGAAAATGAAAATTCCAGCATGCAATGTCACTAGGTTATTAAAAGAGTTTAATTCACCTAGACATTTAGTGTAAAGACCTTGTTTAATAAGGCATAGACTTAGATAGATTCATTTAGCCGGAATTTACCTAAGTAATAGACCCTAAAACTTTACGACACTTTAGTGGGAGGAAAAGTATAGAAACGAAATATTCATATTAAGTTTCTACTCTCACGTCCCCCTGAGTTCACACCGTGAGATCCATGCTTGGCCTCGAGGCGCCCTGGGAGCGTCCCCCTACGGATGGTGTTTGCATGGGTTAATATCAAGGTAAATGGGGAAAGTGTTCATAGTAAGTGGGAGAAGGAAACGTGTCAAACGTATCCTGCGGTCTCCATCATTAGGTTGCACCGTGAGATTCCTATGCGCTGCCTGCGAGTCGCCCTGGGAGCGATCACCCTACGGAGGGCTTGCGCATGGGATTCGGAACAACGCAAACTCCAGAAATGGATAGGGTTTCCTAGGGCCATTCCCAACATTAGTTCTTCCCTACGGTGGCATTGTTGGGGCCGCCCTTTGCAATCTGAAAATGATGGGTAACACTTACAAGATGGTCTTGACCAAATTAACGTTAGCTAATAACTATTGGAGTAAGAGTTATTCTGGGAATAGTATTTGGCCGAGATTGTCTCGATTCAGAGGAGGAGTAGCTGACTGCCCTACGGTAGCGGTTATTCTAAACCCCTGAAGTATCGTTGCAAAATAAATCAATTGTATATATGGGTCGATGATTGCTTTTGCTAAATCTGATTGGATAAATGTGATTAATGGGTTTTGTGCATGTTTCTAATAGAGATTAATTTGTTTGTTTAAGCAATATGTCGAAAAACGTATGTGCTTTGTCAAATGCCAAATTAAACGGTTTAGTACATTCGACTAAGAATACTTGCTTAAACGCTAAACACGTGGCAAAGAATTTAGGTTTGGTCTCAACTGAGGAATGTCCTCAAACTAACTGTGTAGCCAAGAAAAACATGATCCACGACTCTAAATGTGATTTATTAGTCTTGGAAACGTGTTTAGTGGAAAACGACGATTCTGCCTGGATACTTGATTCAGGTGCCACTAATCACGTATGTTCTTCATTTCAAGGAATGAGTTCCTGGCAACAGCTAATCGCTGGAGAGATGACTCTTAAAGTTGGAACAGGAGAAGTCATCTCGGCTATTGCAGTGGGAGACATAAAATTATTCTTCACCAAAGAACGCTACATGATATTAGATAATGTGTACATAGTTCCGAAGATTAAAAGAAATTTGATTTCTTTATCTTGTTTATTAGAACAAGGTTACTCAATTTCTTTTTCTGTTAATGAAGCGTTCATAACTAAAAGAGGTATTGATGTTTGCTCTGCAAACTTGAAGAATAAATTATATGTTTTGAGACCAATTGAGTCTAAAGCTATTTTAAATCACGAGATGTTTAAAACCGCTGAGACTCAACCTAAAAAGCGAAGAGTTTCTCAAGATACCTATCTCTGGCACTTGAGGTTAGGCCATATCAACCTCAATAGGATTGGGAGATTGGTCAATAGTGGACTTCTAAACAAGTTAGAAGACGACTCGTTGCCTCCTTGTGAATCATGCCTTGAGGGCAAGATGACAAAACGACCTTTTACCGGAAAAGGTTATCGTGCCAAAGAGCCCTTAGAGCTCATTCATTCGGACCTCTGTGGACCAATGAACATTAGAGCTCGAGGAGGGTACGAATATTTCATCAGTTTCATTGATGATTATTCGAGGTATGGCTATCTCTACCTGATGCATCATAAGTCCGAAGCTTTTGAAAAGTTCAAGGAGTATAAGGCCAAGGTTGAGAACCTATTAGGTAAGACGATAAAAACACTTCGATCCGATCGAGGTGGACAGTATATGGACTTAAGTTTTCAAGACTATTTGATAGAGCATGGAATTACGTCCCAACTCTCAGCCCCTGGTACACCTCAGCAAAACGGTGTATCAGAAAGGAGAAACAGAACCTTGTTGGACATGGTTCGTTCGATGATGAGTTATGCTCAGTTGCCTAACTCGTTTTGGGGTTATGCAGTAGAGACTGCAGTTTATATCTTGAACGTAGTTCCCTCAAAGAGTGTTTCTGAAACACCATTTGAGCTCTGGAAAGGTCGTAAAGCTAGTTTACGACATTTCAGAATTTGGGGATGTCCTGCATACGTGCTAGAAGCAAACCCAAAGAAATTGGAGCCTCGTTCTAGATTTTGCCTATTTATAGGCTATCCCAAAGAAACGAGAGGTGGATACTTCTTCGATCCAGAGGAAAATAAAGTACTTGTATCGACAAATGCTACATTCCTAGAAGAAGACCACCTCAGAGATCACAAGCCACGTAGTAAAGTCGTTTTAAGTGAACTATCTAACGAAGCTACAGAAACATCAACAAGAGTTGTTGATGATACTGGCACCTCAAGTCAATCACGTCCTTCTCAAGAAATAAGAGGACCTCGACGTAGTGGGAGGGTTGTTAGACAGCCTGATCGCTATTTGGGTTTAACTGAAACTCCAGTCGTCATACCTGATGACGGGATCGAGGATCCATTAACCTTTAAACAGGAAATGGATGACGTTGACAAGAACGAGTGGATTAAAGCCATGGACTTAGAGATCGAGTCCATGCATTTTAATTCAGTATGGGATCTTGTAGATCAACCTGAAGGGGTTAGACCAATAGGGTGCAAATGGATCTACAAGAGAAAACGAGACGCTGCTGGAAAGGTACAGACCTTTAAGGCACGACTTGTGGCAAAGGGTTTTACCCAGCGGGAGGTGATTGACTATGAAGAAACCTTCTCCCCTGTTGCCATGTTAAAGTCGATCCGGATACTTTTATCCATTGCCACGTTTTACGATTATGAAATATGGCAAATGGATGTCAAGACTGCCTTTCTGAACGGTAATCTTGAAGAAAGTATCTACATGTCTCAGCCAGAGGGGTTCATAGCTCAGGATCAAGAGCAAAAAGTTTGCAAGCTTAAACGGTCCATTTATGGATTAAAACAAGCGTCTAGATCCTGGAATATGAGATTTGATACTGCGATCAAATCTTTTGGCTTTGAACAAAACGTTGATGAGCCTTGTGTTTACAAAAGGATCATCAACAACTCTATAGCTTTCTTAGTACTGTATGTGGATGATATCCTACTCATCGGGAATGATGTAGGTTATCTAACTGACATTAAACTATGGCTAGCAACTCAATTCCAAATGAAAGATTTGGGTGAGGCACAATTTGTTCTAGGAATCCAAATTGTTCGAAACCGAAAGAACAAAACGCTAGCCCTGTCTCAAGCGTCTTATATCGACAAATTGTTGGTTAGATATAAAATGCAAAATTCCAAGAAAGGACTATTACCTTTAAGGCACGGAATTAACTTGTCTAAGGAACAGTGTCCTCAGACACCTCAAGAAGTTTAGGACATGAGACGTTTTCCCTATGCCTCTGCAGTAGGTAGCCTAATGTATGCCATATTGTGTACAAGGCCTGACATTTGTTTTGCAGTAGGGATTGTCAGTAGATATCAATCCAATCCAGGATTTGATCACTGGACAACCGTTAAATGTATCCTCAAATATCTAAGGAGAACGAGGGACTATATGCTCGTGTATGGTTCGAAGGATTTGATCCTTACACGATACACTGATTCTGACTTTCAAACTGATAAAGATTCGAGGAAATCTACATCGGGGTCAGTATTCACTCTAAATGGAGGAGCAATAGTATGGCGCAGCATCAAGCAAGGATGCATTGCAGACTTGACCATGGAGGCCGAATATGTAGTCGCTTGCGAAGCAGCAAAAGAGGCAGTATGGCTAAGGAAGTTCCTAACTGACTTGGAAGTCGTTCCAAATATGCATCTGCCTATCACCTTGTATTGTGATAATAGCGGCGCAGTTGCAAACTCAAAGGAACCTCACAACCATAAGAGAGGCAAGCACATCGAAAGGAAATACCATCTCATTAGATAGATTGTGCACCGAGGAGACGTGATCGTCACGAAGATAGAGTCGGAGCACAACATTGCTGATCCATTCACGAAGGCTCTTACGGCTAAAGTGTTCGAGAGTCATCTAGATGGTCTAGGTCTGCGAGATATGTACGAGAAATAATCTAGGTCAAGTGGGAGAATTGTAATCGGTATATCGATACCTTAGTATACTGGGTATTTAGATGCCCTAGTTTATTGTATTTTTACTCCGTTATTAATACAAGTATTTATTCATCCACTGCTGTTATAGATTATAGTACATCCCACTAAACTAGATTTTTAGTTCAAGTGGGAGATTGTTGGGATTGGTGCCCTAAAACTCGTAGATAGTGAATGTTAAACGAATTATATACTTATTCGATAAAGGTGTTATCGAGATTGATTCAGTAAAAGTCATTACTGAATAAATTAAATTGCACATATAATAACCCAAATCCAATAAACTAAGATCCATGGCTATAGGATGAACACTTGAGCTTTATGTAGAGACATAAAAGTGGATCAAGCTTGAGTAATAGCCAAAACGGTCTATAGTATAGGAATAGGGTTGGGTACCTTATTCTGGAGACACTATGAGACGCGACCCACTTTATAGATGGTATAGACGATGTGATCCTAAATCGTCCATGTAGAGACATGCGAGTGGGGGCGTCCTATGCAATGAGTTTGCATAAGACTAGGACCAAGAAATAAGTCGCTCTCGCTTTATAACACCGTTTACTGACGAGACTGACTATTTCATGTGATGACCTAGGTAACTCGATCTTAATCCTGAGCTAACTATGAACTCCTGTTTATTCGGGCTTATCCTTAGATCTGCATAGGTGAGAGTGGCTCAGTATCGCCGACTCAATAAGCCTCCCATTTCAGGGATAGGAACGTGTAGATAGCTGGGGACATAGTCGTGCAAGAAGGAATTCACTCATACCCGAATAAGGGATAGTAGAGAGGTTGTTCCCTTAAGTGCTGACTCCGGGGCTTGAACAAAGGGATCCCGCCCTCTCATTGGCCCGAGAGGGACTCGGTTTATTGGTTGGACCATAAACCAATTGTTCATTAGAGGATCTGTGGGACTTAAGGAACTAGAAGTACTATAGGGGTAAAACGGCTTATTGACCTAGCTATAGCTACGAACAACCTGTGAAGGATCGACTTACTAATCATGGTTAAATCAAGTGGACGGAAATATATCTATAGTGAGGGGAGTGCAACTATCAGGCTATAGTGGAGTGTCCCGATAGTTAACGAATGTTGGCTAGCTTGGACAATGAGATTAGTCGGTTAGCCTCGAATCGTTGGAGCCCATGATCTATAGGTCCATTAGGTCCCCCTACTAGCTCATATCGGAATTAAGCCTAGAACAAAAGATAGGAAGCTTTGAATCGTTCAAAATCGGGAAAAAGGGTATTATCGTAAATTGTGTTTGACACAATAATTTAATTATGAATTAAATTAGAAAATGAGAGATGAAGTATTTAAAAGTGTTTTGAATACTATATATATGTATTAGGAATCATATATATGGAATTGCACAAGATAGCAAAGATTAATTAGATTAATCATATCAAAATTAATTTGAAAATTTTCAAATTAATTACCAAGCAATCAATTCCAATTTATTGAAATTGGGGATAATTTGCAAGCTTGAAATTTGATTTCAAATTGAATTTAGTGGATTTAGTTGGAAATCCACTTAATGCATGATCATTCAAAGTGGAAAGACAACTCACTCATGCATTGTTGCATGTCTTGTGTAATGTACACCTAGAATCCACTTGAGCTTGCAAATACACAATGTGTCTTGTGTCTTGAGGCTTGGCTTTGCATGGAGAGTGTCTTTAAAAGGAGTTTGAATCAGATTCAAACATAAGAGAGTCATTTCCTTAATGTTATGCTGCTGGAATTTGGACTCAAAGTTCTCTCATCTCTCATTCTTCTCCATTGTTTGATGCTTCTAGCATTCCCTTCCCATTCCCTATCTTATATAGACTCCCACAAGTCGTTCTTGGCCCGGAGTATAGTAGGGAAGACTCTAGAGGTTGTCCAAGGAGCATAGGAGAGGCAAACACCACAAGGAGTTCAACATAAGTGAGCTACAAAGGTTGGTGTTTTCTACACTCTCTATTCTGTCTTTTCTAGAACATGCATGCTTTAGGAGTAAAATTGAACGTCTTAAGTGCTTTCGATCTTCAATTGCTTCCGCATGTGTAATATGTACACCTTCACTGAGTTAGGGATAGCCAGCTGCCTAGTGCTTGATCGGTAGAGCTTCATTGGTTTTGAAACATATTCCAAAAAATCCGGAGTTCTGGGAGGATCCCGCTGACGGATCAAAAGAATTGCTGGAGCATCTTTATAAACAATTACAGAAGTCTTAACTTGTGTCTGTTTCCATTATGTTTTCTCTGTCGTAATCATTTACTGCTTTCGCATATCTTTTGTTTCAGCATTTTAAAAACCCAATCAATTTAACCAAACTTTTGAAATCACTAAAAAGGCAAAGTAAATCAATAGAGGTAGGCATTTCAAGACCCTGTGGATACGATAAATACTTATCACTTGCTGCTAGATTGTGAATACTTGCACAGTATTTTGGAGTCAATTTATCTCATATTTTTAACCACTCCAGAATTGCAACAAGTTTTTGGCGTCGTTGCCGGGGACTTGAAATTGTTTTATTTGATTGATTTTTTTGTGTGTGTGTATTTTTGGTGATTTGGTGCGTGAACTTTTTGATTGTTTCTTTTTGTTTTGTAGGTGTGACCTTGGTGTATGAGTGATCCCCTTGGGATTAGTTTTTCAAAAAGTTCAAGTGAATCCTGAAGAGGAACTGTGCGATGCAGCAAAATCCGCCGCCGGAGCAAAACAGACAGCAAAATAATCAGGCTAAGAATCCTATCCTTGTAGCAAATGATAGGGACAGAGTCATTAGATCATGTGTTTTCCCAATAATTGATGAGTTAAATCGAGTGATAATGCGTCCAATAATTGAGGCATCAAATTTTGAAATGAAACCGGTCATGTTTCACATGTTAGAGATGGTTGGCCAATTCCATGGTTTACCATCCGAGGACCCTCATCTTCATCTTAAGTCTTTTCTAGGAGTTAGTGATTCCTTCGTTATCAAGGGAGTGTCGAGAGATGTCCTTAGATTAACCCTATTTCCTTATTCCCTTAGAGATGGAGCAAAGGTGTGGTTGAATTCTTTTGCTCCAGCATCGATAAGTACGTGGAATGAGCTAATAGAGAAATTTCTTAGTAAGTAATTTCCACTAACTAGGAGTGCCAAGTTGAGGAGTGAGGTAGTGGGATTTAGGCAAAATGAGGAAGAAACTTTTAGTGAGGCTTGGGAAAGGTTCAAGGAGCTTTTGCGAAAGTGTCCTCACCATTGTTTACCACATTGTATTCAAATAGAGATATTTTACAATGGGTTAAACATAGCAACCCAGTGTATGGTTGATGCTTCTACGGGAGGGGCCCTTTTGGCAAAAATCTTTAATGAAGCTTATGAGGTTTTAGAGAGAATATCAACCTACAGTTGTCAATGGTCAAATGTTAGAGGCTCTAGTAAGAAAGTTAAGAGTGTGATAGAAGTTGATGGTGTGTCTACCGTTAGGGTCGATATTGCAGCATTAGCTAACACTCTTCAAAACATAACTGTGGTAAGCAATGTTCAGGAGCCGCCAGTGGTGGAGCCTGCTACAGTTGTAAACCAAGTGGCAGCCAAATCTTATGTTTATTGTGGTGAAGACTATAATTATGAGTTTTGTCCTAACAATCCAGCTCATGTGTTTTTTGCAGGTAATCAAAGGAATAACCCTTATTCTAACTTTTATAATCCAGGTTAGCGCAACCACCCCAACTTTGCGTGGGGAGGGCAAGGAAGCAATTCGCCAGTCCCCCAAGCACAGAAAAAGTTGGTGAACCAGTCCGGATTTGCTAAATCACAGGCATTGCCCCAACAAAATAAGCAGGGCACCCATCCAAACTCGGGTAATTCTCTGGAGTTAATGATGAATGATTATATGGCTCGTAATGATGTCTTAATCCAAAGTCAGCAAATGCCTAATTATGCTAAATTTCTTAAGGATGTTTTAACTAAAAAGAAGAGATTATGAGAGTTTGAGACTGTGGCTCTTACTAAGGAATGTAGTGCTATTCTTAAGAATGGGCTACCTTCCAAGGGTAAGGATCCAGGATCATCCATTATTCCTGTCTCTATAGGTGGAAAGGAGTTGGGGAGAGCACTTTGTGATTCAGGCACAAACATAAACCTTATGCCTCTTTCGGTTTATCGAAAGTTAGGTATAGGTGAAGCTAGGCCTACAACAGTCACACTCCAATTGGCAGATAAATCTATCACATATCCTGAAGGTAAAATTGAGGATGTTCTGGTCCAGGTAGATAAATTTATTTTTCCTGTCGATTTTATTATTCTAGATTATGAGGTTAATAAGAATGTCCCAATTATTCTTGGTCGTCCATTTTTGGCAACTGGTAGATCGTTGATAGATGTCCAACAGGGAGAGCTTACAAGGAGGGTGTATGACCAAAAGGTGAAGTTCAATATGTTTGATGCACTGAAATATCCTAATGATCTTGAGGATTGCTCGTTCATTCATGTGTTGGATGAGTTTGTTGAGGACCACTTTTAGAAGGAATTGATGGAGTACCATACCCAAAATTTTGGAGAAATCCAAATTGAGGATTTGGAAATAGGTGGATTGGAGTATGAGCATAAAGATGTAGGTGAGATTTCTAGTTTTAAGAGGAGTTTTGAATCCTTAGAGCCAACTGATAAGAAATCCAAGCCTATTGAACCTTATAATTCATTGATATTGCTCCAGCAACCTGAGATTAGGAAATCCTTCCTTGATGAGCAGTTATTTACTGTAGCTCATATTAAGACAGTGAAAACACCTTGGTATGATGACTTTTCCAATTACATTGATTTTGGAAATTTGCCTCCTGGTTTATCAAAACGACAGATGAAAGAATTTTTCCATGAGGTGAAGTTCTATTTATCGAATGATGCATTTGTGATTAGACAATGTGTTGATGATGACTGTGAGTTTAAAGAAAAGGACAGAGAATAAAGCATTACTGGAGAGAGGAGTTTCGTTTGAAATATCTCTCTCTGAAGTTCCTGGCAGATTAGGAGAAAGTAAGAGTTTTGCAGGAGCATTTCATATTGCAATATTTTTAGCTCCTAGTGTTGTTGCAATTTTATTTTATCTCGTGGATTTTATTCTGGTTTGAATTAATTTGAATTAGATTTTGTTTATTTCAATTTTATCTGATTTATTTTAATTCGTTGGTATTTTTGTAGATTTTATGTTCATTTTATTTATTTATTTTTATTTCGGTTGATTTAATTCTTAATTTAATCGGATTAGTTTTGTTTAGATTTAATTTCAGTTTGAATTTTTTATTTCTGTTTAGATTAGATTTTTAATAATATATCTTTCTGATTTAATTCTGAAATATTATTCTTTGAAGTTGCTAGTAGATTTAGGGAGCGCAGGTTTTGAGGGAGCAAAAGTTCAACATTCTAATTAGAAGCTCCCATTATTTGATCTCGTTTGTTTATGTTAATTTTGGTTTATTGTCTGTTTTGATATTATTTTGATTTGATATGATTTTTATTCGGTTAGATTTGCATTTTATTATTTATTTTTATTTTTATTTTGTAGGTTAGTTTAGATTTGATTTTGAAGAATTTTATTTTCGAAAGATTTTTCCAGATTTAAAATAATATATCTTGTGGATGTTATTTAAAAAAAAAAAAAGATTTGATTTCATAGATTTTTTAAGAAGATCAAAGATTTTATTCGGTTAAGATTTTTTGTGAGATAAGATTATAATTTTATCGTTGAGATTTTATTGTTGTTAGCAGGATAATTAAGTGGGCATGCAGTTAATTACCAAAGATGTCATGTGTTGAGCAGGGGGGAGCTGGCGTTATGGTTGTTACACACAGAGGGTAGCACAGTAAATGGAAGATCTTATCGTTTGACAGATAATAAAAATTTTCCATGAAACCATGAAGTTAAAATGGTAACTTAAATTAATAAAGAGATAACTAGGGGCTAATTATTTGTTGAAGATCTTTGAGTTAGTGCCCTATTTTTACGATCTCCCATCAGGTACGTTTTTCACTCTCATCTTTTATTACTACTGATGTGATTTTTTTTCTGTGTGTATTATTATTGTGAGGGAAAAAAGCACGAGCAAGGAAAGAAAGAGAGACAAAGGATGAAGATATGGTGGAAGAGAGGGTTGAAGAGGCTTCATAGAGACCAAAGAAAATAAGAAGAGGTCTAAGAGAGAAAAAAAAAAGTAAGAACCCCTACCCTAACCCCTTCTCCTGACCATTTGTTTCGTAAAAAGAAAAAAAAGGAAAAAGAAGATAAGGGGAATGACGTTGAGACTGAGATGAAATTGACAGCTTGATGAAAGATTTCAGTACAGGAGATTTATAAATGAAGAAGCAAGAAAAAAATATCAAGAAGTCTTGAAGCGAGATGTTCAAATGGAGCGCGACTTCGATGGTGGCAAAGAGATCCCACATTTTCTTTAAGAAGACATCACTAATCACAGTTGGGAACGGTTGTGCGCAAAGCCGGAGCCCACTATTGATCAACGAGAATGGGAATTCTACGCCAACATTGATGAAAATGAAGGATTCTTGGTTATTGTTCGTAGAGTTGTTGTCGACTGGAGCCATGTAGTGATTATTTCTCTATTTAATTTGCAAGACTTTCCCTCATTGATAGCGAGCAGAGCTAGCTAGTTTTTCCTAATCTATTTAGCTGGTCTTTTATGATTTATTGGCCATATTTTATGCATTTTCATGTGATATTTGTAGGAAATTAATATGGGAGCCAATTGGATGTTCGGGGGCGAAAAGAGATCAAGGAATGAAAAAAGAATCAAAGAAGGAAAAGTCAAAGTAGGGTCAACCGCAAGCTAGCGTCGAGACGCTAGCTCTTGAGCTTCTCGATGCTAGCATTCCATATCTTATCAGGCGCTAAAAGGTCACAACGTCGAGACGCTGCGACCTTAGCGTCTCGACGCTGTGTAATTTCGATTCCAGAAACGCGCGTTTTAAAGGCAGCGTCTCGACGCTACGACGGAAAAAACAGAATATAAGTTAATTTCCGGCTAGGTTTTTGGGGATTCTCTTTTGGGACATTTTGGAGCCGTAAACAGAGCAAAAACAGAGCATTGTGGGGCTGAAGCAAAGGGAGCAAGTTGGAAATCAACCCATTGTTCATGGGGATCATGACAGGGACGCTCGGTCTCGGCCTACATTGAGTTTACTTCTTCTTTCCCTCAACTTAGTTAGTGTTTATGGTTGTTTTAGACTATTGCTATATCGTAACGTGTTGTATGAGTAGCTAGGTTTTAATTCTTAGGGGTTGGTGTAGCCGTTGGGCACGTTATGGATTAATTTTATGGTTTTATGTTAATGATTCATTTATGCATATTTGTGTCCTTAGTCCTTTCAATTTACCGGCCATGAATTGAATGTTGTTTATTCTTAAATCTAACTCGGGAGAGAGGATTTAGTTTAGAAATCGTTATGCATAACTAGGATTTAGCTAGAGATCGGGAGATAATAGTTAATTCTAGAAATCGTTAAAAAGGGTATCCTTAATGCCTTGCATGTTTATTTAGATAGGGATATCGGGTTCAATTGCATGTGGGAGAATCATGTATGCTCGGGAGAGGTATGTGTGATATTAGGTTTCCAAGATTTATGAATCATTGCATGTTAATAATCCATTAATTATTCCATAATCCCAATTGGTGAAGTCAAATCCCTAAGAACATTACTTCCCATTAGATTGTCACTTCTTGCATTGTCTTGTGTTTGATTTAATCTCATTCTCACTCAATTTAGTTCCCTAAATAAAATCGGTCAAAATTATTTTCGATAATTAAAATTGATTAGAAACCAATCCAGAGGACGACATTCGAATTTCACATTCACTATATTATTACTTGACCCGTGCGCTTGCGGTAAGGAAAATTCCACATCAAGTTTTTGGCGCCGTTGCCGGGGATTGGCATATTTAGTCAATTTTAATATCGTAGAAAAATTGTCCGGTCTTAATTTAGGGTGTATTTTATTTTTGTTATTTTTTGTTTTTGTTTTTGTTTTTTTTTTTTTTTTTTGCTTTTAGGTAGATTGCATTTTTCCTTTATTGTTTTTCTTTTCCATTCTTAAATTTTTCCATATTTAGATTCTTCCATATTTGTTTGAATTTTCCATTGATAGATTTTTAGTTTTTCCTTTTTAGATTAGTTTTTCCTTACTTGGTTTTTGTCATATTTATTTTTGCATTCCATATTAGTTTATTTTTTTGCTTTTGTAGATTATATTTTCCTTATTTAGATTCATTATTTTCCTTTTCTTATTTCTTTCCTAATTTATTTTCTTTCATTTTCTTTTATTTTCCTTTTTAGGTTAGTTGTGACGGTGTATGCGAAAGGTTAGGGAATTGGCCTCAGTTCCCTTAGATCCAGAAATAGAAAGAACATACAATAGACTTCGAAGGGAAAATCAAGAAAATATCCAAATGGCTAATCCTAATCCTGAGGAGCATAAGCCTATTAGGGACTACTTTCAGCCAGTCTTTCAGGAGCAACAGTCGGGGATTGTCTATGCCCCGATCAATGCTAACAATTTTGAGCTGAAAACAGGTCTCATTCAGATGGCTCGGGATTATGCTTACAGAGGATCACCCATGGAGGATCCAAATTCTCACCTGAAATCCTTCCTAGACATTTGTGGGACGGTAAAATTAAATGGTGTTTTTGAAGATGCCATTCGCTTACGTTTATTTCCTTTCTCTTTGCAGGATAAATCGAGGGACTGGTTACAATCTATTCCACCTGGGAGCATTGCCACTTGGGATGCTTTGGTCCAGGCATTCTTAAAGAAGTTCTTCCTGATAGCGACCATAGCTAGCTACTTTTACTTATTTAATTAAGCTAGTCTTTTATGATTTTTGGGCCATTTTATTGTGCTTTATTGTTTATTTTGTAGGAAAGCGATGATTAAAGCTAAAACGTGGAATTGGAGTTAATCGGGTGTTCGGGACATTAAAATATGCCAAAGAACTGGAAAGTTCAAGCAACAAGGAGCCAAGATAGGGCATTCTGCCCATCAGCGTCGAGACGCCATTCTTGGAGGCGGCAGCATTACAGCGTCGAGACGTTGTGACAATAGCGTCTCGACGCTACCGTTATTTCCATTCCAGACGCGCGTGTTTTAGAGGCAGCGTCGAGACGCTGTCTTGATAGCGTCTCAACGCTACGACGAAAAATCAGAATATAAGCTTCCTTTCGGCTAGGTTTTTGAGGAATTCAATTTTGGGACCTTTTGGAGCCGTAAACAGGGAGGAAACAGAGGAATTGAGGGCTGAAGCAAAGGGAGAAAAGCGGAAATCAACCCATTGTTCGTGTGGATCGTGACGGGGACGTTCGGTCTCGGCCTACACTGAGTTTTCTTTTCCCTTTCCTTTTCTTTAGCTAGAGTTTATGGCTTTATTATGTTTAGTTGAGCTTGTAATCATATTCATGAGTAGCTAAACTCATAACTTAGGAATTGATGTAGTTGATTGTGTTTATGGATTGATTTATGGTTTAGGTTGTGCAATGTTTATTATGTTTGTAATCTTGATTTAATGCTTTCAATTAATTGTCCATTAGTTGAATGATTTAAGTTTTGAATCTAGCTCGAAAGAGGGGATTTAATATAGACTTACTCAAGATTGCATGACTAAGGTTTATTTTCTAATTCGTGAAGGTTTTAGATTAACTTTAGAATTGGTCAAAAGATCTCATTGCCTTGCATGTTAACAAACTTAGATAGGGATATCAAGTTGATTAATTTGCATGGGAATCAATTATACTCGGGAGAGGTATTTGTGATAAAAGGGTCTTAGGCTCATAATTTCATTGTGCATAATAACTTACTCCTTAAAATCAATCCTAGATTAAATCTGCGAAATCAATTCCCTAAGTATTTTTCCGAATTGAATTTCCACACTTTTTACTTGTTTGATTTATTTTTGATACCATTCATTTATCACTTTTTGATCCCTAAATAAAATTGAGCGAGATAATTCACAATACTTGATTTGCTTAAAAATCCAATCCAAAGGACGACATTCGAATTACATTCACTATATTATTACTTGACCCGTGCGCTTGCGGTAGGAAAAGTCCACATCACTTCCCTCCTGCTAAAACGGTCAAGCTAAGGACCGAAATTGGGACATTCCAGCAAAAATTCGATGAGCAGCTGTTCGAGGCTTGGGAAAGATTTAAAGAGCTGCTAAGGAAGTGCCCTCAGCATAGCTACCCCGACTGGCTCCAGGTTCAATCATTTTATAATGGTTAAACTCCTAGCACAAAAACTATCATTGATGCAACTGCAAGTGGGACTCTGTTGTCCAAAACTGTTGACAGTGCTAGGACTTTGTTAGAGGATATGGCCACCAGCAGCTATCAGTGGCCATCTGAGCGGTCGGGGCCTAAAAAGATTGATGCCGAAGTGTTTGAGATCGATAACGTAAGTGCACTGCAGGCCCAGATGTCTTCCTTGGCTAATGCGTTTTTAAAGTTTTCAGTTACAGGGAGTGCTCAATCGATCGAGTCTGCAACTGCCCTCGCATCCCAGACTCAGGAGGAAAATCTCGAGCAGGTCTAGTATGTTTCGAATTATAATTCTAGGGGGTATAATAATAATTCTACACCTACACATTATCACGCTAGTAATAGAAATCATGAGAACTTTTCCTATGTTAATAATAAGAATGTGTTGAATCCTCTTGGCTTCACTCCTAAACAATAAAGTAAACAATCTTTAGAGGATCTTGTTGGAGTTTTATTGCAAAATCAAGTAACAGGTCAAATAATCTCGAGGAGGTCGTGATTGCCATAAACAACACTGTCAATGGCCATTCTGCAGCCATAAAAAACATATAGACTCAGCTGGGACAACTGGTAAGTGTTGTCAACACCATGAATAAAGGTAAAGCCCAAGCTGAACAGGAGAAATCTTCTTTGTAGTTCGACAAGGCCGTGTTTGTGCATCACGAGGAGGAGATTCAATTAGCTAAGGAGGATGAGACTACTGAACCAGAGGAACCCACTGGAGAAGCTGAAGAAGGAACCACCTCAAACGAAGCTGAAAAGCTTAATCCTGAGCCTTCTATCCCTTCTCCTACTGTTTTAGTTCCTAAATCAAAGAAAAAGAAAAATTCTAAGGCTAAGTTTGACAAGTTTTTAGATGCTTTTATGGGATTGCATGTTAATATTCCTTTTTCAGATGCCTTGGAACAGATGCCTCACTAAAGAAAATTCATGAAGGAATGGCTCAACAAGAAGAAAAAGGAAAAGCAGTTGGAGACTGTATATCTTGCATCGACGTGCAGTGCTCGTGTCCAGCAGAGAGTACCAGAAAAATTGTCTGACCTAGGGAGTTTTACTATTCCTTGTAATTTTGGTACTTTTTCATGTAGAGCACTATGTGATCTAGGGGCTAGCATAAATATAATTCATCTATCATTGTGTAAAAAGCTTAATATAGGAGAAATAAAATCTACTGCTGTTAGACTCCAGTTGGCTGACCAGTCTGTGGTTAGTCCTTATGGAATTGTGGAAAATGTGCTGATCAAAGTAGGTAAATTTTTTCTTCCTGTTGATTTCTTTGTGCTAGATATTAAAGAGAACCCTGCCATGCCTGTCATATTAGGGAGACCTTTCTTTGCTACAGGGAGAGTTATAATTGATATTGAGCGCAAGGAGCTGATCATCAAAGTTCAACAGGAGAAGGAGACTCTGAAAGCTTTCGAGGACCCCAAGAACACATCAGATACCATGTTGGTGGGCTATAGGAGAGGTGCTATGAAGAGCACCAATGATGGAACATCTGACAGGAGACCACTTTGATGCCTATTCGGTCAACACGTCGAGCTAATGACGTTAAACAAGCGCTTATGGGAGGCAACCCAAGTAACTTTAGTTGTGTCTTTCTTTTGAGTTTTATTTATTGTTTGTGTCTGTTTTGTAGGTCGAGTAGTATTGTTCACTCCTCTTTTTCTTTATGTTGTTCTCATGCTTGATTATGCCTTATTTTCTTTATACATTGAGGACAATGCATGATTTATGTTTGGGGGTGGATTAGCATGTTTATGGAGCCCTTGAGCATCTGAGTTCGGGCTATAGTTTTCACCTTTCTTTGAATTGAGCATATGGTTGTTTTCTGGATGTATTTTTGCAGGACTATTGATAACTGTCCAAAAGGTAGTTATTTAGGCCTCAATTATATAGGGATTTGTGTGTCCTTTATGCTTATTAGGGTTGGTTTTGGATAGATATTACATGTTTTAACCCATTTGAAAGAATGGAAGCATTGGAAATTATTTTGTGCAGATTATGCTGCTGAGCGACTGGACGGAGCAAATTCTATGCTGCAGCAAAACTGGGTGAAAGACTGCCACGTCACAGCTCGTTAGCAAACTTCATGAACCGACTTCTGTTGAGTTACTTTCGGGATAAAAGAGCAAGGAGAGCCCTACACGTGTCCAAGTCGACCTAATTCAAGCCTCCTATCCTTCTATAAAAGGAAGTAGCCATCAAAGTTAAAAGCATTCCATGTTTTCCCTTGGAAGCCGAATAGTATAGAGAGATTGAAGATCATCAAGAACACCATCATCCGCCAGCTGATTAATGAGTTTATTTTCTTTATTAACTTGTGATTATGGACATGTCTACTCAGATTGTGATTTGTATTTCCATGCCTATTATGAACTAAGTAGCTTAGGTGTTGGTTAGGAGTAATTTGATTGTCGTGCTTCATCTTTAGTAATATATTGACTATCGCATTTTGGTTAATTGTTGTACTTATTTCAATTTTATGCCTGCCTGGCCAGCCGGTGTGAATAGCTCTCTCTAGTTTCAAGGATGATTTAGAGAGTGTGTGGCAATTATCCACACTACGATCATTGTGTATTTGTGAACGCCAGTGACTGAGCTAGGGATAGCCAGTTGCCTAGTGCTTGGTCGGTCGTACTTCATCGGGGTTGAAACACATTCCAAAAGATCCGGAGTTCCGGGAGGAATCCGCTAATAATACTGCGAGAAATGCATGATCAATAATATTGCTAGAGCATCTTTTAGAACAATCACTAAATCCTAACCAGCGTTTGTCTTTAATCTGTCTATCTATTTGTTTATTTGTTGTTCTGTCATTTATTTTGCTTCAGCATAATTCTTATAAAACCAAATCATTTTACCAGCTTTGAAACCATTAGAAAATTACACAAAATAGGTAGAGTGGAAACTAATTCAGGACTCGGATTGATAATATTACTTGCTACAGACTGTGTATACTTGCACAGGAATTCTAGAGTATTTTATACCATATTTTTACTCACTCTAGGAACCCAACAAGTTTTTGGTGCCGTTGCTGGGGAACTGAATAATTTTTTATCTGATTTGTTTTGTGTATGTGTTTTAGTGGTTTGGTGCTAGAATTTTTTGATTGTTTCTTTTGTTTTTGCAGGTGTGAGTTTGGTGCATGAGCGATCCGCTTGGGGTAAGGTTTGAGCTTGATCCAGAAATCGAAAAGACATTCAGGATAAGAATGAGAGAGCAGCGCAGAAACCAGATGGAGAACGTGCCACGTCTTCTGGAGGCTCCTGAAGGTCCAGCAAACCCCCAGCAGAATCTGTTGCTGCAGCAAAACCCGCTGTTTGAGCAAAATGAGCAGCAAAATAATCAGGCTGAAAATCCTATTTTGATTGCGAACGATAGGACCATAGCCATTCAAGCGTATGCTGTTCCAATTTTTAATGAGTTGAATCCAGGGATTGCACGTCCCCAAATCCAAGCGGCGAATTTTGAGATGAAACCGGTAATGTTCCAGATGTTGCAAACCGTGGGGCAATTCCATGGTTTGTCATCTGAAGACCCTCATTTACATCTTAAGTCTTTTCTAGGAGTTAGCGATTCTTTTGTAATTCAAGGAGTGCCTAGAGATGCTCTTAGATTAACTTTGTTCCTGTATTCTCTTAGAGATGGAGCAAAAACATGGTTAAACTCTTTTGCTCCAGGATCAATTAGGACATGGGATGAGTTAGCTGAAAATTTTTTTAGTAAATATTTCCCACCTAATAGAAATGCTAAATTAAGGAGAGAAATAGTAGGGTTTAGGCAACTTGAGGATGAGACTTTTAGTGAGGCTTAGGAAAGGTTTAAGGAGCTTTTGTGAAAGTGTCCCCACCATGGTTTACCTCATTGTATTCAAATGGAAACATTCTACAATGGTTTAAATGGAGTAACCCAAGGTATGGTCGATGCTTCGGCTGGAGGGGCCCTTTTGTCAAAAACTTTTGATGAAGCTTATGAAATTTTAGAAAGAATATCGATTAATAGTTGTCAGTGGTCGGATGTTAGAGGCACAAATAAAAAGGTTAAGAGTGTATTAGAGGTTGATGGTGTGTCCACCATTAGGGCTGATCTTGCTAAATTTTCAAGCTTGCAATGAGTTGTAAGCATGAGTGCCCAAAAAGGGAGACTTTTTAAACTTTTTCTAGGAGATGGCTTGCATGAGTTGAGTATTTGTCTTGGCTAGATTTGGATTTGAATGCTTAGGAGCGAATTATTGGGTTCATATGCTTGTTGTCACCTCGATAGTTGTAGGGTAGAGCTAAAGAGTTAATTTTTTGCAAATTGGCATGTTTGATCTTGCTTAGGAGAAAAGAAAAGAATATATGCTTATCATGTTCATAAAGAAAAATCATTCTTGTTGTTACTGTTGAGAAAAAAAATTATGCCATGGCCTGTGCACAGTTTGCAATGTTTAATCAAGTTTAGGCAAAAAGAGCTACCCCTGTTGTGATCAGTTAGGCCAACCAGAGAAATCTCAGGTTAAGGGTCCCTGCAACAGGTGTGTGAAAGCTAGTGCCACATATACATGCTTAATTTAATTGTTAGTTATAAGCACCTAATTATGGAGGAAAACAAACTAATTTGTTTCATTAACTCATTAGTGAAACCTTAGTGCCAGTGTAGATGGAAGATGAGCTGAGAGTTTATTAATCCAATCCTGGGCTAGTAGAGTCTGATCTCGTTGAGTTAGATCTCGCTTATGCAAGGTAATTTTGGAAAAAATTTAATTTGTCTCCCTCATTGGTCCTTATATGCATCTTTTGCTTGCTTGACTATTGACCTTTGAGCCTTGAGGATTGAGTCATGTTTTTTGCATCCATTCTTCTACTATAGGCTTGATTTTTAGTTTGCTCGAGGACTAGCAAAAGCTTAAGTTTGGGGGTGTTTGATAGCGAGCAGAGCTAGCTAGTTTTCCCTAATCTATTTAGCTAGTCTTTTATGATTTATTGGCCATATTTTATGCATTTTCATGTGATATTTGTAGGAAATTAATATTGGAGCCAATTGGATGTTCGGGGGCGAAAAGAGATCAAGGAATGAAAAAAGAATAAAAGAAGGAAAAGTCAAAGTAGGGTCAACCGCAGGCTAGCGTCGAGACGCTAGCTCTTGAGCTTCTAGACGCTAGCATTCCATATCTGATCAGGCGCTAAAAGGTCACAGCGTCGAGACGCTGCGGCCTTAGTGTCTCGACGCTATGTAATTTCGATTCCAGAAACGCGTGTTTTAAAGGTAGCGTCTCAACGCTATGACGAAAAAAACAGAATATAAGTTAATTTGCGGCTAGGTTTTTGGGGATTCTCTTTTGGGACGTTTTGGAGCCGTAAACGGAGTAGAAACAGAGCATTGTGGGGCTGAAGCAAAGGGTGCAAGTTGGAAATCAACCCATTGTTCGTGGGGATCGTGACGGGGACGCTCGGTCTCGGCCTACATTGAGTTTACTTCTTCTTTCCCTCAACTTAGTTAGTGTTTATGGCTGTTTTAGACTATTGCTATATCTTAACGTGTTGTATGAGTAGCTAGGTTTTAATTCTTAGGGATTGATGTAGTCGTTGGGCACGTTATGGATTAATATTGTGGTTTTATGTTAATGATTCATTTATTCATATTTGTGTCCTTAGTGCTTTCATTTTACCGCCCATGAATTGCATGTTGTTTATGCTTAAATCTAACTCGGGAGAGATGATTTAGCTTAGAAATCGTTATGCATAACTAGGATTTAGCTAGAGATCGGGAGATAATAGTTAATTCTAGAAATCGTTAAAAAGGGTGTCCTTAATGCCTTGCATGTTTATTGAATTTAGATAGGGATATCGGGTTCAATTGCATGTGGGAGAATCATGTATGCTCGGGAGAGGTATGTGTGATATTAGGTTTCCAAGATTTATGAATCATTGCATGTTAATAATCCATCAATTATTCCATAATCTCAATTGGTGAAGTCAAATCCCTAAGACCATTACTTCCCATTAGATTTTCACTTTTTGCATTGCCTTGTGTTTGATTTAATCTCATTCTCACTCAATTTAGTTCCCTAAATAAAATCGGTCAAAAGTATTTTCGATAATTAAAATTGATTAGAAACCAATCCAGAGGACGACATTTGAATTTCACATTCACTATATTATTATTGGACCTGTGCGCTTGCGGTAAGGAAAATTCCACATCACCCACACTGTTTTCAATGAAATATTAGTTGACTCCACAAATGAATGACTAAATTCCCAGTGGAGGTTGTCTAGGACGAAGGCAAGAACATTCCAGTTAGCATACCAGAAGTGTGAGGCTAGCACTTGGCTTAGCTTTGTCAAGAAGAGATTATTGCCTACAACATACGCCTCCATTGTCTCATGTGATCTAGTGCACTTGAAGGTTCAGAATCCCAGAGAGTTCCAGTGATATTAAGTTGTTTGACAAGGGGATTATGGACATTGCTAGACTTCAGAGAGGTGAGTCACGCCAGGGTGGTTTGCTGTGAGGTGTCCATAGAGTGTTGGAGCAACTTCAGATGGTTCTCAGTAGGTTAGAATTCACTGAGAGAACTTCAAACCTACTAGAGCTATGATTGTTAAAGGGAAATCACACTAACGAAGGCTATGCAAGTGAATTTTTCTAAGTCATATCAAGCCTTCCTAATTTTCCTTGATGATCCTATGAACCCATGCATTCCACCCCCGCCCATCATTTGAGAGGAAAAAGAAAACCCAAAGCCTGAACATAAAGAAGAATTAAAGGGAAGTTTCAGTTTCTTAGAGCAACTATTTTGATGAATGATTTTGTGTGCTCGCCTTGCTTGTCTTTTGTTATTTCTGCTTATGTTATGTTATGTTTCTTTGTTTTTACCTGATGCTTTAAAATCTCTCTATCATAATTACGTAAATCTGTGATCTTGATCTTTAATGAAATCAAATATTGTTTTGTTTGGCACATCTGAGTATCTAACTTAATTTTCTTCTGAATTTTTGAAGATTGGACTAATTAGCTTAATTATATCAAGGTATTCTGATCTCCAGAAACCTTTTGCTTGAGTATTTCTTCTAGCCTGGTCGTTGCTACGACAAAGAAGATTGTAAGGTAGTGTTGATTTATATGATCCACTTTAAGCTCAATTCTAGTCACACGCTCAGTTTAAAATTCAGATAGAAAAAATTAAGTTTGGGGGTATACTTCACAAAATTAATGATTCATCGGGGACAATGCATAATTCAAGTTTGGGGGACTTTTAGCTACTCCAATTGTTTTGCTTGAGCATTCCTCTCCTTCATTAATTATTTTCCTAGGTTATTGAGTAACCAGGGACATTTGTGACACTCACAATTTGTCTTTGCGTCAAAAGATGACCTAGGAAATGAAAAAAAGATGATAAAAATGATTATTCGCTGAAAAACTTTATTGTGAAAATTTTGCAGAGAAAATTCATAGAGCAAAACTTTTGAAGGATGAATGATAATCTATTAGTTTTCTGCCTCCCAGAACTTAGGTGAGCTTCATCATAAAATGTCGCCATTCTGAGGAGCAAGAGATAGGATAACTAAGGATTTTTTTAGCAAACAATGAGTATTTAGCCTAATTAGTGATGAGTTTGAGGCAAGGGTATACTGCACCATAAAGTGGGTCATCCCATGCTTAAGAACTTATGACTGTAGGGCTGCTTTAAATCTGAAGAACAAAAATAATATATATATATATATATATATATATATATATAAACCCCTTAAAAATGTGTTTTAATATGTCTGATAATAGAGCTAGGTTGTGGAAAGTTCTTAGAATTGAGTTAAAAGTGGTGATTATTTGTCCTTGCCGGAAGAATTATTTTGCTGCAGCAGAGCTTGGTTTTGCAGAGTGCTCAGGTAAAGGTTGAAGGTAGTGATGGATTGTCTGGTTTGATTAAGCTAGTCTTTGTCTAACGTTTTAAATTCTTAAGGAAAGGTTGGTTAGTATTGCTCGGGACGCGCAATAGTTCAAGTTTGGGGGTGTGATACCTCTCCAAAAGGTAGTTATTTAGGCCTCATTTCTATAGGGATTTGTGTGTCTTTTGTGCTTAATAGGGTTGGTTTTATATATATATTACATGTTTTAACCCATTTGGAAGAATGAATGCTTTGAAAGTTATTTTGTGCAGAATATATTGCTAAGCGACTTGAGGGAGCAAATTCAGTGTTGCAGCAAAGCTGGGAGCAAAACTGCCACGTCACAGCTCGTTAGCCATTTTAATAAAGTGGCATTTTAATTATGGATCTAAGAAGCTTGGAGAGCCCTCCACGTTTCTAGATTAACCTAATTAGGTTAAATCTCATCTTATAAAAGGAGGGAGCCGTCAAAGATAAAGGCATTCACGACTTGAAGACCGAATCAATCGGTCGGAGGGTGAATCGACGGCGGAATGGAGATCTAAGGTGACCATTTGCAATTTCACTAAAGGAGACGAAGCCCTTCTATGTTCTTGGTGGTTTGGAGCAGTCGTTTCATCCCCATTTGCTGAAAAGGATTAGTATTTCTTGTGTATTTCGTAATATGGATGTGTTTATCAAGATTGTAACGTATTTTATGTTTTCAATCATGAACTAATTGCTTTGTAGGCATAGGTTAAGAATTATGTGATTGTTATATTTATAAATTTGGAAATTCTATTTGATTATGATCATCTTGAATTATTGTTGACCTTTATTTTCATTATGTGCCCGCCTAGCCAGTTGATATGTATAGCTTCTCCTAGTTTCAGGGATGATTTAGGAGTTGTGTGGCAATAATTCACGCTAGATCATTGTGTATTTGTGAACGCCAGTGAATGAGTTAGGGATAGCCAGTTGCCTAGTGCTTGATCGGTAGAGTTTCATTGGTTTTGAAACATATTCCAAAAAATCCGGAGTTCTGGGAGGATCCCGCTGACGGATCAAAAGTATTGTTGGAGCATCTTTATAAACAATTATAGAAGTCTTAACTTGTGTCTGTTTCCATTCTGTTTTCTCTGTCGTAATCATTTACTGCTTTCGCATATCTTTTGTTTCATCATTTTAAAAACCCAATCAATTTAACCAAACTTTTGAAATCACTAAAAAGGCAAAGTAAATCAACAGAGGTAGGCATTTCAAGACCCTGCGGATACGATAAATACTTATCACTTGCTGCTAGATTGTGTATTCTTGCACAGTATTTTGGAGTCAATTTATCTCATATTTTTAACCACTCCAGAATTGCAACAAGTTTTTGGCGTCGTTGTCGGGGACTTGAAATTGTTTTATTTGATTGATTTTTTTTGTGTGTGTATTTTTGGTGATTTGGTGCGTGAACTTTTTTATTGTTTCTTTTTGTTTTGTAGGTGTGACCTTGGTGTATGAGTGATCCCCTTGGGATTAGTTTTTCAAGAAGTTCAAGTGAATCCTGAAGAGGAACTATGCGATGTAGCAAAATCCGTCGCCGGAGCAAAACAGATAGCAAAATAATCAGGCTAAGAATCCTATCCTTGTAGCAAATGATAGGGAAGAAGTCATTAGATCGTATGTTTTCCCAATAATTGACGAGTTAAATCCAGTGATAATGCGTCCAATAATTGAGGCATCAAATTTTGAAATGAAACCGGTCATGTTTCACATGTTAGAGATGGTTGGCCAATTCCATGGTTTACCATCCGAGGACCCTCATCTTCATCTTAAGTCTTTTCTAGGAGTTAGTGATTCATTCGTTATCGAGGGAGTGTCGAGAGATGCCCTTAGATTAACCCTATTTCCTTCCTAGAAATGTGGTCGCATTTCATTTGGACTTGGAAGAAATGCGATCACATTTCTACTGATTTGCCTTGTTTCGTTTGTTTTTTTGCAGCACATTAAAATAAGTCCAATTCTTATCAAAATAAGTCCAAATAAGCACAAATACATATTATTTGACACACATGACTTTCAAAGACCTAACTCATCAACTTTCACACTTTTTAAGCTCGAGGATAGTGATTCTTGATCTAAAACATACAAGTTTTACAAGGAATAAGCTAAGAATGAGGGACAAAATATGTATATTTTTGGCACTTATCATACCCCCAAACTTAACTTATTGCTTGTCCTCAAACAATTGCAAATCAAAATGTTAGGGATCAAATGTAATTGCCAATCAGAATCTTAGAGCTCAAATGTAATTTCAAATGAAAATATTAGACTAAACCATATGAAATCAAGTAAACATGTTTCTCAAGATCGTTTTCTAAAAAGTTGCCTTTCAGGAGAGGTTTCTACTCTAGTGTCAGTCACAACTTCTAAGTTTCCTCAGAATGAAGATTTCTACTTTTCTTTTTCAAAGCAAAACTCTCCCTTGTCCATCCTAACCAATATGCTTAAACTACCTAACCTTATTCATATAGCCTAGTGTAGTCTTTTTAGTTAAGAAAAACTAATCTTCAGGTAGTGAGCATACATGAGTTTCCTTTCTCTTTTATATCTCCCCCAAACTTGTTTGACTGCTAGTGCTCCTTTTATTCAACTTTTTTCTTTTTCCCCAAGATAATCATCGTTGTCACCTTTACCTTCATTCTAGCTTATCAACACTTTGTGGTGAAGAGATATCTAGCTACGAGCAAAGATCACAAACTCAGAATAATAATCACTTCCCTAATAGCTACGAGCAAACCATGGGTGTAATGAATGCCCCTGGTTACTCAGTAAACTTTAAGAAGGAGGAGTAACTCTCGATTTTCTGATTTTTTTAAAACAATTCTCTGAGCACATATCTTTTTCAGCAATACAAAATTACAACAAAATACATATTTACAAAGTAAGCACCCCCCCCCCCCAAAAAAAAAAATTAAGATAGGCAATGCTCTCATTGCCTTTTGTTTTTCAGACATGGGCTTAACATAAGGTTTTTTATTTTCAAAACATCAAGGCCAAACTCTCCTAGTGTGCTAAAATAGGTTAAACATGAGGAAGTTTAGACTTAAGAAAATTTTGTAAAGAAAAAGACTAACGGAAAGCCTATAACTAGAAAACAAATCAGTTGTGACGGCGACACTTTTGAGATAGAAATATGCTCTAGTTATCATCGTCAAGGACTTAAAAGAAAACTCACATGAAAGCATATTTATCCAAAACATTTTTCTAAGCCAAAAAGTTTCAAACAGATTGTTTTTTTCAAAATTCTCACAAGTTTAGCATAATGGATAGCAGCAGATTTTCCAAAAAACTTAAAAACCCAAGTTATTCTAAACCTACTTTTAGCAACAAAACATTTCTAAACTAACACAAAACCATAAACTAAACAACTAACACTTCATTAAAAACAATAAAACAACAAAATAACCTATCAAAACAGTAACTAACATGCTGAAAAATAAAAAACAACTACAAACTATTAACAAAATCTAAACAAAGCATTTAAAAGTGTAAGGGGAACAAAAAACTCCCCTATTCCTCCTCTGAGGAACCATCTTCATTCTCTTCTTCTTCATCTTCATCAGAATCTTCAGGATCTTGAAGCAGTAGACTCCGTGGAAAGTTAGGAAAAACAGGAGCGATGCTAGGGGCGATAGAGAGATAAAACTCTCTAATGGCTTCATCCCGCTCTTTGGCATAGACCCAGTAAGTTTTCAAATGATCTTCAATGCAGTCTAGCTAACGGAAAGCGAATCCAAGAGCCTCAGATGATGGAGTGGGCCTTGATACAGGAGTGGATGGCGGAGGTGAAGCAGGTGTCAGCCCCGATGAAGGAGTAGCCTGGGAAGTGGAAGCTTTATCTTTCCTATGCTCATTATAATGTTGCAGCTTCCCTATCAGAGGTAGATCGATTGTAAGCTTGTAAAATTTTTGTTCCTCTTCTTTCCCGTGAACGATCTTGACCCTGTGGCATAATTGGGTTATTAGTGACCCAAAGAACAACTTCTCAACTCTTTTTCTCCCACAAGAGAGAATCTCTTCACGAATGATGCTCCCAATGTTGATCTCCAACCCCTTCATTATACTGTAGAGAAACATGACCCTCTCTATAAATATAGTGTTGTGGTGGGTGGTGGGCATCAAAAGATTCTTAATAAAGTGAAGCCAAACTGTCGGTTCGGGCTTTAAGTCGCTTGGCACAAAAGACTTCACTTTAGTTTGGGACTCCTTCCATTGTACTCCCTTTCTGGCCACTAATCCGAGTGCTTCTCTCAATTTCTTGGCTGTGGGATTCTTTATAGCATCGTTTCCTCGCAGGTAAAAGGGTGCTTTGACCCGATAGATTCTGTTTATGTCCACGAAAGAGAAACTCACCATCTTCCCACGCACCACTGCTAAACTCAAGCTTTGCTCCCTCAATCCTACATGAAATTCTCGCACTAGAGGCACCACGACCTCTTGAGGATGAGCACATAATTCCTGCCACTTGTACTGAGAGATGACCTTGGTTACAAACTCAGGCAGGGCACCAACTCACTTAGAGAATCCTTTTTTCATTTAGGAAGCCTCTCTTTTTCATGATTTCCATCCTTGCTTGGAAGTCCACAACTTTGAAGACTTTTGCGAATGGATTCTTTGGTGGTGTTGCTTTTGACTTGACGGGTGTGGTGGTGGTTGGAGTGGGAGAGGCGTCCAGCGACCTAGTCCTTGACTTCTTTGCAAAAACTGGATCATTTTTGTTGTTTGTCCTCCGCTCTACCTTTATCTCTCTTCATCTTTTTCCTTAAAGCTGAAAAAATTGGCAACTGGTTGTTATCTAACTTCTTCACCTCTGAATCTAAATCACTATCACTGTCATTAGAGGCACTGACCTACTTTTGTTCATCTTTCTTCTCATCTTCTTTTCCTTTAGAAGAAGAACCCACAGCCACAGGTCAAGTTCCCTTAGTATCATATTCAAACAATGCAATATCATCCTACTGGTCATTTAAGGCAACAACTTTGCCTTTCTCAGAATGCTGCCCAAATCTGATCGCATTCTACACTGTGATGTCTTCTTCTTATTTTTCTACTTTCTCTTCTATTGGCCTTTCAGGGGCCTTTTCCTCCTGCACTTGTAGCTCTTCCCCTTCCCTTTAAGCGTTTTGTAGGATCTCAAAGGTTGTAAGAAAGTCTTCAACCTCTTTTCTTGGGTTGTCTTCCTCCCAAAGGGCTTCTCGTCTGGCTATTTCTTCTTCTAGGAGTTGAAGTTCAACAACCAATTTCCTAATTTCCTCTTCTTCTTCCCTGGCCCTCTCGGCCTCTTGTCGTCTAATTCTTTCATCTTCTCCTCTCATGGCCCTCTCGGCCTCTTGTCTTTCCTCCTCCACTTTTCTCTCATCTTCTTTCTTTTTCTTTTCATCCTCTTTATCTCTCTTTTTACTCAAATATTTCGCAGATTTCATGCACCAAATTTCCCTTAGCTGCTCTTCTCTCTCAGCCCTAAATTCATTTAAAGCATCTTGCTCAACTATGTATCCTTCAACAATAACAAGAGCTTGTGCCACAGCCAACAAAATTATAATTTCAAAAATATCCGCTGACATTCTTGCCTTCGTGAGTGGTTGAATTTCTAGAGGCTTCTCAATTTCAAATCTATTAGTCGTCTTCTTTGCACTCTTATTCTTTGAATGGTAGGTTACAAACGACTTCCCTACAAGAATCATAATCGGTAAAAGAAGTTTTAAACTTACCCGTTGAAGTACCTTGCTTTGAGCTCTCGCCCGCAATGGGGAATAGTTCTTTAGCTTCTCACAACCTTACGTCCTCTTCAATGGCAGCACGTCTTTTGGCTCCCATGGCTAAGATCATTGTGAACCACTCCTTGGATTGCTTCTTTAAAGGTTTCTCCACTGGTGGTTGCATGTGGTGGAGGTTATCGGATGGGTTGGTCTTCTTTTTCCTTGAAACAGTCAGATTTCTGCTCGTGGAGGTCGGCATTCTTGCTGATGAAGGAGTTTGAGGTTTGGGTCTCTGTTCCACGATGATTCTTGAAGAACCTGTGGGTCTCTCGGTTTCTCCTTCGTGCATTTGTGAATGTGAGCCCTCCTCACGGTGTTGATCGACTTGCTCGGCTCGTGGGTTACTTCCATTACTCTGAGAAGGAGTAATCTTGTGAGGAACCGAGTAGCTTGGAGTGCTTTTTATGGAGTTTTCTTCGTGGGTCTTCTCAACCTCAAAAGTATTCACAGTCCGCAACAAGTAATAAGTATTATCAATCCAAGGCCTGAACTAGCTTCCACTTTATCTATTACGTATAACTCTTTAATGGTTTCAAAGATGGTAAAAATGATTGGTTTTTATAAGAATAATGTCGTAGCAAAAGAAATGACAGAGCAGTAAATAAACAAATAGGCAGACAGTTTAGAAACAGGCCCTGGTCAGGATTTAGTAATTGTTTTAAAAGATGCTCTAGCCATATTATTGATCATGCAAACTCTCGCAGTCTTATTAGCAGATTCCTCATGGAACTCCGAATCTTTTGGAATGTGTTTCAACCCCAATGAAGTACGACCGATCAAGCACTAGGCAACTGGCTATCCCTAGCTTAGTCACTGGCGTTCACCAACACACAATGATCTAGTGTGATTAACCGCCACACACTCCCTAAATCATCCCTGAAACTAGAGAGAGGTATTCATACCGGCTGGCCAGGCGGGCATAAAATATAAATGAGCACAACAATTAATCAATATGCATCAATCAATATTTATTACTATAATTAAGCACGACAATCACATTGTACCTAACCAACGCCTAAGCTACTTAGTTCATAAGATGCATGGAAACACAAATTACAATCTGAGTAAGCATATCCATGACTACAAGATAATAAAAGGAAATATTTATCTCCTCGATTAGCTTGTAATGGTGGTCTTCTAGGTGGTCTCCAATCTCTCTTCACTATTCGGCACCCAAAGATGGAAGGAACTTTCCAAGAATGGAATGTCTTCTCCCAAAAGTGGAATGAATTTGACCTAGGCGGCTACTCCCTTTTATAGAAGGATAGGAGGCTTGACTTAGGTCAACCTGGACACGTGTAGGGCTCTCCTTGCTCCTTTATCACGAAAATAACTCAACAGAATTCGGTTTGTCAACTTGGCTAATGAGCTTTGACGTGGTAGTTTTGCTCCCAGTTTTGCTGCAGCACAGAATTTGCTCCCTCCAGTCGCCCAGCAACATAATCTGCACAAAATAATTTCCAAGGCTTTCATTCTTCAAAATGGGTTAAAACAAATAATATCTATCTAAAACCAACCCTATTGAGCACAAAAGACACACAAATCCCTGTAGAAATGAGGCCTAAATAACTACCTTTTGGGCAATTATCATACCCCCAAACTTGAACTATTGCGCGTCCCGAGCAATACTAACTCTACTTCCCTTAAGAATTCAAAACATTAGACAAAGAATAGTTTAATCAAACCAGACAATCCAACACCACCTTTAACCTTTACCTGAGCACTCTGCAAAATCGAGCTCTGCTGCAGCAAAATGATTCCTCCGGCATGGACAAATGATCACCACTTTCCACTCAATTCTAAGAACTTGCCACAGCCTAGCTCTATTATCAGACATTTGAAACACATTTTCAAGGGGTTTATATTTATATTTTTTTATTTTTGTTCTTCAAACTTAAAGCAGCCCTACAGTCATAAGCTCTTAAGCATGGGATGACCCACTTTATGGTGCAGTATACCCTTGCCTCAAACTCATCACCAACCAGGCTCAATACTCTTTGAAAAGCTCCAAAATCCTTAGTTATTCTATCTTCTGCCCCTTAGAATGGCAACATTTTATGATGAAGCTCACCTAAGTTCTGGGAGACAAAAAAACTGCTGGATCGTCATTCATCCTTCAAAACTTTTGCTCTATTAATTTTCTCAACAAAATTTTCAACAATCAATTTTTTCAGCAAATAATTTTTTCTCATTTTTCACATTTCATAGGTCATCTTTTGTCGCGAAGACAAACTGTGGGTATCACAAATGTCCCCGGTTACTCAATAACCTAACAAAATTGTTAAATGAAGGAGAGGAATGCTCGAGCAAAACAATTGGAGTAGCAAAAAGTCCCCCAAACTTGAATTATTCACTGTCCCCAATGAATCATTAATTTTGCAAATTAAACCCCCAAACTTAAGTTTTTCTATCTGAATTTTCAACTGAGCGTGGGACTAGAACTTAGCTTAAAGTGGATCATAAAAGTCGACACTACCTCCAAAATCTTCTTTGCCGCAGCAACAGACCAGGCTAGAATAAATGCTCAAGCAAAAGGTTTCTGGAGATCAGAATACCTTGATCTAATTAAGCTTAACCAGTCCAAGCTTCAAAATTCATAAGAAAATTAGTTAAGTTAGAGTTACTCAGTGCTTATAAAACATAAACATCTTCGAAAATTCCAATAAAAACATATTAAAGAAATTACAAAAGCAGATATATTTTTTGAGCAGCAGAAAAATTAAAAAGAAGCAAACATATCATTTAACAGAAAAGGAGATTAGAAAATGTGCGAGCAAACAAAAAATTTAAGAATAAAAATTATGCTCGTTCAAGGCCACTTCGTCCTTCAGTCTGCTTGGCCCGACTCATTTTCATCATCCTCTTCTCCTCTTTCAACCGGTGGGGGTGGAATCCAGGGGTTCAACAGATCCTCAGGGATTGCAGGAAGGGTTGGATATGGTTTTGAAAAATTCTCTTGCAGCGCCTTCTTTAAACTGGCATCACGATTCTTAACATAGTTCCAGAAGGTTAAAGCTTGTCTCTCGGCAAACTCTTGCCTACTGGCCGAAAGTGCCAGTTGTTCTAAAATCGTATTGATGTCATAGACAAGTCCACCCTGACGGGCCTCTTGCATACGCTGAAGCCGTGCCAAGTTAGGCGTGTCAATGATCCCCTTGTCAAACAAAATAACAACTCCTTCATCCTCTGGAACATCTACTCTCTTGCAAAGCATGGTAATGGTATTCGGAAAAAACAGCTTCCCCACCTTTTTCTTCCAACATCCAGATATTTCATTAACAATGATCTTCCCTAGGTCAATGCTGAGAATCCGAAAAATCGCAAAACCCCATCCATGTGTTTGCCTCCCTCTTAAGATAAGCTGATTGAAATGTCCTCTTCTCTGTCTTTGACAGTTGCCACTGTGCCCCTTCAATACCTACCTCCCGCACGGCATCACTTAACTACTCATTAGATGGCACTACAGCCATCTCATTATATGTCGCATGGGGGAAATTCTGAAGGTTAAACAGTGCGTTAATAGCACTAGGACTCCAGTCTACCTCGACTCCTCAAACAATCACCTGGAAACCATCTTCTTTGTCAATATTAGCATAAAATTCACACACCACCTGTGCGTTTACAGACTCAGGCTTCGCACAAAACAACTCCCAGCCGTGGTCTGCAATACTGGTCCTCAGAAAATGCGGAAGATCACCGCTAAATCCTCTCTCAAACAGGAAGTCTCTTTTCCGAAGCTCAGCGTATTTTTCTCTGGCAAAATTGTTGACGAAGCGACCATACAGCAATTGTGGTTCTTCTATTTCATCATGTTCTTCTGATGCTCCAGCAACACTTTTGCCCTTTTCTGCCCTTCGCTTGAGCAACCGCTCTTCCTCAGCTTTCTTCTCTGTGTCTTCTCTTGTCGTTTCCTCAGCTTCTTTTTTCTCTCGTTCCTCTCGCGCTGCCTTTTCTTTCTCAGAATCCGACGACGGTGGTGATGGGGTATCAGTCCGAATCACTTGAACGCGGCCAGCCTTCCGCTTACTGCAGCGACGTTTTGGAGGTTCAGGCATGATGACCTCAACACGAGCCTTCTAAACTGGCTCTCTTTCAGTCGCAACCTCTACCTGCACATCCTCATTCTATTTTTCTTGAATTTTCTCAGTATGTCCCTCTTCTTGAACTTCCTCTGTATTCGCCATTCTCGGCTCAACCTCCTCTGGGTTCTGTACATCAAGTTCTTGCGGGTCTCCTTCTTCTACTGTGGCAGCAACAACCTCTGTTGCCTTTTCTTGTTCCTCAGCCTTCTATTATCGTATTCGTCTCTTGGCTTCTTTCTCCTCTGGTGTCTCTTTCTTCTTCGCCTTTACCTTTTGCACCTCAGGGGTAATCGGTATCTCTTCCTCCTCATTCTCTCTTTTTTTCCGAGCTCTTGTTTTTGCCATGAAGGACTCAAGGGTTTTACGGAGAAAGAAAGCGAAAATGAAAGCAAAAGATCGAAGCAAGAAGATGAAGTAAGAGAAACGTACCGAGGGTTGCCAATAAATAAGGCTTCAGCAAAATAAAATCCTAACAGAAAGATCTTGCTCTCATTAAATTGAAATTACCGTTTAAAATCGCTTGAAATCGGTAGAATTAAACCATCAAACGGTAAAATCTGGAATTCAAACGCCCATGGTAAATAATTATGCGTTGTCAAATAGCAAGACCGTTGGATCATTCCTGCATGACACGTGGCAGCATCCATGCAATCTACTTGCCCATAGAAAATTCAAAATCGAACGGTAAATATAATTACACCAACAAACCCCTTCCCATTCGGACGATTTGCTTCAGCCATAATTTTGCTGCAACAACCTTCCGAACCTGAAGAATCTTGGATACGAAATTCAAATTTCAAAGCAGGAAAATCAAATCTTTGAAATTCAAATTTAAATTTAACCGATCAAATCAAATCTAATCCGTTCTTTTTATTTTTGAAGCCAAATTAATTAAAGAAAATCTTTATTAAACCTAATCTGATAGAATCTAATTTAAACTAATTAAAAGATAATTCAATTAGATAAATAAATAAGCCGAAAATAAAATCCAACAAAATCAAATAAAATTCAAAGCGAAATAAAATCTACACAAAAAAATAAATTCTACAGAATTAGAAATATCAACGAAATTAAAATCAATCATACAAAAATTCAAACAAACCAAACCTAACCTTATCGAAATTAAAAATAAATCAGCGAAAAATAAAATCAAAACAAACACTGGGAGCTCAAAATATTGCTCTGTAAAATGCTCCCGCAAAACATCTTGCTCTCTCAATCATCAATCAACCTTAGGGAATGATATTTCGACTGAAACTCCTCACCCCAATAATGTTTCACACGCTGTCCATTCAAAGAGCCTCATCCAACCTAAGCGACCAATCCTTTCTAGATGGATGGACTACTTTCTCTAGAATAGATTTAATTTCCCTATTACTAATTTCAGCTTGACCATTTTCTTGTGGGTGATAAGGAGTAGCTATCCTATGTTTAATCCCACACTTAGCTAAAAGCTTAGTTAAGATATTATTAACAAAATGTGTACCCTCATCACTCACTAGAGCTCTAGGTGTCCCAAACCACGCAAAGATGTGCAATTGAAGAAACCGTGCTACTGTCTTGGCATCACTCTGATGGCATGCGATGGCCTCCACCCACTTGGACACGTAATCAACTGCCAATAAGATAAAAACATTGCCATTAGAAGGGGGAAATGGCTCCATAAAATCATTACCCCATACATCGAATAATTCAACTTCTAAAATGTAAGTAAGAGGCATTTCATCTCTAGGCCCTAAGTTTCCTCTCCTTTGGCAAGCATTACATTGCTTGTAAAACCAATGGGAATCTTTGAATAAGGTAGGCAAGAAAAAATCCACAATGCAAAATCCTCATAGTTGTCCTTTGACCGCTAAAATTACCTCCATACGACGAAGAGTGACATTGCTCCAGGATTTCCTTTGCTTCATCACCTGAAACACACTTGCGAATAATACCGTCAGAATAATGCTAATACATAAATGGCTCATCCCAATAGAAAAAAATTTGCATCATGCTTAAACTTCTTCTTGTGTCTCCAATCCATGTCAATAGGAGTGACTCCTTTTACCAAAAAGTTGGCAATATCAGCATACCAAGGGGCATCCCTGACTACCTTTACCTCAACAGCAAAGAGCGTTTCATCCGGAAAAGCATCTGAAATGGCAGATTGCTTCAGCAAAGACGATGATGGATCAATTCGAGACAAGTGATCTGCAATGACATTTTCTGATCCCTTCTTATCATTTATCTCTAAGTCGAACTCCTGTAATAATAAGACCCAACGAATTAGTCTAGGTTTTGCATCTTTCTTAGACATTAAATACATTATTGCTGCATGATCCGTGAACATGGTGACTTTGGTTCCAACCAAATATGGCCGAAATTTCTCAAAAGCAAACACCACAGCTAAAAACTCCTTTTTAGATAGTTGTATAGTTGACTTGTGCCTCATTTAAAACCTTGTTTGCATAATATATAGGATGGATAAATTTGCCTTGCTTTTGCCCCAGCATAGCACCTACCACAGCATCACTCGCATCACACATTACCTCAAATGGTAAATTCCAATTAGGTGCACAAAGAATAGGTGTTGAGATTAAAACAACCTTTAAAGTCTCAAAAGCCTTCCTACAGTCTGCATTAAAGTCAAAAACATGATCAGTACACAATAAATTACAAAGAGGTTTACTGATTTTTGAACAATCCTTTATGAACCTCCTATAAAATCCAGCATGACCTAAAAAACTCCGAATTCCCTTCACTGAACTCGGTGGTTCTAATCTTTCAATCGCCTCTATTTTTGCTCTATCAACTTCTAGACCATTCTTAGAAATCCTATGACCTAACACTATGCCCTCTTTCACCATGAAGTGACATTTCTCCCAATTAAGAATTAGATGGGTATCCTCACATCTTTTTAACACATTACCTAAGTTATCCAAACAACTCTGAAAAGACCCTCCAAAAACTGAAAAATCGTCCATAAATACCTCAACAGTGGACTCAATCATATCAAAAAAAATTGCTAACATACACCGCTGAAATGTTGTCGGAGCATTGCAAAGGCCAAAAGGCATTTGCCTAAAAGCAAACGTCCCATAAGAGCAGGTGAAAGTGGTTTTTTCCTGATCCTCAAGAGCAATAGTGATTTGGTTATACCCAGAATAACCATCTAAGAAACAGTAGTATGCCTGACCAGCTAATCTATCCAACATCTGGTCAATAAATGGCAGAGGAAAATGGTCCTTACGGGTGGCTTTATTAAGCCTCCTGTAATCCATGCAAACCCTCCAACAAGTTACTGTCCTAGTTGGGATCAACTCATTGTCTTTATTGCTCACCACAGTGACACCTCCTTTCTTAGGAACACATTGGACTAGGCTTAATTGCTATCTGCAATTGGATAAATGATGCCAGCATCCAACCATTTAATCACCTCCTTTTTAACGACCTCTTTCATTGCAGGGTTAAGCCTTCTTTGTTGCTCAATACTCCTAAAGGATCCCTCCTCTAGGGTGATTTTATGCATACAAAAAGATGAGCTAATTCCTTAAATGTCAGCCAATGTCCAACCGATATCCTTGCGGTATTGCTGCAGCAATTTTATTAAGGCCTCTTCATGCTCTGGCATTAAATCTGATGCAACAATAATGGGCAACGTCTCACCTTCCCCAAGATACACATACTTTAGATGATCCGGCAAGGGCTTCAAATCTAAAGTAGGTGCCTCAATCAGGGATGGCTTAATAGGAGGAGCCTTCCTTTGATTTAAATCTAGAGATTCAAAAACATCCTCACACCTAAACAACTCTTCTTCATTTTTTCTTTCTAACAAACAAACTTGTAAATCCTCTACACTAACCTCTCCATGATCTTCCGAATGCTTGTCAGCTGAATCCTATATTGCTATCTCAACAATTGTGCTCTCTAGAATCCTAATGAAAGAGCAATCTTCCATTTTGTCTGGATACTTCATGGCTTTAAACACATTAAATTTTACTTCCTCATTATAGACTCGCATTGTTAATTCCCCTTTTTGAACATCTATTAACGCCCTACCAGTAGCCAAAAATTGACGACCTAGAATAATTGGGACATCTTTATCAGCCTCATAGTCTAAAATAATAAAATCAACAGGAAATATGAATTTATCCACTTTCACTAAGACATCCTCAATTTTACCCTCTGGATATGTGATAGACCTATCAGCTAGTTGGAGTGTGATTGGGGTAGGTCTAGCTTCACCAATACCTAGCTTCCGATAGACCAAAAGAGGCATAAGGTTAATGCTTGCACCTAAATCACAGAGTGCTCTACCTAATTCTTTTCCACCTATAGATACAGGTATAGTAAATGATCATGGATCCTTAGCCTTGGGTGGTAGCCCATTCTTAAGAATAGCACTACATTCTACAATAAGAGATACAATTTCAAACTCACCTAACCTCTTCTTTTTAGTTAAAATATCCTTAAGAAATTTAGCATAATTAGGCATATGCTCAATAGCTTCTACTAAAGGGATATTTATCTGCAATTGCTTAAGAATCTCTAAAAACTTTTTAAATTGACCATCCTGATTCTTAGGCCTTTGCCTTTGTGGAAAAGGTAGAGGTGGTACATAAGGTGGGGGTTGCACATAAGGTGGTTACACATCTGGAACAGAACCAGATGCTCCAGCATCTTTATTGCTGCCTCCAACACCCTGACCAGACTCCAACTCTTTCTCAACAACAGCAGTTTTATCACTATTCCTTTCTATATCCTGGGTTCTACTAGGTTCTTTTCTTTCTTCTAATGGCTTACCACTCCTAAGAGTCACTGCCTTTACATGCTCCTTACCTTCCCTTCGAGGGTGTTCAGTATCTGAGGGAAGTTTCCCCTGAGGCCTTGCCTTCAGCTCATTAGCTAGCTGACCCACTTGCAATTTCAGGGCTCTCATTGAAGCTTGATTACTTTGAATTGTGGCGTCAGCTTCCTCCTGGTGCACAGTGATGGCCTTACAATACTCCATCTGAGTTTTCTCTTGCTCAGCTGGGGCCTTACCTTTATTCATAGAACTCACAACATTTACCAACTGTCCCAGTTGAGTCTCAATGTTCTTTATAGCTGCACTGTGGCCATTCACTGTTGAGTTGATGGCAATGACTGCCTCCTCTAATTTGGTTGTCCTGTTACTAAACTCTACAATGAAAGCTCCAACAAGATCTTCTAACTTTTTATTTTCTTGAGTTTGAGGGGCAAACCCAGGAGAATTAAGAACATTTTTAGTATTAGCATAAGAGAAATTTTCATGGTTCCTATTGTTAGGGTGATAATGTGTAGGTGTAGAATTATTATTATATCCCCTAAAATTAGAATTTGATACATACTGAACCTGTTCAATGGTCTCCTCCTGAGGTCTGGATGCTAAAGCAGCAGTGGAGTGCACTTACTTTATCAACCTCAAACACTCCAGCATCAATCTTTTTGGGTGTAGACCGATTAGATGGCCACTGATAACTGTTGGTGGCCATATCCTCTAGAAGTGTGCGAGCATTTTCCACGGCCTTGGACAACAGAGTCCCACCTGCAGCTGCATCAACAATCGTTTTTGTACTAGGAGTTAACCATTATAAAACAATTGAACCTGAAGCCAGTCGGGATATCCATGCTGAGGGCACTTCCTCAATAACTCTTTAAATCGCTCCCAAGCTTCGAACAGCTGCTCATCATATTGTTGTTGGAATGTCCCAATCTCGGTCCTCAGCTTGACCGTCTTTGCAGGAGGGAAAAATTTCTTCAAAAAGGCCTGGACCAAAGCATCCCAAGTGGTGATGCTCCCAGGGGGAATGGACTGCAACCAATCTCGAGCTTTATCTTGCAAAGAAAAAGGAAATAAGCGTAAGCGAATAGCATCCTCAGAGACTCCATTAATCTTAACTGTCCCACAAATATCCAAAAATGATTTTAGATGAGAATTTGGGTCCTCGGTGGGCGATCCTCTATATGCACAATCTCGAGCCATTTGAATGAGACCGGTTTTTTCAGCTCAAAGTTGTTGGCATTAATCGGGGCATAGACAATCCCCGATTGTTGCCCGTGAAACACGGGCTGGAAGTAGTCTCTAATAGGCCTAGGCTCCTCAGGTAGATTTTGGTCAGCCATGTGAGTAATTTCTCTATTTTCTCTTCGAATCCTATGAATTGTTCTTTCTATCTCGGGATCCAACGGTATCAATTCTCTACTACTATGCATGCAAAAACAAAACTACCCTAAAAAGGAAAGAAAACAATTAAGGAAAGAAATAAAGGAAAGAAAACAACTAATCTAAATATGGAAAATATAATCTAGAAAATGAAACAAAATAGCCTAATATGGAATGCAAAAATAAATATGGCAAAACACAAATAAGGAAACTAACAAATAAGGAAAAACTAATCTAAAAAGGAAAAATAAGAAACAAATAAGGAAAAGATTACACAACTAAAATAAAAACTAAGTTAGAAAAACAAATATGGAAAGAAAAACAAATAAGGAAACAAATGCAATCAACCTAACAAAATAAAAATACACGCTAAATTAAGATCAAACAATTTTTTCACAATATCAATCTAGCTAAATGTGCCAATCCCCGGCAACGGCGCCAAAAACTTGATGTGCACTTTTCCTAACCGCAAGCGCACGGGTCAAGTAATAATAAAGAGTTCGTATAAATGAGTCTCGTCCTCTAGATTGGATTTTTAAGCAAATCAAGTATTGTGAATTTTCTTGCCCAATTTTATTTAGGGATCAAAAAGTGATGATTGAATAATAAGAAAACTAAATCAAAGCAAGTAAAAAGTGTGGAATTTCAATTGGGAGAACTACTTAGGGAATTGATTTCGCCGATTTAGTCTAGGATTGATTTTAAGGAATAAGTTATTATGCACAATGGAATTATGAGCCAAAGACCCTTTAATCAAAACTACCTCTCCCGAGTATAATTGATTCTCATGCAAATTAACCAACTTGATATCCCTATCTAAGTTTATTAATCATTGTTGGGTTCCTAGAGTGAGTAAAAATATGATATGAAATACTCTAGAATTCTTGTGCAAGTATACACAGTCTGCAGCAAGTAATATTATCAATCCAAGGTCTGAATGAGTTTCCACTTTATCTATTTTGTATAACTTTCTAATGGTTTCGAAGATAATACAAATGATTGGGTTTTATCTGAATTATGCTGAAGCAAAAAAAATGACAGAACAACAGGTAAACAAATAGATAGACAGATTAAAGACAGGTGTTGGTTAGGCTTTAGTGATTGTTTTAAGTTATGCTCTAGCAATATTATTGATCATGCATTTCTCGAAGTATTATTAGCAGATTCCTCTCGGAACTCCGGATCTTTTGGGATATGTTTCAAACCCAATGAAGAACGACCGATCAAGCACTAGGCAACTGGCTATCCCTAGTTCAGTCACTGGCGTTCACCAATACACAATGATCGTAGTGTGGATAATTGCCACACACTCTCTAAATCATCCCTGAACTAGAGAGAGCTATCCATACCGGCTGGCCAGGCGGGCATAAAATGAGTTTAAGCACAACAATTAACCAAAATGCGATAGTCAATATATTACTAGAGATGAAGCACAGTAATCACATTATTCCTAACCAACACCTTAAGCTACTTAGTTCATAATAAGCATAGGAATACGAATTACAATCTGAGTATGCATGTCCACAACTACAAGTTAATAAAGAAGGTAAACTCCCTAATCAGCTTGCGGTTGATGGTGTTCTTGATGATCTTCAATCTCCCTATCCTATTCGGCTTCCAAGGGAAAACATGGAATGACTTTGACTTTGACGGCTACTTCCTTTTATAGAAGGATGGGAGGCTTGAATTAGGTCAACTAGGACACGTGTAAGGCTCTCCTTGATCCTTTATCACGAAAATAACTCAACAGAAGTCGGTTCATGAAGTTTGCTAACGAGCTGTGATGTGGCAGTTTCTGTTCCCAGTTTTGCTGCAGCATAGAATTTGCTCCTTCCAGTCGCTCAGCAGCATAATCTGCACAAAGTGATTTCCAAAGCTTCCATTCTTCCAAATGGGTTAAATCATGTAATATCTCTCTAAAATCAACCCTAATAAGCATAAAGGACACACAAATCCCTATATAATTGAGGCCTAAATAACTACCTTTTGGGCAGTTATCAATCATGCAAGGCAATGAGATCTTTTAACCAATTCTAAAGTTAATCTAAAATCGTCACGAAATAGAAACTAAACTTTAGTCATGCAATCTTGAGTAAGTCTAAATCAAATCCCCTCTCTCGAGCTAGATTCGAAACTTAAATCATCCAACTAATGGCCAATTGATTGAAAGCATTAAATCAAGATTAAAAACATAATAACATTGCACAACTTAAACCATAAATTCAATCCATAAACTTAATCAACTACATCAATCCCTAAGCTTACAAGTTTAGCAACTCATGATCAAATTTACAAGCTCAACTAAACATGTAAAAGCCATAAAAATCTAACTAAAGTGAGGGAAAGAAGAATTAAACTCGTTGTAGGCCGAGACCGAACGTCCCCGCCACGATCCCCACGAACAATGGGTTGATTTCCGAATTTTCCCCTTTGCTTCAGCCTTAATTCCTCTGATTTTTCTCTGTTTACGACTCCAAGAAGTCCCCAAAATTGGTTCCCCCAAAAACCTAGCCGAAAAGAACTATTTATTCTGAAATTTCATCGTAGCGTCGAGACGCTGCCTCTAAACACGCGCGTTCTGGAAAGGAAATTACGGTAGCGTCGAGATGCTAAGGTCACAGCGTCTCGACGCTGCGACGATTTCGCGCCTATCCGAATAAGGAATGCTAGCGTCGAGACGCTAGTCACCTTTTGACCGAATTTTGACTTTTTTCCCTTTTGATTCTTTTCCTTCCTTTGCATCTTTTCGCGTCATGAGCACCTGATTAACTCCACTATTGCATTTTAGCTCCAATCAACCTTTTCCTACAAAATAAACATTAAAGCACAATAAAATGGCCCAAAAATCATAAAAGACTAGCTAAATTAAATAATTAAAGATAGCTAGTTATGCTCGCTATTAGTGAGACGTTGCCCATTATTGTTGCATCAGATTTAATGTCGGAGGATGAAGAGGCCTTAATAAAGTTGTTGCAGCAATATCGCAAAGCAATAAGAAAGAGACGATCAAATGGTTGGATGTTGGGATTATCTATCCAATAGCAGATAGCAATTGGGTAAGCCATGTCTAATGTGTTCCTAAGAAAGGAGGTGTCACAGTAGTGTCTAATAAAGACAATGAGTTGATTCAAACCAGGACAGTAACTGGTTGGAGGGTTTGCATGGATTACAGGAGGCTTAATAAAGCCACTCGTAAGGACCACTTCCCTCTACCATTTATTGACTAGATGTTGGATAGATTGGCTGGTCTTCTGGCTATAACCAGATTACCATTTCTCTTGAGGATCAAGAAAAAACCATTTTCACCTACCCTTATGCGACGTTTGCCTTCAGGAGAATGTCTTTTGGCCTTTGCAATGCTCCAGCAACATTTCAGCGATATGTTAGCAATTTTTTCTGATATAATTGAATCCACTGTTGAGGTATTTATGGACGATTTTTCAGTGTTTGGAGGGTCTTTTCAGCATTTTTTGAATAATTTAGGTAACATGTTAAAGAGATGTGAGGATACCCATCTAGTTCTTAATTGGGAGAAATGCCCTTTCATGGTGAAGGAAGGCATAGTGTTAGGTCATAAGATTTCAAAGAAAGGTCTAGAAGTTGATCGAGCAAAAATAAAGGTTATTGAGAGATTAGAACAACCGAATTCAATAAAAGGGATTCGGAGTTTTTTAGGTCATGCTGGATTTTATAGAAGGTTTATAAAGGATTTTTCCAAAATTAGTAAACCTCTTTGTAACTCGTTGTGTGCTGATAGTGTTTTTGACTTTAATGCAGATTGTAGAAAGGCTTTTGAGACTTTAAAGGCTGCTGAATCTCAGCCCCCATTCTTTGTGCACCTAACTGGAGTTTACCGTTTGAGGTAATGTGTGATGCGAGTGATGTTGCAGTAGGTGCAATGTTGGGGCAAAAGCAGGGCAAATTTATCCATCCTATTTATTATGCAAGAAGGGTTTTGAATGAGGCACAAATCAACTATACAACTACTGAAAAGGAGTTGTTAGTAATTGTGTTTTCCTTTGAGAAATTCCGCCCATATTTGGTTGGAACCAAAGTCACGGTTTTTACAGATCATGCAGCAATAAGGTACTTAATGTCTAAAAAAAGATGCGAAGCCTAGATTGATTCGTTGGGTTTTATTATTGCAAGAATTCGACTTGGAGATAAAGGATAAGAAGGGATCAGAGAATGTTATTGCAGATCATTTGTCTCGTCTTGATCCAACATCATCTTTGTCGGAGCAATCTGTCATTTCAGACTCTTTTCTAGATGAGCAGCTCTTCATTGTTAATGTAAAGGTAGTCAAGGATATCCCTTGGTATGCTAATATAGCCAACTTTTTGATAAAAGGAGTCACTTCTATTTATATGGATTGGAGGCAGATGAAAAAGTTTAAGCATGATGCAAAATATTTCTATTGGGATGAGCCATTTATGTATAAGCAATGATTTGATGGTATTATTCGAAGATGTGTTTCAAGTGATGAAGCAATGGAAGTCCTGGAACAATGTCACTCTTTGCCGTATGGAGGTCATTTCAGCAGACAAGAGGACAACTATAAGGATGCCCATTGGTTCTACAAGCAATGTGATGCTTGCAAAAGGATAGGAAATTTAGGACCTAGAGATGAAATGCCTCTTACTTACATTAGAATTATTCGATGTATGGAGGTCATTCCCCCCTTCTAATGGTAATATTTTTATCTTATTGACAGTTGATTACGTGTCCAAGTGGGTGAAGGTCATTGCATGCCATCAGAATGATGCTAAGACGGTATCAAGGTTTTTTCAATGGCACATTTTTTGCGTGGTTTGGGACACCTAGAGCTTTAGTGAGTGATGAGGGTACACACTTTGTGAATAATGTGTCAACTGAGCTTTTAGCTAAGTATGGAATTAAGCATAGGATTGCTACCCCTTATCACCCACAAGCAAATGGTTAGGCTGAAATCAGTGATAGGGAAATCAAATCTATTCTAGAGAACGAAGTCCATCCATCTAGGAAAGATTAGTCTTTTCGGTTAGATGAGGCTCTTTGGGCTTATAGGACAGCCTATAAGACTCCTCTAGGTATGTCTCCCTATAGGTTAGTGTATGGAAAGGCTTGCCATTTACCGTTAGAGCTTGAGCATAAAACGTTTTGGGCTTTGAAGAAATTGAATTTTGATCTGAGTCGTGCAAGTGCAATAAGAATGTTGCAGCTTAACAAGTTACAGGAATTTCGTCAGTTCTCTTATGAAAATGCGAAAATATATAAAGAAAAGACTAAGTTGTGGCATGATAAGAAAATAAAACTTAAAGATTTTGTTAAGGGTCAAAGAGTTTTGCTTTATAACTCTAGATTGAAATTGTTTCCCGGAAAATTAAAATCTAAATGGTGTGGACCATTTGTTGTGATTGAAGTTTTTCCTAATGGAGCAATTACTTTGAGAGATGAAAAGGATGGGCGAGTGTTCAAGGTTAATGGACAGCGAGTGAAGCGTTATTGGGGAGAGAAATTTCGTTTGAAATATCCTTCCCTAAAGTTGGTTGATGAATGAGCGAGCGAGAGTTTTGTGGGAGCATTTCACATAGCAATATTTTTGGCTCCCAGAATTTGTTGCGATTTTATTTTTTTGGTTGGATTTTATTTTAATTCGAATTATTTTGAATTAGATTTGGTTGGTTTGAATTTTATCTCATTTATTTTTAATTCGTTTGTATTTTTAATTTCTGTAGATTTTATTTTCGGTTTGTTTAACTTTAATTTGGCCGATTTAATTTTAAATTAATTGGGTTAGTTTAGATTTAATTTTAATTTGTATTTGTGTTATTTAAATTTCTGTTTAGATTAGGTTAATAATAATATATAGTTCCTAATTTATTCGACTAGAGATAAAAAGAAGAGATTTGATTTTGGCGGTTTAAATTTAAATTGAAATTTTCCGTATCAAAGATTCTTCTAGAAGAAAATCTTTGCTGAGTGGTTTGTTTCGGCATTCTGTTAGAAGGATCAAATATTTTGTCAGATCCTGAGGAATTGGTTGGGGATTAAATATTTTTTTTACTGTTTGGATTTGAATTTCCCGTGGGAGGGTAAATTGCATGGAAGATCCGGTGCTTCCACGTGTCTCGCAGGGAAATGGAACAGCAGAGTCGTTGGACAACACATCATTAAAAGCAGATTTTACCATTTGTAATTAATTAACTTTACTGATTGCATGTAGGATTAAAACGGTAATATCATTAATGGAGGAAGATAATTTGGTTAGGATTTTATTTGTTGAAGCCCCATTTAAACCCCACTCAAGTTATTTTCCTTCTACTCTGTCGTTCTTCTTTAAATTTTCTTCTTCTACTTTCTTTCTATTCTTCGAGTGCAAAAATTCTTCAAGTCCTAAATGGCAAAAACAATAGGTCGTAAGGAAAGAAATGCTGAGGAAGAAGAAGTGTCGATTACGCTTGAGGCACTAAAGACAAAGACGAAGAAAAGGAAAATGCCAGAGGAAAGAGAGGCTAAGAGACGAAGAAGCCAACAGCGGGCTGAGGTTGAAGAGATTGTAAGGAAAGTAGTGGAAGACATCGTTGAGGAAGAGGTTGAGGAAGAGCAACCGATAGAGGCTGAGGAAACAAAAGATACTGAGGATAGTGACCAATAGTGGAAAATCCTCAAGAAGTGCAAGAGAAGCAAGCGAAAGATGTGCAAGAACAAGGGAACAGTCAGTGAACTCAAGAGCAGCAGGTTCAGGCTGAAGATGTTGTGCCAGAGATTCCACATCGTCGCCGTCGTAAGCAGAAGGCAGGATGGATCAAGGTAATCCGGACGAACACTCCATCGTCGTCGACGACGAAATCTGAAAAACAAAACTCTAAGAAAAAAGACTAGGAAAAAAAGGAGATAGAGAAGAAGGCAGAGGAAGAAATTTTGACGAAACATTAAGAGGACAAGGGCAAGAGAGTTGTCGAAGCAACGGAGGAAGCAGAAGAGGAAGAAGCAGAAATTTCGTTCATTCGCTTCGTCAAGAACTTGCCAGAGCAAAATACAGGGAGATGCTGAAAAAGTGATTTCTTGTTTGAAAAAGGCTTCAAGAAAGATTTACTGCATTTCTTGAGGGTTGGGATAGCAAATCATGGGTGGATTCAATTCTGTGCGAAACCAGATCCACTAAATTCAAACATTGTTCATGAATTTTACGCGAACATAGATGATCAAGAAGGATTCCAAGTCATGGTCCGAGGGGTGGCTGTTGATTGGAGCCTAGGAGCAATCAATTCTCTCTTCAACCTCCAAGACTTTCTGCATGCTGGGTTTAATGAGATGGTGGTGGCACCATCTAACGACCAATTGAACGCGGGTGTCAGGGAGGTTGGCATTGAAGGGGCCCAATGGAGGTTGTCGAAGATGGAGAAGCGCACATTCCAAGCGGCTTATTTAAAGAGTGAGGCTAACACATGGTTGGGCTTCATCAAACTGTGTTTGCTTCTAACAACCCCCAACTCGACAGTATCCCATCACATAGTGCTTCTATTATTTTCTATCCTACGTTCTTTGAGTATCGATGTTGGAAAAATTATTTCGAGTGAAATTTACAATTGTTGGCGCAATAAGGTGGAAAAGTTGTTCTTCCCAAACACGACTACAATGTTATGTAGTAGGGCAGTGGTGCCCATGACTCCAGAGGATGTTCTTCTACTTGACAAAGGGATAATAGACACGTCCAATTAGGCTCGACTTCAGCACACACAGGAGGCACGCCAAGGTGGACTGGTGTGCGACATCCACCAGATTTTATAGGAACTGGCACTGTCGGCCAGTAGGCAAGAGTATGCTGAAAGGCAAGCTCAAACCTACTGGACTTATGCTAAAAGGAGGGATGCCACACTAAGGAGGACCTTGCAATCCAATTTTTCAAAACCATATCAGGCCTTCCCTATTTTCCCCGATGACCTGTTTAATCCCTAGATTCCACCACCGCCAATAGAGAGAGAGGAAGAGGAGGAAGACGAGCAGGGTCAGGAGGATTGATGGATATGATGACGTTGGGCGAGGATTATTTTTGTTCTTATGTTTTTTATTGCTCACGTGTTCCTGACCCCAATTTCTTTTGATGTTTATGTTTTATGTTTTATGTTTTTATTTTTATGCGTCTAAGCCACAAAAATTATCTGCTGATGTAAATCTTTTTAGTTGTTTTTAATGAAATTTCCGAAGTTGTTTCTGTGTTTATGTTCTAAGTACTGAGCATTCCTAACTTAACCATTTTCTTTTGAATTTTTGAAGCTTGGACTAGTTAGCTTAAATTAGATCAAGGTGTTATGATCTCCAGAAACCTTTTACTTTAGCATTTCTTCTAGCCTGGTCATCGTTGCGGCATGAAGATTCTGAGGTAGTGTTAACTTATTTGAACCACCTTAAGCTTACTCCTAGTCCCATGCTTAGTTTAAAATGCATAAAGAAAAAGTATTAAGTTTAGGGGTATAATTTATCATGTTAATAATTCATTGGGGACAATGAATAATTCAAGTTTAGGGGACTTTTTACTACTCCACTTGTTTTACACGAGCATTCCTCTCCTTCATAATTATTTTTCTAGGTTGTTGAGTAACCAGGGACATTTGTGACACCCACAGTTTGTCTTTGTGTCAAAAGATGACCTAAGAAATATGGAAGATGAAAAAAAAAAAATTGCTCAAAATTTTTGGAACAATTTTGCTAAGAAAATTCATGGAGCAAAAATTTTAAAGGATGAATGATAATCTAGCAGTTTTCTGTCTCCCAAGGCTTAGGTGAGCTTCATCATAAAATGTCACCATTCTGAGAAGCAAGGGATAGAATGCCTAAGGATTTTTTAGTTTAGCAATGAGTATTTAGCCTAGTTAGTGATGAGTTTGAGGCAAGGGTATACTGCACCATAAAGTGGGTCATCCCATGCTTAAGAGCTTATGACTGTAGGGCTGCTTTGAGTCTGAAGAACAAAAACAAAAACCCCTTAAAAATGAATTTAAATATGTCTGATAATAGAGCTAGGTTGTGGCAAGTTCTTAGGATTGAGTTAAAAGTGGTGATTGTTTGTCCATGCTGGAAGAATTATTTTGCTGCAGCAGTGCTTGGAGTCAGCACTTAAGGGAACAACCTCTCTACTATCCCTAATTCGGGTAGGAGTGAATTCCTTCTTGCACGACTATGTCCCCATCTATCTACCCGTTCCTATCCCTGAAATGGGAGGCTTATTGAGTCGGCGATACTGAGCCACTCTCACCTATGCAGATCTAAGGATAAACCCGAATAAACAGGAGTTCATAGTTAGCTTAGGATTAAGATCGAGTTACCTAGGTCATCACATGAAATAGTCAGTCTCGTCAGTAAACGGTGTTATAAAGCGAGTGCGACTTATTTCTCTGTCCTAGTCTTATGCAAACTCATTGCATAGGACGCCCCCACTCGCATGTCTCTACATGGACGATTTAGGATCACATCGTCTATACCATCTATAAAGTGGGTCGCGTCTCATAGTGTCTCGAGAATAAGGTACCCAACCCTATCCCTATACTATAGACCGTTTTGGCTATTACTCAAACTTGATCCATTTTTTATGTCTCTACATAAAGCTCAAGTATTCATCCTATAACCATGGATCTTAGTTTATTTGATTTGGGTTATTATATGTGCAATTTACTTTATTCAGTAATAACTTTACTGAATTAATCTCGATAACGCCTTTATCGAATAAGTATGTATAATTCATTTAACATTCATTATCTACGAGTTTTAGGACACAATCCCAACATTAACACCATTTTACTGCGTGGCTTTCGTTCTTGAACGTGATCTTCTTCTAAGAAAGTAACATTTGTCGAAACAAACACTTTACTTTATTGTGGATCGAAGAAGTTTCCACCTCTTGTTTCTTTTGGGTAGCCTACGAATAGGCATAATTTTGAAAGTGAATCCAATTTCTTTGGGTTTGCTACTAGCACATGTGCCAAATTCTGAAATGACGTAAACTAGCTTAACGCCCTCTCTAGAGCTCAAATGGTGTTTCAGAAACACTATTTGAGGGAACTACATTAAAAATATAAACTACAGTCTCTACTGCATAACCCCAAAAAGAACTAGGCAGTTGAGCATAGCTCATCATAGATCGAACAATGTCTAACAAGGTTCTATTTCTCCTTTCAGATACACCATTCTGTTGAGGTGTACCTGGTGCTGAGAGTTGAGACGACCATGTTCTATCAAATAGTTTTGGAATTTGATGTCCAAATACTCTCCACCTCGATCAGATCGAAGTGTTTTAATGGTCTTACCTAACAAGTTCTCAACATCAGTCTTGTACTCCTTGAACTTTTCAAGGGCTTTATACTTATGACTCATTAGGTATTAATAACTATACCTTGAATAATCATCTATGAAAGAGATGAAATATTCATACTCTCCTCGAGCTTTTACATTCATTGGACCATAGAGATCTGTATGTACGAGTTCTAAGGGCTCCTTGGCACGATAACCTTTTTCAGTAAAAGGTCGTTTTGTCATTTTACCTTCGAGACATGACTCACACTGAGGTAAAGTACCATCTTCTAACTGGCTTAGAAGTTCATTCTTAACCAATCTCCTAATCCTATTGAGATTTATGTGGGCAAGTCTCAAGTGCCAAAGATAGATACTTTGAGAAACTTTCTGCCTTTTTGGTTGAGTCTCAACTGTTTTAAACTTTTCATTGTTCAAAATAGCCTTAGACTCTATTGGTCTTAAAACATATAAATTGTTCTCCATTTTTGTAGAACATATGTCAGTACCCCTTTTAGTAATGAAAGCTTCATTCACAGAAAAGGACACTGAATATCCTTGTTCTAGCAAAATAAGAAATAGAAATCAAATTTCTTTTTATTTTGGGAACTATATATACATTATCTAATAACATATAGTGTTTCTTGGAGAAGAACATTTTAATATCTCCGACTGTTTTAGCTGAAATGAGCTCCCCAGTCCCAACTCTGAGAGTCATTTCCCCAACATCCAACTGTTGCCAGGAGCTCATTCCCTCAAAGGAAGAGCATACGTGATGAGTGGCACCTGAATCAAGGATCCAGACTGTATCATCATTTTCCACTATACACGTTTCAATGACCAATAAATCAAATTTATTTTCATTGAGATGTGCTAAGCAATCTATGTCATATTCATCATGAACAATTTCAGATGAATTAGACATGTGGGCTTGAGGACCGTCCTCAGTTAAGACCAATTCCACGCAATTAATGTTTAAGTTCATTTTCTTAGTTGTATTAGAAATACCAGTTTTGTAATTGGCGTTATTTGAGGCAAACAAAGAACGTTTCATGCTGAGAACAAACAAATTAACTTAATAAGTGATGTTGTATTAACTCATTATACAAAATAATAGTATTATTTTAATCCAATTAATTTAGCAAAAGTAATGATCGACCCATAGAGTAAGCATTCATTTTGCAACGATACTTCAGAGGTTTAGAACAACAACTACCGTAGGGCAGTCAACTACTCCTCCTCTGAATTGAGACAATCTCAGCCAATCCCTATTCCTAGAATAACTCATATTTCAATAGTTCTTAGCTACCGTCTTTTTTCGGTCAGAAAATTAATAACACATTAACAATTTCCCGTAAGTGTGACCCTCAATTTTTTAGATCTCAAAGGTCGGTCCCAACAATGCTACCGTAGGGAAAGTCAAAGTTGGAAATGGACCTAAGAAACCCCTATCCATTTATGGAGTTTGCGTTGTTCCGACTCCCATGATCAAGCCCTCCGTAGGGTGATCGCTCCCAGGGCGACTCGCAAGAAAATCATGGTGATCGCTCCCAAACCGTAGGATACGTTGGCACGTGTCCTGCTTCCACTTACTATAAAATACTCCCTCATTCACTTTGATATTGATCCATGCAAACACCATCTGTAGGGGGTCACTCCCAGGGTGACTCAAGGCTAAGCATGGACCTCACGTTGTGAACTTTTGACGACGTGAGAGCAAAACTTGATTTATGAAAATCTTGTTTTGATATATATTTCCTCCCACTAAGTATTTTTATAATTATAGGGTCTATTACTTAAGTAAATTCTGGCTAAATTAATCTATCTAAGTCTTTGCCTTATATAACTCTTATATGGAGATCTTTAATCTAATGTCTTAGGTGAATTAAACTCTTTTAATTAACCTGGCAACATTGCATGCTAACATAACTATGGTTAATTCAACTCAAGTTTCGGGTCAGTTCTCAGGTAGCAGGTGTTTCGTAAACCGTCATCTTAAGTACCTCAAGCCTTAGACAGAACTTCATCGGGAGAGTTCCCTTATAACCATAGTAATGTAAACTCTTTACTCTAAAGATCTAGGTGAATTAAACTCTTTAAAAAACCTTGTGACTTTGCATGCTAACATTTAACTATGATTAATTCAACTCCGGTATTCCGGGTTAGTTCCCAGGTAGGAGGTGTTCTGTAAACCGTCATCTTAAGTACCCCCAGCCTTAGACAGAACTTAACTGGTGGAGTTCCCTTTGAAGGGAATAAAAGTCCCCACGCAGCGGAAGCGCATCGTTTGGACCTTACGCCGTATATTAATTAACATTAAAATACCGTTACGATAACTCAAACAAAGCTTTAAACAACCTTTAAAGCCGCTGTAAAATTGGTTTAAACATGCTAAAATAAATCTAAATTTATTTTTAAAACTTTTCTAAAGAAAAAAGGAAGAACCGTTACAAACCTCCGTTGTAGACTTGACCGTTCTTCGCCAACGACGCTCCACGAACGAAAACCCAGCAGTCGCTTTAAGGTTTTCTTCGCTGGAAATTCTTCTTTGATTGACACAATCACCACAGAGGTTACACCGGTATGTCTCTGAGTCTAGGAGGCAAAAGACTTGTGGGAGTCTTTCTCTAAGAGGGAGGCTAGAGAGAATTCTAGGTCTTGTCTTTCAAGAGTGTCAAGTGTCATGACCAATTAGGTCTAGTGTTCTATTTATAGAAGAGAGGCCATGAATAAAATATTGAATTAAATCAATCTTTTCCATAATTGATTCAATCTTATTCCTTAATTAATCAATCATGATCAATCAATTCCATAATTGATTAATCTTTTCCACAAATGACTAATTACTTCCATAAGTGATTAGATCATTTCCATAAATGATTAATCACTTCCTTAAGTGATTAATTATTTCCATAATTGATTAATTCCCGGTTAATGAATTCTTTAATTAATTAACCACCAATTAAATATCACATATTTAATTCCCAACCTAGAATTAATTAATTTGCCCAAACACATTTTAGGCCTTAAATTAATTAATTCATTATTTTGAACTCTTTCAAACTTCCATAAATTTATATTTGAACTTTTCAAATATTATTTTCTCTCATAATAATATATCAATATATATTATATTTGTTTCCCTTAATAAATTGAACATTTTCAATTTACTTTTATTACTTAGTTGCCTCAAATTTCTTTACGAGCTACCAGTGGGACCTAATGGACCTGCAGATCAGAAGCTCCAACGATGTGAGATTAATTGGTCAAACTCATTAACCACATTAATCAATATTCGTTAACTGTGTGTACATTCCACTATAGACTCACAGTTGCACTCTTCTCACTGCAGACATATTTTCTGTGTCCACGGATCTAGACCAATATCGACTAGTTAGTCCTTCACGAGTGTCCGTAACACCAGCTGGGTCAAATTACCGTTTTACCCCTGGGTTACCTCTATTTCCTTAAGTACCAATTCTCCTCTAATGAACAACCTGTTTGTGGTCCAACCATCAAACAGAAAACCCTCTCGTGCCATTGAGAGGGTAGGGCCCTTTGTTCAAGACTCGGAGTAACCACTTAAGGGAACACTCATCTTCTTCCCTAAAGTTGGGAATGAGTGAATTCCATCTTGTACGATTATGTTCCCAGCTCCCCATTCGGTCTTGTCCCCAAAGTGGTAGGTTTATTGAGTCGGCGTATTGGCCACTCTCACCCATACAAATCAAAAGACAATCTCTCATGAGCAGGAGTCCATAATCAACTCAGGACTAAGACTAAGTTGTCTAGGTCTTCCTAGTGAAATAGAAAACCAACTAGTTAACGGTGTTATAACCAGTGGTTACTATTTCGCGGTCCGGTCTTATGCAAACTCATTGCATAGGATACCCCCACTCGCATGTCTCCTACACGAACGCGTTGGATCGCAGCGTTTGTATCTAATACAAAGTGGGCCGTATCCATAGTGTCACCAGGATAAGGCACCCAGTCTTATCCCTATACTATAGACCCTTTAGGCTGTTTCTTGAACAATGATCCCATATGTCGCAACATATAGTTCAAGACTCATATTACAGCCTTGGATGTCTAGTTTATTGGATTAGGGTTATTATTAGGCAAAGACATATATAAAATAACTAATAACAATTAATGGAAAAATATATTAATATTATTTCATTAATATCCGGTCAACAGTTACATTCACTATCTACGAGTTTTAGGGCATAAAACCCAACAGGGCCGAGGCCGACCATTCGGCCCACTTGCGCGGGACGAGTCTGTTTGCCTCCGCTCGGCCCCTACCGCTTTTAGCCGCCTCGATCCAGCCTACTTCGTCCCAGAACGCCTCCAAACCCTAGGAGCCCGAGCAGGTATTTATATCCCTCTTCGCCATCGAAGAAGGGGGCTGAAAACTCTATTCTTGACTTCTTTCTCTACTCTCTAGCTGCTTAGTTTTCTGACTTAGGCACCGGAGGCGGTGCGACCTACACCACACCGGTGTCCAGCGATTCTTGCTGGTCTTGCAGGTCACGTCTTCCCCAGCTTCTACAAATTCACTGTTGGTGTCACGTGAAGGCCAGGTGAGTCCCCTGTCTGGATTTTTGCATCAACAAGTCATACAAAGATTCATAACCCACCAATACTTTCATACCTAAGATATCAACACAAAAGAGATAAAGAAGATGAAAATATCTCCAGTTTTACAGGTTCTGTACAGCAGTGATTACGAACAAACCAGCGTTCCAAACGACGATCCAATCGTTCAAAACGAGGCCCTATGTGTCCCCAACAAGCTGACAAAATTTCAACACAATCCAACGGTTAAAACTCCAGATATCTACAACTTTGTGAACGTTGTCGCTGAAAATCCGAACTGCATAGCTCTCCCTGCTTCTCTCCAATTTTCTGTGTGTTTTTGCATTTTTTTTAGTATTCTGAATTTTATGGTTGGTTGCTGTCCGTGATTGGTTGTTTTCTTGGTGATAAATTGGTGATTTATCTGTTGTGTTTTTGGGCTATTAATTGGCTGATTGTCTTGGAGGTGATCCTAGTGGGTAGTTAATATACTACTTAGGTCCTATCAGGTAAAGGGCTGACATCAGCTCAAAGAAAGAAGAGAAAGACCGTTTTGTTGGTGAATCAAATTAAATGATTTTGTGAACCATTGTTAGAGACAAAGAAAAAGATTAATTTTTTCAAGGAAGAAGAAGGAGACGTAAGTTCATAAGGAATATGGTTAGGACTTAGGAAGACACATGTGGGCTTAGAGTTCGAACACCTTTTCATCCAGTTTGTTTAAATCCAACAATTGAACTGAAATATTCCGGTTTAGGTTGGTCTGTATAGTTATAAAACTCCAACCAAATCGTTATATGTTACATCTCTATTATTTTGAAATAAAAAACTCCTAGTCTAAACATAGATGACATAGAATTTTTAGTAATAACTAATAGGTCTCTAGTTCAAATCTCCCCTCCTTCACATATTATTGAGAAAAAACACAAATGATAAATATGGGTTGTGGGTGATTCTGGACCACTCCAGAATCCAAGGACTAAGCAGGACAACGCAGCACCAACACGAAAGCTTGACCAGGAAGTGGATCCTAGAGGAGAGCGAGCCGAAGAGATTGGGTTGTCTCGGCCCAATCCCATGTTTGGGCCAAGGCCGACCACTCGGTCCACTCGTGTGGGTCGAGTTCCCTCCCCTCCGTTCGGTCTCTGGTGCCTCTAGTCGCCTCGATTCCACCTGGTTCAGCCCGAATTGCCTCCGAATCGCCTAAAAACCCTAGAGGAGGAACATGTATTTAAACAATTCTTCGTCACTGAAGAAGGGGACCCTGAAAATCATTCCCTGAACTCTTTCCTCTTACTTTGCTCTTTTGCTCTCCTCCTTCAGCTTTCTAACTTGAGCATCGGAAGCAGTGTGGCAAATACCATACCAGTGTGCAGGTTTACTGTTTTGCAGGTCACGTCTTCCCCCCTCTCATACAAATTTACCGTTGGTGGCACGTGAAAGTCAGGTGGAATCCTCCTGTCAAAATTTTGTCATCAACAATATACTACGAGATAAGTATACTTTTTTTTTTCTCAAATGGACATTGGAAATACGCAAAGAATAAATAAACAAATAAAACATAAAAATTAAAGGATAAAATTTGACAGGACAATTTTTATTAATATTATAATTTTTAAAACTTATTATTAAAATATAGCAGTTTTCAAACTTATTATTTAAATATTGTTGTTTTAATTTTTCAGATGTAGGTCGTCTCTTGAAGAGACGACCATGACCCGCGTGTCTGCATGTCGTATCTTGAAGAGACGACATGCGGATGTGGCAATAATTTAAAAAATATATATTCATGAAGGTCGTCTTTTTAACATATGACCTCCACGTATATAAAACTCAATATGTAATGTTGGTAGGATGGTCAGAGGTGCTTGCGTACCAGAGTTTGATCCTCAATAGCTACATTTTGATTATTTTTTTTTCTTTTTTCACTAAAATCGAAATTTATATACCAAAAAATTAATATAAAAAAAATATGCAATTTCTACATAAATTAAATTTCAAAATTAAAAATATACATTTTTTTCTTTTTTCACTAAAATCGAAATTTATGTACCAAAAATTTAATATAAAAAAATGTGCAATTTCTACATTAAATTAAATTTCAAAGTTAAAAATATACAAAAAAAAAATGTGCCATTTCTACCTTTAATTAAATTTCAAAAATAAAAATATACAAAAATAATGTGCAATTTCTACATTAAATTAAATTTCAAAAATAAAAATATACAAAAGAAATGTGCAATTTCTACCTTAAATTAGATTTCAAAAATAAAAGTATACAAAAAAAAAATATTCAATTTATACATTAAATTAAATTTCAAAAATAAAAATATACAAAAACAAATGTGCAATTTCTACACTAAATTAAATTTCAAAAATAAAAATATACAAAAATAATGTGAAATTTCTACATTAAATTAAATTTCAAAAATAAAAATATACAAAAATAATGTGAAATTTCTACATGAAATTAAATTTCAAAAATAAAAATATACAAAAATAAAAAATTGTGCAATTTCTACTTTAAATTAAATTTCAAGGATAAAAGTATACAATAAAAAATGTGCAATTTCTAAATTAAATAAAATTTAAAAAAATATACTAAAAAAAGGTTCAATTTCTACATTAAATTAAATTTCTGGTATATAGATTTCGATTTTAGTGAAAAAAAGAAAAAAAATGTTAGCATTTTTCAAAATGATAAAAATAAAAAATAATAATCAAAATGGTATATAGATTTCGATTTTGGTGAAAAAAAAATGCTAGCATTTTTCAAAATGCCAAAAAAAAAATAATAATCAAAATAGCACCATTGGGGATCGAACTCTGGCATGCTAGAAAGGTGACCATATCCCTGACCAACTTGCCATGCCTTTATATTGTGTGTTAAAGACGTGAAGGTTGTTTCTTGAATAGACAACCTTCACGATTTTTTTTTTTTTTAAATGATTGCCACATCTGCATGTCGTCTTTTCAAGCGACGATATGCAGACACGCGGGTCATGGTCGTCTTTGAAGAGATGACCTACATCTGAAAAATTAAAACAACAATATTTAAATAATAAGTTTTAAAAATTATAATTGTTATAGGTGATTTTGGACCACACAGATGGACAATGAGCTGAGGAGGACAATCGGGCAGAGGTAGGACCAAAAGACCGACCCAGAGGAAGACTGGACCAAAGGGTCGGGCCAAAATGGCCCGACCCATATGGTCAGCCTCGGCCTTTTGCCGAGGGCGAGCATATGGTCGGCCTCGGCAAAAGGCCGAGGCCGACCATTCGGCCCGTTTTCGCGGGCCGAGCCCGGTGACCTCTTTTCGGTCCCTGATGCCCCGAATCGCCCCGGTTCCGCCTGGTTCGTCCCGAAACACCACCGAATTCCTAAAAACCCTAGGAGGACAAACATGTATAAAAGCCCCTCTTCACCACAGAAGAAGGGTTCCGAAACTCGATTCTTGACTCTCCCCTTTACTATCTGTAGCTTCTCTTCGGTTTTCTGACTTAGGCATCGGAGGCGGTGTGGCCTACACCACGCCGGTGTGCAGCGGTTTTTGCTGGTCTTACAGGTCACGTCTTCCCCAGTTTCTACAAATTCACTGTTGGTGTCACGTGAAGGTCAGGTGAGTCTTCTGTCCGGATTTTGGCATCAACAGTTGGCGCCGTCTGTGGGGAAGAATGCTTGCCAGTTCAGACCGCGCATTGGTGATGTTCTGTAGGATGAACCGGGTTCAGAAACTAGAAGGAAATCTTGGGTATGAGCAGAAAGCGTCGAACCAGACTGAGGTCGGCCTCGGTATGGAAAAGACCGACCCTAACTTCGGAGGCTGTTGCGAGTAGAAAGCGCCGAATCAGCTTGAGGTCGGCCTCGGTATGGAAAAGTTCGACCTTAACTCCGGAGGCTATTGCGAGGTTCTGCATGTCAGCGATGCTGCTGGACTTGACCCAAGGGGACAGCCAGCGGAGGAACTGGAATCTGTACCACTAACGTCTGAGGAAAGGAGAGTGAACATCGACACCAAATTGGGGGCTGAGTAGAGGGGCAGACTGGTTGGTTTCTTGAGGGCTAATGCGGATCTGTTTGCATGGTCACACGAGGATATGTCGGGAATTGACCCGGGAGTGATGGTTCACCAGTTGAACGTGGATAGGGATTTCAAGCCAGTAAAGCAGAGGCGAAGAGCATTTAATTCGGAGAGGAATGAGGTTGTTGCCAGTCAAGTGGATGAGCTACTTAAAGCAGGGTTCATCCGAGAAGTTCATTATCCCCAATGGTTGTCCAATGTGGTACTAGTAAAGAAGGCTAACGGGAAGTGGCGGATGTGCATCGACTTCACCGACCTGAATAAGGCGTGCCCAAAGGACAGCTATCCTTTGCCCATGAGCGACCAGTTGGTTGATGCAACAGCAGGGCACGAGATGCTGAGTTTTATGGATGCATATTCAGGGTACAACCAGATTAGAATGCACGAGCCCGATCAGGAAAAGACTTCATTCATCACTAGCCGAGGGTTGTATTGCTATAAGGTCATGCCGTTCGGTTTGAAGAACGCTGGGGCGACATACCAGCAAATGGTAAACCGCATGTTTGCTCCGTTACTGGGAAAGAACATGGAGGTGTACGTGGATGATATGCTGGTAAAGAGCTTGAAGTCTCAATGCCATGAGTCTGACGTTAATGAAGCTTTCCAGATCCTCCGGAAGTATCGAATGAAACTAAACCCGAGTAAGTGCGCTTTTGGGGTGACATCAGGATTCATGGTGCATCAGAGGGGGATAGAAGCAAACCCAGACAAGATTAGAGCGATCATGCAAATGTCCTCCCCGACCAATCTCAAGCAACTTAAAAGCTTGAACGGGAGGATCGCCGCCTTGAACAGGTTTGTTAGTAGATCAACTGACAGGTGTTTACCCTTCTTTAAAATTTTGAGACAGGGATCACGTTTCGAATGGACTGGAGAGTGCGAAAAGGCTTTCCAGGAGCTGAAGGACTATTTGAGCTCGGCCCCGCTCTTGGCCAAGCCGCTCCCTGGCGACGAGCTATTGCTCTATGTCGCGGCCTCGAATACGGCTGTAAGTTCTGCACTGATCAAAGAAGAAGAGAAGCTCCAACGACCCGTGTATTACACCAGCAAGTCGATGGTTGGAGCAGAAACTAGATACCCCCAAGTGGAGAAGCTCGCTCTGGCCCTAGTTACGTCGGCTAGAAGGTTGCGTCCGTATTTCCAAGCCCATAAGGTAACAGTTTTGACCAACTTTCCTCTAAAACAGGTGTTACAGAGGCCAGAAGCCTCGGGTCGCCTCATGAAGTGGGCAGTTGAGCTGAGTGAGTATGACATCCATTACAAACCTCGAACTGCCATGAAAGGGCAAGCTGTGGCAGATTTCCTGACAGAATTAACGGCTGCTGAGGAGGAGGCCGACCCTTAGAGGTCCGAGGCCGAGCAGAGCAAGTCAGGCACAAAGGTCAATATGCTGAGTGTAAGGGAGGTGAAAAAGACTTGGACACTCTTTGTAGACGGGTCTTCTAACACCAAGGCTTGTGGAGCAGGAATTTTGCTAGAATCCCCTGATGGAGGAAGATTTGAGTATGCCCTGAGATTCAATTTCAAGGCCTCGAATAATGAGGCTGAATACGAGGCACTCCTGGCAGGATTGAAGTTGGCAAGGGAGATCGGATTCTCAGACATCATGGTTCAAAGCGATTCACAGCTAATCGTGAAGCAGGTGTTGGCAGAATATCAGACTAGGGAATAGAGAATGAGTAGGTACTTATCCAAGGCCAGGGAGCTGCTGTCCCACTTTGAGAAGTGGGAGATCAAACAAATCCCGAGGTCTCAGAACGTCAACGCAGATTCACTGGCTCGCTTGGCGGCTACCTATGATACAGAGTTGAGCAGGACTGTGCCAGTTGAGGTTTTGTCAGAGCCTACGGTATGTGCAGAGGAGATTCTCGAGACAGATGGCCGAGCAGAGGCAGAGGCCGAGGCCGAGCCTAAGGACAAGTCCGAGGCCGAGGCTGAGCCTGAGGATAAGTCTGAGGCCGAGTCTGAGGATAAGTCCGAGGCAGAGGCGGAAGATCCAAGGCTTGAGGTCGATGATCCTGCAGATGGGGAGGGCATCCCATCAATTGAAACTGAGCCCTCCCCAGAAGCAAGGGAAGCTTCATGGATGGATCTGAAGGGATAAAAAACCCTATGCGCAGTGGAAAAACACAGAGACCTTTTCGAATAATAAAACGTCGATTGGGATACCAATACGACGACAAAAATAATAATTTTTACAGCGACAATAATAGATAAAACTTGCTGTAAAACCAGATACAAGCATGCATAAACGAGAGAATAATTCTAGATCTAATCTAGAATTGGGTCCTATTGACCCTAGTTCAAGAAGAACTTTACCTTTGAATAAATCCTTGAACTTTTCGCCTAATTCTCTGAATTTCTCCCAAAAATACAGCAGCAAATCACCTTTGTCTTGCTGGAAAATTGTATGAACACCACCACAAGGATACACCGGTATTCTCTGATAGGATTTTGCTTTGGGTGCTGGTGGGAGCAAAAATTCTCTGGATTTTTCTCTGGATCAAAATTCTCTGAGAGATCTCTGGGAGAGAATGCAAACTGAGAGAGAGCTATTGGGGAGGGAGTCAGGCGTGAGACCAGGGAGTCAGTTTTCCAACTCCCTGACCACGTCTTTTTTAAAACTAAAATATCAGATAACTGATAAATCAGTTATCTGATATTTTAATTAATTATAATTTTAAAACATAATTTTAAGTTATAATTAATTATATTTTAATTAATCTAAATTAATTAAAATAATATTAATTTAAATCCAATTTAAATTAATATCCCTCTTGTATTATAGTTTAATTAAATCCAATTTAATTAAACTAAACTAATTAATTAATTCGAAATTAATTAATAAAATAAAATAAAATTGAACATCACATATTCAATTACTATTTTCTCTCTCAAAACTATAGTATTAATATACATCCAATGCATATTAATTATAACCTATAGTTTTAATATGAACCACTTCATATTTTAGTATAATATTCAAACACCTTTGAATATTCAATCCATCCTTAGAATTTTACCTCAACGCCCTAAATGAGCTACCGGTGGGACCTAATGGACCTACAGATCAGAAGCTTCAACGATATGAGATTAGTTGGTTAAACTCATTAACCAAGTTAATCAATATTCGTTAACTGTTGTTCACTCCATTAAAGAACCACAGCTGCACTCTTCTCACTGCAGATATATTTCTGTGTCCACGGATATTGACCGTCAGCAGCAAGTTAGCCCTTCACGTGTGTTCGTACCCCAGCTAGGTCAAATTACCGTTTTACCCCTAGGCTACCTTTTGGTCCTTAAGTACCAGTGCTCCTCTAATGAACAACCTGTTTGTGGTCCAACCATCAAACAGAAAACCCTCTCGTGCCATAAAGAGGGTAGGGCCCTTTGTTCAAGACCCGGAGACACCACTTAAGGGAACACACCTCTACTTACCCTCATATCAGGAAGGAGTGAATTCCATCTTGTAAGACTACGTTCCCAGCTCCCCATTCGGTCTTGTCCCCAAAATGGTAGGCTTATTGAGTCGGCGAACTGGCCACTCTCACCCGTACAAATCAAAGGACAATCCCTCATGGACAGGAGTCCATAATCCACTTAGAATTAAGGCCAAGTTGCCTAGGTCATCCTAGTGAAATAGAAACCGAACTAACCAACGGTGTTATAGTTAGTGGTTAACTATTTCGCGGTCCTGTCTTTGTGCAAACTCATTGCACAGGATACCCCCACTCACATGTCAACCACATGAACGTGTTGGATCACTACGTTTGTATCAATATACAAAGCGGGCCGTATCCATAGTGTCACCAGGATAAGGTACCCAGCCTTATCCCTATACTACAGACCCTTTAGGCTAAAACTTGAACATTGATCCCCGCATGTCCCTACATACTAGTTCAAGTCTCATTCTATTAGCCATGGATGTTTAGTTTATTGGATTAGGGTTAGCAAGACAAGATATAATACAAACATTGAATAATACATCACTTTATTAATGTTCGGTCAAATGTACATTTACTATCTACGAGTTTTAGGGCATAAAACCCAACAAACTCCCACTTGAACTAAAACTCAAGTTACAGGGAAAGTATATACAAAATAATCCAAAGCTGGAAACGGTACATGTATATTTGTACATTACATAAAAGGTAAATATACAAAATACAATAAACTAGGGCATCCTTACACCCATTACACATCTCCCACTTGCCCTAGATTACGCTATATACATATCTCGCAGACCTAGACTGTCTAGATGACCCTCGAACACTTTAGCCGAGAGGGCCTTCGTAAACGGATCAGCAATGTTATGCTTAGAAGCGATCTTGGTCACGACCACATCTCCTCTTTGCACAATCTCTCGAATTAGATGGTACTTCCTCTCTATGTGTTTACCTCTTTTGTGGCTGCGAGGTTCCTTTGAATTGGCTACTGCCCCACTGTTGTCACAGTATAACGTAATGGGCAAGTTCATATTTGGAAAAACTTCCAAATCTGTCAAGAACTTCCTTAGCCAAACAGCTTCCTTAGCTGCTTCACAAGCAGCTACATACTCAGCCTCCATCGTGGAGTCTGCTATACATCCCTGCTTTATGCTCCTCCAAACTACAGCTCCCCCGTTAAGGGTGAAAACTGACCCTGACGTAGATTTCCTAGAATCCTTGTCAGTTTGGAAGTCAGAGTCGGTGTAACCCGTGAGAACTAACTCCTTAGCCCCAAACACCAACATGTAATCTCTCGTTCTCCTAAGATACTTGAGGATTCCTTTAACGGCGGTCCAATGGTCTAACCCTGGATTTGACTGATATCTACTGACAATCCCTACAGCATAACAAATGTCAGGCCTCGTGCATAGCATGGCATACATTAAGCTAACCACGGCAGAGGCGTAGGGAATCCGTCTCATATCCTCAACCTCTTGAGGTGTCTTAGGAGACTGTTCCTTAGACAAGTGAACCCCATGCCTGAAAGGCAACAAGCCCTTCTTGGAGTTCTGCATCGAATATCGGGCCAACATCTTGTCGATATACGTTGCCTGAGACAGAGCTAGCGATTTGTTCTTTCTATCCCGAATAATCTGGATCCCAAGAACATACTGGGCCTCACCCAAATCTTTCATTTGGAATTGAGCTGCTAGCCATTCTTTTACGTCAGATAGATACCCTACATCATTCCCAATGAGTAGGATGTCGTCTACATAAAGTACGAGGAAAGCTACTTTATTCTTGTTGATCTTCTTGTATACACAAGGCTCATCAACATTCTGGTCAAAACCAAAAGATTTGATCGCAGTATCAAATCTAATATTCCAAGATCTAGAAGCCTGTTTCAACCCATAAATGGATCGATTCAGTTTGCAAACCTTTTGCTCATGACCTTGGGATATGAACCCTTCGGGTTGAGACATAAAAATACTCTCGTCAAGATTGCCATTCAGAAAAGCCGTCTTGACATCCATTTGCCAAATTTCATAATCATAAAATGTGGCAATGGATAAGAGGATTCTTATGGACTTTAGCATAGCAACGGGAGAAAAAGTTTCTTCATAGTCCACTCCTTCTCGTTGGGTATAACCCTTTGCTACAAGTCTTGCTTTGAAAGTCTGTACTTTCCCAGCAGCATCTCTTTTTCTCTTATAGATCCATTTACACCCAATGGGTTTGACCCCTTCAAGTAGATCTACAAGTTCCCAAACTTGATTGAAGTACATCGACTCCATCTCAAGGTCCATGGCTTTGGCCCACTCGTCCTGATCTACATCATTCATTGCCTGACGATAAGACAATGGATCTTCTACGCCGTCATCAGGTATGACTACTTGTGTTTCTGTTAAACCCAAGTAGCGGTTAGGTTGTATCACAACCCTCCCACTACGTCGAAGCTCTCCCACTACGTGAGGAGGACTAGATCGACGAGAAGAGCTGCATTCTCCAACAACTCTTGTTGAAGGACCAGGTTCATCAACAACCCTTGTTGATCCTTTTGTAGCTTCTCCTAATACTAACTTACTTCGTGGTTGATGATTTCGTATGTGGTCTTCCTCCAAGAAAGTTGCATTTGTCGATACAAATACTTTATTATCTTGAGGGTCATAGAAAAGACCACCTCTCGTTTCTTTCGGGTACCCAACAAATTGGCATAATCTCGTACGTGGTTCCAATTTCTTAGGATTTGTCACTAACACATGTGCAGGACAACCCCAGATACGGAAGTAACACAAACTAGGTTTACGTCCCTTCCATAGCTCAAAAGGAGTTTCAGAAACACTTTTTGAGGGAACATTGTTAAGAATATGTACTACAGTCACTACTGCATACCCCCAAAACGAGCTAGGCAATTGAGCATAGCTCATCATAGATCGAACCATGTCTAACAAGGTTCTGTTTCTCCTTTCTGATACACCATTTTGCTGTGGTGTACCAGGTGCTGAGAGTTGTGATTGGATTCCATGTTCTATCATATAGTCTTGGAATCGCTGATCTAAATACTCTCCACCTCGATCTGATCGAAGTGTCTTAATTGTTTTACCTAACAGGTTTTCTACCTCAGCCTTAAACTCTTTGAACTTTTCAAGAGCTTCAGACTTGTGGTCCATCAGGTATAAGTAACCGTATCGAGAATAATCATCTATGAAAGAGATGAAATATTCATAACCACCTCGAGCCTTTACATTCATTGGACCACAAAGATCCGAATGTATTAGTTCAAGTGGTTCTTTGGCCCTATAACCTTTTCCAGTAAAAGGCCTCTTGGTCATTTTACCCTCGAGACACGATTCACAGGGTGGTAAAGATGTATCTTCTATGTCACTTAGAAGCCCATTTTTAACCAAACGATCGATCCGATCGATGTTAATATGACCAAGACGAAGATGCCAAAGATACGTGTTGTTACTTAAATGAGAAACTTTTTGCCTTTTGTTTTGCGTTTCAGCCGTTTTAAACATTTCATGACTTAAAATGGCCTTTGCATCATTTGGTCTTAACACAAATAAATTATTCTCACGCTTAGCTGAACAAATGTAAACTCCATTCTTTAAAATTAAAGCTTCGTTAAGCAAGAATGAAACAGTATAACATTGTTCTAATAAAGCTGAAACAGAAATTAGGTTCCTTTTAATTCTAGGAACCAAATACAAGTCCTCTAAAATTAAAAACCTATTTCTAAAGAATAATTTTGCAGCTCCCACTGCACGAGCTGAAACGACGTCTCCCGTTTCGACTTTGAGCGTCATTTCACCCTCTGTCAGCTGCTGGAAATTATTTCCCTAAAAAGAAGAACAAACATGATTAGTGGCTCCCGAATCCAGTATCCAGGCAAACTCATCATGTTCAACGAGACAAGTCTCTAACACAAGTAAATCGAATTTACCTTCTTTTTCTCTTCTCTTCTCAGCAAGGTAGCGGGGACAGTTGCGCTTCCAGTGACCATCTGCATTGCAGTGGAAGCATCTGCCTTTATCGGCCACGACCTTGGCCTTCCCCTTCCCTTGCACAGCCTGTGCAGGAGCCTTCCCCTTGTCTCCCTTCCTCTTCTGGATCTGCTTCGATGAAGAAGCCTGGGGTACAGATTTAGTCCCTGAGGATGAACCCTTCAGGAACTTTTTCTTGGAATGGGCCACATTGGCCTCTCCTTTCACCACATTCTTTCCCTTGCTCTTTTGCAGGGACTCGTAAATCTGTAACTCCGAGAGGAGGGTAGTCAGGTTGAACTGAATCTTATTCATGCTCGCGTTCGTCCTGAAAGACAGATAGCTCGCCGGGAGCGAGTGAAGGATGAACGCAACCTGACTGCGCTCGCAGACAACCCCGCCATTTGCCTCAGCTATATTGAACTGGTTAATCATGTCCAGGACATGTTCCCGAACAGATTGACCTTCCAGCATCTTGGCATTGAAGACATTCTTCAAGGCATCGTGGTGGAGCTAGTAGGACGGAAGTCCAAACATCTCCTGCAGGGAATTCATAATTTCCCTGGCAGTTGCCACGTTCTCATAACGCTTGGCCAATACTTCAGACAAGCTGACCAAAATATAGACCTTGACCTTCTCATTGGCCTTGGTCCAGCGTTCGTAGGCATCTTTAGCTGCCTGAGAGGCAGTGCGAGGGGGAACGGGAGGACATTCCTCCGTTAAGACGAATCTTAAATCCTCAACCACGAGTATTGTATTGAGGTTTGATTTCCATTGTGGAAAATTCTCGCCGGTAAGTTGTTCATTTTTAAGGAGGGATATTATAGAGGAAGACATTGCTGAAAAAACAAACAAGTGACCGTATTAGTTATCTTTGCCTTAACCCATCACACAAGCAATACAAACAATTGCATACATCCAATCAATTTTGCAAACAAACAATCAAAGAACCCTAATGAAACTATGATTGTGTTTCGCAACGATGCTTTAGAGGTTTAGAAGAACAGCCACCGAAGGGTGATCAGTTGTTCCTCCTCTAAAATGAGACTCTTCTCAGTCAATTTCTAATACCAGAATAACTCATATTCCATTAGATATTAACCACCGTTGTTCGGTCAATGATTTGTTAACAAATTAACTCCTCCCCGTAAGTGTAACCCTCCCACTTTCAGATCCCAGAGGCACGCACCAACAGGCTACCGTTAGGAAAGACAACTGTTGGTAATTAGCCTAAGTGATCCTATCCTTTTCAGGAGTTCACGGTGTTCCGAATCCTATGATCAGGCCCTCCGAAGGGGTGGTTGCTCCAGGGCAACACGCAGGCGGATCATAGGAATCTCACGTTGTGACCTAGGGGTGGAGACCGAAGGATACGTTGACACGTGTCCCGCTTCCACTTACTATAGTCACTTTCCCCATTCACCTTGGTATTGACCCATGCAAACACTCTCCGAAGGGAGGCCGCTCTACGACGACACGAAGCCGAGCATGGATCTCACGGTGTGAACGTCACGGGGACGTGGGAGCAAAACTCAATTTAAATTAAGTTTTGTAATTTTCCTCCCACTAAAGTAACTGAATATTAATTTTAGGGTTTGATTAAACCTAGATAAATCCGGCTAAGTCATTTATCTAAGTCTAGTCCTATTATAACTATTATAATAAGACCTAATGTCTAGGTGTATTAAACCAATTTAATTAACCTAGTGACATTATTCTAACATTAACCTGAGATTAATTCAACTCCGGTATTCCAGATCAGTTCCCAGGTAGGAGGTGTTCCGTTTACCGTCAACTTAAATACCTCCAATCCTTAGACAAAGCTTCACTGGTAGAGTTCCCTTATAATCTTAGGAATGTTCGTCCTACTTAGTTCATTAAAACTATTCTAAAACTAAGTAAGATCTTCTAATCCTATTAGAAAATGATCTTAGGTCTAATTAATTTTAACCCATTAAAATTAATTCAATTTTAACCTAAGATCCTATGTGAACATGCATATCTTGATTATAGATTGACGGTTTCTAATCATAAAATTTTAAACTATTTCAAAATTTTATAATGATTAGCCCTATAATCATGCATACTATAGTTTTTTTAAAAAAAAAAATTAACAATCATATTCAAGTTAATGAAATTTTAAACTATAGTACTATGCATTGCATGATAATTAATATAACCCTTATATTAATCTATGGATGTATCATGCTCAATGCAATTCGATTTCCATTTAAATAATAAACAACTTTATTATAGCCAATAATGGAAAATCAAATTAGCATGCTGCAAACAAATAATTTTTAATATAACTCTTATATTAAAACTATGTAATTGCATGCATCATACTATTCCATTTTCATGAATTTAATATAACTCTACTATATATTAAACAAATCATGAAAATCAAACCATGCATTTCAAACATATATTATAATCTAATTATAACATTCACAAATGCATGAGCATGCTTTATATCCTAAGGTGGGATTAAATTTAAATGACATCCATAAAGCATTTAAATAGCGAATAAACCGATTTAATTGGCCCCTAGGATAGATTAAAGCAAAATTACATTAATAAAGCAATAAATCTATCCTATTACAAAATTCTGCAGCTCCAAATCCGGTCTACTAGCCTTGAACCGACCCGAACCACTTCGAACCGGACTTGAAAAACTCGAACCGCACCCAAAGCGGGTCAAACCGGACCGAACCGGTCCCAGCTGACCCAAAACGCTCGAACCGAACCGGCCAAATTAGGGCACCACGTCTGTTTTCGCGAAAATCCTGGCGCCGCACGAAATCGTGACAGCGTCGAGACGCTGCGAAGAAAGCGTCCTGACGCTGGCACGATTTCAACCGTCTGGAGCGTGGAATCGCGACAGCGTCGAGACGCACAATGCCTAGCGTCCCGACGCTGTTGCGTCTGGAGCTGTTTCCTGGGCAGAACAGCGGCTGTTCTTCATGAAATTCACCAATTTCTTCTGCGATCTTCATCGATTTTCAAGCCTAAACCTGACCCGGACTTATACAGACTCGATTTACACAATTTTGCCCAAAAACGCAGGGGCCTTACATGATCAAATCAATTAAAATTGTGGTAAATCTATGGCCAAATTAAATCAATACAGTTTATCGCAAACCCACATTCATAATGCATAATTAATCCCACCATACAGCCATTCGCAAATCTCAAAAACAACGTTTTAATTCGAAATGGCTCTGATACCAATTGAAGGGATAAAAAACCCTATGCGCAGCGGAAAAACACAGAGACTTTTTCGAATAATAAAACGTCGATTGGGATACCAATACGACGGCAAAAATAATAATTTTTACAGCGACAATAATAGATAAAACTTGCTGTAAAACCAGATACAAGCATGCATAAACGAGAGAATAATTCTAGATCTAATCTAGAATTGGGTCCTATTGACCCTAGTTCAAGAAGAACTTTACCTTTGAAGAAATCCTTGAACTTTTCGCCTAATTCTCTGAATTTCTCCCAAAAATACAGCAGCAAATCACCTTTGTCTTGCTGGAAAATTGTATGAACACCACCACAAGGATACACCGGTATTCTCTGATAGGATTTTGCTTTGGGTGCTGGTGGGAGCAAAAATTCTCTGGATTTTTCTCTGGATCAAAATTCTCTGAGAGATCTCTGGGAGAGAATGCAAACTGAGAGAGAGCTATTGGGGAGGGAGTCAGGCGTGAGACCAGGGAGTCAGTTTTCCAACTCCCTGACCACGTCTTTTTTAAAACTAAAATATCAGATAACTGATAAATCAGTTATCTGATATTTTAATTAATTATAATTTTAAAACATAATTTTAAGTTATAATTAATTATATTTTAATTAATCTAAATTAATTAAAATAATATTAATTTAAATCCAATTTAAATTAATATCCCTCTTGTATTATAGTTTAATTAAATCCAATTTAATTAAACTAAACTAATTAATTAATTCGAAATTAATTAATAAAATAAAATAAAATTGAACATCACATATTCAATTACTATTTTCTCTCTCAAAACTATAGTATTAATATACATCCAATGCATATTAATTATAACCTATAGTTTTAATATGAACCACTTCATATTTTAGTATAATATTCAAACACCTTTGAATATTCAATCCATCCTTAGAATTTTACCTCAACGCCCTAAATGAGCTACCGGTGGGACCTAATGGACCTACAGATCAGAAGCTTCAACGATATGAGATTAGTTGGTTAAACTCATTAACCAAGTTAATCAATACTCGTTAACTGTGGTTCACTCCACTAAAGAACCACAGCTGCACTCTTCTCACTGCAGATATATTTCTGTGTCCACGGATATTGACCGTCAGCAGCAAGTTAGCCCTTCACGTGTGTTCGTACCCCAGCTAGGTCAAATTACCGTTTTACCCCTAGGCTACCTCTTGGTCCTTAAGTACCAGTGCTCCTCTAATGAACAACCTATTTGTGGTCCAACCATCAAACAGAAAACCCTCTCGTGCCATAAAGAGGGTAGGGCCCTTTGTTCAAGACCCGGAGACACCACTTAAGGGAACACACCTCTACTTACCCTCATATCAGGAAGGAGTGAATTCCATCTTGTAAGACTACGTTCCCAGCTCCCCATTCGGTCTTGTCCCCAAAATGGTAGGCTTATTGAGTCGGCGAACTGGCCACTCTCACCCGTACAAATCAAAGGACAATCCCTCATGGACAGGAGTCCATAATCCACTCAGAATTAAGGCCAAGTTGCCTAGGTCATCCTAGTGAAATAGAAACCGAACTAACCAACGGTGTTATAGTTAGTGGTTAACTATTTCGCGGTCCGGTCTTTGTGCAAACTCATTGCACAGGATACCCCCACTCACATGTCAACCACATGAACGTGTTGGATCACTACGTTTGTATCAATATACAAAGCGGGCCGTATCCATAGTGTCACCAGGATAAGGTACCCAGCCTTATCCCTATACTACAGACCCTTTAGGCTAAAACTTGAACATTGATCCCCGCATGTCCCTACATACTAGTTCAAGTCTCATTCTATTAGCCATGGATGTTTAGTTTATTGGATTAGGGTTAGCAAGACAAGATATAATACAAACATTGAATAATACATCACTTTATTAATGTTCGGTCAAATGTACATTTACTATCTACGAGTTTTAGGGCATAAAACCCAACAGGATCCGATCCTTGATTACTTAGGGAAAGGCGAGCTGCCAACAGAGAGGACAGAGGCTAAAAAGGTTCAGAGGCGAGCATCGCATTTTGTGTTAAGGGAAGGGAGACTGTATAAAAGAGGCTACTCGATGCCGTTGTTGAGGTGCCTTCCCCCTAGTGATGCTAACTACGTTATGAGAGAGATACATGAGGGGGTGTGTGGAAATCACTCAGGAGCAAGGTCGTTGTGTCACAAGATAGTCAGGCAAGGTTACTACTGGCCAACCATGTTGCAAGACGCTAGGCACTTCACTAGATCTTGCGATCAATGCCAAAGGTTTGCACCCACTCCAAGGCAACCACCTGAGCCTTTAACGAGCATTATCAGCCCGTGGCCGTTCGCGCAATGGGGAATAGATCTGATCGGACCTCTCCCCCAAGGTAAAGGGCAGACCAAGTATGCAGTTGTGGCTGTGGATTACTTCACAAAATGGGCAGAGGCAGAACCACTAGCAACTATAACTGAAAAGAAGGTCACTGACTTTGTATGGAAGAATATTGTGTGTCGTTTTGGGATTCCTAACACCATTATATCAGATAATGGTAGGCAGTTCGACAATGCCGCTTTCAGGAAGTTCTGCTCAGATTTGGGCATAACACATCGTTGTTCATCCCCAGCCCATCCACAAGCTAACTGCCAGGTGGAGGCTGTGAATAAAATAATCAAGCAGAATCTTAAAACGAAGCTTGAAGGACTAAAAGGAGCATGGGCCGTAGAGCTCCCACGTGTACTGTGGGCGTATCGGACAACAGCACGAACCTCAATAGGAGAAACACCATTTTCCCTTTCATTCGGGGCAGAGGCGGTAGTCCCAGTGGAGGTCGGCATCCCCTCCCCCAGGACAGAACAGTTTAGTGTGCAAGGGAATGATGAAGCTATGAGGTTCAACTTGGACCTCCTAGACGAGCATCGTGAAATGGCTCAACTCCGGGTCGCAGAGTATAAAAACAGGGTTGCCAGATATTATAACGCAAGAGTGAAAAGGCGCACCTTCAAAGAAGGGGACCTAGTACTGAGGAAAGTCATGCAAAACACCAGAGATCCTAATGCAGGTGCGTTGGGACCAGCATGGGAAGGACCTTATCAAGTTAGCAAAGTGGTCCGCCCTGGCACCTATGCCTTGGTTGATGAAAACGGGAAACCAACTCCACACCCATGGAATGTAGAACACTTGAAGATTTACTATCAGTAGCCATAGCAGAAACGAGTGGCAGGCAACGCCACCACTGCAGGTAAGGACAGGTCGAGTCCATGGTCATGTGGAGACAGTTTTGATTTTCCTTTCGTTTTGTATAACACATGTCCATGGCGCTTCTTCATGGTACGATGTCGATGAAGGAATTGAATCCTCTAGCGGAAGCGGTTTTCACCGATCGTGATTTTAATTTCAATTAAAGAAAACCGATACGTTGGGCAAAATTAATTTTAGAACGATTCTCAAATTAAAACTAGATTAAGCATGCAATACTAATTCTAAACGATTTAGAATTTTTGGAACTTACTTGTTGAAGACCGTTCTTCACAGCACTATGCTCCTCAACGAACAGTTCGTCAACGATCTCTCCAACGAACACCACCAATAGCGAACACCCGCTATATCTCTTGGATTCATGAGGCAGAGATTGTGGGATCTCAATCTTCTTGGGAAGGGAATCACCTTGCTGTGATTTTTGGTTGAGAGAGTGAGAGGGTTGAGAGAGAGTTTTCTCTCTGTCATTCTGCGTGAGAAAAATGAGAGAATGAATCATCATTTGGGCAACCCCCTCTCCCCTGTACGATAAGTGGGGAGGGAGTTATTACCCTACTAAATCTCGATCGTTGGATCTAATCCAAACGATCTTGGCCTTCTATTAATTAAATAATAATAATCATTTAATTAATTAATTAATTATAATTAATTTAATTAAAACAATATTAATTAAATCAATTATAACATAAGGTATTTAATTCAATTTGAATCATATTAAATTGAATTAAATTGGCCATTCAATTAATCTCATTAATTGAATCCACATTAATTAAATATCCAATATTTAATTACAATTGAATCATATTCAATTTTAATCTCTCTCATTTATCCTATAGTTTTAATGTGCATCATAATGTACATTAATATTAACTATAGAATTAATTTAATCAAATCACATTTAATTAAATTAAATTAATTAATTCTCCAATTAATTAATTCATTAATTAAATATCATATATTTAATTAATTTACTATTTGAATCATTATTCAAATAATTCTCTCATATACTATAGTTTTAATATGAATCTCATTCACATTAAATTTAACCTATAGTTTCAATATGAATCTAATTCATATTCAATATTTGAACTCCTTCAAATATTTAATTCTCTCGTTAATTAATTTTGAATCATATCCAAAATTAATTTATAATATAAAGTTTAATTCACCAATTAAACTTATAATGTATCTTTATACATTATTTTAATTGTATCAAATACAATAAAATTCCCTTAACGAATTTGAACACCCTTCAAATTCTATTCAAAACTATTTAACCTCAGAACCCTTTACGAGCTAGCAGGTGGACCTAATGGACCTACAGATCAGAAGCTCCAACGATACGAGACTAATTGGCTAAACTCATTAACCAAGTTAGTCAACATTCGTTAACTGCGAGTCACTCCACTAAAGACCCACAGTTGCACTCTTCTCACTGTAGAATATTTCTGTGTCCACGGATATCGACCAATAACAGTAAGTCAATCCTTCACGAGTGTTCGTAACGCCAGCTGGGTCAAATTACCGTTTTACCCCTGGGTTACCTCTGGATCCTTAAGTACCACTGATTCCTCTAATGAACAATCTGTTTATGATCCAATCAATAAACAGCAGTTCCTCTCGGGCCAGGAGAGGATGGGCGCCCTTGTTCAAGACCCGGAATCAGCCCTTAAGGAAACACACATCTGCTTACCCCAATAGGAGAAGGAGTGAATTCCATCTTGTACTGTTATGTTCCCAGCCCCCATTCGGTCTTGCCCCTGAAATGGTAGGATTATTGAGTCGGCGAACTGGCCACTCTCACCCATACAGATCTAAGGACAATCCCTCCTGAAAAGGAGTTCATAACAGACTCAGGATTGAGATTGAGTTACCTAGGTCATCCTATTGAAATAGAAACCTAAACTAGTTAACGGTGTTACATCTAGTGGTTACTATTTCGCGGTCCGGTCTTATGCAAACTCATTGCACAGGATACCCCCACTCGCATGTCTCCTACATGGATGCTTTGGATCATTGCATCTGTATCGAATACAAAATGGGCCGTATCACATAGTGTTACCAGGATAAGGTACCCAGCCTTATCCCTATACTATAGACCATTTAGGTTGTTACTTGAACACTGATCCCCGTATGTCCCCACATACTAGTTCAAGTTTCATCTAAACAACCTAGGATCTTAGTTTATTGGATTTGGGTCAAATTATGCAATTTTAGTAACAATAACTCCTTATTGTACAAACCTCAATAACGACGTATTGATACAAGTGAACAATTTGTCACCATTCACTACCTACGAGTTTTAGGGCATAAAACCCAACAGTCGACAGTTGCGAATTTAATGAAGTTCTTTGCATTGTGTTTCGCATAAAGTGCTTTTTCCATAGGATGTAACGCGTGTGGCCAGACGAGAACTATCCTTGTAGAGGCCAGACTTCCGCACTTCCCCCGACTGAGTGTACGCACCCTCGGGATGAATACAGCAGCTTGAAGAGAGGCTCAGGAATTTCCTCGGCCTCCCCAAGCCTTTCCCCAGAAGAGTGTACGCAACTCTGAGATGACCATGACGCTTGAAGAGAGGCTCGGGAATTTCCTAGGCCTCCCCAAGCTTTTCCCCAGAAGAGTGTACGCACCCCTAGGATGACCATGACGCTTGAAGAGAGGCCTGGGAATTTCCTGGGCCTCCCCAAGCTTTTCCCCAGAAGAGTGTACGCACCCCTGGGATGACCATGACGCTTGAAGAGAGGCTCGGGAATTTCCTAGGCCTCCCCAAGCTTTTCCCCAGAAGAGTGTACGCACCCTTGGGATGACCATGACAGCTTGAAGAGAGGCTCGGGAATTTCCTAGGCCTCCCCAAGCTTTTCTCCAGAAGAGTGTACGCACCCCTGGGATGACCATGACAGCTTGAACAGAGGCCTGGGAACTTCCTAGGCATCCCCAAGCTCTTCCCCGGAAGAGTGTACGCACCGTCATGCCAAGGCCAAGCATCCCAACTCCAAGGCCAACCATCAGGCACACATTCAAAGCAGCGTGATTGTTTCGAGTTCTCAGTCACTTTACTTTTTAGCACAGTCGAGGCACTCAAAGCCGCAGGGAGTCCAGAAGAGTGTACGCACCCCTGGGATGACCATGACAGCTTGAACAGAGGCCTGGGAACTTCCTAGGCATCCCCAAGCTCTTCCCCGGAAGAGTGTACGCACCGTCATGCCAAGGCCAAGCATCCCAACTCCAAGGCCAACCATCAGGCACACATTCAAAGCAGCGTGATTGTTTCGAGTTCTCAGTCACTTTACTTTTTAGCACAGTCGAGGCACTCAAAGCCGCAGGGAGATGCTTAAGGTAGGGTCGGGCAAATCTGCACATAAGTCTGGACGTCGGCGAGCAAATAGTACAGAGCTGCTGGTCAGCCTCATGCCAAGGCCGAGGCCGACCATCCACCTTCGAAAAGGCCAGGTATGGAACTAGTCCTTGTTGAGTGGAGGCTGGGAATAAGGGATAGGTTAAGGCTATTCCATTCCTTTGTTGTAATTGTCATGCAACTTTCCCATTATTTTCCAATAAGGACTGGCATATGAATGCAGGGGGCTAAGCACTGAGCTAACAGGGGCTAGAGGCCAAGGTCGATCCTGGCCTCCTCCCTCGTTTTTCTTTTACAGAAATTAACTTTTCAATGCAAGATTGTGAAGTTTTCTGTTTTTCCTATTGTTAATTATGGACAAGCCCTAGATCTGGAATGAAGCACTCCGAATGACCAAGTACGGGGGTCTCGCTGACCGGTCAGCGAGTCGAGGTCTAGGGGCGAAGCGCCCGGTGGGGGTTCGGGGGCAACGCCCCCTAAGCTAAAATGGAAAATGTTGTGCTCGACCTCTTCCCGAGGCCGAGGCCGACCAAAGAGGCCCTCCAGCCACTTCTGTAACTTCTCACTCTTCTCATTTCCATTTCACCTAACCCCTACTCAGGAAGTTTCTACTTTGCATAGTTCGCCCAAACTTGCAGGATAACAAAGAAGTCGTACAAAAGTCAGCACGAGACGAGAGTTGTCCTCTTAAATTGGGCTTAAGGAGCTCAGCCTATAGCATTAAAGTCGCACCTGAATCCCAATTCAAGAGTGGGGGCTTAATGTTATAGGTGATTTTGGACCACACAGATGGACAAGGAGCTGAGGAGGACAATCGGGCAGAGGTAGGACCAAAAGACCGACCCAGAGGAAGACCGGACCAAAGGGTCGGGCAAAAATGGCCCGACCCATATGGTCGGCCTCGGCCTTTTGCCGAGGCTGAGCATATGGTCGGCCTCGGCAAAAGGCCGAGGCCGACCATTCAGCCCGTTTGCGCGGGCCGAGCCCGGTGACCTCTTTTCGGTCCCTGATGCCCCGAATCGCCCCGGTTCCGCCTGGTTCGTCCCGTAACACCACCGAATTCCTAAAAACCCTAGGAGGACAAACAGGTATAAAAGCCCCTCTTCACCACGGAAGAAGGGTTCCGAAACTCGATTCTTGACTCTCCCCTTTACTATCTGTAGTTTCTCTTCGGTTTTCTGACTTAGGCATCGGAGGCGGTGTGGCCTACACCACACCGGTGTGCAGCGGTTTTTGCTGGTCTTGCAGGTCAAGTCTTCCCCAGTTTCTACAAATTCCCTGTTGGTGTCACGTGAAGGTCAGGTGAGTCTTCTGTTCGGATTTTGACATCAACAATAATATTAATAAATATTGTCCAAATTTGACATGGTTACCCTATTGGACCCTACGAGTAGCCAGGTCACTATCATTAAATTTAAAACACCATATTAAATGCGGGTACAATGAAATGAAAACATATGGATCTAAGTCCTCCTCTCATTTTCTTATTCATTAATATACATCTATATATAATAACTAATTTAAAGATATTATTTATTGCAAAACTACATAACAGATATTTTTACCATTAGGTTCGCACATATCCCCCTGTGGGGACCCTTTTGTAGTAGCAGTAGGAAACATGCTTAATCAACCAGATATTTTTATCTATAAACTGAAATAAAGTAGCAAGAGAAATATATATTTGTTTCATCTTCAACTTTAAGAGAGATGTCATGTGAGTCCTAAACTTTGAAACATCAATTTTTTATATTTACTGAAATTAATCCATAAAGTCATAGTCAATGTTCCGTTAATAATATTAAAAGCCCAGATGATATTTATCGTGGTCAATATCAAATGATTGTCTTAAATTATTACCAATTAGATTATGTTGCATTTTAATACTTAAAAGAAGAGTTTTACTTATAGAGATATCTTGCATCTAGTAGATTGAGATACTATATAATTCGATTTAGTTTTATTTTATATATAAATACAAATTAATTTCATATAGTAGTAAATTACAATGCATTAATTCATTTCTAACTACTTTTGAGTATATAATTAAAAATTGAGAACACCAATCTTAGTAATATAATTTAACTAACTAAAACGTTCAAATCTCCCACCTATTTTGTTGAACTAAAGCCAAAAATGAATGAAAGAGAATTAAAGAAAGAAAATAGATAAAGAAAATGAGACAAAAAGAAAAGAAAAGAGAAAAGAAAGAAAGAAGAGAAGAGAAGAGGAAAAAAAAAAGTTTACCCTTCAGCTTGGTTATAAGATGAGTCAGCTTTTAACTTTAAAGTTCAATTTTAGACTTGGATAAGTATATTCTAATTGTTAACAAAAAAAAAAAAAAAAACACAAAATTCACTCCTAAATTTGACAAAGTGTATCATTTTTCAACCTAAGCTTTCAATTTTATCAAATTCAACTCTAAACTTAACAAATAATTTTTTTTTTTTTTTTTTTTTTTTTTGTTAATTAACTTCCACTAAATTAACTCACAAATTTTAACAAAAGGTAAGGAGGTGTTGCTACACTCACTAATTTCAACAAAAGAAGAGACTTGCACAAAGTTATATATCATCAATAATCAAAACTAATTATTCAATAAGCCTCTAAGAACTCAAAAATTTCAAAAAAAAAAAAAAATCCAATTTTAATGTCTTTTTTTGAAGTTCAAACAAATTTATATCAAATATATATTTTACAATTCATTTGACACCTGCATGAGATTTTTTTTTCTTAATATTTCTACGCATGAATGTTCATTGAAAGAAAAATTGTAATGATTATATTATTCAAATTTAAGGTTAAAATTTCTACTTCATATTCAAGTTTAAGATAAATATCACACAACACATATCCAAATATATCCAAATATGAGATGTCTGATTTAATTAATTAAATTAAAATTTAGTATACAAAATTGATATATATATCATTTTAAGTTTAGAGGTAAATTTTGATTTCGTTTTTTCCTAATTTTAATCTCTTATTAGACTTTCCTTTGAAGAGTAATTAAGAAATATCTATGTTTTTACAGTTACATCCTACAAAATTGTTGGGATTTTATTAACAGAAAGATAAAAAAAAAAACACCAATGTCAAATTATTATAGAAATTTATATTTGCTTGAGCTTTGTCATTTTGCATTTTGTTGAAATTAGTAGGGAATACTGTCAAAATTGCAATACATATCGAGTTATAATGTTTAATAGGATGAAATTGAAATTTCAAATTAGTCTAAATTAATTATGTTAAAAATAAAAAATTCTCCCCAAAGGGAAAAAAAAAATATCATTAAAAAATATGTATAATATGTTCTTCCTACGGACAACTATTGGAACACCCTTCTCCATAGGTATTGTAACAAGTCTATGCATCGCTGGATACTTTTAACATTCCTATTATAGTAAACCTAGAAGCATGCTTTTACAGTTTTACATTCCTACTAAATACAAACTAATGAGAAATACAGCGACATTTTTTTTTTTTAACTTGAAGTTTCTGAAAAGAAAAAAAAAAACAATCTTAAATCCTTTTTTTTTTTTTTTTTGTATATGAAAACAAAGAGCAACTTTTTATCATTAATTATGTTATATGTGCAGAAAAGCAAGGGAGCAGAGTGCAATAAGCCAGTGCACAACACACCGCATGCAAAGTTTTTAGAGGCAGTAGAAATTAAAATGTTGTCCCGTTTGGAGAAGGACGTTTCATCTGTAAAGTCGCTTTCCCACTCTACATTTTGTAGAATGACCTCTCACTCCCATCCTCATTGCCTACTCTAAACCCTAAACCCTAAACTCTAAACCCTAATCCTTCCTATCTATTGTTTCTAACTTTATAGCCTTTCCTTTAAGCAAGCCTGTAAACCAAACACTCCCCTTTACTTTCAACCTTTTCTCTTTCTCCTTTGTGACCACTACACCTAATGCCTAACACGATCCCTCCTCATTTTAGCCTCAATAATTTCATATCATTGTCTTTCTTCTTTTATCACTCCATCCCATTGGTAGGGTATGCTTTAATTTGAGTTTGGGGTGGATCTTGGGTTATGTATTTTTAACCTTAGAAAAGTTTTTAAGTTCTGTGTATTAAAACAAAATGGTTAAATTAAAGTTTAATTTTTGAGATTTCAGGTTTTTGTATATATTTGTTCCTTCAACTTTTAGATTGGTGTCTATTTAGTCTCTCAACTATAAAAGGTGTCTAATAAATCTTTAAACTTTCAAAATTATATCCACAATAGGTATTTGAATTTTCACTTTTGTGTCTAATCGGACATTAATATATTCTACATTTTTTAGAATGCGAAAAATACATTTTTGGTCTCTGAATTTTGATGAAAAATGTGTTTGGTCCCTACTATTGACCTTTTTAATCCTTGAGTTGTGAAAAATAGGTTTAAAAGGTGCCTAAGTTTTCAAAATAGATAAAAAGCCATTCAATATTAAAAATAATAAAAAAATATATTAATTTATAAAAGTTGAAAAAAGTAATATGAGGGACCTTTTAAACTTATTTCTCAAAATTCAAGGACGAAAAAAGAAAACTTGGAGCCCTTTTAAACCTAATTCTTGGAACTCAGTGACTAAAAAGGTATATTTTGAAAACTTGGAGCCCTTTTAAACCTAATTCTCGGAACTTAGGGACTAAAAATGTCTATTTTGAAAATTTAGAACCAAACACACCTATTCCTCAAAACTTAGGGACCAAAAATATGTTTTTTCCCTTTTAAAATTCATGAACCTAGTGTACATATATAAAATTGAAAGCTTAGATTCCTATTAGACATAAAATTCAATTTTTATCTAATAGATTAGTTCTTCTTAAAAAAATTGAATATGTCATAGATTTATTGGATACAAAATTGAAAGTTCAAGAATTCATTAGACATTTTTAAGTTTAGGAACTAAATAGACATAAACATGAAAGTTTTTAGAGACTAAACCAAACAAAAACTAAATTTATAGGATTGAAACTAAAAAAAAAAATATCTTGTGTTGATGGTCAAATTTGGTCAGGGTGAACTCACCTGACCTTCACGTGCCACCAACGGTAAATTTGTAGATGAGGGGGGAAGACGAGGCCTGCAAGACGATAAACCTGCACACCGGTGTGGTGCTTGCCACATCGGCTCCGATGCTTAAGTCAGCAAGCAGAACGATGGAAAGCAAGAAAGTAAGAGCAAAAGGAGAGTTAGAGAATAGAGAGTAGAGTTTGGGGATAGAATTCGGATCCTCTCTTCAGTGGCGAAGAGAGGTATAAATACCTGCTCATCCTCCTAGGGTTTTTAGGTATTCGAAGGCCTTTTGGGACAAACCAGACGGAACCAGGGCGGCCAGAGGCGGTAGGGACCATGCGGAGCCAGACGGGCTCGACCCGCGCAGGCGGGCCGACCATGGGCCTCGGCCTCGGCCTTGGGCCGAGGCCGAGCAGGGGATCGGGCCAAAAGCCCGACCCCTTCGGTCTTGGCTTGACCCACTGGCACGTTTTGTCCCCAGGGTCCACCCTCCAGTCCGATTTCTGTCCGGTTGTCCTCGTCAGCTCCTTGTACATCGGGGTGGTCCAAAATCACCTATAACATCTTGGTTTATGGATGAGGTCATATTGGATAGCTTAATGATCAGTGGAACCCCTGTAAAGGTTTTTTTTTTTGGTCTTTATCTTCTTCAACTATATATGCAACTCAATTTGATGTGGGATGACTCTCAGCTTTGATGGAAACATGAGACTAAAGAGGCATAGTATATGTTTGGACTATGACTCTAAATAGTGTTAATCTTTCATCAGTTTTTTCCACAATATAATCTTCTAAAATCAACACCTAGCATGTTCTTTTGTAGGTTACACCTCTTAATAGAAACTTTTATGGGACCGATATAATTATGAGTAGTTCTGTAATAGTTAATAAATTAATTTCAATATGCAAATGTTTTTTAGACACTTGTGGGAGAGAAGTCCTTCCTCTAAAAACATTTTAAAGTACTTTTTGACGATTCTTAAAATTTTTAAATACACTTCCATCCAAATAGTAAAAATAAAATTTACAGATTTTAATCAATTAAAATTTACTTTTCGCTATTTTAATTTAATTTCATATTGGAAAATGGGTAGCATAATTTACTGAATTCTCTTCTGTATACATAATTCACTTCTTTTAAGCTAATTATGTTGTATGTGTGTGTATATATGTATACCAATTAACATTATTATTTATCTATCATAAAATCTTAGAAAATATTGGAATTTTAAGGTGAATATAGACTTAATTTTCATCGGTGTGTTGTCAATGATAATTGTCAATTTACGCCCCTAGAAAAATCGGTTGTGATATAAAATAAATTAGATTGGTTAAATTTTTATTTTAAACAAAATAAAGCAAGTTACAATTTTTGCTTATCATGCTTGGCTATAATGACTGAAGTATATAAGAGTGGACATAATATTTCAATTATCGAATACTTAATTTCTAAATTCTTATAGGATCATCATTTAAAGGTTTTATAAAATTTATATTATAAATTCTAATTTACTTACTCAAAATTATTTGATAAAATATAAAGAAAAAAATAATAATAGAGCAAAATGTTATTCAATTTAGATTTTAAAAATAAATTTACTGATTAAAATTAGAAGGGGGAAGCAACAATTAAATCAAGTTTTTTCTAGTTACAAATCAATGAAAGGATAAAATGGTAAATTTAAAAAACTGTTAGTCGATACACCAGATTTTTCGGAAAACTAATTTTAAAAGTCGTTGTCCGTTGAATTTGACAAATCATCGTAGAAAAAGTAGTTTTATTTTTTTTACAAGGAAAGAAATTCGAACCATCGAACTTATGATTATCCCTACAAGATTATGGAAATTAAGCTAAGCTGTTGTTGGCAGTTTTATTTGAATTTGATTGAACACTAAAAATGATTAAAATAAAAATTCCTGAATAGCCACCAACAAGAGTTGTCGTGGTGTGGGGAAGGTGGGAACAAAAGTGGCAACTTTTGCCAGGTTCCACTTGGAGCTTTGGCAATTAATAAGTTACCCAAAGTCAAATTTCTACCTCCAAACCGCAAAAATCTTTATTATCATTTAATAAACCAAATACTATGCGGCTACCTGTAGCTGATAATAATAAAAGCCCTTTGAAGAAAAACGCCAAAATCCTAGCTACTAAATTACTAATAATAGCAATGCCTCCTCCAAGATTAAACTAATGGTTTAAATTCGGCTTTGTTAGAATCTGTTCCTTCACTTTTTTTTACCCTTTATTAATGCAACCAATAGACTATTCTTTTGTTTGACAATGGGACATATTTATATGTATAAAGTTTATCTCTAAATTTGTAAAAGTTTTTTTTTTAAACTTTAAATTATGATTTGATGTAGTCTCTATCGTTGAATGATATGTCATGTGTATTAGACAAATACTAAGCTATTTGATACAACATGACAAACAAATGACAAAAGAAAGTCTACTAAACATGTTACTTTATGTTGTAGATGTCAATTTTTCTTCTTCCCTATATCTATCATGTGGCACCAAAGCCACTATTATTTGGCTAATAGACCATGACACTTCATTATTTACTTTGGGCAACGTTTTGGAGATAAAACATTCTTTTCATCGCAAAATTACTTCCGTTTTAAAGTGTTGATGTTTTGCGCTGATACATGATTCAAAATTACTATAAGTGATTTTAGGGGTGAGCATCGATTGGTTGCTCTTTGTTTGCTTTTGAACATAAACGATGTCACAAAAACTGGCAATTCAATTTTGATCAATGTTCGTTGGTTTTGAGAGTGACTATGAAACTGACTGACTGACCCACTGTCGATCGATTGGTTTCGTTCAGTTATTGGTTTGTCAGAGTTGAGAGGAGAAAGAAAGGGGCGATGGCGGTGGGAGAAGGGGAAGGAAGAGAGAGAATGGGCAACCACGGTCGGAGGAGGGTGATAAGTCTTAATTAATCACATTTATTATGTCTAATTCTCTTATATTTTGATTGTCTATAACCCATAATTATAAAAATTGTGCCTAGTTTGATTTAGGTAGTCAAATATAAAATATTGGTAGAATTTAACTTAGTCAAATAAAAAAAAATTATATATTTAAAGGTGCTGCAAACTTTCAAATTGAAATGAAAAAAAAGGGGAATTGTGCTAAATGGCTACAAAAAAAAAGCGGGCTTGATTTTTGGCTACGGAAGTTTGGTATTTGCAGGCGTGGCTACCGGAATAATAGGAACCGTTTTCCTGAATGTTTTTGGACGTTTTTATCCCTGGTATATACGACTATATACATACGGCCCTAACGTCCGTTTTTGTTACACGCACGTTGCTCGGCTTTTTCTTACGCGCTGGGTGTATCCCGGTTTACACGGGATTTGGTCCCTTTATTGCGCTCTGGATGTATCTCTATTTACACGAGATTTTGGGGGGCGGTCTGTTGTGATCTGTTAAGGACTACCTACTGTTTAGGCGTAGGTAGTTTCCAACGATTATTTATTTATTCCTTCACATTGTTGCCCCTCATATAAATGTCATATTGTATTATCTTTTTGTTTTATATCACGATCACATTGCGACAGTAATTTTCCGTCCTAATCTAACATGGCAACAGTTCAACAGGTCACGATTTTGTTTGGTGGTGTCTGGAGTGCTGGGGGTATTTACAGTGATTTCAAGTCCGGAAGCGTGGATGTTAGAATTGATTCGAGTCTCCAAGAGTTTAAAGTATGTCTGGCGAAATACCTTCAGCTCCAGGACGGTAATATGATTACTCGGCTAACACTCTTCAGGAGCTGGTCGATTAACCCAATTAACATAATCATTTCTGAGGACAGAGATGTTTTTTGGATGGTCAACGGTTTTCAAAACGGTACATACAGGGGGTGTTGTATAGTCGTTGACACCCCGGGGGTCAATACTAGTATACACCCTATGGGGACAGACGCGGGGACATCCCCTAAAATCCGTTACCTTATTGCAAATATAATGGAGGGGGAAAGAAGAAACGAACCCCTAAAATCTCGGGATTGCAAGGAAGAAACGAACCCCTAAAATCTCGGGATTGCAAGGAAGAAACGAATCTTTCTGTTGCAAATATAATGGAGGGGGAAGGAATCCGTTACCTTATTTCAAATTTTTTGGTACAGGCCTCGCGTAGAAGAAGAAAGGGTTGAGCATGCAATACGTGTTCGTTGGCGTACCGGATGAAGGTCGCGGGGACGGCAGGGGGGCGTCGACGTGATGCGAGAGGTAGGTAGCGATATCCACTATGGTTGGCGGTGGGAATGCAGGTTTTTTTGTGTCATAATTACGTTTCTTTTTTGTTTCTCAAATTTTCGGAGGTTTTAGGTGCAGGTAGTAAATATGCAGATGGACAGGAATGTTGTTCCTGATCAATGGAGTTCAGAGGTGTTTCTCTCTACTGACGGGGTGGTTGAACTTTGTACTCATTGTCCGACAAGGTATTTACTCCTATTCCCGGGAACAACTAGGGTCTTTGTACTCATTGTCCGACAAGGTAGTAAATATGCAGATGGACATGAATGTTGTTCCCGATCAACATTGCAGCAGATGTGTTATAATTCCGGTTTCTTAATTTTTTAGAGGTTCTTAGGTGCAGGTAGTAAATATGCAGATGGATAGGAATATTGTTCCTGATCAATGGAGTTCAGAGGTGTTTCTCTCTACTGACGGGGTGGTTGAACTTTGTACTCATTGTCCGACAAGGTATTTACTCCTATTCCCGAGGAACAACTAGGGTCTGGTACATTTGGGTTTCAAAATAGTTGTGTGTCTTTTTTATTTTCGGATTTTCAAACCTCCTAAAATGTCTCCAACTATTTTTAGGGGTGTTTTTTTATCTCTCTTAAACTCTGATTTTTGTTTTAAACGTTAACAACACGTTAGGAAGTTTGTTGAGGGGCATTTTTGTCTTGTATAATTAGGGAATTATTAATTAATAAATGGTTTAGCCATCTATTTAATTTACAAACGTTTGTAGCCATTTTTCAAGCCACCTTTTTATTTGTAGCCATTTTTCTTGTTGCCCAAAAAAAAAAAACAAAAAAACTTAGATTTGTTAATGGGCCCAAGACTATGGCCCATTAACAAATCAATGTTTCAATCTTGTTCAGCTGAAGGTATTACCAACTCCTACCCCAAATGGAAAATCTTAGATATACACTGTATTCTTGAAAATGGTCAACAAAATTTTTCAATGACGAACGGCTAAACCGTTTTTTAACATATTTTCGTGAGAATCATCTTTCTAATTATACCCTTGAGTCAAGTTTCACGTCCACACCCTATTTTTAGGGAGCCACTATCTCATTTAATTTTTTTTTAAAAAAAAACAGTTTATCCCATAAATCAAGGAATTACAGTATCTATCTTCTCTCTCCTATTGTTGGGTTTTATGCCCTAAAACTCGTAGATAGTAAATGTAACATTTGACTTGCTTCAATGAAGTATTATTTTTGTATATTTGTTTTGCCTAAATATAAACCACAAATCCAATAAACTAAGAACCCATGACTATATTATGTATACTTGAAGTTTATGTGTGACATAAGTATGGATCAAGTTCAAGTAAATAGTCTAAACAATCTATAGTATATGGATGAGGTTGAGTACCTTAATCCTAGGGACACTATTGGCGCGACTCGCTTTGTTCTTTAAAGACAGACGATGTGATCCTAATCGTTCATGTATAAGACATGTGAGTGAAGGCGTCCTATGCAAAAAGTTTGCATAGAGATCGGACCAGGAGATAAGTCACTTTCACTTTACAACACCGTTTACTGTTGAAACTGAACATCTCATACATATAATCTAGGTAACTCGATCTTAATCCTAAGCTAACTATGAACTCCTGTTTATATATGATTGTCCTTTGATTTGCATGGGTGAGAGTGGCCAAACATCGCGGACTCAATACGCCTACCATTTTGGGGATAAGACTAAATAGATAGCTGGGGACATAGCTTTGCAAGACAGAATTCACTGCTACCCGTTTTAGGGTTAGTAAAGAGTTTTTTCTCTTAAGTACTGACTCCGAGTCTTGAACAAGGGGCCCCGCCCTCTCATAACCTTGAGAGGGACTTGGTTCAATGATTGTATCACAAACTAATTGTTCATTAGAGAATTAGTGGAACTTAAGGAACAAGATGTAACTATAGGGGTAAAACGGACATTTGACCCAGCTCTAGTTACGAACAACCTGTGAAGGGTCGACTTACTGATCATGGTTATCTAAAGTTGACAAGAAATATATCTACATTGAGGGGAGTTCAACTATCGAGCTATAGTGGAGTGTCCCGGTAGTTAACGTATGTTGGTTAACTAGGTTAATGAGATTAGACGGTTAATCTCAAGATCGTTGGAGCCCATGATCTGTAGGTCTATTAGGTCCCCCTACTAGCTCACATGGAATATACCTTAGAACATGGTGATAGGAAAGTTTGAATCGTTCAAATTCGGCTTAGGAAATTAGTGTCGATTATATACGATATTATCAACACAATAGTTTAATTATGGATTAAACTATTAAATGAGAGAGTAAAGTATTTAAATATGATTTAAATACAATATGTATGAATGGAGATTCATATTAGGTGCAGAGTATTAATTTGATATATGATATTAAATTAATATTACATAATTGATTAAATTGTTTAATTAATTATTGTTTTAATTTAAAAATGATTATCAATTATTTTTTAATTAAAATTGAGATAGAGGATGCAATCTTGGATTTTATGAAAGTTCAAGATTAGTGGATTGGTTTAGGTCATATATGAATTAACTTGATTAATGTCATGAAATTGATTGAAATTGTTCAATTCAATTGACAAATTAAAATACAATTGGGAATTGCAATTTAATTTAAAATCCAAGAAAGGTAATTCACTCTTGCATGGAGATAGTGGAAATTCTCATAAATCCTTTCTTGAATGGATTAGTGATAGCGAGCATAGCTAGCTATCTTTACTTATTTAATTTAGCTAGTCTTTGATGATTATTGGCCATTTTATTGCACTTAATTGTTTATTTTGTAGAAAATGGTTGATTGAAGCTATAGAGCAATAATGGAGTTAATCGGGTGCTCGGGACGCGAAAAGATGCAAAGGAATGAAAAAGAGTCAAAGAGGGAAAAAGTCAAAATTCGGTCAACATCAGGCTAGCCTCAAGACGCTAACTCTTGAGCATCTCAACACTCACATTCCATGTCTGATTAGGCGCGTAAAGGTCACAGCGTCTCGACGCTGCGACCTTAGCGTCTCAACGCTGCTAGAATTCCTTTTCCAGAACGCGTGTTTTGAAGACAGCGACGAGACGCTGTCTTGATAGCATCTCGACGCTACGACGAAAAATCAAAATATAAGCTTCCTTTCGGCTAGATTTTCGGGGGATTCAATTTTGGGACTTCTTGGAGCCGTGAAGAGGGCAGAAACAGAGCAATTGAAGGCTAAAACAAAGGGAGAGATTCAGAAATCAACCCATTGTTCGTGGGGATCGTGACGGGGACGTTCGGTCTCGGCCTACATTGAGTTTTATTTTCCCTTTTCCTTTCTTTAGCTAGATTTATGGCTTTTACATGTTTAGTTGAGCTTGTAATTCTATTCATGAGTAGCTAAACTTGTAGCTTAGGGATTGATGTAGTTGATTAAGTGTATGGATTGAATTTATGGTTTAAGTTGTGCAATGGTTATTATGTTTGTAATCTTGATTTAATGCTTTCAATTAATTGGCCATTAGTTGGATGAATTAAGTGTTGATTCTTGCTCGGGAGAGGAGATTTAGCATAGACTTACTCAAGATTGCATGACTAAGGTTTATTTTCTAATTCGTGACGGTTTTAGATTAACTTTAGAATTGGTCAAAAGATCTCATTGCCTTGCATGTTAATAAACTTAGATAGGGATATCAAGTAGATTAATTTGCATGAGAATCAATTATACTCAGGAGAGGTAGTTGTGATTAAAGGGTCTTTGGCTCATAATTCCATTGTGCATAATAACTTACTCCTTAAAATCAATCCTATACTAAATCGGCGAAATCAATTCCCTAAGTATTTTTCCCAATTGAATTTCCATTCTTTTACTTGCTTTGATTTAGTTTTCATACCATTCATTCATCACTTTTTGATCCCTAAATAAAATTGAGCGAGATAATTCACAATACTTGATTTGCTTAAAAATCCAATCCAGATGACGACATTCGAATTACATTCACTATATTATTACTTGACCCGTGTGCTTGCGGTAGGAAAAGTCCACATCAATTAGGATAGTGGAAAGACACCACACCCATGCAACTATGCATGTAATCTCCATGGAACACCTTGAATCCACTAGCTCAATTATAATCTCGATGTGTCTTACATTGGTGAATCTAAGATGCATAAAAATACTCTATAAATAGAGGATTAGAAGATGAAGAATTATTTTAGATACCAACAAATATAAACAATAATAATAAAGTTCATGCTTTCAACAATTTTCATAAACGCATACGTAATTAAAATAATAGATTTGTCATGCACAATTTTCATGCTTTTCACAATCAAAATAAATTTAAAAAAAAAAAACTCATAAACACGAGAATTTTAGAAAATCAAATATGTGCATCCAATTAAAAAGTTCAACAGTAAAGCCACTTACCTTAGAGACAATTTAGAATAGATAAAGTGTTCGACCCAAACGACCTTATTAAGAATTTTTCCCAAGCCAACTTCGACCTTGTCGACGATTTCACTCCGAATGCTACGGGTACCCAATAATTAAAATCAATATGTATTCAAATAAACTTCAAAATCAACCTCAACCTTGCTGAAGAATACTTACCCAAGGGTGAAATCGCTCAAAAACGTCAGAAAACGACCCAAACGCTGCTGCTACTCCACCAAAAATCACCAAAACGCCCCTCTGTTGCAGCTGGTCTCACGGACCTCCGTGAATGTCACCGAAAAACACGCGCCCGCTGGAAATCGTGAAAACCGCAGCCTGAAACCGTGTCGTCGTGGGTTGCTGCATCGTTAGAAGAGTCGCGCGTGCGAACGCCGCTGCGAGAATACCTTCAAGCTGCTGTCGCTGTCGCTGCTCCGCCGTAAGGAACCCACGAACAAGACACCGCACCACCTGCTGTTGTCGCACCTCCCCACGCGACTGCTGAAGGAAAGAAGACATCGCCGCACCGTCTGCCCGTCGATGAATCGCTACGCTGCCGTGAGTTCGCCTGAGGAGTAGCGCGCCGCCGTGGATTGCCAGAGAAGGCGCCGGTGACAAGAGATAGAAGATGCTGGTCGTCGTCGAGTGTGAGAGAAAAAGAAATCTGAAGAATGAGGTGATTTTCGTGGAGGAGAAGAAGAAGGAAAAGATGAGAGAGAAGAGGAGATGACTTGGCTTGACTCACCTAGGGCTTTGCGCACTTTTTAAAAGAAGGAGACTTGGGCTAGGGCTTGGCTAAAAAGTCTATCTATTCACGAAATTGCCATCCCAACTCTAATTTTAAAACTTCACCAATTTTCAAATCTTCAAATTTCTCTCTTAACTTTAGATTAACTCAAAATTAAAAGAAATTTGAAATTTTCCTTAATTTACGGGCGTTACAGGGACTCTCTCGGCACCTGAGTTGAATTAACCATAGTCTTATTAACATGCAAACGTCACTATGTAATTAAAAGGGTTTAATGCACCTAGATATTAAAGGAAATACCTTATTTAATAAGGCATAGACTTAGATAGTTTCATTTTAGCTGGATTTTATCTAAGTAAAAAATAAACCCTAAAATTAATAGGACACTTTAGTGGGAGGAAAAGTATAAAACACGAGATGTTCATATCGAGTTGTTTACTCTTATGTCCCCCTTTGTTCACACCGTGAGATCCATGCTCGGCTTTATGTCGCCCTGGGCACGACCTCCCTTTGGAGAGTGTTTGCATGGGTCAATACCAAGGTGAATGGGGAAAGCGTTCATAGTAAGTGGGAGAATGACACGTGTCAACGAATCCTACAGTCTCCTCCCCAAGGTCGCACAGTCGCTAAAGCCACCGTTTGCAAATTGTTGTTACTCATCCAAGATTCTATTTACCGAAAATTCAAGAACAACCAACTGGTATTTTATATACTCATTTTACCCCTAGCATATACGCACATCTACAGTCAGTTACCATTTGCAAATTGTCATTATTCACACAGATTCTCTTTTAAAATTAGATTTCAGATTTTAAAAAGAGTAACGGGTATCCTCTCAACCGAAAATCAAGTCCTTCCTTGATCTACGTGGATTTATCATTAATGATTTTTGTTATTCGTTTAAATGATTATTATAACTTAATTTAAATATTCCCAAATCTCTCAAAATGGTCGTATAACAGATTATGATTATTCGACGATGTCTGGAATGCGAAGAACTTCTACAACGATTTTAAGTCTAGAACCATGTCTGCTTAGTGTGATTCCAACCTCGATCAACTCAAGGAATGTGTGGTAAACCACTTGAAACTCTCAGAATGTAGATATTCATATACACAACGATGGTTCAGGAGCAACTTCAACCCTTGGGGAGAAAGATTTTGGGTTCATTAACTCAGATGGAATCAACACATTGACAGAGAAGTTTTTGTTGTGGATGTTAAGCTTGTAGATACAAATATACACAAAGGCAGTGTTAGAAAAAATCCACTAAGAAATGCAACTCGAGGAAGGATGATGTTTGTGTTTCTTAATTCAGAAGGAATTGTTGCATTGATGGAGAAGTTCATCAGTTTCGAGATGACGAGAACCAAGTAATGTTGAGTTACTGTATTAACTAAATGTATATACTCGTATGTACATAGAGATGCCAGAGATATATACCCTTATCCATTTGCGAGCGATTGATAGGATCATTGAGTATGATGCTTGTTTGTATATACACGTATATAATATGTTGTCGTACTTATGACATGTTTGTATACAATTGCTTATGTGCTTCCATGTATGTGTTATTATATACACACAAGTATTGAGTGGTTTTGCACGAAAAATTTTATATTCATAGTTCAACATAAGTTTATTCAATATTAAGAATTTAGAATTTTTGTTTTAAATGATGTTAATTACGATTATAGATTTAATTCAAGGTTGTTGAGATGTCAAATTCAGTTTCAATCTTCTGCTACTTCTTTTTTGTTTTGATTTAGTTGGTTAGTTTGTTTTTAAAATTAGATTTTCTTTATTCCTTATTATACTCCACTACTATAGATTGTATTTCTCTTTCCAAAAAGTCTACACTATACGTTAGAGGCATTTTTGTCCATTCTAATTACTAATATATCATAATAAAAATTACGTTTAGCCATTACTTAATTTCTAAACATAGTTAGTCATTTTTCAAGTCTAGTATAAAATCCTAGCCATTTTTCTTGTTGCCCCTTACCAAATAGGGTTAATTATAAGAATAGCCAAAAGAAAAGGCTCGACCCGTTCTGAAAAATGGCAACTCTCTATATTCTTTAGATAAATGACCAAATCAATTTTGTAAATTTAGAAATCTAAATTATCAACTTACAAAAATACCCTCGATGCAAAAATATATCAAGTAGTTATATAAAATATGCGATTCAAATCATATAAACTAAATCCATTTGAAATTGCCTTAATAAAGATATTTGTTTATAAAAAAAATTAAAAATACATAATAATTTTAAAAATTATTGAAGTATTTTCTGAAAGGAAAATATTGTAATATCTATATGAGTATGTGATTTTTAGTAATGCAAACATTTGGTTCAATAAAGATATGAAAAATGTGAGCATAGAGGAAGATATCTGGTATGTAGAATTCCAATATGGTACCACTTCAAATCTGGGGTCATTATCCATTACAAAATTTGAAAATGCAAAATAATTTAAAAATAGGGACAGTTGCAGCAATAGCAAAAGGTCTTTAACTGCAAGTGTGTCTTCAATTTTTTAAGATTGCAGATATAGCAAAAAAAACTTAGGCCCGACCCAAACAATAAGATGAAAAGTCTAAAATAACCTTATGTAGATTGTGACAACATGCCCATCCCAAACCCTAAAAATTTACCTTCAACCACGCGTTTCATCTTCCTCTCTTGACGGGCTGGAGTTGTCGAGGCTCCGAGTCAAATAAATTTATATTCCACGAATGCTAAACTACTTTGTAGTAGTAGTGGCCGGGGTCGAACACATGGAGCGCGTTTATAATTTGCTTAACTTAGATTTATTGAGACGACCAGACTGATGGGGGTTTGAGATGCGAGTGATATATGCGAGGGAGATTAAAATGCGAGAATTTAAATTACAAGAAAAATAAATGTATAAAATAAAAGGATGGGCATGTTAATCTTACCACAAGGATCATTGTAATCGGAGACGTTCGAGTTTCAGTATGATTTATTTCATTCATCGATTATCAAGAAAATTAATTTACCAATTGAAAGCCTAATCGACTAAACTGGAAAAGACAGTAAGCCGTAATATCCCTAAATTACTAAGTCCGACCAATGCATCGAGACTACTCCTAACTGATTAATAAGCTAATCGTGCACATTAACTACTAACGATTGCATTAAGCTAAGGATGATTAGAATGTTCTAGATTAACTAGGAAAAGCCTAAATTAATTTCAAACACATATTTAGACTCTAGATCTTCCATGCCAATTGCTAAATTTGGGATAACACGCCAAATCGCTACATGCTTAGACCTATTCGCTACTTTAGTTAGCATATTAATTTAACAAGGTGTGGCGAGGTTGTCAATCTCTATACAAATATTGCTAAGTTGATAAACATTGAGTCTAAACAACATTGAAACAGTAAATCATGCAATAAGGAACAAAAATCTCATGAAATATAAATCATACATTCTACCGAGATCTCGATTACAACAATCCGAGCTTAGACGACCATGAACAAGCCAAATCCAAGCCCGAGGCTTGATTAACCGACCCTAGCTAAGCCTAAACTAAGTATTACAGAGAAAGAGGAAAGAAATTGAGAGAGAATGGGAGAAAAACGGCTGGAATTGGAGCATGAATGACCTAAATCGCAAAAATGGGGTATTTATAAAACGTGGCGGCGTCGAGACGTCGTGGCTAGCGTCTCTAATGCGCAATTTGAATATCGCAAGTGTACGGGTCAAGTAATAATATGGTGTTTTCGTGATTAAATGAGTGTCGTCCTCTGTATTGGTTTTCTAGCAAATTAAGTACCGTGAATTGAAAGAGATAAAAGCCCTACGCAGCAGAAAGAATCACCGAACCTACTCATAGTCTTTGATTTTTATTTGAAATACCAATACAATTTGCAAAAGATTACAGCAATAAAACTATGTTTAAAGTGTTGTACAGCGGCTATAAACATGCTTAATAATAGCCTAGATCTAATCTAGATGATCTTAATGATCAAGGTTCAAGAATACTTACTATTGGAAGAAGCCTTGACCGAAAAACTTCATTTTTTCACGATCTTGCAGAATATTCCAGCAACCTTCTCTTGTGCGAACACCACCAATTGGTTACACTGGTATATCTCTAAGACTTCTTGAAGCAGGAGACTGGTGGGAGTCTTTTAGGAGAGATCTCTGAGAGAAGGAGAATGAATGGGATGCCTTTCACCCCACCCCAGAGGTCTTATATATAAGTAAAGGCCAATACCTTTTCCTAATAGGAAAAGGTCTACGAATAAGTTCAAATCTATCATCTTATTCATATCTAATTTTAATAAATAATTAATTAATTCCATAATCAATTAATTACCCAATTAAATATCACATATTTAATCTTAGAGATTTTATTAAAATATAAATTAATATGAATCCAATTCATATTTTATTTATTTGAACTCTTTCAAATATTTTCACTCAAGAATTAATTTTTGAAATTAATTCAAAAATTATATTATAAAGTTTCATAAACTTTATATTATAATGTATCAACATACATTATATGAATCCCTAAATAAATTGAACACTTTCAATTTACAATTTATACTTAATTGCCTCAAGTCTCTTTACGAGCTACCAGTGAGACCTAATGGACCTACATATCAGAAGCTCCAACGATACGAGACTAATTGGCTAAACTCATTAACCAAGTTAGTCTACATTCGTTAACTGTGGGTCACTCCACTAAAGACCTACAGCTGCACTCTTCTCGCTGCAGAATATTTGTGTGTCAACGAATATTGACCAATAACGACACGTTAGTCCTTCACGAGTGTTCGTAACTCCAGCTGGGTCATTAACCAAGTTAGTCTACATTCGTTAACTGTGGGTCACTCCACTAAAGACCTACAGCTGCACTCTTCTCGCTGCAGAATATTTGTGTGTCCACGAATATTGACCAATAACGACACGTTAGTCCTTCACGAGTGTTCGTAACTCCAGCTGGGTTAAATTACCGTTTTACCCCTGAGTTACCTCTACCTCCTTAAGTACCAATGCTCCTCTAATGAACAACCTGTTTGTGGTCCAACCATCAAACAAAAACCTCTCTCGGGCCAGTGAGAGGGTAGAATCCTTTGTTCAAGACCCGGAGACACCACTTAAGGGAACACTCATCTACTTCCTCAAAAGTCGGGAATGAGTGAATTCCATCTTGTGTGATTATGTTCCCAGCTCCCCACTCGGTCTTGTCCCCAAAATCATAGGCTTATTAAGTCGGCGTACTGGCCACTCTCACCCATACAAATCAAAGGACAATCCCTCGTGAACAGGAGTCCATAATCCACTCAGGATTCAGACTAAGTTGTCTAGGTCTTCCTAATGAAATAGAAACCTAACTAGTTAATGGTGTTACAACTAGCAATTAATATTTCGCTGTCCGGTCTTATGCAAACTCATTGCATAGGATACCCCCACTCGCATGTCTACTACATGGACGCTTTGGATCAATACGTCTGTATCAAATACAAAGCGGGTCGTATCACATAGTGTTACGAGGATAAGGTACCCAACCTTATCCTTGTACTATAGACCTTTTAGGTTGTTACTTGAACATCGATCCCCGTATGTCCCCACATAATAGTTCAAGTTACATACAAACAACCTTGGATCTTAGTTTATTGGATTTGGGTCAAATTGTGTAATATAACAATAACATTTTATTAAAACAAGTATATAATTTGTTTACATTCACTATCTACGAGTTTTAGGGGAATAAAACCCAACATGAATAATCTTGTCCAATTTTATTTAGGGAGCAAAACTTAATGCAAAAGATAAATTTAAAGACAAAAAACATAAAATAAAGGTGGAGACTCAAATGGAAAGACTCTTAGGGAATTGATTTCATTTATTAAGATTGATGATTGATTAATTGGAATGAATTTATCGTGCAATTATTTTACAAGCCAAGGAAACTTTTATCACAATTATCTCTCTCGAGCATAATTGATTCTCATGCATACAATAAAGCCAATATCCATATCTAAGTTTATTAGCTTGCAAGACATTATTTGGTTTAGTCCTTGTTATACTTCTAAAGGAAATCTAAATTCTGTCATAAACTTAGAAACTCAACTTTAGTCATGCAATTAAATAAGTGAGTCTAGTCCAAACCCCCTCTCCCGAGCAAGATTCAACACTCAAATCATCCAATTAGTGATCAAGTAATTGAAAGCATTAAACAAAATTGCATAAATAAAATAAAAGCACATTCATACCAAGAATCAATCCAACAAACTAAAACAACTACATCAAACCCTAAGACAAACAACTAGCAATTCATAGTCTTGAAACTACAAACACTAATTGAAAGAAAAGCCATACAAACAACAAGAGGTAAGGGAAAGAAAAGGAAAACTCTTGAATCCGTTGAAACCGACAGGTCCCTGTCACGATCTCCACGTCTTCAAGCTTAGTTCCCACTCCTTGGCCTTACTTCAGCTCCCATAGAAGGTCTCTAGTCGAAATTAGGGCTAAAATCTAACCAAATGGACTCCCCTCATCCGTAGCACAAAGTGAGGAATATATAGGAAAATTGTTTGTAGCGTCACGACTCTGTCCTTGCTACTGCCAAAAACAGAAAAGGAAAATAAGCGTTAAGACGCCCAGAAAGCAGCGTCTCGACGCTAGCTCTCGGGTTTGACTCAAACTTAAGCCTCCAACTTTGATTTTTTTTGCTTCTTTGGCCTCTTTTAGTGTCCCGAACACCCAATTGACTTCGATTTCTCCAATTAAGCTCCAATAATCAATTCCTACAAATAAACACTAAAATGCATAAATTTGGCCAATTTACTCTCAAAGACTAACTAAAATAGATAGGGAACAATAGCTTGTTATGCTCGCTATCAGTCTCGACGCCGCTCCTTCAAATATGGAAAAATTCTCGTTTGGAATGGCGTCTCGACCCTACAAAGTGGCGTCTCGACTCTGATGGCAGCATCTCGATCCTACACAGTGGCGTCTCGACCCTGATCTGTGTTGATATTTTCATCATTTTGCTTCGGTTTAGCTTGTTTTAGACTCGAATTGGCTCCAAACCTCCGTCGAGGACCTATACACACATTATACTCATTTTAAAGGATTTTTCGCAAGGAATTCAACTAAGATAAGTAAATTAGGAGATTCAAAATGTATAACAATTTAGACCAATCATCTCTTTATCTCTCGATTTCACGCCTTCGTCTTCCACTCAACGGTTCATTTTCTGGCTTCTCTAACGGTAGACTTTTCGGCGCCATGCGTTTCATCTCCCTCTCTTTATCTCTCGATTTCACTCCTTCGTCTTTCACTCCAAAACGACTCGTTTTCTAGCTTCTCCAATGGTAGAATTTTTGGCGCCATTTCATGTGAGTTTGATTGAGGTTTGCTTCCCTTCAGTCAAAGTGACTCCCTCATTCAGAACAAGGTATGTCTAAGTGTTTGCCCCCATCTCTTTCCTACAAAAGCTTTAATTATTTTTCTGCATCATCGTCTTCCACTCCAATGGTTCGTTTTCTGACATAGAGTACATGCATGATTTTTTTTTTTTTGTCAAAGATGCTTTGTTTGTTCCACTAGCTTGATTGCCCTCTCATTGGCCCAAGAGGGACTTTCTGCTTATTGGTTGGACCATAAACATGTTGTTCATTAGAGGAGCACTGGTACTTAAGGAGACAAATGTAACACAAGGGTAAAACAGTAATTTGACGCAGCTGTTGTTACAAACACTCGTGTAGGATTGACTTACTGGTATAGGTCAATATCTGTGGACACAGAAATATTCTACAGTGAGAAGAGTGCTGTTGTGGGCCTTTAGTGGAGTGACCCACAGTTAATGAATATTGGTTAACTCGATTAATGAGTTTAGTAAGTTAACCTCATATCATTGGAACTTCTGATCTGTAGGTCCATTAGCTCCCTTGCTAGCTCGTAAAGAGTAATTGGGAACAATTTATCTTAAAAGAAGTTGAATAGTTCAAATTCAATTTGGGAATCAAGTTAATTGTATGAGATACAATTAATATAATGTATAGTGATACATTATAATATAAAGTTTAATCTGAGATTAAACTTTATATTATTGAGAGAATAGTATATTTGAAAGAGTTCAAATATATTACTAATTAAATATGTGATATTTAAGCCAAAGTGAGCTTAGCTCAATGGTAATTCGCATGTGTCCTCGACCATGAGGTCAGAGGTTCGAATCCCCCCACCCCCAAATGTTGATGTACTAAAAAAAATATGTGATATTTAATTAGTGAATAAATTAATTGATTATGAATTAATTAATTATTCAATTGAGTCTAATTAAATATGATTTAATTAACTATATTTTATGAGAGATATATTAGAATATGATTTTAATGTGTAATTAATTAAATGTGTATGATATTTAATTAATTGTAAAAATAATTAATTAATTTAGTTAAATGTGATTTAATTAAATTAAATCTATAGTTTAATTTTAATGTGAATTGGATTTTATAAGAGAGATGAATATTTGAATGTGATTCAAATGATGAGTTGATTAAATATGTGATATTTAGTTAATCATTGAATTAATTAGTTAGTTGGTTTAAATTAATTTGATTAAATTGGATTTAGTTAAATTAATTAGAACTTTGTATTATGTGAGGACAATGCATTTAAATATAATTTAATTGCGCAAATGCTTAATTAATTAATGTGATTAATTGATTAACATTTAATTAATTTAATTAGTAACCATCTGATGAGGTGGATGGTTGAGATTTAATCTCCCCCCTCACATATGTCATACACATGAAAGGGTTCATGCATCCTTTTTCATTCGGTAGATTGCAGAATCTCTCAATCTCTCAACACTCCAAAAACTCTCTCAAGACTCTCATTCTCTCTAACTTTCTCTCAACCATTAAAAGAATACAGAGAGTTATTTTCTTTGTAGTTTTAATTCCCATTCAAGATTGATGAGATTAGTCCCACAACTGAGTTCCCAAACACAGAGAATAGTGGGGAAGTCCTTGTGGTGGTGTTCGTGGTTGATGAACGTTCAAGAAAGTGTTCTTTAATTTAGAGTCTGTTGGGTTTTATGCCATAAAACTTGTAGATAGTGAATGTAAACAAATTGTATACTTGTTTCAATAAAGTGTTATTGAGTTTCTACAATAAAGTGTTATTGTTAAATATTGAACAATTTGACCCAAATCCAACAAACTACGATCCCAGGTTGTTTACATGTGACTTGAACTAGTATGTGGGGACATACGGCCACATACGGGGATCGGTGTTCAAGTAACAACCTAAAAGGTCTATAGTACAAGGATAAGGTTGGGTACCTTATCTTGGTAACACTATTTGATACGACCCGCTTTGTATTCGATACAGACGAATTGATCCAAGGCATCTATGTAGGAGACATGCGAGTGGGGGTATCCTATGCAATGAGTTTGCATTAGACCGGACCACGAAATAGTAAACCTCTAGATGTAACACCGTTAACTAGTTAGGTTACTGTTTCAATAGGATGACCTAGGTTACTCAGTCTTAATCCTGAGTGTGTCATGAACTCCTTCTCACGAGGATTGTACTTTGATTAGTACGGGTGAGAGTGGCTTGCACGCCGACTCAATAAGCATACCTTCTTGGGGACGAGACCGAGTGGGAGGCTGGGGACATGACAACACAAGATGGAATTCACTCCTTCCCACTTCTAAGAGAAGTAGATGAGTGTTCCCTTAAGTGGTGACTTCGGGACTTGAACAAAGGGGTCCCGCCCTCTCACTGGCCCGAGAGGGACTTTCTGTTTACTGGTTGGACCATAAATAGGTTGTTCATTAGAGGAGCGCTGATACTTAAGGAGACAGATGTAACACAAGAGTAAAACGGTAATTTGACCCAGCCGTTATTACGGACACTCGTGAATGATTGACTTACCGGTATAGGTCTATATCCGTGGACACAAAAATGTTCTATAGTGAGAAGAGTTCAGCTGTGGGTCCTTAGTGGAATGACCCACAGTTAATGAATATTGGTTAACCTGATTAATGAGTCTAATCGGTTAACCTCATATCATTGGAGCTTCTGATCTTTAGGTCCATTAGGTCCCCCTGCTAGCTCGTAAAGAGTAATTATGGACAATTATTTCTTGAGAGAATTTGAATAGTTAAAATTCATATTGGGAATTAAGTTAATTGTATGAGATACAAATTAATATAATGTATAATGATACATTAAAATGTAAAGTCTAATTTGAAATTAAACTTTATTATTATGAGAGAAATAAATATTTGAAGAAGTTCAAATATTAATATGAATTTGATTCATATTAAATTTATAGGATATGAGAGAATTGGAAGGAGTTCCAATTTTAATATGAATTTGATTCATATTATAGAATTAATTAATTGAAGATCTGAAATTAAATATATGATATTTAATTGGGGAATTAATTAATTAACTAATAGAAGGTCTGAAATTAAATATATGATATTTAATTGGTGATTAATTAATTCAATTAATCAATTATGGAAATGATTAATCACTTATGGAAGTAATTAATCATTTATGGAAATGATTTAATCACTTATGGAAGTGATCAATCATTTATGGAAAAGATTAATCAATTATGGAATTGATTGGTTATGAAATTGATTAATTATGGAAAAGATTAAATCAGTTATGGAAATAATTGATTTTAAATGAATATTTTATCATGACCTTTCTGCTATAAATAGAACACTAACCCTAGGGTTTAGGGAAGACAACATATGGCCACCATAAGACCCTCTCATATTTTCTCAACTCAAGAACTTTGGGGAGAATTTTCTCTCTATTGTTTTTCCCATTCAAGATTAGGTAGTCCCACAACTACGTTCCTAATCTCAAAGTTATAGCGGGGAAGATCAAATGGTGGTGTTCTTCGTTGTTGCAGAGCAATCAAGAATCATTCCTGATTTTCAGAGACGTCAACGAAAGTATGTTTCTCATCGCTTAGCTTTTTGCCAATGTGTTGATATTTTGTAGAACAAAATTAATTTACGTATGGTCCAATTGCTTCCGCTGTAACGGAATTGAGAATTCCAATCCTTCAGTGACGTCAACAACGGTGAGTACGCTTCTAAATTAAATGCTTAGCCTAAGTATTTCTTTTCTGAAATTATTGCCAATGTATTGGTATTTTATGAAACAAAATTAATTGCGAATAGTCCAATTGCGCTTCCGCTTTAACGGAATTGGGAATTCCAATCCTTCAGCTGGGAGGAGTCAAGTTTTTGTACAAGTTTGGAAAACTTCCTAGTTGAGGTGGAGTGGTGAACGTTGTGAGGAACTACGAAGAACAAATAGAGAAAAAGTTAAAGGAATAACCAAATTTCTGGATGCCAATGGGAAGGGAGGATTTAAAGAAATGCTCACCATACTCTCCAAACCTTGTTGGAACCCCGAAAAAAAAATCAGAATCTCTTTCAAGCCAATTTTCGCTAACAAAAAATCAATTGTTTTTCCATTTCTTCACGGAAGTGGGTCTGCATACCAAAACCCCTTTTTAGTATTAATATAATAAAAGAGATGGTCTAAGATAGGATTATGACTGAGAATATGTAGAAAGAAAAAATTTTCAACGGTAATCGCGGACCCCCAACAGTACATCACCCAAAGAACGAAGCAGCCAATAAGATGACTCCATCCATTGGGGAAAATCTGAGCGGGGGCTAGACCCGTGAAAACCAAAAAAATGTTGAAGGAAAAGATGGAGTGGAAGACGAACACCAAATCTAAACGTCACAGAATAAAACGTAACCTCCCCTTCGAGAGGGTTGTCAAAACTCTCGTCAGCGTTAGGAAGCCTAAGATGCACGTCGTTCAGAATATCATATTTGCGTTGCAAATGCTCAAGTTGAGCCACAATCAACGAGGATGATAAGTCCAAGGAGCGTGGAGTGGGTTCATTGTTGCTATTGTCAGAAGGTTCGAGGTATTCATAGCAACCAGTGCTATAAAGCCCCTCACCTGAATAGGAGTCACCTACATCCAGTGATGTGACGAAATCCTCGCTATCCATAATGCAAAAGCGAGGGAAATTAAAACAAACTTAGTAATCAAGAACTACCTTTAAAAAGAGAGAAAACAATGAGAGCAAAATAGTAAGGAAGTAAAAAGTTGAGTAGTGAAAAATGAGGAGGAAATTAGGCTTTTTAAAGAGGAAAATTGGAGTGAATTGATAAAAACTTTTGAATTTGAATTTCAAATTTTGAAAAAAGAGAAAGAAAAAGTTTGAAAGGATTGCTCGGCCTCGGCCTTTTTCCGAGGTTGAGGCGCGCCTACTACTGGCGTAGCAGGTGCGCCAAGCGTGCCAAGTCGAGGCAGGTACGCCTTGGCCAACCACTATTTTTTATCTTTTTCCCGTTTGCCTTTTTCCTCTCAACCGAATTCCAACCAATCCCTTATCTTTCCAGTTCCAATATGATCGGAAGTATCTTCCTAGTTCCAATACAACGAAAATTTAATAAAAATGATTGCCATAAAAGTATAATAAAGTAATGAGCCAAATCAAACTCAGAACTAAAATGAGAGGTGGGATTAAAAGACTTAAATCGCCAATCCTGTGAGGGAAACGACCATCATACTCTCCAATTGGATTCACAGTCGACTTGATCGGAGAGATTATCATCGCTTTGAATCCTAATTAAAGAGTGTGGGCTTAATGTTATGGGTAATTTGGTCCCGACCCGATTATACCGAAAGGCCAAATAGGTCAGGCCAATCCCTTGCAAATCGGGTCAGGGCAAGAGAAGAAACTAAGGAAGGGAAGGTCATGGATTAGCCCACCCCCTCCTCGGCCTCGGCATATACACCTGGGCCAGTGCTTTGGCAATGGGGGTCCATCTCTATGGATTCCTGTAGGCCTCAATCGGTAAAGCTGGGCCCACAACCGACCGACTAAAGTAAAAGCAAAACCTTAGTGATGGTGGAGGGATAAATATCCCTTCAAAGACCTTGAGAGGATAAAAAAACCAGATCGTGAACGTTCCTTCTTCTCTATTTTGCTCATTCCTCTTTGTTTTTAACTGACTTAAGCATCGGAGTGTGTGTGGCAAGGACCACACTAGTGTGCAGTGTTTACTCGTTGTTTGCAGGTCACATCTTCCCCGTTTTCTATATATTCATTGTTGTGTCACGTGAAAGTCAAGTGAGTCGCTTGACCGGATTTTGCCATCAACAATACTTACAATCGAGGTTTCGATTACAAAAATTTGAGCTTAGACGGCCATAGACAAGCCTAATCCAAGCCTCAAGGCTTGATTAACTGACCTTAAACCACTCCTAACAAAGGGCTTACTAGAAAATACAAGAAATTTGTGAGAGAGTACATAAAAACGACTACAAATGGATATCATCTGACCTAATTCGAAAAATGAAGATTTTATATCCCAAACGAGAGCATTGAGATGCTACAAGCAGTGTCTGAACGCTTTAAAAACGAAAGACAGTGAATAGGCGCGTGTGCACGGCGTCCAGACATTGGGCACAACGTCTCAACGCTATGGATGAAAAATGCAAGGCATGCCTGTTTCTAGCGTCTCAACATTGTTGGCAGCATCTCAATGCTAAGTCTTGGATTTGCAACATTGAGCTAGCATTGGATTGGTGTTGAGACTCTCTAAGGCCTGATTTTCAAGGCTTGCTCCCAATTTGTTGACTTTTGATGTACTTTTGAGAATGTTGACCAAATTGACCTTTTAATATTCTAAAAAGGCCCCCTTTAGATCCAAACACTCCCAAACAATTTGATCATCAAACACGTACCTACAAAATAACACAATTAACCACAAGATTAACTAGAAAATTAGTAGTATTAGGCCTAAATAAATAGCACTAAATTAGTGATATCAAACTCCTCACGAGGCCCATCCTCACAGAGCAAATGGAAAAAGAAAGAAACTAAAAAAGATTTGTACATTTTCAATTTTTTAATATTTTGTTTTTTTTGTTTTTTTGTTTTTTGAAACAGTTAATATTTTGTTTATGATGAGAATCTTGCAAATCTTTAGCTAAAGTTTCTCTCCTACTTTTTCTTATTCTTGCTATGTATTTTTCTCTAAAAATAATTCAGTCTAAAATTACTCTCTGAATTTTAACTTTTTTTAATTTCTCTCTCTAACGCTCTCAGCTTCACTCTCTCTTGTAATTTCTCCTTTTCTCTTGAACATTTTTTCCTTTAGTATTTATCTTTTTCCCTCTAAATTCTGATAATCTTTTTTTAATTTTAAAAACTTTAACTAATGCTCTCTATAACTTTTTTTTTTTATCTCTCTAAATTTACCCTCTTCAACTTGTTCTCCAGAAAAAAATATCTCTACGACACAACTTTTATTTCTACCTATCTACATATTTCTCTCTCTAGCACGTCTCTATCTCTTCGTTTTATAAAAAATATAGAAACCAGAAACCAAAAACTAAGGACCCGTTTGATAACGTCCTCATTTTTTTTTTGTTTCTAATTTTATTAAGAAAACTAAGCATTTAATAACTATGTATGTTTCTTGTTTTTCATTTTTTAGAAACACTCCAAAAATTTGTATAGAACTTGTAGGAACAACTAAAACTAGTTTCTCCTTTTTTGTTTCAATTTCTAATTTTTTCCAAACATAAATAAGAATATAGGTTTATTATTATTGAATGTATAGGTGTTAGGGTCATGAAATTCTATTTTTCTTTATTAAAAATGAAGAAACGGAAACAAGAAACGAGAATATTAGGGCCCGTTTGGTAACGTTCTCGTTTCTTGTTTCCCGTTTCTAATTTTATTAAGAAATCTAGGCATTTAATAACTATATGTGTTTCTTGTTTCTCATTTGTTAGAAACACTCCCAAAATTTGTATAGAACTTTTGGGAACAACTAAAACTAGTTTCTCCTTTTTTGTTCTTGTTCCCAGTTTTTTTCAAACATAAACAAGAATATAGGTTTATTATTATTGAATGTATAGGTGTTATGGTCATGCAATTCTATTTTTCTTTATTAAAAATGAAGAAACGGAAACAAGAAACGAGAACGTTACCAAACGGGGCCTTACCAAACGGGTCCTAAAAATATCAATAGTTGTCAAATTGGGTTTTAATGAATCGATTTTTTAAAGCAACATGCAATTTCGAGACAAGAAAAATTAGTATGTACCAGTCCTATGAAATAAACAACTTTTTTTTAAAAAAAAAAAAATTGGAGGTGATTAATATGTCTCTTTCATCCAATTAAAACATAGATTATTTTCAACTCAATTTAAAAATATATTCTACTATACTGTGACATTATATTATCATTTTTGAGTGCTAATTTTAACATTAAAATAGTCAATCCAAGCATAGTAGAGTGGATACGACATCCATTACCTTCTTAAAGTCAAAACTTTGATGTCCCACTCCCACATTTGTTTATTAAAAAGAAAAAGAAAAAACTAATATCAGACCAAATGGAAAAAGAAAAAGAAAAAAAAAAAGAGCAAATATTAGTTACCAAAAAAGTACATATATATATATATATATAGAGAGAGAGAGAGAGAGGCATTTTAATTTATTTGTTTAGAAAACGGCAAAGCTTTTACAGCATTTGAAGGCCATAGGGAACCGTAGAAGGAAGCAAGCATATTAATATATTATATATTGAAGTTTAGGCTTGAGGGTTGGCCACGAGATAGGACTCAATGTACTTAAAAAGTCCTGCAGAGTTTTGTTTCCCCTCCTTGATCTCATCATAGTTGAACAAGACATGGTCTTTGGTGTAATATTGGCTGAAGCCCTCCAAGATGGACCCTCCCCCCGGCAACTCTGAAATCTTGATCTCTGTCTCAATCTTCTCAATCTGTTCTCCGATCATATCGCCATCGATTATGGTGAACTTGTATATGAACTTCTCGTAGTCCACTACCTCCACTCTTTTGATTAAGAAATTATACTTCCTGCCTGCACCCACATTTGCAATCAATCAACTTAAGCTTTAAGCTTTTGGGTTAGGCTGATAATTACCAAATATAATTGTCCTTTGTAGATCGCCGTTTGATGCAAAATTGTATTATATATCTGAGTTTAGTGTTACAATAAAACAAGTGCTATTTTTTTACCGTCGGCGAAGTTGATTTTCTTGACTGAGCCAGGGCCACCGTCGCCTACAATGAGGTCGACGCTCCGAATGACTTCTTGAGCGGCCTTGGGAACGAGTTGGTTGAAGTCGAGGACGAGGGCCTTGAAAGCCTTGGCTGGGGGAATGATGGAGATGACTTGAGTGGGAAAACCTTGAACACCCATGATCGGAACACCAAGGAGAGTAAATGGAAAATTAAGGCTCTGGTATGTTTCGGGGTTCTAAAATCAACGCTATATATAGGGTTTTCTTTTCTCAAGGATTTAGGTTACATGAGCATCTTTGGAATTTTATTTTGTAAAATTATTCCTCAACGCATATTTAACAACATGATGTTCTCGCATAACTCTTGTACTAAGAGTACAAACGAAAAAGGGGAACAAATCTTGGATCATATCCCAATTTCTTTTTATTGGACCGAATACCCGTTTGGATTTAATGGACTTTGATACCATATTATATTATATGGGCTTCCATCTCGAAACCAATTGGCAATGAGTGGAGTGACCTTGTAGTTTATATATTGTGAGGTCTCTACCAATCTTTTCAATCTCGGATCCTCAACAGTATCTGCTTTTGGTCTCTCTCTGTTTTATTTATTTATTTATTTTTCCTTTTCTTTTCAACTCATGTTCACATTATCAATAAGAGAATAATTCAACTGTGCCATAAAGTTTCTATCGTCAACTAAAAGGTTCTGAGGTTCAAAACTCCGCTCCACATATTGGAAAAAAAAAAAAAAAAACTCACCTTTATACGTGGAGAGAATATATGCCATTTCATTTAATTTAATTTTACTTTAAACTAGAAAGAAAGTTGACTATAAGAGATAGTTGACAACCTTCATATCCAAGTTTGTAAAACTCCTTTTACACCTCAGGCATATTATTTGGAATAATGCTTATTTTTCAAACAAGTTCTTTTGGACTTTAAACTTTTGATTTTATGTATATTTTTTTTTCATGATTTTGAATTAGACAAAAGTCCTATTCCTTTTGGAGTTTTGGTTGAAGCTTCTATTGTTACAAATATCATCAACAGAGAAAATGTTAAAGTAAATGAGATAATTATGCTATTAGTTTGATTTGTTATCTATTTAGGTTCAACGACACGTGTAGTTAGAGATCTGAATCTCTAACTTTTGATATACATTAGTTGAACAATGTTCAAGTTGATTGATATATTTAAATTTCAATTTGTTTTTGAGTTTGAATTTTTACTAATATAAATGAGAAGGTTGTTTAGTTTTCATAACGGGTAAAATGACCGTGTATGTTTGAAGAAATAAATAAATAATTTAAATAAGGTAGAATTTTTGCCACAGATAATTCTGGACCACAGACTAGTATTTTATATGTATGTATGCGACAGTTTTTTTGAAAAAGAAAAAAATTACAAATGAAAATGTACGTGAATGTACATATATTATGTTATACCAAAATTCGGACAGGGAGAACTCATTTGACCTTCACGTGACACCAATAGTAAATATGTTTTTGAGGAGGAAGATGTGGTCTGCAAAACAAGGTAAACTTGCACACTAGTTGGTGTAGTATTTGCCACACCGCCTCTGATACTTAAGTCAGCAAGGAGAACTAAGATGAGCAAAACCAGAGAGCAAGAGGAGGAAGAGAGAGTTCAAAAGTAGAGTTTTCGGATCCCTCTCTTCAAGGTTGAAGCATGGTCTATATACTTGAAGGGATCGAATCCCCAACGGAAGCAACGTGAAACTATGTAATTTAATTTGGTTTCTTAAGAAACCAGTACATTGTGCAATATACAGAACATATAGAACGATTTCTACATTAATTTTATGTTAAACATGATTTATCTGCCGGAAAGGTTAAAGAAATACTTACTTTTGTAGAACCTTTAGAGCAAGTTGGAACTCCCTCGTACTAAAACATAAACACTGGGACCAAATTCACAGTAGGACACCACCAATCAGCAACCTTGCTATTCTCTAAGTATGAATGATGTATGTGATTGTGGGATCGCCAATCTTGCATCAAGGAAAAAAATCACAAGAAAATGATATTTGGATTAAATTGAATTAAATAATATTTTGATTAAATTGAATTAAATTAATTCACCAATTAAGTAATTACTAAATTAAATATTTCATATTTAATTTAAACTTAAATTTGAATCATATATAAATGTATATTTCTCTCATGACCTATAGTTTTAATGTGCATCCAATGCGCATTAAATTTAAACTATAGTTTTAATATGAATCCAATTCGCATTAAATTAAAATTTGAACTCCTTCAAATATTTAATTCTCTCATAAATTAATTTTGCATCATATTAAAAATTAAATTTCTATTATAAAGTTTAATTAAAATATAAACTTTACATTATAATGTATCATTGATGCATAATTTGTTTACGTAAGTGTGCGAGTCAAGTTATAATTATATAGTGGTTTTTTAAATCGAATGTTGTCATCTGGATTGGTTTCTAACTAGATTAAATACCATGAATAATTTCGTTGAAATTTTATTTAGGCATCAAGATTTAATGATGCAAAGGAATCTAATGCAAGAATTAAAAGATTGAGAATTCAATTGGAGGGAAAACTCTTAGGGAATAGCCTTCACCTATTGACGTTATGAATAAATTACATGGATGGTTTATCATGCATGTCATGTTTCATAAATCTAGAAATAACAAGATTCATATTTATCTCTCCCGAGCATAAATAATTTTCTAACATGCAATGAATTCAATATCCTTATCTAAACTCACTAACATGCGAGACCTTAAGAGAGTAGTTGACTTGGATAAAAACAAACTCTTAAAGAGTTTATGAACTAGTTAGAAAAGATAAAAAGATCATGGATGAAGTTAAGAGCTTATTTTGCTCAAGAATCAAGGTGAATGAAACAGAGCATTGCCTCCAAGTCATTGTTCAAAAGATATTTCTTATTTTCTCTTAAATTTATCTTGGTATCAAAGCTCGTGGCCAGTGCCTGTAACACCGTTTCTTCAGCCTCTGTAAATCCAACATTTAGGAGCCCACCCCTTAACCAGCTGCTCAACCAAATCACATCTGTGAAGCTCGATCATGGGAATTTCCTCTTGTGGAAAAATTTAGCAATGCTTATTTTGAGAATTTACAGACTCGAGGGCCATCTCTCTGGAGATGAGCCGTGTCTGCCAAAAATCCTAACTTAGACGAATGTTTCTAAAACTCTAGGAGCAAGTAGCTCCAAAGAAACTGTAGCAGCAGCCGACGCCTTTGGAGCGTCGAGTTCAACACCTATTGTGACCATTACAATTAATCTTCTCTATGAGTCATGGGTAGCCATCAACCAACTCCTTCTTGGATGGCTATATAACTCAATGATTGCTGAAGTTGCAACTCGGGTAATGAGGTATGACAATACTAGAGATTTATGGGTTTTCGTTCAAGAATTGTTCGGGGTCCAAGAAGATTATCTCCGACAAGTTTTTCAACAAACCCGAAAAGGGTCTTCTACAATGGTGGATTTGTTGGGGTTTACATCCTAAAACTCAAGTTTTGTTATCATTTTTATAATAAAGATGTTATTCAGTGAAATTGTTTATTTTATATCTTAAATCCAATAAAAACATCCATGGTTATAATATGAAATACTCGAACTATATCGTGGATATAGGCAAGGATCAAGTTTGAGTATGTAACCTAAATGGTCTATAGTAAATGGATAAGGTTGGGTACCTTATCCTGGTAACACTATGGATGCGGCCTACTTTGCGAATGAGGCAAACGACGTGATCCTGGATCGTTCATGTAGTGACATGCGAGTAGGGGTATCTTGTGTAAAAGATGTTTACACAAGACTGGACCGAGAAATAAGTCACTCTTACTTTATAACGTCGTCTACTGTTAAGACTGACTATTTCATGCGATGACCTAGGTAACTCGATCTTAATCCTGAGCTTGCTATGAACTCCTGTTTGTTTAGGATTATCCTTTGATCTGCAGGGATGAGAGTGGTCCAATAGTGCCATTCAATAATCCTACCATTTTGGGGATAAGACTAGATGGATAGCTGGAGACATAGTAAAGCAAGATAGAATTCACTCCTACCCAATTCTGGGATAGTAGAGAGGTTGTTCCCTTAAGTGCTGAATCCAAGACTTGAACAAGGGGCCCCACCCTCTCATTGGCCCGAGAGGGACTTTGTTTAGTGGTTGGACCATAAACAAATTGTTCATTAGAGGACCAGTGGACTTAAGGAACAAAGATGTGCTATAGGGATAAAACGGACATTTGACCTAGCTACAGTAATGAATGACCTGTGAAGGATTGACTTACTAATCATGGTTATATCGAGTGGACGAAAATTATCTACAATGAGGGGAGTTCAACTACTAGGCTATAGTGGAGTGTCCCGGTAGTTAACGAATGTTGGTTGGCTAGGTTAAAAGGGTTTGGCCAGTTAAACCTCCGTCCATTAGGTCCCCTTGCTAGCTTGAGACTAACATTTGGAACAATATGATAGATAAAATATGAATGACTTTATATTCATGTTTAGGAAAATGGATATAAGTGATTGACGTTGTCGATACGTCGGGTTTTATGGAAACCGGGTTTGTGTGATATTTAATATTTAAATATGATTTAAATATCGAGAACATGAATAGAGATTCATGATAGGAAAAATAACATTTTGGAAATGTTTGGGATTGATGGAAAAATATTAATTTAATATTAGATATTAAATTAATTATTAATTATTTAATTAATAATTATTATAAATTGATTTTGAATTAATTTAAAATTGGAAAATTTGAAAATTGGTTTTTCATTTTTCAGATTATTAATAATTAATTAATTAAAATAAAAAAATCTTGATTGTTTGGAGGTGGAGTGTATGGTGACTAAACCCATGCCCTTCCCTCACTTAAGCCAATTCAATTCCCACTTAACTGTGGTTAATTGTTGTCAATCTCAGGCTTTTCCATTTCAGCTTTGATCCCTCTATAAAAGGGAAGAAGTTTGCTGAAGGAATTAAGCTTCTACATTAGTGACTTGCTACCAAAATTGATACTCACCAAACCCACCTCCATAAGCTTGTTCATCAAGCTTTTCTCTTGAAATTCCATCACTTGAGGATCCCACATTCCGTTTCAAAGGCTTGAGGATAGCAAGGAAGATCCAGTGGTGGTTCGTGATTGATTCGTGAAGAAAAACAACAAGAGAATCCAACCAATTTCTCCATTTAAAAGAGGTTGGTAAACTAACTCTGTTTTTCTTCTCATGAATAACATGCAATGAAAGATCAAATTGAGCTTATTATGTGCCTAGATCCAGATAATACCACTTTCAATTGGTTTCCGAGCATGGTTTGGGCACCTAAATTGCTTTAATTTGATCATGGTGTGCAGCATTTTGAAATTCAATTTGCAATTTTTTTCTCTTCAATTAGTTGATGAAATTGTAATTGCTCACATGTTTATGAGCATTAATGTGTTGAGAAGAGTTTGTAATTTTTGGAGAGTCATTAGAGTCCATTTAGGGTTGTAATTGATCAAATGAAGGATAATGATGTGGACTTTTCCTACCGCAAGCGCACGGGTCAAGTAATAATATAGTGAATAGTAAATTCGAATGTCGTCCTCTGGATTGGATTTTTTAAGCAAATCGAGTATTGTGAATTATCTTGCCCAATTTTATTTAGGGATCAAAACGTGATGAAAAGGTGATGATAAAAACAAATCAAAGCAAGTAAAAAGTATGGAATTTCAATTGGGAAAACTACTTAGGGAATTGATTTCGCCGATTTCGTTTAGGATTGATTTTAAAGAATAAGTTATTATGCACAATGAAATTATGAGCCAAAGACCCTTTAATCACAACTACCTCTCCCGAGTATAATTGATTCTCATGCAAATTAATCAACTTGATATCCCTATCTAAGTTTATTAATATGCAAGGCAATGAGATCTTTTAACCAATTCTAAAGTTAATCTAAAACCGTCAAGAATTAGAAAGTAAACTTTATTCATGCAATCTTGAGCAAGTCTATATCAAATCCCCTCTCCCGAGCTAGATTCGAAACTTAAATCATCCAACTAATGGCCAATTAATTGAAAGCATTAAATCAAGATTACAAACACAATAACATTGCACAACTTAAACCATAAATCAATCCATAAACTTAATCAACTACATCAATCCCTAAGCTACAAGTTTAGCTACTCATGAATGTAAATACAAGCTCAACTAAACATGGGAAAGCCATAAATCTAACTAAAGAAAGAAAAGGGAAAAGAAAACTCAATGTAGGCCGAGTCCCGACGTCCCCGTCACGATCCCCACGAACAATGGGTTGATTTCCAAGTTCCTCCTTTGTTTCCAGCTCCAAAAGTGCTATATTCTGTCTTCTTTACGGCTCCAAAAGGTCCCAAATTCATCTCCCCCAAAACCTAGCCGAAGTGAAGCTTTTATTCTGATTTTTCGTCTTAGCGTCGAGACGCTGTCAAGACAGCATCGCGACGCTGCCTCTTAAACGCGCGTTCTGAATAAGGAAAAACGGTAGCGTCGGGATGCTTCCTATCGTAGCGTCTCGACGCTGTAAGCTTTACGTGCCTAATCTGATATGGAATGTGAGCGTCGAGACGCTCAAGAGCTAGCGTCGAGACGCTAGCCTGCTGTTGACCGAGATTTGACTTTTCTCCACTTTTACTCTTTTCATTCCGATGCATCTTTTCACGCCCCGAGCACCCGATTAACTCTTATTTTGCATTATAGCTCCAATCAACCATTTCCTACAAAATAAACAATAAAGTACAATAAAATGGCCCAAACATCATAAAAGACTAGCTAAATTAAATGAGTAAAAGTAGCTAGCTATGCTCGCTATCAAATACCCCCAAACTTAAGCTTTTGCTAGTCCTCGAGCAAACTCTAAATCAGACATATAATGGAAGAATGGATGCAACAGTCATAACTCAATCCTCAAGGCTCAAAAGTCAATAACCAAGCAAGCAAGAGACATGCACACAAGGACCAATGAGGGAGACAAATTAAAATTTTTCCAAAATTAACTTGCATAAGCGAGATCTATCTCAACAAGATCAGACTCTACTAGCCCGGGATTGGATTATTAAACTCTCAGCTCATCTTCCCTCTACACTGGCACTAAGGTTTTACTAATGAGTTAATGCAACAAATTAGTTTGTTTATCTCCAAACTTAGGTGCTTTTAATTAACAATAAAATTAAGCATGTATATGTGGCACTAGCTTTCACACACCCATTGCAGGGACCCTTAACCTGAGTTTTCTCTGGTTGGCCTAACTGATCACAACAGGGGTAGCTCTTTTTGCCTTAATCTTTATTAAACATTGCAAACTTTGCACAGGCCATGGCATAATAATTTTCTTTTCAACAGTAACACCAAGAATGATTTTTCTTTATGAGCATAAATAGCATATATTCTTTTCTTTTCTCCTAAGCAAGATTAAACATGCTAATTTGCAAAAAATTAACTCTTTAGCTCTACCTTACACCTATCGAGGTGACAACAAGCATATGAACCTAATAATTCGCTCCTAAGCATTCAAATCCAAATCTAGCCAAGATAAATACTCTACTCATGCAAGCCATCTCCTAGATAAATTTTAAAAAGTCTCCCTTTTTGGGCACTTATGCTTACATCTCATCACAAGCTTGAAAATTGACAAGAAAGCCTATCCTAGGACATCATAATCATGCAAAAGTAGCATCAAGAAAACAACCATATGCATCATTCAAAGAAAGCTCAAAACTATAGCCCGAACTCAGATGCTCAAGGGCTCCACAAACATGCTAATCCACCCCCAAACTTAAAGTATGCATTGTCCTCAATGTATAACGAAAATAAAGCATAAACAAGCATGAGAACAATAAACGGATGAAAGGAGTGAACAATACTGCCCTAGAATGATGATGACTTTTTGACTGAATGTTTGGACTCTTGAAAGCTTGAAAGCAAAGGAGAGGAAGAAAACAAGACCTACAAAACAAAAACAAACAATAAATCAAAAACAAAAAGAAAACACACTAACTTACTTGGGTTGCCTCCCATAAGCGTTTGTTTAACGTCATTAGCTCGACGTGTTGCACGTGCTTCAAGGAGGCTTTTGTTCTGTGAATCCAACAGAGGTGCTCTTTCTTGCACCTTTCCTGTAGCCCATGTAAAGCACTTCATCTTTAGAGTCTTCAACTGCTTTAAAGATTTCTTTTTCGTTCTTGACTCTAATAGTGAGCTCCCTGCGCTCAATATCTATAATCGCTCGCCCAGTAGCGAGGAATGGTCGTCCTAATATGACAGGCATGGAAGGATTTTCTATCATGTCCATAACATACAAGTCAATAGGGAGGAAGAATCTACCTACTCCGATTAATACATATTCTACAATACCAACTGGTCTCACCACAGATTGATCAGCCAATTGGAGCTTTACAGGAGTAGACTTAATCTCACCTATATCTAACTTTTTACACAAAGATAGAGGAATGATATTAATGCTAGCACCTAAATCACATAATGCTCTAAAAGAATAAGTACCAAAACTACAAGGAACAGAAAAACTCCCTGGATCTGCTACTTTTTCAGGTACTTTCTGTTGTACTCTGGTGCTGCATGTGGAAGCAAGATATACAGTGTCAACTTTCTTTTCTTTTCGCTTCTTTGCTAACCACTCCTTCATAAACCTGTTGTATTGGGGCATCTCTAATGCCTCTGCAAAAGGAATATTAATATTCAGATTCATAAAAGCATTCATAAATTTATCAAACTGAACCTGATTATTCTTTTTCTTCTTTTTCTTTTTCTTTTCCTTAGGAACCAACAGTGTAGGAGAAGGAATAGGAGGCTCAAGGTTAGGCTGTTCAGCCTCATCAGATGATGTGTCCTCCTCAGCTTCCCCTGTAGGCGTTTCATAGTCCTCAGATTCAGGTTCCTCTTCAGATTCCTCCTAGTGCACAGTGATTGCCTTACAATACTCCATCTGGGGTTTCTCTTGTTCAGCTGGAGCCTTACCTTTATTCATGGTGCTCACAACATTCACCAACTGTCCCAGCTGAGTCTCAATGTTCTTGATGGCTGCACTGTGGCCATTCACTGTTGAATTGATGGCAATGACTGCCTCCTCTAACTTGGTTGTCCTGTTACTAGACTCTGCAATGAAAGCTCCAACAAGATCTTCTAACTTTTTATTATCTTGAGTTTGAGGGGCAAAACCAGGAGGATTAAGAACATTCTTAGTATTAGCATAAGAGAAATTTTCATGGTTCCTATTGTTAGGGTGATAATGTGTAGGTGTAGAACTATTATTATATCCCCTAGAATTAAAATTTGATACATACTGAACCTGCTCGATGGTCTCCTCCTGACGTCTAGATGCTAAAGCAGCAGCTGATTCAATTGACTGTGCACTCCCTGTACCTGAAAATTTCATAAAAGCATTGGCAAGGGAAGTCATCTGGGCCTGGAGTGCACTTACTTTATCAACCTCAAACACTCCAGCAGCAATCTTTTTAGGTGTAGACCGCTCAGATGGCCACTGATAACTGTTGGTGGCCATATCCTCTAAAAGTGTGCGAGCGTTTTCTACGGTCTTGGACAACAGAGTCCCACTTGCAGCTGCATCAACAATCGTTTTTGTACTGGGAGTTAAACCATTGTAAAACAACTGTACCTGAAGCCAATCGGGGTAACCATGCTGAGGGCACTTCCTCAGTAGCTCTTTGAATCGCTCCCAAGCTTCGAACAGCTGCTCATCGTATTGTTGTTGGAATGTCCCAATCTCGGTCCTCAGCTTGACCGTCTTTGCAGGAGGGAAAAATTTCTTTAAAAAGGCCTGGACCAAAGCATCCCAGGTGGTGATGCTGCCAGGAGCAATAGACTGCAACCAATCACGTGCTTTATCCTGCAAAGAAAAAGGAAATAAACGTAAGCGAATAGCATCCTCAGAGACACCATTAATTTTTACCGTCCCACAAATATCCAAGAATGATTTAAGATGAGAATTTGGATCCTCGGTGGGCGATCCTCTATATGCACAGTCTCGAGCCATCTGAATGAGGCCGGTTTCAGCTCAAAGTTGTTGGCATTAATCGGTGCATAGACAATCCCCGACTGTTGCCCCTGAAACACAAGCTGAAAATAATCTCTAATAGGCCTAGGCTCCTCAGGTGGATTTTGGTCTGCCATTTGAATAATTTCTCTATTTTCCTTTCGAAGCCTAAGAATTGTTCTTTCTATCTCTGGATCAAATGGTGCTAAAATTAAATCTTTATCCCTACGCATAAACAAACTTAACAATCCTAAAAAAGAAAGAAAACAATTATGGGATGAAATAAAGAAAAAGAAACAACTAATCTAAATATGGAAAATATAATCAAGAAAAAGGAAACAAACTAACCTAATATGGAATGCAAAAATAAATATGATAAAATGCAAATAAGGAAACTAACCTAGAAAATCAAATATGGAAAGAAAAACAAATAAGGAAAAAAATGCAACAAACCTAAAAAAGTAACAATACACCCTAAATTAAGATCAAGCAATTTTTCCACAATATCAATCTAGCTAAATGCGCCAATCCCCGGCAACGGCGCCAAAAACTTGATGTGGACTTTTCCTACCGCAAGCGCACGGGTCAAGTAATAATATAGTGAATAGTAAATTCGAATGTCGTCCTCTGGATTGGATTTTTTAAGCAAATCGAGTATTGTGAATTATCTTGCCCAATTTTATTTAGGGATCAAAAAGTGATGAAAAGGTGATGATAAAAACAAATCAAAGCAAGTAAAAAGTATGGAATTTCAATTGGGAAAACTACTTAGGGAATTGATTTCGCCGATTTCGTTTAGGATTGATTTTAAAGAATAAGTTATTATGCACAATGAAATTATGAGCCAAAGACCCTTTAATCACAACTACCTCTCCCGAGTATAATTGATTCTCATGCAAATTAACCAACTTGATATCCCTATCTAAGTTTATTAATATGCAAGGCAATGAGATCTTTTAACCAATTCTAAAGTTAATCTAAAACCGTCAAGAATTAGAAAGTAAACTTTATTCATGCAATCTTGAGCAAGTCTATATCAAATCCCCTCTCCCGAGCTAGATTCGAAACTTAAATCATCCAACTAATGGCCAATTAATTGAAAGCATTAAATCAAGATTACAAACACAATAACATTGCACAACTTAAACCATAAATCAATCCATAAACTTAATCAACTACATCAATCCCTAAGCTACAAGTTTAGCTACTCATGAATGTAAATACAAGCTCAACTAAACATGGGAAAGCCATAAATCTAACTAAAGAAAGAAAAGGGAAAAGAAAACTCAATGTAGGCCGAGTCCCGACGTCCCCGTCACGATCCCCACGAACAATGGGTTGATTTCCAAGTTCCTCCTTTGTTTCCAGCTCCAAAAGTGCTATATTATGTCTTCTTTACGGCTCCAAAAGGTCCCAAATTCATCTCCCCCAAAACCTAGCCGAAGTGAAGCTTTTATTCTGATTTTTCGTCTTAGCGTCGAGACGCTGCCTCTTAAACGCGCGTTCTGAATAAGGAAAAACGGTAGCGTCGGGACGCTTCCTATCGTAGCGTCTCGACGCTGTAAGCTTTACGTGCCTAATCTGATATGGAATGTGAGCGTCGAGACGCTCAAGAGCTAGCGTCGAGACGCTAGCCTGCTGTTGACCGAGATTTGACTTTTCTCCACTTTTACTCTTTTCATTCCGATGCATCTTTTCACGCCCCGAGCACCCGATTAACTCTGATTTTGCATTATAGCTCCAATCAACCATTTCCTACAAAATAAACAATAAAGTACAATAAAATGGCCCAAACATCATAAAAGACTAGCTAAATTAAATGAGTAAAAGTAGCTAGCTATGCTCGCTATCAAATACCCCCAAACTTAAGCTTTTGCTAGTCCTCGAGCAAACTCTAAATCAGACATATAATGGAAGAATGGATGCAACAGTCATAACTCAATCCTCAAGGCTCAAAAGTCAATAACCAAGCAAGCAAGAGACATGCACACAAGGACCAATGAGGGAGACAAATTAAAATTTTTCCAAAATTAACTTGCATAAGCGAGATCTATCTCAACAAGATCAGACTCTACTAGCCCGGGATTGGATTATTAAACTCTCAGCTCATCTTCCCTCTACACTGGCACTAAGGTTTTACTAATGAGTTAATGCAACAAATTAGTTTGTTTATCTCCAAACTTAGGTGCTTTTAATTAACAATAAAATTAAGCATGTATATGTGGCACTAGCTTTCACACACCCATTGCAGGGACCCTTAACCTGAGTTTTCTCTGGTTGGCCTAACTGATCACAACAGGGGTAGCTCTTTTTGCCTTAATCTTTATTAAACATTGCAAACTTTGCACAGGCCATGGCATAATAATTTTCTTTTCAACAGTAACACCAAGAATGATTTTTCTTTATGAGCATAAATAGCATATATTCTTTTCTTTTCTCCTAAGCAAGATTAAACATGCTAATTTGCAAAAAATTAACTCTTTAGCTCTACCTTACACCTATCGAGGTGACAACAAGCATATGAACCTAATAATTCGCTCCTAAGCATTCAAATCCAAATCTAGCCAAGATAAATACTCTACTCATGCAAGCCATCTCCTAGATAAATTTTAAAAAGTCTCCCTTTTTGGGCACTTATGCTTACATCTCATCACAAGCTTGAAAATTGACAAGAAAGCCTATCCTAGGACATCATAATCATGCAAAAGTAGCATCAAGAAAACAACCATATGCATCATTCAAAGAAAGCTCAAAACTATAGCCCGAACTCAGATGCTCAAGGGCTCCACAAACATGCTAATCCACCCCCAAACTTAAAGTATGCATTGTCCTCAATGTATAACGAAAATAAAGCATAAACAAGCATGAGAACAATAAACGGATGAAAGGAGTGAACAATACTGCCCTAGAATGATGATGACTTTTTGACTGAATGTTTGGACTCTTGAAAGCTTGAAAGCAAAGGAGAGGAAGAAAACAAGACCTACAAAACAAAAACAAACAATAAATCAAAAACAAAAAGAAAACACACTAACTTACTTGGGTTGCCTCCCATAAGCGTTTGTTTAACGTCATTAGCTCGACGTGTTGCACGTGCTTCAAGGAGGCTTTTGTTCTGTGAATCCAACAGAGGTGCTCTTTCTTGCACCTTTCCTGTAGCCCATGTAAAGCACTTCATCTTTAGAGTCTTCAACTGCTTTAAAGATTTCTTTTTCGTTCTTGACTCTAATAGTGAGCTCCCTGCGCTCAATATCTATAATCGCTCGCCCAGTAGCGAGGAATGGTCGTCCTAATATGACAGGCATGGAAGGATTTTCTATCATGTCCATAACATACAAGTCAATAGGGAGGAAGAATCTACCTACTCTGATTAATACATATTCTACAATACCAACTGGTCTCACCACAGATTGATCAGCCAATTGGAGCTTTACAGGAGTAGACTTAATCTCACCTATATCTAACTTTTTACACAAAGATAGAGGAATGATATTAATGCTAGCACCTAAATCACATAATGCTCTAAAAGAATAAGTACCAAAACTACAAGGAACAGAAAAACTCCCTGGATCTGCTACTTTTTCAGGTACTTTCTGTTGTACTCTGGTGCTGCATGTGGAAGCAAGATATACAGTGTCAACTTTCTTTTCTTTTCGCTTCTTTGCTAACCACTCCTTCATAAACCTGTTGTATTGGGGCATCTCTAATGCCTCTGCAAAAGGAATATTAATATTCAGATTCATAAAAGCATTCATAAATTTATCAAACTGAACCTGATTATTCTTTTTCTTCTTTTTCTTTTTCTTTTCCTTAGGAACCAACAGTGTAGGAGAAGGAATAGGAGGCTCAAGGTTAGGCTGTTCAGCCTCATCAGATGATGTGTCCTCCTCAGCTTTCCCTGTAGGCGTTTCATAGTCCTCAGATTCAGGTTCCTCTTCAGATTCCTCCTAGTGCACAGTGATTGCCTTACAATACTCCATCTGGGGTTTCTCTTGTTCAGCTGGAGCCTTACCTTTATTCATGGTGCTCACAACATTCACCAACTGTCCCAGCTGAGTCTCAATGTTCTTGATGGCTGCACTGTGGCCATTCACTGTTGAATTGATGGCAATGACTGCCTCCTCTAACTTGGTTGTCCTGTTACTAGACTCTGCAATGAAAGCTCCAACAAGATCTTCTAACTTTTTATTATCTTGAGTTTGAGGGGCAAAACCAGGAGGATTAAGAACATTCTTAGTATTAGCATAAGAGAAATTTTCATGGTTCCTATTGTTAGGGTGATAATGTGTAGGTGTAGAACTATTATTATATCCCCTAGAATTAAAATTTGATACATACTGAACCTGCTCGATGGTCTCCTCCTGACGTCTAGATGCTAAAGCAGCAGCTGATTCAATTGACTGTGCACTCCCTGTACCTGAAAATTTCATAAAAGCATTGGCAAGGGAAGTCATCTGGGCCTGGAGTGCACTTACTTTATCAACCTCAAACACTCCAGCAGCAATCTTTTTAGGTGTAGACCGCTCAGATGGCCACTGATAACTGTTGGTGGCCATATCCTCTAAAAGTGTGCGAGCGTTTTCTACGGTCTTGGACAACAGAGTCCCACTTGCAGCTGCATCAACAATCGTTTTTGTACTGGGAGTTAAACCATTGTAAAACAACTGTACCTGAAGCCAATCGGGGTAACCATGCTGAGGGCACTTCCTCAGTAGCTCTTTGAATCGCTCCCAAGCTTCGAACAGCTGCTCATCGTATTGTTGTTGGAATGTCCCAATCTCGGTCCTCAGCTTGACCGTCTTTGCAGGAGGGAAAAATTTCTTTAAAAAGGCCTGGACCAAAGCATCCCAGGTGGTGATGCTCCCAGGAGCAATAGACTGCAACCAATCACGTGCTTTATCCTGCAAAGAAAAAGGAAATAAACGTAAGCGAATAGCATCCTCAGAGACACCATTAATTTTTATCGTCCCACAAATATCCAAGAATGATTTAAGATGAGAATTTGGATCCTCGGTGGGCGATCCTCTATATGCACAGTCTCGAGCCATCTGAATGAGGCCGGTTTTCAGCTCAAAGTTGTTGGCATTAATCGGTGCATAGACAATCCCCGACTGTTGCCCCTGAAACACAGGCTGAAAATAATCTCTAATAGGCCTAGGCTCCTCAGGTGGATTTTGGTCTGCCATTTGAATAATTTCTCTATTTTCCTTTCGAAGCCTAAGAATTGTTCTTTCTATCTCTGGATCAAATGGTGCTAAAATTAAATCTTTATCCCTACGCATAAACAAACTTAACAATCCTAAAAAAGAAAGAAAACAATTATGGAATGAAATAAAGAAAAAGAAACAACTAATCTAAATATGGAAAATATAATCAAGAAAAAGGAAACAAACTAACCTAATATGGAATGCAAAAATAAATATGATAAAATGCAAATAAGGAAACTAACCTAGAAAATCAAATATGGAAAGAAAAACAAATAAGGAAAAAAATGCAACAAACCTAAAAAAGTAACAATACACCCTAAATTAAGATCAAGCAATTTTTCCACAATATCAATCTAGCTAAATGCGCCAATCCCCGACAACGGCGCCAAAAACTTGATGTGGACTTTTCCTACCGCAAGCGCACGGGTCAAGTAATAATATAGTGAATAGTAAATTCGAATGTCGTCCTCTGGATTGGATTTTTTAAGCAAATCGAGTATTGTGAATTATCTTGCCCAATTTTATTTAGGGATCAAAAAGTGATGAAAAGGTGATGATAAAAACAAATCAAAGCAAGTAAAAAGTATGGAATTTCAATTGGGAAAACTACTTAGGGAATTGATTTCGCCGATTTCGTTTAGGATTGATTTTAAAGAATAAGTTATTATGCACAATGAAATTATGAGCCAAAGACCCTTTAATCACAACTACCTCTCCCGAGTATAATTGATTCTCATGCAAATTAACCAACTTGATATCCCTATCTAAGTTTATTAATATGCAAGGCAATGAGATCTTTTAACCAATTCTAAAGTTAATCTAAAACCGTCAAGAATTAGAAAGTAAACTTTATTCATGCAATCTTGAGCAAGTCTATATCAAATCCCCTCTCCCGAGCTAGATTCGAAACTTAAATCATCCAACTAATGGCCAATTAATTGAAAGCATTAAATCAAGATTACAAACACAATAACATTGCACAACTTAAACCATAAATCAATCCATAAACTTAATTAACTACATCAATCCCTAAGCTACAAGTTTAGCTACTCATGAATGTAAATACAAGCTCAACTAAACATGGGAAAGCCATAAATCTAACTAAAGAAAGAAAAGGGAAAAGAAAACTCAATGTAGGCCGAGTCCCGACGTCCCCGTCACGATCCCCACGAACAATGGGTTGATTTCCAAGTTCCTCCTTTGTTTCCAGCTCCAAAAGTGCTATATTATGTCTTCTTTACGGCTCCAAAAGGTCCCAAATTCATCTCCTCCAAAACCTAGCCGAAGTGAAGCTTTTATTCTGATTTTTCGTCTTAGCGTCGAGACGCTGTCAAGACAGCGTCGCGACGCTGCCTCTTAAATGCGCGTTCTGAATAATGAAAAACGGTAGCGTCGGGACGCTTCCTATCGTAGCGTCTCGACGCTGTAAGCTTTACGCGCCTAATCTGATATGGAATGTGAGCGTCGAGACGCTCAAGAGCTAGCGTCTCGACGCTAGCCTGCTGTTGACCGAGATTTGACTTTTCTCCACTTTTACTCTTTTCATTCCGATGCATCTTTTCACGCCCCGAGCACCCGATTAACTCTGATTTTGCATTATAGCTCCAATCAACCATTTCCTACAAAATAAACAATAAAGCACAATAAAATGGCCCAAACATCATAAAAGACTAGCTAAATTAAATGAGTAAAAGTAGCTAGCTATGCTCGCTATCAGATAACAACTCAAGCTGGCCGAAAAACAGAGCAACAAAAATCTAGATTGCTGGTTTGAATCCCGGCTGGGATGCACACGATGAGAACTGAGACCGGGACCGGGAACCGGGAAGCTAACCGAGATTTCTGTTTGAAAGGCTGGTTCAAGGATATTCAAATCAGTTCAAGCACCTTTTGGACCGGTTCATTGATGTTCAGGTCATTGGAGGTCCGATTCGATCCCTTCCAAGCCGGTTCGAATTGGTTCAAGATTCCCGGGAGCTTCTCAACACAATATTTTATTATTATTTGTAAAAATTTAGTTAATTGCTTGCTTAGATTGCCAAAAATGGTCCATTTCAGTGTGGTTTAATTATTTATGCTTTGTGGATGCATGTTATAATTAGTATGAATGAAATATGCATAAGAGTATGTCATATAGATTTAAAATCCCACCATAGGAAAGCATGCTTCATGCATTAAAGTATGTTATAAAGTGTTATAATATAAGTATGCATGATTTAGGTTTCATGTTAGATGCATGCTGAATGATTAGTTCTCGTTAATCATTATTGTTATATAATCTAAACGAAAATGAATGAGCAATGCAACATGAAACTATCTTAGCTCGATATTAAAGCGTTAATATCGATTAGAAAGCATGTTATAGGTTGATCTCAATTATAAATCGAGATAGACGTAAAATCTATAACAAAGATAATTGCATGCTCACCTAGGTTAAAACGAACAAAATCGATCAATCTCATAGAATAGGTCGATAACTTGTAAAGCTAAGGTTACAAGAGAACTCACCCAGTTCGATTCTGTCTAAGGCTGGAGTTATTTAAGTTGACGGTTTATGGAACACCTCCTACATGGGCATCGGGCCGGTACTTGAGTTAGGTTAACCTAGGTTTTATGGGCATGCACGTGAGAGATGTGAGGTTATAAATGCAGGGATTAAAGCCCTAGCGCAGCGAAAAACTATCAGAGCATTAAACTTGGTTTTTAATCGGGATTAAAATACCGTATGTTGGCAAAACATTCACAGTAGAGAAATCTGAAGGGAATAAAAGTCCCCACGCAGCGGAAGCGCATCGATTGGACCTTACGCCGTATATTAATTAACATTAAAATACCGTTACGAAAATTCAAACAAACTTTAAACAAACTTTAAAGCTGCTGTAAAATTGGTTTAAACATGCTGAAAAATAAATCTAAATTTATTTTCATGCTTTTCTAAAGGGGAAGAACCGTCACATACCTTCGTTGTAGACTTGACCGTTCTTCGCCAATGACGCTCCAACGAACGAAAACGCAGCAGCCTCCTCGCCTCTTGATCGCTGAAATTTTCTTCTTGATCGACACAATGACCACAGAGGTTACACCGGTATGTCTCTAAGTCTAGGAAGCAAAAGACTTGTGGGAGTCTTTCTCTAAGAGGGAGGCTAGAGAGAATTCTAGGTCTTGTCTTTCAAGAGTGTCAAGTGTCATGACCAATTAGGTCTAGTGTTCTATTTATAGAAGAGAGGCCATGAATAAAATATTCAATTAAATCAATCTTTTCCAAAATTGATTCAATCTTATTCCTTAATTAATCAATCATGACCAATCAATTCCATAATTGATTAATCTTTTCCACAAATGACTAATTACTTCCATAAGTGATTAGATCATTTCCATAAATGATTAATCACTTCCTTAAGTGATTAATTATTTCCATAATTGATTAATTCCCGGTTAATGAATTCTTTAATTAATTAACCACCAATTAAATATCACATATTTAATTCCCGGCCTAGAATTAATTAATTTGCCCAAACACATTTTAGGCCTTAAATTAATTAATTCATTATTTGAACTCTTTCAAACTTCCATAAATTTATATTTGAATTTCTTCAAATATTAATTTATCTCATAATAATATATCAATATATATTATATTTGTTTCCCTTAGTAAATTGAACATTTTCAATTTACTTTTATTACTTAGTTGCCTCAAATTACTTTACGAGCTACCAGTGAGACCTAATGGACCTGCAGATCAGAAGCTCCAACGATGTGAGATTAATTGGTCAAACTCATTAACCACATTAATCAATATTCGTTAACTGTGTGTACATTCCACTATAGACTCATAGTTGCACTCTTCTCATTGCAGACATATTTTCTGTGTCCACGGATCTAGACCAATATCGACTAGTTAGTCCTTCACGAGTGTCCGTAACACCAGCTGGGTCAAATTACTGTTTTACCCCTGGGTTACCTCTATTTCCTTAAGTACCAATTCTCCTCTAATGAACAACCTGTTTGTGGTCCAACCATCCAACAGAAAACCCTCTCGTGCCATTGAGAGGGTAGGGCCCTTTGTTCAAGACTCGAAGTAACCACTTAAGGGAACACTCATCTGCTTCCCTAAAGTCGGGAAGGAGTGAATTCCATCTTGTACGATTATGTTCCCAGCTCCCCATTCGGTCTTGTCCCCAAGATGGTAGGCTTATTGAGTCGGTGTATTGGCCACTCTCACCCATACAAATCAAAGGACAATCTCTCATGAGCAGGAGTTCATAATCAACTCAGGATTAAGACTAAGTTGTCTAGGTCGTCCTAGTGAAATAGAAAACCAACTAGTTAACGGTGTTATAACCAGTGGTTACTATTTCGCGGTCCGGTCTTATGCAAACTCATTGCATAGGATACCCCCACTCGCATGTTTCCTACACGAACACGTTGGATCGCAGCGTTTGTATCAAATACAAAGTGGGCCGTATCCATAGTGTTACCAGGATAAGGCACCCAGTCTTATCCCTATACTATAGACCCTTTAGGCTGTTTCTTGAACAATGATCCCATATGTCGCTACATATAGTTCAAGACTCATATTACAACCTTGGATGTCTAGTTTATTGGATTAGGGTTATTATTAAGCAAAGACAAATATAAAATAACTAATAACAATTAATGGAAAAATATATCAATATTATTTCATTAATATCCGGTCAACGGTTACATTCACTACCTACGAGTTTTAGGGCATAAAACCCAACAAAATCAATATTAAGCTACTGAATAGGTTATAATATACATACCGATTATAAAACTAAAAACCTTAGATCTAATCTACAAGAAGATCATAATGATCTAAGGTTAAAAGTAACTTACTACCATGGATGATCTTGACAGAATTTTGCCAAATTCCCTTGATTTTTCACCAAACAACAGCAACAAAATCGCTCATTTTCTTGTTGGAAAAGTATCACGAACACCACCAAAAGATTGCACTAGTATCCTCTTGAAGGATATTGCGTTGGGAGCTAGTGGGAGCAACATTTCTAAGGGTTGTTTGGTGAGAATTTTAGTCTCTGTGTTTCTTGGAGAAAGAAAACGCAGAAGCACTATGTGAGAGAGAGAGGGTTTGAATGAGAGGGCTAGAGAGAAAAGTCAATGATCGTGAAAAACTGAGGAAGTGGTTATTCTACGGATGAAAACTTCTCACTCCTTAAAAACACTCCCCTTCACGCGTGAACCCTAGGTTAGTGGATGACTTTATCAGTTCATTTAACTGATAAATAAAATTAATTAATAATTAAAAATTATTAACTAATTTAATTAAAATAAACTAATATTTAATTTAAAATCACTTATATAAAACACTTTTATATAAATGTTCCACATAACCTATAGTTTTAATATAATTGAATTAAATCAAAATTTAAACAAATTAAATTAAAAGAAAAAATTAATTAATTCTCTAATTAATTAATATGATAATTCAATATCATATATTTAATTATATTTCTCTCAAATAAACTATAGTATTAATGTACATCTAATGTGCATTAATTCTAACCTATAGTTTTAAAATGAATCAAATTCATATTTTAATTTAATATTTGAACCACTTTGAATACTCAATTCTCCCTTAGAAATTTACCTCAACGCCCTAATAGAGCTACCGATGGGACCTAATGGACCTACAGATCAGAAGCTCCAACGATATGAGATTAATTGGCTAAACTCATTAACCAAGTTAATCAATGTTCGTTAATTGTGGTTCACTCCACTATAGAACCACAACTGCACTCTTCTCACTGCAGATATATTTCTGTGTCCATGGATATTTGATACGCAAATTGCTAACCGCAAGTGTACGGGCCCAAGTTATAATATAGTGATTTAAAAATCGAATGTCGTCCTCTGGATTGGTTTTCTAATTCCCCAAATTATTAAAGGTATATTTGCCCAATTTTATTTAGAGAAAATAAACGAGAGATATGCAAAACAATTAAAAACTAATAAAAGCAATAAAATGTGGAAACTCAATGGAGAAAGGCCTTAGGGAATTGATTTCACCTATTAGATGCATGCATTAACTTAACGAATAATTAAGAACAAATTCATAACAAGTTTATAAACCAAGGATTATGAATAATTAAAAGCCTCTCCTGAGTGCAATTAATCCTTTAAGCAAATTAAGAAATTGATATCCCTATCTAATTTCAACAATAAGACTAAGCAATAAAAACAATCATCTTGACGGTTTCTCAAGCAATTCCAAATCTCCCGATTTACGAATCACCTAAGTCATGCAATTGAAAGTCTAATCTAAACTACCCTCTCCCGAGCGATTAGTTCAGAAACAACAACATACAATCCGTGATCAAGAGATTATAAGCATTAATCATACAATTGCATAAATAAACCGCGTTACGAAACGTCCTAAAAAGCCGTAAATTAATCCATACAAACTAATGGCTACATCAAGCCCCTAAGAAACGAAATCTAGCTACACATGGTCTCTAAAATACAATCGAAATATGTCCCAAACATGCTACAAATCAATACAAGAAATAAGGGAGAAAGATTAAACTCGTTGGCCGTGATTCCCGTTCGTTCCCGTCACGAACCTCTCGATCCAAGCTCCTCGAATCAAGCTCCCTCGCTCTTTGCCTTGTTCTGTCCGTTTTCTCTCACTATAAATCGTTTTTCTCTCTCCAAAACAGCTCCCTTAATCTGAAAGCATCGTTTTCTTTAAATACTGTCGAATCTGCGTGACAGCGTCGAGACGCTGAGGACATAGCGTCGCGACGCTGTCGCGCGTACGCCCTAATTAAATCTGGAAAGTTCGCAGCGTCGAGACGCTGTGGAGGTAGGGTCTCGATGCTGCCCCGAATACGCGCGCCTCCTGACTTGCGCCCAGCGTTGAGACGCTCCAAGGGCTAGCGTCTCAACGCTAGGCCTTTAATTTATCTTCCTTTTCTATTTTCTTGGCCCGAACTTATTCTTTAGCTCTAAATTCATCAATAGTGCTAAAAAACGTCGATTTCCATTGAAATACTTGATTCATACAAAACAAAACCAAATATAGATAAAAATACCAAAAAATACTCAAGACTAACGGTAAAATTATCTAAAATATAGCACAATAAATTGCGCTATCAAATACCCCCAAACTTAAGCATTTGCTAGTCCCGAGCAAAGTAAGAATCAAGCCAAGTAAGAATCAAAATAATCTGTCTACAAAAAATACTTGAGGAAGTGTTGCCAAGTAAGAATCAAAATAATGACTCTTTCCTTAGGAATCCCAAATCACAGATAAATCACACTGAAACATTAATGATTAAACACATTCGTCATGATAAGCCTCATTTATTTCATTCATCTCTCACGTGTGTGTGTGACTAGTCCTCCCTATCTCAGTCCTTTCAACCCGAAACAGTTTTATGCAGCCCTTCGCTCGTTTTCCCCCTACTCTGGTCCTAAGTCCCAATCATCAAGCCTCTCCACACTCAAGATGGTAATATGCCACTAGGGTGCCTAAACGTGGTATACAACCCCCAAACTTTGAGTTTTTTCATAATCAAAAGTAGTGGTCACTAGCTTTCACACGCCTATTGCAGGGACCCTTAACCTGAGTTTTCTCTGGTTGGCCTAACTGATCACAACAGGGATAGCTCTTTTTGACCTTAATTCAATTTTTTTTTCTTTATTCAACTCATCATTTTTCTCTTTTCTTTCATTCATTCAATTTTCAATTTTTTTTTCTTTTTCTTTTCTTCTCATTAACATGCAAGATATGGCATCATTTTCTCCTAAGTGTAACATTACTAACTATCATGCAGATTAACCATCAAATCAGCTCCTAAACCTTTTGAGGTGACAACAAGATCTAGATCACATAACTCTATTCTAAGCTTGCCAAACTAAGACATGAGACTACGTGCTCAACTGGTGCAAGAGATTCATAAAATAAAATCAACCTGTCTCGAATCCTGTTTTTAATTATTGATGCACAGAATAACTTACCTGTTTTCTGAAATTAGGTATCCTCATCGGCTGTCATAATCAAAACAACACACTCAAAGAAAATATATCTCAGACAGATAACACAATCAACTCAGATCTCAATGGAAAAAAAAAATAATTCAAAATGATAGCCTGAATAATCACAAAAATACACCTGATAATCCAACAAAAAGAATGGTCAAAGGAAAAATATCAAATAATAATTACAGACCAAAATTAAAAGTAAATACTTTCCACCCCCAAACTTAGAAATTACATTGTCCTCAATGTAAAAATAATAAGATATACAGACCAATATGAGAACAAATACAATGAAAAATAAGAAAGAGGGGGAAAGAAAACAACCGTGTGCAGAGGGAAGGCGGCAGAGCATCACGCGTCCTCATCTCGTCCTCAGGCGACTCGTACGGTGGTAAAGGTGGCGGTAAAGGCTGACCCGTACTCATAGCTACATGACATTGATAGGTGTGGGCATGCATGCTCGTGGAGTAGAGGAAATGACGATGATCTCTACGCCTCTCTCTCTGGTGCTCTCGCTGCTGGCTCTGGATGCCCTGCTAGAGAGTCTGGAACTCTAGGCGATGGCTCTGAAACTCCATACACAGCTGCTGCAGCTGCTCCTCGATGGAGGGATGTGGAATCTCCTGCTCGTGCTGCTCAGACTCTGCAGGCTGCTCGTGCTGCTCATGATGTTGTGGCGGTGCATGGATAGGGAGAGCTGGCTGCGCGCCCTATGGTCCAGGTCCTCGGTAGCGACTGATGAAGTTCTTGTCGATTAGCGCTCCGGGATGAACCAACTCCTCTTGGGCGTCCCACACGACACCAGCAGCTCGACAAAGGGCTGTGATCAGTGAAGGATGCCCGAGCCCTACTGGCGTGTAACGTCGGTGAATGTGGCGCATAGAATGATGGATGACTTGGCCGACATTTACTGAGCGGCCTGTGGCGATAGCGAAAAGCAGGATGGCACGACTCTTGGTAACGTCGCTTAGATGCGCACAGGCATCAACTTGGCACAGAGGAAGGTGTGCCACGCTCTGTAGTCTACGAACAAATCAGTGGTCTTGAATCTCACCACCTCTGCGCCAGTCATAATCCACTCTGCCCCTGGCCTACAAATAGTCTGAATGACTTCGTTAACGTCCAATTGGCCATGCATGTAGGTACTATATTCATCCCTCTCAAAGTCAGGCAGCCCATAGAACCTATTAATGGTGAGGGGGTCGTAGGGGACACGGTGCCCTCGAACAAAGGATGAGGAAGAAGTGTCGTCCATATTGGCATAAAATTCCCTCACTATAGTTGCTACCCCAGGTGCAGGATGATGAACAAAGTCGCCCCAACCCCGTGCAACAATGTTGTTAACTAGGTTTGGCTGCATCTCGGGGTCAGGGCTAAAACCACGCTCAGGAATAAAATTTCTACCCTCCACATATTTGTCAAACCTCGATGAGGCTTCAGCACTAATGAACCTATCTCGGTCAAAAGGTGGAGGGGAGGAGGAAGAAGAGGCGGCATGTCTCCTAGACCTTTTATGCATTGTAACTAATGGAAAGATACTAAAATCTAGGAGGAAAATTTTCTATCACAGTCCCACGCCACCAAACACTCCACAAACTACAAATATAGCCCGTCCGCCTCAGAAATAAAGTCACAACAGCAGCAACAGAGCTTAACAACAACAGCAGTAGAGTCCAAAAAACACTAAACAATGAAAATAGCCTAATAAAACTTCACCAAGAAGGCACACAATGATGCTTGAATGATACCCAATACTTAATACTAGTAGTACATCAATATTTCAGCATATATGGGCTCAAATACATAAAAACCAGCAGCTAATCCACGCTAAAACACCCCAAAAACAGCAGCAAACACTTCAATATTCAGTCAAAATACACCACAGCGACCAAAAATGCAATTTTCAGCCTCAAACTCAAACAATCCAAGCTCTAAACCAACTGAAATTAACTCTTATGTTAAGATTTATGCTGAAAAGAGGAGGATGATACCAAAGATTTAATACCCACGGCTAAATCGGGCAAAAACGCAAGAAAACAACCCAAAAGCTCGCCCAAACTTGAAGGACTCGAGACCCACGGTGAACTCAAGTATACAACGGGCTGCAAATCGACCAAAAAACTTCAACTTGCGGCGAGAAGAGGCTTCAAATGCTAGACAATCTCTGAAAAATACCAAGAAATCAAAAACCCACAATGAGATTAAGCCAAAAACGCTAAAACCCACGAACTAAACGCTGCAACCGGCCAAAAATCGAGCAACCCACGGCACAAACACTTCGAAATTGCAAGAATCGGGCACTAAAGGGTGAAATACGATAGATTTAGCAAGAAATTTGAAGAAAAACGAAGGGAACACGAAGGGAAGACGACGGGGCGGCTAGGGTTTCACTTGAGAAAATTATTTTTTTCGATTCTGGGCTGTTTAGGCTCTGAATCGCGACAGCGTCGCGACGCTCAGGGTTAAAGCTTCGCGACGCTGTCGCGATTTTAGCCCAAAACGCGCGTTGCGCGATTTTTTTTTTTCAATTCCAACATTCTTTCTTTTTTTTTCTCTATTTTTTTTTTTTTATTTGTAAACATAATTAAAATTTCACCTGCATCAAAAAGAAAGAAAAAGTGAGAAAAAGAAAAATAAAAATAAGAAAAATCGAATTTAAAGAAATCAACTCAAATAAACAATAACATAAAATAAAAATAAAAATAAGATAAAAACACTTGGGTTGCCTCCCAAAAGCGCTTTTTTAACGTCGTTAGCTCGACATCCTGTTATAAGGCTATTGTGGCTCGGTGAGCTCAATGTTATCAATGTGTCTCTCTTCTGAACCAAAGTAGAGTTTAACGCGCTGCCCATTAACTTTAAAGGAACGCCCATCACTGGCCTGCAACTCAACTGCTCCATGCGAAAACACCTCTTTGATAGCAAAAGGACCTGACCAACGAGACTTTAATTTACCTGGAAACAAACACAAACGAGAATTAAATAAAAGAACTTGTTGTCTAGGTTTTAATGGTCTATTTTGAATTCACTGATCGTGCCATCGAGTGGTTCGCTCCTTGTAGATTTTTGCATTCTCATATGCTTGAGTCCGAAATTCCTCCATCTCATTGAGTTGAAGTAACCTTTGTTCCCCTGCTTTGGCCAAGTTGAAATTCAATTTTTTTATGGCCCAATATGCTCTATGCTCTAATTCCACAGGTAAATGACATGCCTTACCAAAGACCAAGCGATATGGTGACATACCAATTGGAGTTTTAAAAGCAGTGCGATAGGCCCAAAGAGCATCATCTAACTTAAGAGCCCAATCCTTCCTATTAATGTTAACTGTCTTTTCCAAAATTTGTTTGATTTCTCGATTAGAGACCTCAGCTAAACCATTTGTCTGTGGATGATAGGCTAAAGAAATTTTATGTTTAACATCATACTTAGCAAGCAAAGAATTAAACAATTTATTACAGAAATGTGAGCCCTCATCACTAATGATCGCTCGTGGTGTGCCAAATCGTGTAAAGATATTTTTCTGTAGAAAATTCAAGACTACCCGAGCATCATTAGTTTTCGTAGCCACAACCTCTACCCACTTAGATACATAATCTACAGCCAACAAGATATATAGATAACCATGCGAAGAAGGAAAATGTCCCATAAAGTCTATCCCCCAAACATCAAATAATTCAATTTCCACAATAGGGGTCAGAGGTAATTCATGATGTCTAGAAATGTTACCTGTACGTTGGCACCGATCACAAGACTTAACAAAAGTATAACAATCCTTGAAAACAGTAGGCCAATAAAAACCAGACTGTAATACCTTAGCAGCAGTACGTGTGGGACCAAAATGCCCACCATATGGTGAGGAATGACAATCATGCAGAATCTTAACTACATCCTTTGTGGGAACACACCTGCGAATCATCTGATCTGAACAAATTTTAAACAAACAAGGATCATCCCACAAATAAAATCTCACATCATGAAGAAATTTCCTCTTTTGATGGGAATTAAGATCTGGAGGGAGCACACCACCTGCAAGGAAATTCACAAAGTCAGTGAACCAAGGTAAAGTAGACTCTACCTTATAAAGCCTTTCATCTGGAAATTCTTCAGCAATAGGAAGAGCTTTCAAAGTAGTGTCCTGTTCAATCCTAGAAAGATGGTCAGCTACCACATTCTCACAACCTCGCCTGTCTTTCACATCAAAATCAAATTCCTGTAACAATAAAATCCATCGAATCAAACGAGGCTTGGCATCCTTTTTATCAAACAAATACCTGAGAGCTGCGTGGTCAGTATGCACAATAACTTTAGTTCCTAACAGATAAGGCGTAAATTTATCAAAAGCAAACACTACAGCAAACATTTCTTTTTCAGTGGTAGTGTAGTTTTGCTGTGCATTATCTAAAGTTCTACTTGCATAATAAATGGCCCTGAAAAATTTATCACGTCTCTGCCCCAATACTGCTCCTACAGCATAATCACTAGCATCACACATAATTTCAAAAGGTTGACTCCAGTCAGGTACAACAATAATAGGGGCAGTAGTCAACCTATCTTTCAACAAATTAAATGCTAGCAGACATTCATCAGAGAAAACAAAAGCAGAGTCCTTTTCAAGCAAATTACATAAGGGTTTAACAATTTTCGAAAAGTCTTTAATAAAGCGCCTGTAAAACCCTGCTTGTCCTAGAAAGCTCATGACTCCCTTGACATTCGTAGGAGGAAGTAGTTGTTCAATGGCCGCTATCTTGGCTCTGTCCACCTCTAAACCTTTTTCAGATACTTTATGCCCTAAAACTATACCTTCAATTACCATAAAATGACACTTTTCCCAGTTTAACACAAGGTTAGTTTCTTGACAACGCTGCAAAACAAGAGAAAGATTATGTAAACAAGCGTCAAAAGAAGAACCAAATACCGAGAAATCATCCATGAAAACCTCCATAATCTCCTCGACCATATCATCAAAGATGGCCATCATGCAACGCTGGAATGTAGCAGGAGCATTACACAATCCAAATGGCATTCGCCTGAAGGCAAAGGTACCATAAGGACATGTGAATGTCGTTTTCTCTTGGTCCTCAGGAGCAATAGCAATTTGATTGTAACTTGAATAACCATCAAGAAAACAATAGTAAGGATAACCTGCAAGTCTATCAAGCATCTGATCAATAAAAGGAAGAGGAAAATGATCTTTTCTAGTAGCATTATTCAACTTCCTGTAGTCAATACACACTCTCCACCCAGTCACAGTCCTAGTGGAGATGAATTCATTCTTTTCATTCTTAACTACAGTCATCCCTCCCTTTTTTGGTACAACCTGCACAGGACTCACCCACGAACTATCAGATATGGCATAAATAATCCCTGCATTCAAAAGTTTCAATACCTCAGCTTTTACCACATCTTTCATGGCTGGGTTCAAACGTCTTTGAGGTTGAACTGATGGGGTAAAGGTATCCTCCATTAAAATTTTATGCATGACTATGGATGGACTAATACCTTTTATATCAGCAATGGACCAACCTAAAGCAGATTTATGATCACGCAGTACTCTCAACAGTTTTTCTTCCTCTACTTTAGTCAGAGACGCAGATATAATAACAGGAAATGTGGATGACTCACCTAAGAAAGCATATCTAAGATGTGCAGGTAATTGTTTCAACTCAGGAGCAGAAACTTTAGTAGGAACATCATCCTTAGCAGTTAATTCCATGACCTTGCATTTCATTTTGCGCTCAACAGGTAAATGATTCAAAGCATCACAGAAGAAAGCAATATCCTGGTCTAAATCACCTAAATGCTCAACAGCCAGATCTAACATGCTTATTTTCAGAGGATCAGCAGGCATAACAACATCCCTAATCTCAGCAACAGTAGCATCAACAATATCTATCCTATGACATGTACTAACCTCAACTGGATATTTCATGGATCGATAAATGTTGAAAACTACCTCTTCCTCGTTGACTCTCAAAGTTAGCTTACCCTGCTGCACATCAATCAAGGCACGTCCCGTGGCAAGGAATGGTCTACCCAAAATAATGGGGATCTCAGCATCCTCCTCCATGTCTAAAACCATGAAATCTGCAGGAAAGATAAATTTGTCAACCTTAATTAAAACATCTTCAATCACACCTCTAGGATATGTCATCAATCTATCAGCCAACTGCAAAGAAATAGTAGTAGGCTGTACCTCTCCAAGACCTAATTTTCTAAACACAGACAGAGGCATCAGATTAATACTAGCACCAAGGTCACATAATGCTTTATTAAAAGAAGAACTACCAATAGTGCAAGGAATAGTAAAACTCCCTGGATCTTTCAGTTTCTGGGGTAACTTTCTCTATAATATGGCACTACACTCCTCAGTGAGATTCACGGTTTCATAAGCCTCTAACTTCCTCTTTTTGGTCATTATCTCCTTCATGAATTTCACATAGTTAGGCATCTGTTCTAAAGCATCTGCAAAAGGAATGTTAATATGGAGTTTCTTAAAAATATCCAGAAACTTAGCAAACTGAGCATCAATCTTTTTCTTTTGAAAACGTTGAGGATAAGGAATAAAAGTAGAATGAGTAGGGAGAATAGAACTAGTAGACTTTTCGATCTTCGAAGTCGATGCTGCTCCCTTTTCGGTCTGTGCTTCAATCTCCTTTTCCTCACTGACAATAGGATCCTCAGTAGGCTGTTTTTCTGGAACCTCAAGTTGCTTCCCACTCCTCAAAGTAATAGCTTTACAGTGCTCTCGTGGATTTACCTCAGTGTCACTAGGAAACTTACCTTTTTGCATGGCATTCAAGGAAGATGCAATTTGACTAATCTGAACCTCCATGTTTTTAATGGCAGTCCCATGACTATTAACAATGCTACTAACAGTGTCTAGCATGTTCTCAATCTTATTAGTCCTAGACCTAGACTCATTAATAAATTGACCAACTAAGTCCTCTAAAGAAGATTTCTTTTCTTGTGGTGCAGGTGCAGATATAAACCCAGGAGGTGGTTGCAAGACATTTTTATTATTGGCATAGGAAAAATTTTCATGATTTCTAAGCCCTGGATGATAATGAGTAGGTAAAGAGTTTTGGTTACCTCTAAAGCCAGAATTTCTGTTGTTCACATACTGTGCCGGCTCTATGTTCGAACCATCATAAACTTGGGATGCCTCAGCTGCTGCAACTGACTCAATGGATTGTGAGTTCCCTGTAGCAGAGAATTTCATAAAAGCATTAGCCAAAGAGTGCATTTGAGCTTGTAAAGCTGAGACATTATCTATCTCATAAATCCCAGCTACAGTTCTAGAGGATGAACGTTCAGATGGCCACTGATAACTGTTTGTGGCCATGTCTTCTAGCAAAGTCCGAGCACTTTCCACAGTTTTAGAAAGTAAAGTGCCTCCTGCAGCTGCATCCAAAATAGTTTTAGTAGTACCATTCAGACCATTATAAAATAATTGAATTTGTAACCAGTCAGGATAGCCATGCTGTGGGCATTTTCTCAGTAATTCCTTGTAGCGCTCCCAAGCTTCAAACAGTTGTTCATCATCTTTTTGCTTAAAGGTCCCAATCTCAGTCCTCAACTTAGCTGTCTTTGCAGGTGGGAAATATTTGGCAAGAAAAGCCTGAACCAACGCATCCCACGTAGTAATGCTCCCAGGTGGAAGTGATTGAAGCCAGTCCCTAGCTTTGTCCTGTAAAGAAAAAGGAAACAATTGTAAGCGTATGGCATCTTCAGTAACACCATTCAACTTCACAGTACCACAAATATCAAGAAAAGATTTCAGATGAGAATTAGGATCCTCAGAGGGGAATCCTCTAAATGCACTATCTCTAGCCATCTGGATAAGGCCAGTTTTAAGCTCGAAATTATTTGCATTGATCGGCGCATAGACTATCCCAGATTGTTGATCAGGAAAAGTAGGCTGGAAATAGTCCCGTATCGGCTTCTGCTCATCTTGTGGATTTGGATTGGCCATTCATGCAAGTCTTTCCCTTTTCTCCTTCCTGTTCTTTTTGCACGTCTTTTCAATTTCAAAATCAAAGGGCACTAGCAGAGTGTCCTTGTCCTTTCGCGTACACAATTACAACCTAAAATAAATAAGAAAAACAAAACAAAAAATAAAACAAAAACAACAAAAATAAAAAATAAAAAGGAAAAAAAAAATAAGACAAACAAAATAAAATACACTCTAAAGTAAGACCAAGCAAATTCCCCAAAATATTAAGCGAACTAAATAATTGCCAATCCCCCGCAACGGCGCCAAAAACTTGATACGTAAATTGCTAAGCGCAAGTGTACGGGCCCAAGTTATAATATATTGATTTAAAAATCGAATGTCGTCCTCTGGATTGGTTTTCTAATTCCCCTAATTATTAAAGGTATATTTGCCCAATTTTATTTAGAGAAAATAAACGAGAGATATGCAAAACAATTAAAAACTAATAAAAGCAATAAAATGTGGAAACTCAATGGAGAAAGGCCTTAGGGAATTGATTTCACCTATTAGATGCATGCATTAACTTAACGAATAATTAAGAACAAATTCATAACAAGTTTATAAACCAAGGATTATGAATAATTAAAAGCCTCTCCCGAGTGCAATTAATCCTTTAAGCAAATTAAGAAATTGATATCCCTATCTAATTTCAACAATAAGACTAAGCAATAAAAACAATCCTCTTGACGGTTTCTCAAGCAATTCCAAATCTCCCGATTTACGAATCACCTAAGTCATGCAATTGAAAGTCTAATCTAAACTACCCTCTCCCGAGCGATTAGTTCAGAAACAACAACATACAATCCGTGATCAAGAGATTATAAGCATTAATCATACAATTGCATAAATAAACCGCGTTACGAAACGTCCTAAAAAGCCGTAAATTAATCCATACAAACTAATGGCTACATCAAGCCCCTAAGAAACGAAATCTAGCTACACATGGTCTCTAAAATACAATCGAAATATGTCCCAAACATGCTACAAATCAATACAAGAAATAAGGGAGAAAGATTAAACTCGTTGGCCGTGATTCCCGTTCGTTCCCGTCACGAACCTCTCGATCCAAGCTCCTCGAATCAAGCTCCCTCGCTCTTTGCCTTGTTCTGTCCGTTTTCTCTCACTATAAATCGTTTTTCTCTCTCCAAAACAGCTCCCTCAATCTGAAAGCATCGTTTTCTTTAAATACTGTCGAATCTGCGTGACAGCGTCGAGACGCTGAGGACATAGCGTCGCGACGCTGTCGCGCGTACGCCCTAATTAAATCTGGAAAGTTCGCAGCGTCGAGACGCTGTGGAGGTAGCGTCTCGACGCTGCCCCGATTGCGCGCGCCTCCTGACTTGCGCCCAGCGTTGAGACGCTCCAAGGGCTAGCGTCTCAACGCTAGGCCTTTAATTTATCTTCCTTTTCTATTTTCTTGGCCCGAACTTATTCTTTAGCTCTAAATTCATCGGTAGTGCTCAAAAACGTCGATTTCCATTGAAATACTTGATTCCTACAAAACAAAACAAAATAGAGATAAAAATGGCCAAATAATGCTCAAGACTAACGGTAAAATTATCTAAAATATAGCACAATAAATTGCTAGGTCAATAGCAAGTCAGCCCTTCACATGTGTTCGTACCCCAGCTAGGTCAAATTACCGTTTTACCCCCGGGCTACCTCTTTATCCTTAAGTACCAGTGCTCCTCTTATGAACAACCTATTTGAGGTCCAACCAACAAACAGAAGTCCTTCTCGTGCCATAGAGAGGGCAGGGCTATTGTTCAAGACCCAGAGACACCACTTAAGGGAACTCACCTCTACTTACCCTAGAGTCGGGAAGGAGTGAATTCCATCTTGTGTGACTATGTTCCAAGCTTGATAAAGGAACTACCTCAATTATGTTTGAGAACTCCCCTTATTTTAGGTGAAGCCCCAAAACAATAATAAGAATGACCCCATTAACAAAATGATAATACAACCCCAAGAAAGTTAAACATATTTGCTTGGAAGGATGATCAAAGATCAAGAAGAAAGGAGAACTCGTTCCTAACTTCAAGATTTCGAACTCTTCACAATCTAATTGATCAAACTAGATTGAAAGTCCTAGGCATGCATTCTAAACACAAGAACACAAAGAAAGCTTAAAAGCTTGAGAGAGACTAAACTCAATATGAAATTTCATTCAAATTCAACTTGTGTTCAAATAGAAATTTACATCCCTATTTATAGTAATTGAAAAGACACCATGAAAGGACACAACTCTTCATCTATGTGGTCTAAATTTAGCCCCTAACCTTTCAAGTTCATTCATGAACCTTCATAAATACAAATTCATGAATTCAAAAGATACATAATACATTAAATATGTGAATGAATATGAATTTTTAGATTCATTTTGTCTTTTGGTTGAATGGATGCCTTTCCAAGCTTGAATGGATGCAACTCTTGGTCATGGATAGTCACCTCAGCTTGGAAGTAACTATTTAATGCCTCTTGTAGCCTTTTAGCTCTAGATCTTGTCATTGGAGCTGGTGGCATAATGATCTCCTCATGATTGGATTCAATTGGAGTTGACACCCATGGAGCTTCATTCGAGTTTGATTGAGCTGGTGGAGCTTCAAGTTCTTCTTCTTGAGTTGGTGGAGCTTGGACTTCTTCTTCTTGCTCTTCTTGATTGTTTATTTCCTTATCATTCTCCCCCTCTTCGAAAGGATTCGTCCTCGAATCTGAATCACCTACATCAAAAAGAGATAAGTCAACAACATTAAATGTAGCACTCACATTATACTTACCAGGAAGATCAATTTTGTATGCATTGTCATGGATCTTATCTAACACTTGGAATGGCCCATCTCCTCTTGGATGTAACTTGGACTTTCTTTGGTTTGGAAAACGCTCCTTCCAAAAATGAACCCAAACCCAATCTCCAGGTTTTAGAAAAAGAGGTTTCCGTCCACGATTTACTCTTTTGCCACTTTGTCATTATGCTTCTCAATTCTTTCTTTCACTTGTTTATGTAGCTTTTTGACAAACTCAGCTTTTGAATTGGAATCAAGATGAACAAGCTTGTTAGTTGGCAAAGGTAATAGATCAAAAGGTGTATTAGGGTTAAATCCATAGACTATCTCAAAAGGTGAACACTTAGTTGTGCTATGGACAACCCTGCTGTAAGCAAATTCAACAAAAGGTAACATTTCTTCCCAAATACGAATATTCTTGTCAAGTATTGCCCAAAGTAAAGTGATCAATGTTCGATTTACAACCTCTGTTTGACCATTAGTTTGTGGGTGACATGTGGTTGAAAACAACAACTTAGTTCCCAATTTTCCCCACAAAAATTTCCAAAAATGACTTAAAAATTTTACATCGCAATCACTAACAATGAAATTAGGAATGCCATGCAATCTCACAACTTCTTTAAAGAATAAATCAGCAATGTTCTTAGCATCATCAGTTTTATGACAAGCAATGAAATGTGACATTTTGCTAAACCTATCAACAACCACCAAGATGCTATCATGCCCTCTATTAGTTCTAGGCAACCCAAGAATAAAATCCATAGACAAACCAATCCAAGGTGTATTGGGAACAAGCAAAGGTGTGTACAAGCCATGTGGTCTAGACTTGGACTTAGCTTCTCTACATGTAATGCATGTACTACAAACTTTATGAACATCATGCTGCATGTGTGGCCAATAAAAATAAGGGGGCTTTGCACAGATAGCAAAAACCGGCAAACATATTACAAAATTAGCAAAAAAATAAAATTATTTGTGGAAATAGCAAAAAATACGTTAAATTACGAAAATACCCTTAGTATCTCCAATAGTGTATCAGTCCCTATTATTGATAGTCGATAGTCACTGATAGACTTCGAGTAATCGGAGTCTATCAGTGATAAATACTGATAGACTTTGATGATAAGGTTCAATTAATCGGAGTCTATTAGTGATAGACACTGATAGACTTTGATTAATCGAAGTCTATCAGTGTGTATCACCGATAGACTCTGATAATTATATCGTGTTTAATTCAAGCCTATCAGTGATAACCACTGATAGAAAACAATTTAATTCAAGGCTATTAGTTCAGTTTAATTCAAGGCTATCAATTTCTATCCATCAGTTTAATTTAAGTCCATCAGTGATAATCACTAATAGAAAACCGTTAAATTCGAGGTTATCAGTTTCTATCACTGATAGAAATCAATTCAATTCAAGACTATTAGTTTCTATCACCGATAGAAACCAATTTAATTGAAGTTTATCAATTTCTATCAGAAATCAATTTAATTGAAGTTTATTGACTTGTATCACTGATAGAAATTAGTTTAATTCAAATCTATCATTTTCTAACGAGGATAGAAATCAGTTAATTGAAGTCTATCAGTTTCTATCCCTGATAGAAATCAGTTAATTATCAATTAATTGAAGTATACCAATGATCGTTACTGATAGAAATCAATTTAATTGAAATCTATCAGTAAATTACTTTCCATTGCAATTCATCTCGGTAATTAGAAACTCATCCAAAATTATTATACTACAATCATAAATTGAACAAAAAGTTTAAGTCTCTTGTGGTAATTAATTAGAACATAAAATCCAAAAATAACCATTACGAACAAGCGACTCTTAATCAACAATATAATTTTTAAAGCCTAGCACACAAGCTCTGTGACCACCACCATAAAATTGCTATTCTTGTATTCTTTGTATTTCATTATCTATCAATTATAGCCTTGATAGACTTCGACTAGTGATAGTCAGTGATAGACTACGATTAACCGGAGTATATCAGTGATATACTTTGATATACCGATACAAACACTCACCAAAATTGCTATTTTTGTATTCTTGGCATTCTTGAATTAAAAAGAAAGCCAACAAGAGCTTAACTCAACCGACATAAATTTGTACTGATAACCACAAGGTACGTGGATCAAAATAAAAAGAAGAATAAAAAGAAGAAGAAACAATCATGACAATACCTTATGGGAAGAAGAATAAAAAACAAATCAAATCAAAAAAGAAAAAGAAAATGCACAACTCAATAAACTGCACAGAAGAGGGAAAAAAAGCATATTAATCACACAAGAACTCCACCCTTATAAATGCACAAAAAATAAAAAATAAATAAAAAAGAAGAAGAAGAAGAAGAAGAAGAAGAAGAAGAAGAAGAAGAAGAAGAAGAAGAAGAAGAAGAAGAAGAAGAAGAAGAAGAAGAAGAAGAAGAAGAAGAAGAAGAAGAAGAAGAAGAAGAAGAAGAAGAAGAAGAAGAAGAAGAAGAAGAAGAAGAAGAAGAAGAAGAAGAAGAAGAAGAAGAAGAAGAAGAAGAAGAAGAAGAAGAAGAAGAAGAAGAAGAAGAAGAAGAAGAAGAAGAAGAAGAAGAAGAAGAAATGGTATACACAAGAAAGGGTAAATGGGAAGGGAGAGGAAGAGAAGGGTAAAATGGGAATATTCTAATTTTTTTGCTATATTTGCAATTCTTTTTACTTGGTGCTAAATTTGCTATTATAGATAGTTAATTTTCCACCCACTGCAATTACTCTAAAAATAATCCTTAAGTGAAGCATACGTATTATTTTCAGCAAAATGACCCATAAGACCACCCCCATGTGCTTCTTTCACAAGCAATTCTCTATATGAACCCTTAGGAATGCAAAGTTTGTCTTTCCTAAATAGAAAACCATAAAAAACATATAAATCATTTACTACTATTCCCTTTACACATTGAGAAAATATTTTTCCAAAATCATCATCATTTTCATACATTTCTTTCAAAAACTCAAATCCTAGCAATTTAGAAGATAAAGTTGAGAACAAGCTATATCTCCTAGATAAGGCACCAGCAAGAACATTTTCCTTACCACTCTTGTACCTTATAACATATGGAAATGATTCAATCAACTCCACCCACTTAGCATGACGACGATTTAACTTATCTTGTCCCTTGAGATGTTTTAAGCTTTCATGATCAGTATGGATCACAAACTCTTTTGGCCATAGGTAATGTTGCCAAGTTTGTAATGCTCTTACCAAAGCATACAATTCTTTGTCATATGTTGGATAGTTTAAAGCAGCACCATTCAATTTCTCACTAAAGTACATAATGGGCTTTTGTTCCTGCATTAAGACTGCTCTAATTCCTATGCCACTAGCATCACATTCAATTTCAAAAGTATTTTCAAAATTAGGCAAAGACAACAAAGGTGCAGAACTCAATTTTTCTTTTAAAACAGCAAATGCCTTTTCTTGAGATTCTCCCCGTTTGAAAACAACATTCTTTTTAAGCATCTCATTAAGCGGTGCAGCAATGGTACTAAAATCCTTAATAAACCTCCGATAAAAACTAGCTAAGCCATGAAAAGATCTAACTTCACTAGCATTTTTAGGTTGTGGTCATTCTTGGATAGCTGTAACTTTATCACCATCAACTTCAATACCATTTGCAGAAACATAAAATCCAAGGAAATTAATTCTATCTAAACAAAAAGCACATTTTTGCAAATTTGCAAACAATTGAGCTTCCCTCAATGCAAGTAAAACCTTCCCAACATGCTCTACATGCTCGTTCAAGGACTTAGAGTAAACAAGAATATCATCAAAGTAAACTACCACAAATTTTCCTAGAAATTCACACAAAACATGATTCATGAGAGGCATAAATGTACTAGGTGCATTGGTAAGACCAAAAGGCATAACTAACCACTCATACAATCCATGTTTGGTCTTAAAGGCAGTTTTCCATTCATCACTAACTTTCATCATAACTTGATGGTATCTAGACTTAAGATCAATATTTAGTAAATAAAACAGATCCATGCAATTCATCTAACAATATCATCAAGTCTAGGTATAGGATGACGATACTTTACCGTAATCTTGTTGATGGCTCTACAATCCACACACATTCTCCAAGAACCATCCTTCTTTGGAACCAAAATGACTGGAACAGAACAAGGACTCAAACTTTCCCTCACATATCCTTTGGCAAGCAACTCATCAACTTGCTTTTTAATTTCTTTTGTCTCAGTAGGATTAGCTCGATATGCTAGTCTATTTGGAATGACAGCTCCTGGAATGAAATCAATTTGATGCTCAATCCCCCTAAGTGGTGGCAATCCACTTGGTAGTTCTTTAGGAAATATGTCTTCAAAATCTTGCAACAAACTCAAAAAAACACTAGGCAAAGAAGTTTTTGAGTCATTAGTTAGAAAACATGGCCATTTGCACAAAAGTACAAAGATTGGTTTTGTTGAAAACAAAGTTTTCCTTACCTCTCTGTTTCTAGCTTATAAGACTCTCATTTTTTTCTTTTCTCTCTTTTGGTCGTATCTCATTCTTTCCACTCTTTTCTTTTTCTCCACAATTGCTTTTCTCACTCTCAATAGAATTCTTCTCTTTTTCTTTCAAACTCCTTTCTCTTTTGTTTTTCTCACTCAAAATATTCTTACCCTCTTTATCAATTTTTTGGCCTCCACTCTCATTTTTTCTAACTTACATTGCTCTTCAAACACATCGCTAGTTGACAAAGGAAGAAGAATATTTTTTCTCCCATCTTTGGTAAATTTGTAGCGGTTAAGATAACCATCATGCATCACTTTTCTGTCAAATTGCCACGGTCTTCCCAAAAGAATTTCTCCAGCATGCATAGGAGCAACATCACATAGAACATTATCACTGTATCTCCCAATAGAAAATGAAACAAGACAATGTCTATTGACTCTAACTTCTCCATAATTGTTCAACCATTGAAGCTTGTAAGGTCTAGGATGTGGTATTGTAGGCAATCCTAATCTTTGATAAGTAATGTACTAACAACATTTGTACAACTTCCACCATCTATGATCACACAACAAGCCTTGCCATTCACATGACAACGAGTATGAAACAATGTTTCCCTTTGCTCTTCAACTAGTTCCTCTTTAACATGAGCACTTAAAGCTCTTCTAGTTACAAGCACATCCCCAACAATTGGTTCTTCATAACTTCCATCAATAGACTCTTCTAACTCAACAATTTCTCCCTTCTCCTCCTCACTTTCACTTTCCTCACCCTCAATTACTACTTCTCCATTATTGATAATCATTGTCCTTTTGTTTGGACAATCCCTACTTACATGTCCTAACCCTTGACATTTCCAGCACTTGATATCCCTATTTCTCTCCCTAGGTTCTTCTACTTTAGCCTTTCCTTTCAAAGAAGACTCTCCCCTTTCTTTAGATTTTTCTTGTACAAACTTTTCTCTACTTCTGAAATCACTTTTATTCTCCTTTTTCCATGATGAATTGAAAGAAGAAGTGGGTTTAGGCGAAGTGTACCTTGCTCTTCTAGCACTCAATTGTTTTTCCACCTTTATGGCAAGATGCAACATCTTCTCTATGTCACCATAAGGTTCTAGATCAACTTTGTCTGCAATGTCCTGGTTTAGGCCATCAAGGAATCGTGCCATGAGACTTTCCATGTCTTCATGAAGATCTAGTCGATCCATCAAAGTGTCAATCTCCTTGTAGTAATCTTCCACAGACTTACTTCCTTTTCTCAAACTTTGAAGTTTTTGTGCCATGTCCCTTTCGAAATGCTTTGGAACAAACCGCTTCCTCATTGACTCCTTGAATTCATACCATGAATTGATTGGCGCCTCGAGATTTCTTCTCCTACTTGACATCAACTTATCCCACCATGTTTGAGCGTATTGTTTAAATTGAGCAACACAAAGTTTTACCTTTTTTTCATCGCTAAAGTTATGACAATCAAACATGTATTCCACCGCTTTCTCCCATTGAAGGTACTCTTCTGGATCAGTTTCTCCATAAAACTTTGGAAGCTTCAATTTGATGCTCCCTAAGTTACGATCAACTTGAGCTTCTTCCCATGGAGCTCTCCTTTGGAAATTTTGATATCTTCTTCCTCGACCTCTTGCTCTATTTAAGCCACGACCAAGACGCCTTTCTCCTCCTCTTGGAGCCCCAAATAATGTAACTTGGTCATCCTCATGTTCATTAGAATCGTCATCCTCATAATCGTCCTCATAGGGGATATTATCAACTACAACACGTTGTGGTGATGGAGGTGGTATCCTCTCTTAGAGTTGGTGTTGAGCCTCCAACCTTCCCATACGTTCAGTCAACGCTTCTACGTTACGAATCAATCGCTCTATAGCTCCTTGTTGCGCCTCTTTCATTCGTGCCTCGGAAATGTTACTACCTTCACCTTGATTTTCCATGCTGTAAAACAAAGTAAAGTAAGAAGAAAAAAAAAAAACAATGGACCTCACAAGCGCTCCCTCACACGTCTCTCTAGGAAGATGAAAAGTCACTCGTATTTGCACTCATAAAAATGTAGTAAATACTCCTAATCTCTCAAACTTTAGCAAGTCTATAGTGTTCTTATGAGAATCATGCAAGAACACATCAATATAGCTAGAATGTGAAAAGTCACAAAAATCCCAAATTTAGAAACAAGTTTGGAAAGGTGTAATGGAAGATTTTTTTTTAAAGAAGCAAAATGGTTCAAGAATAACGAGATGGAAACGAAGAGAAATGAGTGAAAAGATGTGAATGAAAGGATGAGAACTACAACAAGATATATGAATTTAGATACTCTTCAAATATAAAGTGAAAATTCACAATGCTTCAAACTTGCTATATGTACAACTTTTTTTTTTTCAATACAGAAAACAAGTGACAAACAACATGGAATATGAAATGTCACAAGTAGATGATAAGTCACTTTTTTTTTATATACTATTTTTTTTTTGCACTTTCCTTTTCCTTTTTTTTTTCTTTTTTTTTTTTCTTTTTGATTGGGAGCAAGTAAAAATGTATGAAGCAAAGATAAGAATATGAAGAGTCACAAGAAATGAAAAATGGGAAAAGATATAATGATTCAAAGAAGAAAGAAAGATGAGATAGAAAGGAAAAACAAGTAAGGATATAATTTGTTTAGAGCCAAAGCTCTAATACCAAATGATAAAGGAACTACCTCAATTATGTTTGAGAAATCCCCTTATTTTAGGTGAACCCCCACAACAATAATAAGAATAACCCCATTAACAAAATGATAAGACAACCTCAAGAAAGTTAAACAGATTTGCTTGGAAGGATGATCAAAGATCAAGAAGAAAGGAGAGCTCGTTCCTAACTTCAACATTTCGAACTCTTCACAATCTAATTGATCAAACTAGATTCAAAGTCCTAGGCATGCATTCTAAACACAAGAACACAAAGAAAGCTTAAAAGCTTGAGAGAGACTAAACTCAATATGAAATTTCATTCAAATTCAACTTGTGTTCAAATGGCAAATTACATCCCTATTTATAGTAATTGAAAAGACACCATGAAAGGACACAACCCTTCATCTATGTGGTCTAAATTCAGCCCCTAACATTTCAAGTTCATTCATGAACCTTCATAAATACAAATTCATGAATTCAAAAGATACATAATACATTAAATATGTGAATGAATCTGGATTCTTAGATTCATTGTGTCTTTTGGTTGAATGGATGCCTTTCCAAGCTTGAATGGATGCAACTCTTGGTCTTGGATAGTCACCTTAGCTTGGAAGTAACTATTTAATGCCTCTTGTAGCCTTTTTGCTCTGAATCTTGTCATTGGAGCTATTGGCATAATGATCTCCTCATGATTGGATTCAATTGGATTTGACACCCATGGAGCTTCATTCGAGCTTGATTGAGTTGGTGGAGCTTCAAGTTTTTCTTCTTGAGTTGGTGGAGCTTGGAATTCTTCTTCTTGCTCTTCTTGATTGCTTATTTCCTTATCAAAGCTCCCCACTCAGTCTTGTCCCCAAAATGGTATGCTTATTGGGTTGGCGTGCAGTCCACTCTCAGTAGTACAAATCAAAGGACAATCCCTCACGGACAGGAGTCCATAATCCACTCAGGATTGAGACCAAGTTGCCTAGGTCATCCTAGTGAAATAGAAACCAAGCTAACTAACGGTGTTAAAGTTAGTGGTTAACTATTTCGCGGTCCGGTCTTTGTGCAAACTCATTGCACAGGATACCCCCACTCGCATGTCAACTACATGAACGCGCTGGATCATTACGTTTGTATCAAAATACAAAGCGGGCCGTATCCATAGTGTCACTAGGATAAGGTACCCAGCCTTATCCCTATACTACAGACCCTTCAGGCTAAATCTTGAACATTAATTCCCGTATGTCCCTACATATTAGTTCAAGCCTCATTCTATTAACCTAGGATGTTTAGTTTATTGGATTAGGGTTAATAAGACAAGATCACACAATACAAACATAGACAAATGAATTATACATCATTTTATTAATGTTCGGTCAAAAGTACATTTACTATCTATGAGTTTTAGGGCATAAAACCCAACAAACTCCCACTTGAACTAGAACTCAAGTCAATGGGAAAGTATATACAAAATAATCCAACGCTGGAAATGGTACATGTATGTTGTACATTACATAAAAAGTAAATATACAAAACACAATAAACTAGGGAATCCTTACACCCATTACACATCTCTCACTTGCCCTAGATTAAACTATATACATGTCTTGTAGACCAAGACTTTCTAGATGACCCTCGAACACTTTAGCCGAGAGGGCCTTCGTAAACAGATCAGCAATGTCGTGCTTCGAAGCGATCTTGGCCACAACCACATCTCCTCGTTGCACAATCTCTCGAATCAGATGATACTTCCTTTGAATTGGCTACAGCCCCACTATTGTCACAGTATAACATAATGGGCAAGTTCATATTTGGAACAACTTCCAAATCAGTCAAGAACTTCCTGAGCCAAACAACTTCCTTAGCGGTTTCACAAGCAGCTACATACTCAGCCTCCATGGTTGAGTCTGCTATGCATCCTTGCTTGATGCTTCTTCAAACTACAACTCCCCCGTTAAGGGTGAACACTGACCCTGGTGGATTTCCTTGAATCCTTATCAGACAAGAAATCAGAGTCGGTGTATCCAGCGAGAACTAAGTCTTTAGCCCCAAACACCAGCATGTAGTCCCTCGTTCTCCTACGATACTTGAAGATTCCTTTAACGGTGGTCCAGTGGTCTAACCCTGGATTTGACTGATTTTTGCTGACTATCCTTACAACACAACAGATGTCAGGCCTCGTGCTGAGCATCGCATACATTAAGCTGCCCACAACAGAGGTGTAGGGAATCCGTCTCATATCCTCAACTTCTTGAGGTGTCTTAGGAGACTGTTCCTTAGACAAGTGAACCCCATGCCTGAAAGGCAATAAGTCCTTCTTTGAGTTCTGCAACGAATATCGGGCCAACATCTTGTCCATATACGTTGCTTGAGACAGTGCTAGCGTTTTGTTTTTTCGATCTCGAATAATCTGGATTCCAATAACATATTAGGCCTCACCTAAATCTTTCATTTGGAATTGGCCCGCTAGCCATTCTTTTACATTAGACAAATTTCCTACATCATTCCCAATGAGTAGGATGCCATCAACATAAAGTACAAGGAAAACTAGTTTATTTTTGTTGATTTTCTTGTATACACAAGGCTCATCAACATTTTGGTCAAAGCCAAAAGATTTGATCCTAGTATCAAATCTAATATTCGAAGATATGGAGGACTGTTTCAACCCATAAATGGATCGATTCAGTTTGCAAACTTTTTGCTCCTGACCTTGGGTTATGAACCCTTCCGGGCTGAGACATAAAGATACTCTTTTCAAGATTGTCATTCAGAAAAGCAGTCTTGACATCCATTTACCATATCTCATAGTCATAATATGTGGTAATGGATAAAATAATTCTTATTAACTTAAGCATAGCAATTGGAGAAAAGGTTTCTTCATAGTCCACCCCTTCTCTTTGGGTATAACCATTTGCTACAAGTCTTGCTTTGAAAGTTTGTACTTTCCCAACAACATCTCTTTTTCTCTTATAGATCCATTTACACGTGGTGCGTGGTCAGCTGAATGGATGAAATGTAAGATAAGATGGATAATAATAATAAAGAATAATTCAGCTAACACTTAAGTGCAAGTATACACAGTCGCACGTAGTAATAAAAAACCTTAGAAGTATTCCAAGGGTCGATCCCATGAGGACTAAATTGGAAATTCAAATTTGAAGAAGAAAATGCTAAAATTATTGCTTTTGAAAAGGTAACCAAAGAAAATAAGTTGATTGATTAGGTTTTTGAAAAGATAATAAAACATGCAAATAACTAATAAAGAATAACAATAAGAAATAAACGAGGCATTCAACATGGATTCATCCCTAAGGTAACAACCATACTCATGCAATATTTAACTTAAGCGTATTCAATGCATTGGGTCAGATTTAACTCCTATTTGGCCCTTGCTCCCAAGAACCGTAGAAGGCTAAGCGAGTACCGTTATGCACATTTATGTGACTCGACTTCAACATAGATAATTCACGAATGCAACCTATAACCCTATAGTCGATAAAGGGTGCCTTAGGCAGCTTGCCCTATACCGCCGAACAATCTCTTTCGAGCTTTTTCCTATATCACCTTTATGAGAACCGATATCGTTTGTCCCTTTCAAGATCAAACTCACATAGCATGCAAAGTCTAAGTGATCAAGTTATACTCAGCAAGATTAGAGTGATAATCAATAAAGAATTACATGCATTAAACACAACTTAAGCAAATAAAGCACTTTCAAGCCATTAAACCCTAAGGGAATTCACCACATTGAACCCCTCAAAGGGATTTAGCTACTCATGATGGGATAAGAGAAAATGAACACATTTTCATTGAAATAAGAATGTAAATAATACAAAGTAATGAAAAGATTCAAGAGCTGGAAATAAAGGAGATAACTAAATATTATGGGTTTTTCTATTTACTCAATCCTTCTAGAGTTCGCTAAGACACTCCACTCTCTCACTTTTACAAGATGTGAATGGGTGAAACTCTCTACAAACCACAAGGTTTGATGTCTAACACTCTCAGGTTAGAATTTGGTCATCTAAGAAGGACCTTGGGCATCCCTACTCATTGGCGTCGAGCTAGGGTTCTGTCACCACCCTTTTCTTCCAAGTGATTTCTGCTTAAATTTGACTTCGAATCCCGAGCTTATATAGTGTAGAAATTGGTTGAGGTGCTGCGAAATAGGTGCTGGAAGGTTGCCCAGTCGGTTTCGGGGTCAAAACAACCAGTTAGATGCGAAGAAGACTCGTCAACAACGACCCGCGAACGACTCGGAATGGCTTCTGTTTTTCCAGAAATGCGTAGGGAATTCCAACTTTTCCTCTGTTTTTCTGCACAACAACAAACTAAGTCAAATTTACTTCAAATCAAGTCCTTTTAAGCAAAAATATGCATAATTTGACAAAAATGACTCTCAACACCCTAACTTAGCACCTTTAACATATTTTGAGCTCGGAAATAGTAAAATTGACCTAAACACTCAATATTTGACCAATAAATGAGCTAATGATAAGGGTAAAATAGGTATATTTTTTACCCTTATCATACCCTCAAACTTAACTCATTGCTTGTCCTCAAGCAATCGCCAATCAAAACGTTAGAGATCAACTCTTTAATTACCAATCAAAATGTAAGAGCTCAATATTATTTGTGAATCAAAATGTTAAGTTCATGCATAGTAATGAATCATGGTACTAGTGTCAACTATAAATTTCAAATCAAGTAACATGGAATCAAGTAGACATGTGTTTCATGATCGTTTTCTCAAAAGTGAATGGGTGAAACTCTCTAGCCTATAAAAGGCATCCCTTGGTGCCTCATTTTACAGTCAATCAATCCATTCTTTCCTTCCTTTCTTGCTTCCTTTGGCTCCTTTGGAGCCTCTCTCAAGGCTTTCTAGCCTTTTTGAGAGATTTCTTTAGTGGGAAATATTTTGGGGAATTTTGGGGAGCATCCTAGGAGGCTCAAGGAGTGTTCGGCGGGACTCCGAGCGTCAGCGAAGGGGTTTTTTTGACTGTCAATTCCTTTCCTTTTATGCTCTTAATTATGCTTTTCATTCTAAATGTTGTGAATATTTTAGCCATGTGTAGCTAAACCCCAATTTGGGGTCTTGAAATGAAATTATAGTTTAAATGTTGTTATAATTTCCAGTCTCTTGCCCTTTTTCCTAATTATTTGTATGGATGTGCTTAATGCTTTATTCAATCTGGCCAATTGTGTAATGATCTGGTTCTTAATGGAAACTCGACAAAGAGAAATTAGGATAGATCATAATCCATGCAACTAGTTTAATTTCCCGTCGTGACAACGAGATTAGTTGATTAAACTTAGATTCCTAAAATGAATCAGAGCATAATAATTAATGATTTTTAATGGCACTAAGGATACTTAGGTTGTTAAAATGAATTAATTACAATTAGGGGAAACCGACAGGAGAACCTATGTGATTAACGGAGATTCTAGGATTATAATTAGTTGGGCAATGAGATAGGATAATTATAACAATTGTTTAGCTAATAATTGATTTTCAAGACTCCTCTTCCCATTTAAAGAATTATCTTTCTCCATATTTTATTTTTTTATTTGATTGATCAAATTATTTTCTTTAATTGCTTTGATTTTTGAATCCTTTTTATTTGCATGAGCTGTTCCCTAAATATTATTTCGCCCAAGTATTTTTAGTGCTTAAGAGATTTTATTTTTGCTTAATTTTTGCTTCGCCTCCCTGTGGATTCGATACTTGGTATTACATACCGTTTTATATTACTTGTGACGACCCGTGCGCTTGCGATAATCGTCTAAGAACAAGTTTTTTGGCACCGTTGTCGGGGAGGCTTTATTTTTAAGAAAATCAATTTTTCTTGACATCGAAAAGAAAAGGATAAATAGTAATTTAGGTGTAAATATTTTTCTTTCATTAATTTGTGCATAATATTTTATTTTTGTTTTTGTTTGGTTCTTTTGATTGATCGGGAGTATTGTATACGAAGGAACAAGGTGGTTAATTTGTTTCCGCTAGATCTTGAAATTCACAAGACTCTTAGAATCATTCGGAGAAAGAAAAGATTAGGAGAAGCAATGGCCCATCAAGATGAAGCTCCCAAGGCAATTAGAGACTTCTTACAGCTAATTCTTCCCACCGAGAATTCTGGAATTATCTACGCCCCAATCCAAGCTACCAATTTTGAGTTAAAGACAAGATTGATTCAGATGGCGCGCGATAACTCTTTTAAGGGACATCCTTCTGAGGACCCACACTCACATCTGCTATCATTCTTGGAAATTTGTAGGACGGTGAAGATGAACAGAGTTCCGGCAAACGCTATAAAACTGAGGTTGTTCCCATTTTCTCTACAAGACAAAGCAAAGGATTGGCTCGAATCAGTTGAGACGGGCAACATTAGTACATGGGACGAGCTTGCCCGGGATTTTTTGACAAATTTTTTCCCGCCTGCCAAGACTACCAAGCTCTGGACTGAGATCAGAGTGTTTAGGCAGCTTGATAAGGAGCAGTTGTACGAGGCATGGGAGAGATACAAGGAAATACTTAGGCGGTGCCCCCAACATGGATATCCTGATTGGCTCCAAGTTTAGTTGTTTTACAATGCATTGAATCCCTCCACCAAGACAGTCCTAGACACATAAGCAGGAGGAAGTTTTCTTTCCAAAACAGTGACGGAAGCCAAAGATTTGTTGGAGGAAATGACGGCAACCAGTTATCAGTGGCCAACCGAGAGGGGAGCAATTTCAAAGAAGGCTGGAATTTATGAATTGGATGAGTCGAGTTCGTTAAAGGCACAGATGGCATCTCTGACCAACGTGCTGAACAAGCTGACTTCATCTGAGGTGGTCAAATCCATTTCCACCTTAGCTGAAGGTTATTCAAAGAAGGAAGGTCAAGATGTGGAAGAAGTCCAGTGGGAAATAGACCATTTGCTCAAGGAGTACCGAACTTCTACCACCCCAGTCTGCGCAATCACGAGAACTCTTGAACACAAAGAATGTTTTACAACCACCGCCAGGTTTTGTATCGACCAGTGCGCCTGAAAAGAAGAGTAACCTGGAGGAGATGGTGGCTCTGTTTATTAAAGAACAAAGAGTGTTGAATGTGAATCTCCAGACAGCAGTTAATAACCACGACACAGCTCTGAAAAACATGGAAGTGCAAATAGGACAGATCACTTCAGCGGTGAATGCCCTTCAGAAGGGAAAATTTCCTAGCGACACTAAACCTAACCCAAGAGAGCAGTGCAAGATGGTGACACTGAGAAGTAGTAGACAGTTGGAGAATAGTTCAGAAAAGAAGAAGGACGAAGAGAAGAGCAAGGATGAAGATGAAAGGGCTGAGGCACAAAAAACCTCCTCTGAAAGGTCCCAACATCATCATAACCCTATTGATTTGAATTGTGATTTTTCTAACAATTTTGCAGAAAAGAAGAAAGATGAAAGACAAGATGACTGGCATAAAGAGAAACTGAACGAGGAAGAAGTGGTTCCATGCAACCATCAAGACAAAGGCTCACACATCAACCCGCCTAAGCGGAGGGGCGAATGTCCAACCTTTGACTACAGGGAGTTACCTTTTCCTCAACGCTTTAAAAATGTCAAATTAGATGAGCAGTTTCAAAAGTTCCTAGAAATGTTTAAGAAGTTGACTGTGAATATTCCCTTAGTAGATGCCTTGTATAACATGCCTAATTATGGGAAATTCATGAAATAAATGCTCTCTAGGAAGAAAAGTTTGAAAAAATAAGTTTTTAAATTGTCTGAGAGTAGTAGTACCATTGTTTATGGACAGATGCCTTCTAAACAAAAAGACCCAGTGAGTTTTACTGTTCCCTACACTATAGGAGAAGTATCTTTCAATAGGGCTTTATGTGATTTAGGCGCTAGTATAAATTTAATGCCCTATTCTGTTTACAGGAAGATTGGCTTAACTTGAATGAAGGACACCGATGTCACTCTACAACTTGCTGATAGATTGATTACCCACCCAATGGGTGTTGTGGAGGACGTGTTGGTAAAAGTCAACAAATTTATCTTCCCCGTAGACTTTGTGGTACTCGACATGCAGGAGGACAAAGAGGTGCCCGTTATTCTAGGCAGACCTTTCTTAACAACTGGTAAGGCTGAGATTAGTGTGCATACAGGTAAGTTTACCTTGAACATTGATGATGAGAAAGTCGTGTTTAGTATTTTTGGCCAAGATGAGTCTGTTTGTAGTTTGCATACATGTTTTTCTGTTGGTCCTGAATACTTGACTGACGATGATGAAGAGGTAGAGTATAATCTTGGCCTAGGCTTAGGGGAAGTGCTTATGAATGATGGGGATTTTGATCATAATGCATATTTAGATGACCCTCTGTTTGAGAATGATTTAGAATTGCCTGACTTTGAGAATGATTTAGAATTGCCTGCAAATGAAAGATCTGCAGTTGATGATTTACCTTCTTTTGAGTATGAATTGGATTTGCCTGAAATCGATGATTTTGATGATGGTATTGATTTGCCTGATATTGAGGATGAACATGAATTGCATAAAAAAGATTACTTGATAGATAATTTTGAGTCTGATCATGATAACACTGAATCTATTGAGTCTGATCTTGATATTCCTGAATGCATGAACCCTGATAATGTTAATACCTTTGATTCGTGTCCTGATGATGTATATAACATAGAATCTGACCTAGAGGAACTCGAATCTGTGCATAGTATAGAATCTGATCCAAAAATTCTTGAATTCTTGAATTCTTCTGATGATGAGTCATATGATAGTCTAGTTGAATCATTTTTTAATACTGAGTCTGAGGAATCTTCTGAGCATGTAGATATTTTATATGATGAATGGACTGACATGATTGATAGGCCATCTTTAGATCATAGACCGGTAGATATCATAACGCTTGATGACTATGTTAATAATTGTTTTGTGAATAGCGATTTAGAAAAGAGATTTGATGCGGCCTCATATTTTCTGAAATGTTATTATAACAATCTTTTTAATGAAGATGGGCCAGGGGAAAGTATTTTTTTCTCCCCTGTTTGTAGTATGCAATTCGGTGCATGATTTCTTGCAGGGCCCAGAGGATGATGGAAATTTTCATTTCGAGCCTCCGTAAGCGTGCCGAGCCTTGTCTAGCTAAAGACGATAAAGAAAGCGTTGCTTGGGAGGCAACCCAAGGATTAAAGTTTAGGTAGCTGTTTTTGCGGTAAATAATTTTCCTTTGCTCCATGATCCAATTTTGTTTTGCAGGATCACCTTAGCAAATCCCAAAATTCCAAAAATCCAATTTTTCTAGATCCAAAGGAAGAAGATGAAGCGCTCCTAGCTCAGGGAAGTCTCAGTATCCTTCTTTAAGCTTTACTGTTTTTTAAAACATTGGGGACAATGTTTAGTTTAAGTTTGGGGGGGAGGCTTTCGCTGTGTTGAGCATATTTAAATTCTGTTGGATGCATGAATAGATAGCTATGATAGCCAATGATGTGATTTTAGAAATTTTGGGAGAAAATGGTTTATATGTTGTGGAATCTGGGAGCACGACAAAGACTGTGAAATTTTTAAATTTTTTGATAGTTAGTTTTGATGTCTAAAGCATGCAATAGTCTTATCTAATGACATCTTTGAAAATCTAGATTCTTATTATGATTTTTAAAGTTTGTTGTCACCCCGATAGGCTTAGTTTCTAATATTAGGAAGTTCATGCTTGATTGTTCTAGAGAGCTAGGTAGAAAAAAAAATGCATGCCTGCTGAGAGAAAAGAAAAATCTGTTGAAAAGAATTTTTTTTTGCATGCACAAAAGAAAAGCCTAGGGGTAAAAAGAGCTAGCTACGGTGTGATCAGTTAGGCCAACCAGAGAATAAAATTCGGGTTAAGGGTCCCTACACCGTAGTGTGAAAGCTAGTACCATTAGAAATCAAAATGCAAGTTTGGGGGAGTAGCAAAAGAAGAAAAAGAAAAAAAAAAGTGAAAAATATTTGTGAGTTTTGCTCCCCCATGAAAAAGAAAAATGACAGGCGCCCTAGTTTCTTTTTTTTTACATGATAGAAGAACTTCGACCTATTAGGGGCTCTTAGCCAGTGTAGGGGGAAAACAAATGGAGAAAGCCATAAGACTAATCTAGGTTAGTAAAAGAATCAATAGATAAGTCTTGAGCATGTTATTAATTAATCTTAAGTTCAAACTAGTTTAAGATTTCTTCATGAGTATGCGGTGCTTGCTTATTCCACTTGCATGTTTTCCATTCTATCTTGAGAATTCCAAAATGAATGAGGCTTGAGCGATTCTATTTCATGCATATTTAGAATTTATTTTGCTCGGGACTAGCAAAAGCTTAAGTTTGGCAGTGTGATAGCGAGCAAAAATGTCACTATTTTAGCCCCAATTTATTTGGCTTTTCTGTGCTTTAATCGTGTTTTTATTGAAAATATTTAATTTATTTTGTTATTTGGTCTTTAGGAGCAAAGTTGTGGATTTTGGGGGAAAAAATGCCCAAAATGAAGCCAAACAAGCCCAAATTCAATGCTTGGACCAAAAGGAGAGTCAAAGAGGCCACTCGTGAAGAAAAAGCCCAAAAAGAAATGAAGAGAATGCCCAAAAATAAGCCCAAACCGAAGCTGGAAATTCTGGAAAATGGCATAGCGTCGCGACGCTGTCCATTTCTTGGGCAACAAGCCGCGTGCATGACAACGTCGCGACGCTACCCCCAATCCTAGCCTATAAAAAGCACCCCTTGGTGCCTCATTTTACAATCAATCAATCCATTCTTTCCTTCCTTTCTTGCTTCCTTTGGCTCCTTTGGAGCCTCTCTCAAGGCTTTCTAGCCTTTTTGAGAGATTTCTTTAGTGGAAAATATTTTGGGGAATTTTGGGGAGCATCCTAGGAGGCTCAAGGAGTGTTCGACGGGACTCCGAGTGTCAGCGAAGGGGTTTTTCGACTGTCAATTCCTTTCCTTTTATGCTCTTAATTATGCTTTTCATTGTAAATGTTGTGGATATTTTAGCCATGTGTAGCTAAACCCCAATTTGGGGTCTTGAAATGAAATTATAGTTTAAATGTTGTTATAACTTCCTGTCTCTTGTCCTTTGTCCTAATTATTTGTATGGATGTGCTTAATGCTCTATTCAATCTGGCCAATTGTGTAATGATCTGATTCTTAATGGAAACTCGATGGAGAGAAATTAGGATAGATCGTAATCCATGCAACTAGTTTAATTGCCCGTCGTGACAACGGGATTAGTTGATTAAACTTAGATTCCTAAAATGAATCAGAGTGTAATAATTAATGATTTTTAATGGCGGTAAGGACACTTAGATTGTTAAAATAAATAAATTACAATTAGGGGAAACCGACAGGAGAACCTATGTGATTAACGGAGATTCTAGGATTATAATTAGTTGGCCAATGAGATAGGATAATTATAACAATTGTTTAGCTAATAATTGATTTTCAAGACCCCTCTTCCCATTTAAAGAATTCTCTTTCTCCATATTTTATTTTTTTATTGGTTGATCAAATTATTTTCTTTAATTGCTTTGATTTTTGAATCCTTTTTATTTGCATGAGCTGTTCCCTAAATATTAATTTGCCCAAGTATTTTTAGTGCTCAAGAGATTTTATTTTTGCTTAATTTTCGCTTCGCCTCCCTGTGGATTCGATACTCGGTATTACCTACCGTTTTATATTACTTGTGACGACCCGTGCGCTTGCGGTAAGCACCTACGAACATTTAGACTCTAAGAAAATTTTGTAAAAAAAAAAGACTAATGGAAAGCCTATGACTAGAAAACAATTCGGTTGAGACGGTGGCCCTCTTGAGATAGAACAAAGATCTAGTTTTCATCATCAAGGGCTTAAAAGAAAATTCCTTTGAAACATGTTTTTTCTTCCAAAACATCTTAAATCACTTTTTCCTTTTAAGTTGATTTTTTTCTTTCAAAAGGTCATAGGTGAAGCTAAAAAACAGCAAGTAGATTTTTTCAAGAAAAGCTTTAAAACCCAAATTTATCTAGCTTAAACTATCCACAAACTATCTAAACTAACCTACGATCAAAACTATTAGCAGCCAAACATAAAAAACAATCAAAACAACAACTAAGCAACTAAAAACAAAATTTAAACATGCTAAAACTAAAAAAAGTAGCAAGCAACAAAAACAGTAAACAATATTATTCACAAAAATTTCAGTCGAAGGGGATCAGAAAACTCCCCTATTCCTCGTCCGAGGAACTCTCTTTCTCTTCATCATCTTCATCATCATTTTCTTCTTCTACTTCATCGGAATCTTCATCCTCCTTAGGCAGCAATGATCGAGGGAAATTTGGAAAGACTGGAGCAATACTTGAGGCTATAGAGAGGTAGAACTCTCTAATGCCTTCATCCCACTCCTTTGCATACGCCCAATACGTTCTCAGGTTGTCCCTGAGCTGATCAAGCTGCCGGTAGCCAATAGCTAGGCCTCCGATGATGGTGGTGGCCCTATGAAAGGAGTGTGCTGGGATGGCGAAGCTTTATTCGACCCTGATTGAGGAGTGGCCTGTGATGTGGAGGCTTTATCCTTCCTCTGGATGTTGTTCTGCTGAAGCTTTCCTATCAAGAAGAAGTCAATGGTTGGTTTAAAGAAATGACGCTCCTCGTCCTTGCCTGGCACAATTTTCACCCTATGACAGAGTTGGGTGATGAATGAGCCAAGGAAAAGCTTGTCTGCCCTTTTCCATCCACAGGCTAAGATCTCATCCCTAATTATGCTCCCCACATTGATCTCCAACCCCTTCAGAAGGCAATAGAGTAGCATCACTCTATCCACTAAAATCGTGTTGTCCTGAGTGGTTGGCATCAAGCGGTTTTTGATGAAGTGAAGCCAAACTGTCGATTCTGGATTTAGGTCGCTTGGCACTAAAGACTTCACTTTCGTCTACGATTCTTTCCATTGAACTCCCTTGTTGGCCACAAGTTTAAGAGCTTCCTTCATTTGCTTGGCCGAAGGGTTCCTGATAACATCATTTCCTCTTGGGTTCAAGGGTGCCTTGATCCTGTACACCCTGTTAATGTCAACTGAGGAGAAACTGACCTTCTTCCCCCTCACCACCGACATGCTAAGGCTTTCTTCCCTCAGGCCGACGTAGAATTCACGAACTAGATGCACAACAGCCTCCTGAGGGTGAGCACAAAAGTCCTGCCATTTGTATTGAGATATGATCCTGCTCATGAACTCTAGCAGTGCTCCAACTCTGTTAGAGAATCCCTTCTCGTTGAGGAAATCTCTTTTCTTCATAATCTCCATCCTCTCCTGAAAATTAACGTCTTTAAATACCTCAGGAAATGTATTTTTAGGAGATGGAGCTTTTGGTGACTTGGCCTTAGGCTTGGCAGGTGAGATGGTAGGAGGAACTGCAGGAGAGGCGTCCATGGACCTGGTCCTCGGCCTCTTGGCAAATATCGGGTCATTTTTGTTCTTTGTCCTCCTCTCAACCTTAATCTCTCTCTTCCTCTTTCTTCTCAACGCTGCAGAGATAGGGAATTGATTGCCATCTACCTCCCTAATCTCTGAATCAAATTCTGTATCAAAGTCAGAATCATTAGAGGTCTCGGTCTCCTCGTCTTCTTTTTCTTTTTCATCCCTCTTCTCTCCTGAAGAGGTGCTGTCAGCTGCTGGTTGGTCATTCGTGAATAGAGGCTCAAAAACCTCCTCAGAAGGCTGATCAATGGTGGCCTCGGCTAGGCCTTCTTCAGAATGTAGCCCAGATGCAGTCGCATTGGGCCGCATTCTGGCCTTCTCCTTCTTTTTATTTTTCTAAATTTTCTTCCCTTGGCCCCTGTTGGGCCTCTTCTTCTACCCTCCCTTGCAGCGCTTCATACTTCGAGTATGAAGTGTAGAGGAATTTCTCTTTTAGCTGTTAGGTTCCCCGTCCTTTGGCATTGATCACAATTTTTCGCGAAGAGGTGCGCATCCTTGAAGAGACTAGGCCAAAAGTAGTCGGATTGAAGGACTTTAGCTGTTGTCTTTAATCTTGCGAAGTGGCCTCCGTATGGAGCTGCATGACAGGCTCCCAGTATAGAAGGTATCTCCTCCTCCGATACACACCGTCTTAGTATTTGATCAGGTCCTAGCTTATATAAGTATGGTTCATCCCAATAATAGTCTTTGATGTCCTTCAAAAACTTATTGAGTTGTTGAGCAGTTACTTCTGGTGGTTTTAGTCCGCTAATTAGATAGTTTACACAGTCTGCGAACCATGGGAGTTTAGCAGTTTTGACCACCAGAATTTATTCATCCACGAATTACTCTTGAATGTCCAACCCTTTTTCTATTTGTGCTTCCTCTCCAAGTCTTCAGAGATGGTCCGCTACTTGATTATTTGTTCCTTTTCTGTCTTGGATTTCTATGTCAAACTCTTGCAAAAGCAAAATCTATCGAATTAGTCGGGGTTTGGCATCTTTTTTCGAAAGTAAATGTTTGAGGGCTGAATGATCTGTGTGAACTATGACTTTAGTTCCCACAAGGTAGGATCTAAATTTTTCAAAACCAAACACTAGTGCCAATAATTCCTTTTCTGTGACTGTATAGTTTAACTGAGCCTCGTTGAGAGTCTTGCTTGCGAAGTAGATAGGTTGCACTATCTTTCCTCTTTTCAGACATAGGACTACCCCAACTGCAAAGTCACTAGCGTCGCACATCAACTCAAAGGGTTGAGTTCAGTTTGGTTCAATTATAATTGGTGATGAGTTGAGTGCCTTCTTTAAAGTCTCAAACGCTTGTTTGCAATCTTCATCAAAGTCGAACGGTCTATCTGTTGGGATTGGTGTCCTAAAACTCGTAGATAGTGAATGTTAAACGAATTATATACTTATTCGATCAAGGCGTTATCGAGACTAATTCAGTAAAGTTATTACTGAATAAAGTAAATTGCACATATAACCCAAATCCAATAAACTAAGAACCATGGCTATAGGATGAACACTTGAGCTTTATGTAGAGACATAAGAGTGGATCAAGCTTGAGTAATAGCCAAAACGGTCTATAGTATAAGAATAGGGTTGGGTATCTTGTTATGGGGACACTATGAGACGCGACCCACTTTATAGTTGGTATAAGCATGTGTTTTGTTCTTTTTGCTTATGTTATGTTATGTTTCTTTGTTTTTATCTGCTGGTTTAAAATCTATCTCTGACATGATTATGTTGATCTGTGATCTTGATCTTTAATGAAATCAAATACTGTTTTGTTTGGCATATCTGAGTATCTAACTCAATTTTCTTCTGAATTTTTGAAGCATGGACTAGTTAGCTTAATTAGACCAATATGTTCTGATCTCTGACATGATTATGTTGATCTGTGATCTTGATCTTTAATGAAATCAAATACTGTTTTGTTTGGCATATCTGAGTATCTAACTTAATTTTCTTCTGAATTTTTGAAGCATGGACTAGTTAGCTTAATTAGACCAATATGTTCTGATCTCCAGAAACCTTTTGCTTGAGCATTCCTTCTAGCCTGGTCATGACTGCAACAAAAGTTCTGAGGTAGCATTGTCTTATTTGATTCACCTTAAGCTTAATCTTAGTCCCACGCTTAGTTTAAAATTCAGATAGAAAAAATTAAGTTTGGGGGTATACTTATCATGTTGCTAATTCATTGAGGACAATGAATAATTTAAGTTTGGGGGACTTTTTGCTACTCCAATTGTTTTGCTCGAGCATTCCTCTCCTTCATTTAAAAATTTGCTAGGTTGTTGAGTAACTGGGGACATTTGTGATACCCACAGTTTGTCTTCGCGTCAAAAGATGACCTAGAAAATATTGAAAAAATGAGAAAAATTATTTGCTAAAAAAAGTTGATAGTTGAAAATTTTGCTGAGAAAATTCATAGAGCAAAAGTTTTGAAGGATGAATGATAATCTAGTAGTTTTCTGTCTCCCAGGGCTTAGGTGAGCTTCATTGTAAAATGTCGCCATTCTGAGAAGCAAGGGATAGAATAACTAAGGATTTTTGGGTTTAACAATGAGTATTTAGCCTAATTGGTGATAAGTTTGAGGCAAGGGTATACTGCACCATAAAGTGGGTCATCTCATGCTTAAGAGCTTATGAATGTAGGGCTGCTTTAAGTCTGAAGAACAAAAATATAAACCCCTTAAAAATATGTTTAAATATGTCTGATAATAGAGCTAGGCTGTGGTAAGTTCTTAGGATTGAGTTAAAGGTGGTGATTATTTGTTCAATGCTGAAAGTATTCTTTTGCTGCAACAGTGCTTGGTTTTGCAGGATGCTCAGGTAAAGGTCGAAGGTATTGTTGGAATATCTGTTTTGATTGAGTTGTGCTATGACTAATGTTTTGAATTTTAAAGGGAAGGTGAGTTAATATTGCTCGGGACGCGCAATAGTTCAAGTTTGGGGGTATGATAACTGTCCGAAAGGTAGTTATTTAGGCCTTAATTCTATAGGGATTTGTGTGTCTTTTGTGCTTAATAGGGTTGGTTTTAGATATATATTATATGTTTTAACCCATTTGGAAGAATGGAGGCTTTGAAAGTTATTTTGTGCAGAAAATACTGCTGAACGACGTGAGGGAGCAAATTTTGTGCTGCAGCAAAACTGGGAGCAAAACTGCCACATCACAGCTCGTTAGCCAAGTTGACAAACCGACTTCTATTGAGTTATTTTCGGGATAAAGGAGTGAGGAGAGCCTGCCATGTGTCCAATTTAACCTAATTCTCATCTTATAAAAGGAGGAGCCGTCAAAGATAAAGGCATTCATGATTTGGAGACCGAATCAATCGGCCGGAGGCCGAATTGACGACGGAATGGAGATCTAAGAAGACCATTTGCGATTCCACTCAAGGAGACGAAGTTCTTCCATGTTCTTGGTGGTTTGGAGCAGCGGTTTCATCCCCATTTGCTGAAAAGGATTAGTACTTCTTGTTTATTTCGCTTTATGGATGTGCTTATCGAGATTGTAACGTATTTTATGTCTTCAATCATGAACTAATTGCTTTGTAGGCATAGGTTAAGAATTATGTGATTGTTATATTTATAAATCTGGAAATTCTATTTGATCATGATCATCTTGAATTATTGTTGATCTTTATTTTCATTATGTGCCCGCCTAGCTAGCCGGTATGTATAGCTTCTCCTAGTTTCAGGGATGATTTAGGAGTTGTGTGGCGATAATTCACGCTAGATCATTGTGTATTGGTGAACGCCAGTGACTGAGTTAGGGATAGCCAGTTGCCTAGTGCTTGATCGGTAGAGCTTCATTGGTTTTGAAACATATTCCAAAAAATCCGGAGTTCCGGGAGGATCCCGCTGATAATACTGCAGGAGATTGACGGATCAAAAGAATTGTTGGAGCATCTTTATAACAATTACAGAAGTCTTAATCTGTGTCTGTTTCCATTCTTTTTTCTCTTGTCGTAATCACTTACTGTTTCCGCATATCTTTTGTTTAGCATTTTAAAAACCCAATCAATTTAACCAACCTTTTGAAATCACTAAAAAGGCAAAATAAATCAATAGAGGTAGGCAATTCAAAACCCTGTGGATACGATAAATACTTATCACTTGCTGCTAGATTGTGTATACTTGCACAATATTTTGGAGTTAATTTATCTCATATTTTTAACCACTCCAGAATTGCAACAAGTTTTTGGCGCCGTTGCCGGGGACTTGAAATTGTTTTATTTGATTGATTTTTTTTTATATTTTTGGTGATTTGGTGCGTGAACTTTTTTACTGTTTCTTTTTCTTTTGTAGGTGTGACTTTGGTGTGTGAGCGATCCCCTTCGGATTAGATTTAAAAAAAAAAAATCAAAGTGAATCTCAAAGAGGAACTGTGCGATGCAGCAAAATCCGCCGCTGGAGCAAAATGGACAGCAAAATAATCAGGCTAAGTATCCTATCCTTGTAGCAAATGATAGGAACAGAGTCATTAGAGCGTATGTTTTTCCAATTATTGACGAGTTAAATCCAGTGATAGTGTGTCCAGTTATTGAGGCATCGAATTTTGAATTGAAACCGGTCATGTTTCACATGTTAGAGATGGTTGGCCAATTCCATGGTTTACCATCCGAGGACCCCCATTTACATCTTAAGTCTTTTCTAGGAGTTAGTGATTCATTTGCTTTCGAGGGAGTGTCGAGAGATGCCCTTAGATTAACCCTATTTCCTTATTCCCTTAGAGATGGAGCAAAGGCGTGGTTGAATTCTTTTGCTCCAGCATCAATAAGTACGTGGAATGAGCTAGTAGAGAAATTTCTTAGTAAGTATTTTCCACCAATTAGGAGTGCCAAGTTAAGGAGTGAAATAGTGGGATTTAGGCAGAATGAGGAAGAAACTTTTAGTGAGGCTTGGGAAAGGTTTAAGGAGCTTTTGCGAAAGTGTCCCCACCACTGTTTGCCATATTGTATTCAAATGGAAATATTTTACAATGGGTTAAACATAGCAACCCAGTGTATGATTGATGCTTCTGCGGGAGGGACTCTTTTGGCGAAATCTTTTAATGAAGCTTATGAGATTTTAGAGAGAATATCAACCTACAGTTATCAATGGTCAGATGTTAGAGGCTCTAATAAAAAAGTTAATAGTGTGTTAGAAGTTGATAGTGTGTCTACCATTAGGGCCGATATTGTAGAATTAGCTAACGCTCTTAAAAATGTAACAGTGGTTAGTCATGTCCAACAACCGCCAGTGGTAAACCAAGTTACAGAAGAATCATGTGTTTATTGTGGTGAAGAGCATAATTATGAGTTTTGTCCTAACAATCCAGCTTCTGCATTTTTTGCAGGTAATCAAAGGAATAACCTTTATTCTAACTTTTATAATCCAGGTTGGCGCAACCACCCCAAGTTTGTGTGGGGAGGGCAAGGAAACAATTCGCAAGTCCCCCAAGCACAGCAAAAGGCGGTGAACCAGTCCGGATTTGCTAAATCACAGGAATTGCCCCAACAAAATAAGCAGGCTTTGCCCCAGCAAAACTCGGGTAATTCTCTGGAGTCAATGATGAAGGATTATATGGCTCGTAATGATGTCATAATCCTAAGTCAGCAAGCTTCATTGAGAGCCCTAGAGTTGCAAGTGGGTCAGCTAGCTAATGAGTTGAAGGCACGACCTCAAAGGAACATTCCTTTAGATATTGAACACCCTATAAAGGAAGGTAAGAAGCAAGTGCAGGCAATGACTTTAGGGAGTGATAAGCCACTAGAAGATAGAAAAGAGCCTAGTAAACCCCAGGAAGTAGAAAAGAGTAGTGATAGTAATGTTGTCGAAAAAGAATAGGGGTCTGGTCAATATGATGGAGGCAGCAGCAAAGATGCTGGAGCAATTGATTCTGTTCCAGATGTGGAACCACCTTATGTACCGCCCCCACCCTATGACCCACCCTTACCTTTTCCACAAAGGCAGAAGTCTAAGAACCAAGACGGTAGTCCATTTTTGGCCAACTGGTAGATCATTGATGGATGTCCAACAAGGGGAGTTTACAATGAAGGTGCATGACCAAAAGGTGAAGTTTAATATGTTTGATGCATTCAAATATCCTAATGATCTTGAGGATTGCTCGTGCATTCAGGTGTTGGATGAGTTTGTTGAGGACCACTTTGAGAAGGATTTGATGGAGTACCATACCCAAAAGTTTGGAGAGATCCAAATTGAGGATTTGGAAATAGGTGGATTGGAGCATGAGTATGACGATGTAGGTGAGATTTCTAGTTTTAAGAGGAATTTTGAATCCTTAGAGCCAATAGATGAGAAATCCAAGCCTATTGAACCTTGTAATTCATTGATATTGCTCCAGCAACCTGAGAATAGGAAATCCTTCATTGATAAGAGATTATTTACTGTAGCTCATATTAAGGCAGTGAAAACACCTTGGTATGATGACTTTTCCAATTACCTTGATTGTGGAAATTTGCCTCCTGGTTTATCAAAATAACAAATGAAAGAATTTTTCCATGAGGTAAAGTTTTATTTATCAAATGATGCATCTATAGTTAGACAATGTGTTGATGATGGTTGTGAGTCTAAAGTAAATTTGATTTCTGTTTAGATTTAATTTTAGTTTGAATTTTTAATTTTTGTTTAGATTAGATTTTTAATAATATATCTTCCTGATTTAATTCTAAAGTATTCTTCTTTGAAGTTGCTGGCAGATTAAGGGAGCACAGGTTTTGAGGGAGCAAAATTTCAGCATTCTAATCAGAAGCTCCCATTCTTGGATTATGTTATTTATTTATTTATTTATTTTTGTTTTGTTATTATTTTGATTTGATATGATTCTGATTTGATTAGATTTTATTTATTTATTATTTATTTATTTTATTTTTATTTAGTTAGGTTAGTTTGGATTTGATTTTGAAGGATTTTATTTTCAAAAGATTTTTCCAGATTTAAAATAATATATCTTGTGGATGTTATTTAAAAAAAAAAAAGATTTGATTTCGTAGTTTTGTTGAGAAGATCAGAGATTTTATTCGGTTGAGATTTTTTCTGAGATAAGATTATAATTTTACTGTTGAGATTTTATTGTTGTTAGCAGGATAATTAAATAGGTATGCAGTTAATTACCAAAGATGTCATGTGTTGAGCAGAGGGCAGTTGGCATTATGGTTGTTACACACAGAGGGAGCGCAGTAAATGGAAGATCTTACCGTTTGATCGATGATAAAAATTTTCTATGAATTCATGAAGTTAAAATGGTAACTTAAATTAATTAAGAGATAATTAGGGGCTAATTATTTGTTGAAGATCTTTGAGTTAGTGCCCTATTTATACAATCGCATCAGGTACGTTTTTCACTCTCATCTTTTATTACTACTAATGTGATTTTTTTTTTTTTTTGTGTGTATTATTATTGAGGAAAAAAACACAAGCAAGGAAAAAAATGTTGAGACTGTTGAGACTGAGAGGGAACTAAGTGAAGAAGTTGAGCTTAATGAAAGATTTTGGTACGAGAGATTTATCCATGGAGAGGCAATAAAAAATATCCAGAAATCCTGAAGCGAAATGTTCTAATGGAGCGCGGCTTCGATGATGGAAAAGAGCTCCCACATTTTATTTGAGCAAGCATCACTAATAACGGTTGGAAACGGTTGTGCGTAAAGCCGGATCCCACTGTTGATCGACTAGAATGGGAGTTCTACGCCAACATCGATGAAAATGTAGGATTCTTGGTTATTGTTTGAAGAGTTGTTGTCGACTAGAGCCCTGGGGTGATTAATTCTTTATTTAATTTGCAAGACTTCCCCCACGCTGTTTTCAATGAAATATTAGTTGCTTCCTCAAACGAGCAACTGAATGTCCAGTGGAGGTTGTCTAAGATGAGGGCAAGAACATTCCAGTCAACATACCTGAAGTGTGAGGCTAACACTTGGCTCAGCTTTGTCAAGCAGAGATTATTGGCTACAACGTACGCCTCCACTATCCCCTGTGATCGAGTGCACTTGAAGGTCAAGAGTCCCAGAGAGTTACAGTGAAATAAAGTTGTTTGACAAGGGGATTATTGGCACTTGTAGACTTTAGAGAGGTGTGCGCGCCAGGATGGTTTGTTGTGCGGTGTCCATAGAATGCTGAAGCAACTTGAGATGGTTCTTAGTAGGCTACAATTCACTGAGAGACAACTTCAAACCTACTAGAGCTATGATCGTTGAAGGGACACCGCACTACGGAGGGCTATGCAAGAAAATTTGTCTAAGTTGTAACAAACCTTCCCAATTTTTCTTGATGATCTTGTAAACCCATGCATTCCATCTCCACCCATCATTTGAGAGGAAGAAGAAAACCCAGAGTCTGAACATGATGAAAAATTAAAGGGAAGTTTTAGTTTCTGCGAGCAAATATTTTGATGAATGATTTTTTTGTGCTCGCCTTGCATGTGTTTTGTTCTTTTTGCTTATGTTATGTTCTGTTTCTTTGTTTTTATCTGCTGGTTTAAAATCTATCTCTGACATGATTATGTTGATCTGTGATCTTGATCTTTAATGAAATCAAATACTGTTTTGTTTGGCATATCTGAGTATCTAACTTAATTTTCTTCTGAATTTTTGAAGCATGGACTAGTTAGCTTAATTAGACCAATATGTTCTGATCTCCAGAAACCTTTTGCTTGAGCATTCCTTCTAGCCTGGTCATGACTGCAGCAAAAGTTCTGAGGTAGCATTGTCTTATTTGATCCACCTTAAGCTTAATCTTAGTCCCACGCTTAGTTTAAAATTCAGATAGAAAAAATTAAGTTTGGGGGTATACTTATCATGTTGCTAATTCATTGAGGACAATGAATAATTTAAGTTTGGGGGACTTTTTGCTACTCCAATTGTTTTGCTCGAGCATTCCTCTCCTTCATTTAAAAATTTGCTAGGTTGTTGAGTAACCGGGGACATTTGTGATACCCACAGTTTGTCTTCGCGTCAAAAGATGACCTAGAAAATATTGGAAAAATGAGAAAAATTATTTGCTAAAAAAAGTTGATTGTTGAAAATTTTGCTGAGAAAATTCATAGAGCAAAAGTTTTGAAGGATGAATGATAATCTAGTAGTTTTCTGTCTCCCAGGGCTTAGGTGAGCTTCATCGTAAAATGTCGCCATTCTGAGAAGCAAGGGATAGAATAACTAAGGATTTTTGGGTTTAACAATGAGTATTTAGCCTAATTGGTTATAAGTTTGAGGCAAGGGCATACTGCACCATAAAGTGGGTCATCTCATGCTTAAGAGCTTATGACTGTAGGGCTGCTTTAAGTCTGAAGAACAAAAATATAAACCCCTTAAAAATGTGTTTAAATATGTCTGATAATAGAGCTAGGCTGTGGTAAGTTCTTAGGATTGAGTTAAAGGTGGTGATTATTTGTTCAATGCTGAAAGTATTCTTTTGCTGCAACAGTGCTTGGTTTTGCAGGATGCTCAGGTAAAGGTTGAAGGTATTGTTGGAATATCTGTTTTGATTGAGTTGTGCTATGACTAAGGCTTTGAAAGTTATTTTGTGCAGAAAATACTGCTGAACGACGTGAGGGAGCAAATTTTGTGCTGCAGCAAAACTGGGAGCAAAACTGCCACATCACAGCTCGTTAGCCAAGTTGACAAACCGACTTCTATTGAGTTATTTTTGGGATAAAGGAGTGAGGAGAGCCTGCCATGTGTCCAATTTAACCTAATTCTCATCTTATAAAAGGAGGAGCCGTCAAAGATAAAGGCATTCACGATTTGGAGACCGAATCAATCGGCCGGAGGCCGAATTGACGGCGGAATGGAGATCTAAGAAGACCATTTGCGATTCCACTCTAGGAGACGAAGTTCTTCCATGTTCTTGGTGGTTTGGAGCAGTCGTTTCATCCCCATTTGCTGAAAAGGATTAGTACTTCTTGTTTATTTCGCTTTATGGATGTGCTTATCGAGATTGTAACGTATTTTATGTCTTCAATCATGAACTAATTGCTTTGTAGGCATAGGTTAAGAATTATGTGATTGTTATATTTATAAATCTGGAAATTCTATTTGATCATGATCATCTTGAATTATTGTTGATCTTTATTTTCATTATGTGCCCGCCTAGCTAGCCGGTATGTATAGCTTCTCCTAGTTTCAGGGATGATTTAGGTGTTGTGTGGCGATAATTCACGCTAGATCATTGTGTATTGGTGAACGCCAGTGACTGAGTTAGGGATAGCCAGTTGCCTAGTGCTTGATCGGTAGAGCTTCATTGGTTTTGAAACATATTCCAAAAAATCCGGAGTTCCGAGAGGATCCCGCTGATAATACTGCAGGAGATTGACGGATGAAAAGAATTGCTGGAGCATCTTTATAACAATTACAGAAGTCTTAATCTGTGTCTGTTTCCATTCTTTTTTCTCTTGTCGTAATCACTTACTGCTTCCGCATATCTTTTGTTTCAGCATTTTAAAACCCCAATCAATTTAACCAACCTTTTGAAATCACTAAAAAGGCAAAATAAATCAATAGAGGTAGGCAATTCAAAACCCTGTGGATACGATAAATACTTATCACTTGCTGCTAGATTGTGTATACTTGCACAGTATTTTGGAGTCAATTTATCTCATATTTTTAACCACTCCAGAATTGCAACAGTCATCCCACCCTTTTTTGGAATGCATTGAACCGGGCTGACCCAGCTACTGTGTGCAATTAGGTAGATGACTCCTGCATATAGCCACTTTAAGATTTCCTTCCTAACAAGTTCCTTCATGGTGGGATTTAATCGCCTCTAACTCTCAATGAAATTCTTAGCTCCTTCTTCAAGGTTTATCCTGTGCATGCAGAATGAGGGGTTGATTCCTTGAATGTCTGCAATTGTCCATCCTATTTCTTTTTTATGTTTAGAGAGGACCTGCAACAAAGAATTTTCATCCTATTCAGTATGGTAAGCAGATATAATAACTGGTAATGACCTGTTTTCACAAAGAAAACTATATTTAAGATGCTCTGACAGAGGCTTGAGTTCTAGTTTAGGAGGATTGATCAAAGATGGTCGTAACGGCCTGATTTCTTCTTGGTCTGATTAATCCCTTAATGCCTCTATCCTCGTTGTTGCAGAATCATTTGTGACTGGTATTTCTTCAATCCCCTTCTCTTCTAGTTCCTCATGTTCGAACTTGTTTCTTTTTAGTGGTTCTCCTTTTAAGGTTTCCTACAAAATAGATACAGAAAGCTCGTCAACTTCTTCAATCATAGAACACCTCTCAAGGTATCCTGGATATTGCATCGCCTTCATCACGTTAAACGTGACTTGCTGATCGTTCACCCTCATGGTCAATTTTTCCTTCTGCACATCTATTAAGGTTCTGCCAGTGGCTAGGAACGGTCGTCCTAAGATGATTGGTACGTCTTTGTCAACTTCGCAATCTAAGATGATGAAATCTGCAGGGAAAACAAACTTATCAACTTTAACCAATATGTCTTCAATCTTCCCAATGGGATGTGTAAGCGATCGGTCTGCCAACTACAAGGTTACAGTTGTTGGCCATGCTTCACTTATCCCTAAGTGTTTAAAAACTGAATATGGCATTAAGTTGATGCTTGCTCATAAGTCGCACAGAGCTCTGCCTACATCCTTGCCTCCGATAGAGCATGGAATTGTAAAGCTTCTTGGATCTTTAAGCTAGGGAGGGATCTCGTTTTTTACTAGTGCACTGGAGCATTCCGTGAGTGCAACCGTTTCGTATTTCCCAACCTTCTCTTTTTTTACAGAATATCTTTTAGGAACTTTACATATGTAGGCATTTGTTCAAGTGCCTCCACTAATGGTATGTTGATGTGCAACTGCTTCAATACATCTAAAAACTTCTTGAACTGTACATCTTGTGACACATGTTTGAATCTCTGAGGGTATGGAGGAAGTGGTCTATAATCCGGGTCTATCACAAATTTTTGGAAAATTGCAGTGGGTGGCAAATTGGACCAAATTAATATCAAATATAACACCATGTAAAAATAATTGCAAATATAGAAAAATCTATCCAAGTCTATCTGATAGACTTTGGTTATCAAAATTTATCAGCAATAGACTCTGATTAATCAGAATCTATCAGTCTACTGATAGACTCCGATTATTTAGAGTCTATCAGTGTCTATCGCTGATAAACTTTGGTTAATCAAAACCTATCAGTGACTATCATTGATAGACTTTGAAATCAAAGTCTATCAGTGATAGTCACTGATAGATTTTGATTAATCGAAGTCTATCAGTGATAGACACTGATATACTTTGAATAATCAGAGTCTATCAGTGATAGATGTTGCACGATTTTCCGCAAGCGCACGGGTCGTCACAAGTAATATAGTGATTTTGAGTATAGAGTATCGTCTCCACAGGGATTGGATTTATTCAATTAAGTACCACGAATAATCTTGCTTAACTTTATTTAGAGAACAAAATCTAATGCTGAAAAGAATAACAAAAACCTAATCTAGAAAGCAAAAGATAAATGGTGACACAATTTGGAGGGATAATTCTAGAGTTGTTGATTTTATCAATTGGACCTTTAATGCTTAATCAATTAACTAATATGGATTAACTAATCATTTGATTCATAAGTCTAGAAGTCTAATGACAAGGACTCTCCTGTCGGTCTCCTCCTATCTCATACCTTTCAATAAAGAATCTCCTTTCAGTCTCATCTTTATTTACTTAGCATGGCATTACGACCCTTCAGTACAACCTCTAACGTTATTTATTTTATCCCGTGTCACCCGGGTAAATAACCGTTAGTCATGCATTCAGTTCTAGTCTAAGCTTCTCTCCGTCGAGTTTCCACTTAGTAACGATTCATTTAATCAGTGATCAGTTGATTAAAAGCATTACGGACAAAATGCACAAATGAACAATAATGACAATTAAACCACATCAATTCATTAATTCAGCAGAGGTTCAACATCTAAATCAATCTCATGGAATTTAGGAATTTGCTACTCATAATCACTAAAATTCAATAATTCCTAATCACAACAATTCTAGAAACTAAAACATAAAGGAAAAGGGAAGAGAAATGCTCATAAAAGTGTCGATCTCCTCGATCCCGCGCCGACCTCCTTCGATCCCGAGCTCCAAAGATCTTCAACAAAGCTCCAAAACTCTCCCAAAAATCCCAAATTTTAGTTTAGACTCTAGAATGGGGTGAAAACCCACAAATTGGCACACAATCTTCATTGCAAAAGGCTCCTTTTATAGGCTCCCAGCAGGCGTAGCATCGAGACGCTACAAGGACAGCGTCGAGACGCTCTGACATCATCTTTTCTTGGGCTCCAAGACGTCGCAGCGTCGAGACGCTACATAGACAGCGTCGAGACGCTCTCGCGATTCTGGATCTTTCCACGCAGCTGCCTAGCGTCGAGACGCTCCAGGCTTAGCGTCGAGACGCTAGGCCCTGAATCTTCAATAAAGGCCCGATTTTGACTCAATTTTTGGGCCTCCAACTTTCTTTTGGCCCAAATACTTCTTGTAATGGATTTTGGGCACTTTTCTTGACCCAAATTGATACTTTAAGACTTGAAATTCATGAATTTGGGCTTCTAATTCATTCTTCTTGGCTTTTTGGACTCGGATCTTCAATGGAATTCTCCAAATTGCTCAGAAAGCCTCCAAAATCATCTAAATTCTCTCAAAATTCCGATTTTACTTCTTTGGCTCGGTTTTCTGAAATTTAAACAGAAAATAGCATTAAAACACACAATTCAAGCACAAAACTAGCTTAAATTAATAGGAAAATGATGACATTTCTGCATGTCATCAATAGACACGGATAGAATCCGACAACCGCTTTTTGGTCTTGTACAATTAATTTTGCTATATTTGCAATTAGTTTGCAACAGTCATATATTTGCTATTAATTTGGTCCAATTTGCCATCTATGCAACAGCCCCCAAATTTTTGGGGTTTTGCGGTCGCATTTCCTTGCTTTTTCTCCAACTTTGATCTTTCTTATTTTCTACTTTATCTTCTTTATTCTCTTAAATATCTAAGGTAATGTCTAACTTCTTTTTACAAATATTTTCTTGAGCTTCAATTGGGATCTCTGCTTCTGGATACTTTGGTCCATCGTATTCTAATCCACTTCTTAGGGTCACTGCCTTGCATTGTTCCTTGCCTTCTCTGTGTGGTATCTCGGGTTTGCTAGGCAACGTCCCTTGAGGTCTATTCTTAATCTAAGCAATTTGTCCAAGCTGAACATCCAAATTCCTTACTGCAGCATCGTTCCTTTCCATGTACTCCTTCATAAGAGTCTCTAAATTTGACTTTTGGCTCTGTATTGGAACTTGTTGGAAATTCTTCTGCGGTTGTTGTTGTGTAGGTTGCTTTCCAAACTGATGAGTGTTGGAATTACTTGACCCGGCTTGTCCTCCCCAAGAAAAATTCGGATGTTGTCTCCATCTTGGGTTGTACGTGGCCGAATAAGGATTCCATCTATTTTGGTTCTAGTTTCCTTGGGAACCTACATAATAAACAAAAGCTGGATTTAGTGGACAATTTTCAGCGATGTGTTCCTCACCACATATCTCACATTCGGGGGAAGAAGTAGCATTGGCAGAGGCTATGTTTGCTTGATTGTTCATGGTCATGCCCATCATCATGCTATGAATAGCCTTGATCTGGACTGCATCTTAGAGTTAGCCTCTGTATCCATTTCTTTCACTGGATTTTTCAAAATGTTTGTTGGTTCATTTTCTCTCAAATGGCGATTGTTGGTGGCTATGGTATCTAGAATAGCATGCACCTCATTAGCAGACTTCTTCAGAAAAGATCCGTTTGCAGATGCGTTTACTACTGCCTTTCAAGCTTGATCTAACCCACTATAAAAATGCTCCAAAATAATGCAAGCATACAATCCATGGTGTGGACACTTTCGAACCAACCTCTGGAATCTTTCCCAAGCTGCATCCAGAGGTTCATTGTAAGACTGCCAGAAAACAATGATTTCTGCTTTGTACTCGACATTCTTATTGGAGGGAAAAAAATTCTCCAAGAATTTCTCCGCCAAATCATTCCAAGAGGTGATGAAGTTTGGAGGGAATGAATCCAGCCAGGCTTCAGCATCTCCCTGTAATGAAAATGGAAAAAGCTTTAGTTTTAACGTATCTTCTGGCAGTCCTGTTACTTTAAAAGAATTGCAAACTCTCAAAAACAGTTTAATATTCTTGTGTGGATATTCATTTGGAAGTCCAGAGAATTGGCCCATTGTATTCAACATCTGGAACATCACTGGTTTAAGTTCAAACTGTGGAGCATCAATCAGTGGCTCCAAAATTCCTGGATTCAATGTCTGGAAAAATGGTAATGCATAATCCCTTATTGCTCGGTTTCGATCTTCCGAAATGTAGATCAGGTTTTCTTGTTGTGGCATCAGTGGAACTGGAGGAAAAGAAGGAATTCTCCCTCCATTCTGCTCCCTTCCACGAACTTGTGGATCAACTTGAGGATCGACTCCAGGAGGTTCCATTGGAAACTCTTGAATGTAAGATGCTTCCTCTAGTAATTCATGTGCGCTCAACTCTTGTTGCTCCTTTTTCTTTCGTCTTTGTTCCTTCCTTCGACGACGAAAGGTCCTTTCTATCTCTGGATCAATTTCAAGGAGTGGATACCCCTTGCTCATGCACTAACTCAAACCTCCAAAAGAAAAACAAATGCAAACCGAAGTCAAATTCCCTTTGAGACAGTAATGCAGTCGCAATCTGACCACAATTAAAAAAAAAATCTGGTTTCCCTTTTGGTCCCCGACAACGGTGCCAAAAACTTGGTGCATGGTAAGTTGAATGGATGGAATGTGAGATAAGATGGATAATAATAATAAAGAATAATTCAGCTAACACTTAAGTGCAAGTATACACTGTCGCACGTAGTAATAAAAAACCTTAGAAGTATTCCAAGGGTCGATCCTACGAGGACTAAATTGGAAATTCAGATTTGAAGAAGAAACTACTCAAATGATTGCTTTTGAAAAGGTAACCAAAGAAAATAAGTTGATTGATTGGGTTTTTGAAAAGATAAATAAAACATGAAAATAACTAATAAAGAATAACAATAAGAAATAAACGAGGCATTCAACATGGATTCATCCCTAAGGTAACAACCATACTCATGCAATATTTAACTTAAGTGTATTCAATGCATTGGGTCAGATTTAACTCCTATTTGGTCCTTGCTCCCAAGAATCGTTAGAAGGCTAAACGAGTATCGTTATGCACATTTCTGTGACTCGACTTCGACGTAGATAATTCACGAATGCAACCTATAACCCTATAGTCGATATAGGGTGCCTTAGGCAGCTTGCCCTATACCGCCGAACAATCTCTTTCGAGCTTTTTCTCCTATATCACCTTTATGAGAACCGATATTGTTTGTCCCTTTCGAGATCAAACTCACAGAGCATGCAAAGTCTAAGTGATCAAGTTTAACTCAACAAGATTAGAGTGATAATCAATAAAGAATGAGATGCATTAAACACAACTTAAGAAAATAAAGCACTTTCAAGCCATTAAACCCTAAGGGAATTGACCACATTGAACCCCTCAACAGGATTTAGCTACTCATGATGGGATAAAGAGCAAATGAACACATTTTCATTGAAATAAGAATGTAAATAATACAAAGTAATGAAAAGATTCAAGAACTGGAAATAAAGGAGATAGCTAAATATTATGGGTTTTTCTATTTACTCAATCCTTCCAGAGTTCACTAAGACTCTCCGCTCTCTCACTTTTACAAAATGGGAATGGGTGAAACTCTCTATACACGACAAGGTTTGATGTCTAACACTCTTAGGTTAGAATTTGGTAATCTAAGAAGGACCTCGGGCATCCCTACTCATTGGCGTCGAGCCAGGATTCTGTCGTCACCCTTTTCTTCCAAGTGAGTTCTGCTTAATTTTGACTTCGAATCCCAAGCTTATATTGTTTATAAATTGGTTGAGGGGTTGCGAAATAGGTGCTGGAAGGTTGCCCAGTCGGTTTCGGGGTCAAAACAACCGGTTAGGTACAAAGAAGACTCGTCAACAACGACCTGCGCACGACTTGGAATGGCCTCTGTTTTTCTAGAAATGCGGTCGCATTTCAATTTTGCCTTCTCAGAAATGCCGTTGCATTTCTGGGGAATTCCAGCTTCTCCTCTATTTTTCTGCACAACAGCAAACTAAGTCAAATTTACTTCAAATCAAGTCTTTTTAAGCAAAAATAAGCATAATTAAAAAAAAGTGACTCTCAACACCCTAACTTAGCAACTTTAACATATTTTGAGCTCGAAAATAGTAAAAGTGACCTAAACACTCAATATTTGACCAAGAAATGAGCTAAAGATAAGGGTAAAATAGGTATATTTTTTACCCTTATCAACACGCTATGGGTTTGACCCCTTCAGGTGGATCTACAAGTTCCCAAACTTGATTGAAGTACATAGACTGCATCTCAAGGTACATGGCTTTGGCCCATTCGTCCTTATCTACATCATTCATTGCCTAACGATAAGACAATGTGTAACGCCCCGCATTAGCAGGTACGAATAACTCTATTAAATTATAATTTAATTTAGAGTTTTAGTTCCTGTTTGGCTGTTTTAAGTTAATTATTTTTGGTGTTTGCTTGGAGTGGGTTAATTTTATTTGAGTCAAGAAATTCCTTTTCCTTCGAGAATTAAATTTAAAATTGGCTTAGGTCCTTGTAGATAATCTAAGTTTTGATTTGGGTTTTTTAGAGACCTTAATTGAGTCTTTAAATATGAGGCTTAGGTCATTTACTTTGATTTAAGGAAATAAAAAGAAGTGAGCCCTAAAAGAAAACTCTCTTTTCCCTCATTCTTTCCGTGAACAACAGTCGCAAGCCCCCCTTTTCTTTCCCGTTTTCCTTCTTCTTCACCCGCGCAGCCAAGCTTCCCCGAACACCCATCTTCATCGTCTCTCTCTCTCTCTCGTTCTCCATCATGCTCGTCGGCGTCTCTCTCTCTCCCCCTTGAGCTGTCGCCACCAGCAGCTGACCCACACTGCCGTTTCTCCTCGCGTGCAATAGTGGCGTCTGCCTCAATCGTTCTCCCTCTCATGTTGCTGGAAAACACGTGTTCGAGGTCTTTTGGACGTTGAACGATAAATTCTAGCACCTCTAGTTCCTTTTTTCAAGTTTTCTAGGTGCTTTAAATTATTTCATAACGCTTAGAAATTGTTGGTTGTAGTTCGGGCTCCTTAGGCTCTTCCGGTTTGTCCTGTTGGGTTTTATGTTCGCTTAGGGGCGCTTCATTGTAAGTAGTTTTTATCGAATGAAGCATGTTTGACTGCGTGATGCATGCTGATTGTTTACTTGCTTTATAACTGTTCTCATGTTTCTTGTTTCTCTGAATATATATGTATATATATGAAATCGTTGAAAAACATGAACTTTTGTTGCTTGATGGTTTGTTGTAAAGCATGGTGGTTCTGTTATGCATTCATGAGTGAGTCGAGAGCATGTGGTTATATGTATATGCTTGGTGGGCATAGAACATGAGTCTAGAAGCATGTTGCAGGGCATATGTATTCTAGTTAGATGTGAGATAGAGGTCAGAGACATAAATGTGAAAGAAAGGAAAGTTGGGTGAGTGTTAGTGCACCTCGGGTACAAATGGTCAAGGGGTGGCATGTCACCATTGGTTTAAGAGGAGCATCGAGGCCTTGGGTACAAATGGTCAAGGGTCGGTGTGATGGGTCTAGAAAGCAAGTGTTGGGCGCCTGAGGAAGGGCCAATACTTTGCTAAGTCATCGGTGCGCCTTGGGTACAAATGGTCAAGGGGCGATGCACAGTTTGAGGCCTTGGGTACAAATGGTCAAGGGTCGAATGCCGAGCTCTGTAGATAGCATTGTGGCCCTGGGTACAAATGGTCAAGTGACAGTGTGACTCGAAAGATCAGTCTTGGAGAGCCATGTGAGGGCTAAGTATGAGCATTGAGTGAGCTCGTGGAGCTTGAGTGGTTAGCTGTATAGAGAGATGCATGAGTTATGGCTTAGGAGAGTCATTTGCTTTACTAGCTTTTCAGCATGTCGTTGTGTTTACCACTTAAAAAAGCATGTTGTTTGTGCATGAAAAGCATGTTGTTTGCTTGGTTGCTGTTTGATGGCTTCTCAGGTAGGGGCTACTTACCAGTACCTTAGTCTACTGACCCCCTCCCCTCTCTCCCCCCCTAACTACCAGATTTTGCAGGTTATGAGGACTACGTGGACCATGGTGATGCAGAGGAGGCATATGAGGAAGGACCATAGCTAGTTTGCGTTGTTTTCCATTTTATTTTCATGTTCGATAGCTTGTTGCTTAACTTGGTTGGACAGTTAGGTTCAGTTTTGATTATTCTTGTTAACACTTTAGGTCTAGTTGTCTTTGTTTTAAAGAACTCTATCTGTTCATTTAGTTTTTATTAATTAAGTTGGTTTCAAATTAACTAATGTTATAAGCTTAGTTAAACTCGTGTTCCTGGGTAGATAGTAGTTGGTAATGCGAGACCTGACTCGCAGCTTGTTCTGAGGAGTTTTGTTGCGTTGTAGTATGGTGGTGCAGTTGAATATATATTTTAGAAGTGTAGTCTTTGTTTTAGCAGGTGTTTAAAATTTTGGGTTAGTCCTATGTATGTCGTTATGCTGCCGAAATTTTCGGTGCACTCGGTTTGTTTTGGTTTAAGAGTTAGTAATGTCGCTAGGTTAGTTTATAAAATCCTAGGGCGTTACACAATGGATCCTCAACGCCGTCATCGGGTATGATGACTTATGTTTCAATTAAACCCAAGTAACGTTCAGGTTGAATTACAACCCTCCCACTGCGTCGAGGCTCTCCCACTACTTGAGGAGGATGAGATTGATGTGAAGAACTGGCTCGTACATCAACTCTTGTTGAAGGACCAGGTTCATCAACAACTCTTGTTGACTCTTCTGTAGCTTCTCCTAATACTAATTTACTACGTGGTTTTTGATCTCGTATGTGCTCTTCCTCCAAGAAAGTAGAATTTGTCGATACAAACACTTTATTTTCTTGAGGGTCGTAGAAAAGACCACCTCTCGTTTCTTTAGGGTATCCAACAAATTGGCATACTCTAGAACGTGGTTCCAGTTTCTTAGGATTTGTCACTAGCACGTGTGTAGGACAACCCCAGATACGGAAGTAACGCAAACTAGGTTTACGCCCCCTCCATAGCTCAAAAGGAGTTTGAGAAACACCTTTTGAGGGAACGTTGTTAACAATATGTATTGCAGTCTCTACTGTATACCCCCAAAACGAGCTAGGCAATTGAGCATAGCTCATCATGGAACGAACCATGTTTAATAGGGTTCTATTTCTCCTTTCTGATGCACCATTTTGTTGAGGTGTACCAGGTGCTGAGAGTTGGGATTGGATTCCATGTTCTATCAAATAGTCCTGGAATATTTGATCCAAGTACTCTCCACTTCGATCTGATCAAAGTGTTTAATTATTTTACCTAACAGGTTTTCTACCTCAGTTTTAAACTCTTTAAACTTTTCAAGAGCTTCAGACTTATGGCCCATCAGGTATAAGTAACCATATCGTGAATAATCATCTATAAAAGAGATGAAATATTCATAACCACCTCGAGCCTTAACATTCATTGGACCACAAAGATCTGAATGTATCAGTTCAAGTGGTTCTTTGGTCGTATAACCTTTTTCCAGTAAAAGGCCTCTTGGTCATTTTTTACCCCCAAGACACAATTCATAGGGTGGTAAACAATTATCTTCTAAATCAGTTAGAAGTCCATTTTTCACCAAACGATCAATCTGATCGATGCTAGTATGACCAAGACGAAGGTGCCAAAGATATGTGTTGTTACTTAATGGATAAATCTTTTGCCTTTTATTTTAAATTTCCACCGTTTTAAACATCTCATGATTTAAAATAGCTTTAGTGTCGGTAGGTCTTAACACAAATAAATTGTTTCACGCTTAGCAGAACAAATATAAATTCCATTTCTTGAAATAATAGCTTCATTAAGCAAAAAGGAAATAGAGTAACATTGTTCTAACAAAGCTGAAACAGAAATAATGTTCCTTTTAATTTTTGGAACCAAATACAAGTCCTCTAAAATTAAATACTTATTTCTAAAAAACAATCTTGCAACTCCCACTGCTCTCGCTAAAATGACCTTTCCCATTCCAACCTTGAGAGTCATTTCACCATCAGCCAGCTGCTGGAAATCATTTTCCTGAAAAGATGAGCAAACATGATTAGTGGCTCCCAAATCTAATATCCAGGCGAACTCATCATGCTCAACGAGACAAGTTTCTAAAACCAGTAAATCGAATTTACCTTCTTTCTCTCTCTTCTTTTCAGCGAGGTAATGGGGGCAGTTCCTCTTCCAATGACCATCCAGATTGCAGTGGAAGCATCTACCCTTGTCGGCCACGACCTTGGCCATTCCTTTACCCTAAACAGCTTGCACAGGAGCCTTCCCCTTATCATCCTTCCTCTTTTGAATTTTCTTCGATGAAGAAGCCTGAGGTACATATTTTTTTCCTGAGGGCGAACCCTTCAGGAACTTCTTCTTGGAATGGGCCACATTGGCCTCTCCTTTCACCACATTCTTGCCCTTACTTTTCAGCATGGACTCATAAATCTATGGCTCGTTGAGGAGGGTGATCAGGTTGAACTGTATCTTGTTCATGCTAGCATTCGTCCCAAACTGCATGAAGCTAGGAGGAAGCGAATGTAGTATGAATGCAACCTGACTGCGCTCGCAGACAACCCCGTCGTTCGCTTCGACAATGTGAAATTAGTTCATCATGTCGAGAACATGTTCCTGAATAGGATGCCCCTCTTGCATATGGGCGTTGAAGCCAATCTTCAGGGTGTCGTGGTGGAGTTGATAGGACGGGAGTCCAAACATCTCCTGCAGGGAATTCATAATTTCCCTGGCCATTTCCACGGTCTCATAACGCTTGGACAAGACTTTGTTCAAGCTTGCCAATATATAGACATAGGTGATAGCGAGCATAGCTAGCTACTTTTACTCATTTAATTTAGCCAGTCTTTTATGGTGTTTGGGCCATTTTATTGCACTTCAATGTTTATTTTGTAGGAAATGGTTGATTGGAGCTATAATGCAATATCAGAGTTAATCGGGTGCTCGGGGCGTGAAAAGATGCAAAGGAATGAAAAGAGTAAAAGTGGAGAAAAGTCAAATCTCGGTCAACAGCAGGCTAGCATCGAGACGCTAGCTCTTGAGCGTCTCGACGCTCACATTCCATATCAGATTAGACGCGTAAAGCTTACAGCGTCGAGACGCTACGATAGGAAGCGTCCCGACGCTACCGTTTTTCCTTATTCAGAACGCGCGTATAAGAGGCAGCGTCTCGACGCTGTCTTGACAGCGTCTCGACGCTAAGACGAAAAATCAGAATAAAAGCTTCACTTCGGCTAGGTTTTTGGGGAGATCAATTTGGGACCTTTTGGAGCCGTAAAGAGGACAGAATAGAGGACTTTTGGAGCTGCAAACAAAGGAGGAACTTGGAAATCAACCCATTGTTCGTGGGGATCGTGACGGGGACGTCGGGACTCGGCCTACATTGAGTTTTCTTTTCCCTTTTCTTGCTTTAGTTAGATTTATGGCTTTCATATGTTTAGTTGAGATTGTATTTTCATTCATGAGTAGCTAAACTTGTAGCTTAGGGATTGATGTAGTTGATTAAGTTTATGGATTGATTTATGGTTTAAGTTGTGCAATGTTATTGTGTTTGTAATCTTGATTTAATGCTTTCAATTAATTGGCCATTAGTTGGATGATTTAAGTTTCGAATCTAGCTCGGGAGAGGGGATTTGATCTAGACTTGCTCAAGATTGCATGAATAAAGTTTATTTTCTAATTCTTGACGGTTTTAGATTATCTTTAGAATTGGTTAAAAGATCTCATTGCCTTGCATGTTAATAAACTTAGATAGGGATATCAAGTTGGTTAATTTGCATGAGAATCAATTATACTCGGGAGAGGTAGTTGTGATTAAAGGGTCTTTGGCTCATAATTTCATTGTGCATAATAACTTATTCCTTAAAATCAATCCTAAACGAAATCGGCGAAATCAATTCCCTAAGTAGTTTTCCCAATTGAATTTCCATTCTTTTTACTTGCTTTAAATTAGTTTTCATATCGCCTATTCATCACTTTTTGATCCCTAAATAAAATTGGGCAAGATAATTCACAATACTCGATTTGCTTAAAAATCCAATCCAGAGGACGACATTCGAATTTACTATTCACTATATTATTACTTGACCCGTGCGCTTGCGGTTAGGAAAAGTCCACATCAATAGGCCTTCTTGTTGGCCTTTGTCCAGCGTTCGTGGGCGTCTTTTCCTGCCTGAGCGGTAGTGCGAGGAGGAACTAGAGGACACTCCTCCTTCAAGACAAACCTGAGATCCTCTACAACGAGAATCGTATTCAGGTTGGATTTCCATGTAGGGAAATTTTCGCTAGTTAATTTTTCGTTTTTAAACAAGGCAATAATGGAGGAAGACATTACTGAAAGACAAACAATTGATCGTATTAGTTATCTTTGCCTTAATCCATCAAACAAACAATACAAATAATTGCATACATCCAATCAATTTTTAAAATAAGTGATAACATGTTGAAATGTCATCATTTTCCTATTAATTTTAGCTAGTTTTGTACATGAATTGTGAGCTTTAATGTATTTTTATGTTGATTTTGTAGAAAACCGAGTTCGAGACGAAAAACCAATAATTTTACCAATTTTGGGTATAAAAAGATGACTTTGGGCCATAAAAGAAGAAAATAAAAGAGAACATTTGAAGTGGAAGCCCAAAAGCCCAAAAGAAATGAAGATTGAAGGCAAAATCCGCATATGTGGCTTCTAGAAGGCCTAGCGTTGCGACGCTTGGTAGGCTCCGAAGAAAATTCTAGAATCGCGGTAGTGTCGCGACGCTGCACCAACCTGAGCGACAAGAAAAGAGTGACGTCACAGCGTCGCAACGCTGTGACTTAGTGTCTCGATGCTGTGCGTCTTGGGCAGCAAGCCACCTTCGTTTCCTCACCTATAAAAAGGCCTCCTCCCAATGGTTCAAATCATCCCATTTTGGGGAGCTCTCCCCTAGCTCAATAGAGAGAAAAAGTGAGAAGAATTGTGAGGAAAAAGGCGAAATTGATCGGGATTTCAAGGCTCGAGAATCGAGATGATCGTGACGGGAGCTTGGGATCTACTTTTTGGTTATTTCTTCCTTACATCTTTGTAATTCCTTATTGTAGTTTGAGTTAGGACTATGAATCAAGATCACTTGGGAAAAATTATTTCCATTTGTGAGTAGATCTTGAGACCTAGGGTCGTTATTCTAGTTAATTGGATATTGTAGCACAATTACTTGGATTATGTAATGAATTTCTTCATATTTCATCTATGCAATTCATGCCTAATGCCTTTAATTCCTTGATCATGGATTGATTGATTTGTTGGTCTAAATTGATACTCGATAGAGAGAAGTTAGATTAGATCCAAATTGCATGGCTAACGATTGCTTGGAACACGAGAGTGAAAGAGAATTGTTAGAAATTGATAATGAAGTTGTTTAATGTCATACTATGATTAACTAAGGAAATGGACACATAAATTAGTTATGTTAGTATGAGATGTGGAGGTACTTGAAAGAGAAATCCGCTTATAATTACTTCCAGATTTAAGAAATTGAAGACTATTAGTTACATGCATCCATGTATTTGAGCTACATATCCAAAAAGCTAGTTAACACCCTAGGTCAAGTCCCCTTAATAGGATATTTCCATTTTGTTGTTGCATGTTTCTTTTTATTAGTTTCTTTAATTTTCGCTTTATCATTTGAGTTGGAATTCTAAATAAAATTGAACATGATGGTTCTTGGTAATTAATGGATATAATTCAAATTCCCTGAGGATTTGATACTCAGAATACTTTTCATTTTAATATTACTTGGGCAACCGTACGCTTGCGGAAAAGTGCAACAACAGGCAATCAAAGAATCCTAATAAAACTATTGATTGTGTTTTGCAACGATGTTTTAGAGGTTTAGAAGAACAGTCACCGAAGGGTGATCAGTTGTTTATCCTCTAAAATGAGACTCTTCTCAGCTAACTCTAATTCCAGAATAACTCATATTCCATTAGATATTAACAACCGTTGTTCGGTCAAGGATTTGTTAACAAATTAACTCATCCTCGTAAGTGTAACCCTCCCACTTTCAGATCTCAAAGGCACGGACCAACAGGCTACCATTAGGAAAGACAACTGTTGGTAATTAGCCTAAGCGATCATATCCTTTTTCAGGAGTTCACGGTGTTTCGAATCCTATGATCAGGCGCTCTGAAGGGATGGTTGTTCCAGGGCAACACGTAGGCGGATCATAGGAATCTCACATTGTGACCTAGGGGTGGAGACCGAGGGATATGTTGACACGCGTCCCGCTCCCACTTACTATGGTCACTTTTTCCATTCACCTTGTTATTGATCCATGTAAACACTTTCTGAAGGGAGGCCGCGCTAAAACGACACGAAGCCCAACATGGATCTCACGTTATGAATATAGGGTCGTAGGAGCAAAACTCGATTTAAATCATGTTTTGTAATTTTTGTCCCACTAAAGTAACCTATCGAGTATTTTAGGCTTTGATTAAACCTAGATAAATCCGACTAAGTCATTTATCTAAATCTAGTCCTATTATAACTATTATAATAAGACCTAATGTCTAGGTGCATTAAACATTTTTAACAAACCTAGTTGTTGGGTTTTATGCCCTAAAACTCGTAGATAGTGAATGTAAACAAATTTTATACTTGTATTTAATAAAGTGTTATTTAGTTTCTGCAATAAAGTTTTATTGTTAAATATTGCACTATTTGACCCAAATCCAATAAACTAAGATCCAAGATTGTTTGTATGTAACTTGAACTAGTATGTGGGGACATACGGGGATCGATGTTCAAGTAACAACCTAAAAGGTCTATAGTACAAGGATAAGGTTGGGTACCTTATCCTGGTGACACTATGGATGCGACCCGCTTTGTATTATGATACAAACGCAATGATCCAAAGCGTTCATGTGTTTGACATGCGAGTGGGGGTATCCTATGCAATGAGTTTGCATAAGACCAGATTGCGAAATAGTTAACCACTAACTGTAACACCGTTAGTTGGTTTGGTTTCTATTTCACTAGGATGACCTAGGCAACTCAGTCTCAATCCTGAGTGGATTATGGACGCCTGTTCACGAGGGGTTGTCCTTTGATTTGTATGGGTGAGAGTGGCTAGCACGCCGACTCAATAAGCCTACCATTTTGGGGACAATACCGAGTGGGGAGCTGGGAACATAATCACACAAGATGGAATTCACTCCTTCCTGACTCTAGGGTAAGTAGAGGTGTGCTCCCTTAAGTGGTGTCTCTGGGACTTGAACAATGGGCCCAACCCTCTCTATGGCACGAGAGGGACTTTTGTTTGTTGGTTGGACCTTAAACAGGTTGTTCATTAGAGGAGCACTAGGGACTTAAGGACAAAGATGTACACCAAGGGTAAAACGGTAATTTGACCCAGCTGGGATACGAACACCCGTGAAGGACTGACTTGTAGTATTGGTTGATATCCGTGGACACAGAAATAGTTTGACGTGAGAAGAGTGCAGCTGTGGGTCTTTAGTGGAGTGACCCACAAATAACGAATGGAGACTAACTTGGTTAATGAGTGTAAACCGATTAGTCTCGTATCGTTGGAGCTTCTAATATGTAGGTCCATTAGGTCCCACTGGTAGCTCGTAACAACAAGGTGCACCTCCCTTTTCGGTGGCTCAATCATAGGAACTTTGAAGTTAAGCGTGTTTGGCTTGGAGAAGTTCTATGTTGGGTGACCTCCTGGGAATTTTCCTATGAAGCATGTGAGTGAGGACAAAACATGCTAAAAGGACCCCGTGTTGGTTTGTGGGGACAGTCTTCACTCTTGGAAGCAGTTTAAGACGAGCATGGTAACGTTGCCTAGTCGTAGGGGAATGTCGGAGCCGTCAAGTGCAGAATCCAGATTCCGAATCCTGGGCCTGGGCGTTACAAAATGGAAATCTGGGGACATAGTAAAGCATGATCGAATGCTAATAATAAAAGCGAGAATAACAATCTCAAGATAATCAAAGAATCCTATCAGAATGCTCATAAATCTCATAAAAATACAAATGTCCTTATAATCCCAAGGTCTCAACTACAACGAACGATGCTTAGACGGTCATAGACAAGTCTATTCTAAGCCCAAGGCTTGAGAAACCAACCTAATCTACCTAGAAAATGTAAAATACAAGAGAAAAGTGGAGAGATTCGACCCTAAATCGAGAGAAATCGGCTGCTAAACACTTCAATCGTCTTTCCCTCTTCTCCCTGCTGCTGCCCTAAAACAGAAACTGGTGTTTAAATAAACAAACGCACTGGCATCGAGATGCCAATGGTGATATTTGGGCTTCCACTTTCGGAGCGTCGAGACACCTAAGGATGGCATCTCGACGCCATCTCTCGAGTCTCCCTGGCTTGGCTGCTTCAAAACTTGATATGTTTCGTGCCGATTTCGAGTCTTGAGCGCTCCACTAAGGTCTTTTCACTGCCTTGGCATCCCATGGACTTCAAGATGGATCAAAACTGTGCTAAAATCCTCGAATTAACATCAAAATTGAAAATGGGCTCCGCTAAAACACTTGATACCAAACCGCTACAAAACATAACTTTAAACGAAATAATTATCATAAAACTAACAAGATTAAGGATAAATAATCATGGGCAATTAGGTCCCATCAAATACAATCCCATCGTGGCTACTCTTCAAGGTCGATTGGGTCTCTCATGGGCAAAGTTGCAAGCCGATCTACTCATCTTTGAAAAACGGTTAGAGGTTCAAAACTCCCAAAAGAATAATTTGACTTTTAATAATAATACTTCTATGAACATGGTTAATACCAAGAATCAGACCTCTAGAAGATAGAGACAGAATCAACAGTTTAATGGAAATCGTTATGGTTTTTCCAATTATCCAAATCAAAGAGGAGGCAATGGCAAACGCAGTCGTGGTAGAGGAAGATGGGAAGGTAATAATCGTCCCGTCTGTCAGGTATGTGGAAAATCTGGGCACTCCGCTTTAGTATGCTATCATTGATTTGATAAAGAATATGGTAATGGGAATGGTATGCCTAGGAGTTCAAACCATAATATTAGAAGTGAAAACAATAATATGAGTTCTATTAATGTTGTAGGCAATAGCTCGAGACCTCTTGCATTTGCGACAAGCCAGGATCCCAATGTTTTCTTGGCAAGTCTAGAAACAGTTGTCAATCCTAATTGGTATGTGGACAATGGAGCTTCAAGTCATGTGACTGCAAATCAGAACCACATTTCTCATCCTATGAAATATGGAGGTAAACAACTATTATTGTTGGTAATAATGGACAAAAATTAGTTATATCACACATTGGAAATTCTGTGTTGACATCGAAGAATGGTCTGGTCAATTTGCATAATACATATATGTGTACCTGATATAGGTAAGAATGTAATAAGTGTCTCAAAACGTGCCCAAGACAATGATGTTTTTCTTGAATTTCGTGTTGACTCTTGTCTTGTAAAGGACACTTATACGGGCAAGGTGTTTCTGGCGGGGGTTCTTAAAGATGGTCTTTACCAGCTTGAAATTGGTGGAGCAATAACTGGTAGTGCTTCCAAGTTTTTAAGTGGTTCGAAGTCGGTTAATAATCTTGTTTGCTCTGCTTTTGTTAATAAAAAATTAGATGTGAGTGTCCTTATACTTCTGCTCAAAATGACCGTTAATGGGGGTGAGTTTGTTAAAGTTCACAAAATATGCTCTCAATCTGGAATTGTTTCACAATTTTCTTGTCTTTATACCTCTGCTCAAAATGACCGTGCAGAATGTAAGCATCGCCACATCATTGAAACAAGATTGACCTTATTAGCTCAGGCCTCTATGTCGTTGCATTTTTTGAGGGATGCGTTTCTAGTCTCTACTACGCTGATTAATGGTCTTCCTACTGCAATTTTGAGTAGAAATCACCCAGTGAAGCTCTTTTGAACAAAAGTTTGGATTTATCAACTCTAAAATTTTTTGGGTGTGCTTGTTATCCATACTTACAAACAGTTAATGCTTAAAAGTTTCAATTCCATACTAACAAATGTGTTTATCTTGGCTTCAACTCTGTACACAAAGGGTATAAATGCCTTAGTCTATCTGGGAAAATTGTTGTATCACGACATGTGTTATTTAACGAAGAAGATTTTCCTTTTACTTCTAGTTTTCATAATGATGCCTGAAGACCAAATCCAGTGGCCCAATTACCTCATCAGCCCAACATTAGTTGGCTCCTGTTTCCAGCAAGTGGACTAGTCGGTACGAGAAGTCAAAACTCGCCTTCAACTGATAGCCCATCACACAACCCAATCTAGCCCACAAACCAATGCCTAACTAATCTCCCTATTCTGCCACTACCAGAATCCAACTCTCAGCCCAATAATTTCTCAAGCCTATATTCTTACCCCGTACCCTTGGCCCAACAATCTAACCCCAATGATTTACCCTCCAGCAAATGTCCCCTTCAATACCATATCCCAGCCACGTGCCCACTTCACCTCCTTCTTCTTCCTTTGAAACGCCAAGCCCACCAAATGACCCATCTACTTCTTCGATTCAGAACTAGCCTTCACCATCGCCTACTTCTCCGATTTCGACTGGTCACCCTATGGTCACTCGTGGAAAAGCCGAAATTTTCAAACCAAAGTGTGGCTCACCAAGACCTAAATCGATTGGAACACAACTAAACCATCTCGAGTTGTCGATGCCTTAGCCACTTGTTAGCATGCAAAAATGCTAACATTTTATCCCTAAATTCAAGTCATTTTGTTGGATTAATTGGTTTTTTAATGTCTAAATTTATCAATTTCATATTTTTCAGTTCCTTGAGAGCAATTGGAGAAATCTTGGAGAATTTGAGTGTATTTGGACTCATAATTGAAGAATTCTTGAAGTTGCACAAGTATTTGGGTCGTGGGTAGAAGTCTAAGATCATAAGGAAGAAGAAATTTGGGCCAAGACCGAAGAAATCAGCTCAAATCAGCCCAAGACTGAATCTGGAAAGTTCCAGCCAAAGGCCAACGTCGACACCCTAGCCACAATGTCTCGACGCTGAGGGCATCTAAAGCTCTATAAATTGTATGTTTTGCCTTAGTTTTATTCATCAAACAAGCTATGAAGCAAGGCTCAAAGAGCTGATTTGGGGGCTGGGAAGAGAGTGAGTGAGAGTAGTTCTTAGACAGTGTTTTTGGGCATTCGTGGGGAGGATCGGGAGCTTGCTCGGGTTTCGATCGAGGCTTAGATCGTGGCGGATCAAGGGCATAAGCAAGGGATTCGTCCTCAGTTTAACTTTGATTCCCTACTCTTGTCCATTTACTGTTTTTACAATGTATATGTTGGAAATTTTGGTGCTCATAGTGACAATGTATAGCTAAACTCCCGACATTCGGGTCTTGAATGAAGAAATATAGTTGAAATGTTATTCTGATTACTCTCTATTGTGTCCATTATACTAGTTATTTGTATGGGTGCTCTTAATGCTTTATAGATTCTGGCCAATTTTATGATGAACTGTTACTTAGTGGAAACTCGACGGAGAGAAACTAAGTTAGAACATAGCTCATGCAACTAGGCTTAACTACTCGTAGTGACAGCGAAATTCGTTGGTTAGGCTTAGAGATTGATAATGAACCAGGACTTATTAATTAACCCATTTAATGGCACTAAGGACACTTAGGTTGTTAAAATGAGTTAATTAGAATTAGGGAAAACCGACAGGAGAACCATGTTAGCAAGAAGGTTCTAGATTTATAATTAGTTGGACATGATATTTAGTTATCAAAATAAGTGTTGCATTACATTTTGGAATTCAAGACCTCGCCTCTCACTTAACTTGACCTCATTCACTTGTTATTGAATTGCTTGATCAATTTACCTCTATTGTTTTATTGTTTTTTTTCAAATTTTTAACCCCTTTTTTTAGTGCAATTGAGGTCTCTGGATAATGTCTACCCTGAGTATTTTAAGTGTTTAGTTAGTTATTTTTCCTAGATTAAAACTATTCCTTGTGGATTCGATACTTGGTAATTCTTGGCATTTTTATATTACTTGTGGCTCGTGCGCTTGCAGGACGTTCATCACCTCTGCTCCGTGGAAAGTGGCCATGGATTTGGAGTTTTAGGATCTTGTTTATAATGAAACTTGGGATTTGGTGCCTCCTGATTTCTCTTATAATGTTGTTGGAAGTAAGTGGGTGTTTCGATTCAAGCGTAAGTCTGATGGGGCTATTCAGCGCTACAAGGCTCGTCTTGTAGCCAAGGGATTTCATCAAACTCCTGGGGTTGACTACTTCGAGACCTTCAGCCCGGTTGTTGAAGCCTCAACAATTGGTGTTGTGTTAATCGTAGTTGTTTCCAATGGTTGAACACTTCGACAACTTGACTTCAATAACGCCTTCCTTAACGGCACACTTCGACAACTTGAAAATGTGTATATGCGACAGCCTCCTGGACATGAAGATCCATCTCATCCCAATTTCGTTTGTAAGTTGAAGAAGGCCATCTACAACCCAAAACAAGCACTACGTGCTTCGAGCAACACGCTTAAGGCGACTTTTCTCAGTTAGAGCTTCAAGAACAATCAATCTGATACCTCATTGTTCATATATCGTCGAGGTACCCTGGTTTCTTTTCTCTTAGTTTATGTTGACGATGTTATACTTATTGGAAATAGTGCTTCTTTGGTTGATAATTTGGTGGCTGCTCTTGATGCTCATTTTGCCCTAAAAGACATAGGAAGCTTGAGTTATTTTTTAGGTTTATTATCTTGCTCATGGTGTTCTTCTGAGTCAATCAGAGTATATTATTGATTTGCTTCTCAAGCTTAATATGCTTCATCTAAAACCAGCTCCAACTCCATCTGTGTTGGGTTCCAAGTTGTCGTTGTCTAATGGAATTGATAGCAAGCATAGCTAGCTATTTTCCCTAATTAATTAAAATAGTCTTTTACATTTAATTGGAAAAAATTATGCATTTTTGTGTTTTATTTGTAGGAATCATGTTTTGGAGTTAAACCGAGAAATTGGAGCTAATTGGATGTTCGGGATGCGAAATGAGGCCAAAGGAACAAAGTTAGATTAAGGTGGAAGCATATGGAATAGGGAAAAAATCGGGACCAGTGTCAAGACCCTAACCCTGGGCGTCTCGACGTTGTGCACATTACATCTCGGATTAGACGGCAAAAGGTCACAACGTCGCGACGCTGTGACTGCAGCGTCTCGACGCTCTCGATTATTTTCGGTTACTGAATCCGCGGTATCGCAACAGCGTCACGACACTGAGACGATTTTTCCTATAAATATAATGCGACTAGGTCAGATTTTTGATGTATTTGTGGTCGAAAACTCACCTAATAAGCTGTTGTGGAGGCTGAACCAAGTGGAAAAGAGAGGGATTCAAGGCTTTGTTCGTGAAGATCGTGAGGGGGACGTGTGGTCTCGGCCTACTTAGCGTTTATTCCTCTTTTCCCTTTACTTTAGTAGTTTTAATAGTTGTTTTAGACTTTCGCTATATCGTAACGCGTTGTATGAGTAGCTAAGTTCCGAATCTTAGGGATTGATGTAGCCGTTGGGCAATTATGGATTGATTTTATGGATTCTTGCTATTAATTACATTTATGCATAATGTGTTTGTAGTGCTTTCAATTTACCGGCCATGAATTGAATGATGTTTGTGTCTAAGTCTAACTCGGGAGAGAGGATTTAGCTTAGAAATCATTTTGCATAAATAGGATTAATCTTGAGATCGGGAGATAATTGTTAATTCTAGAAATCGTTAAAAATGACTAACCTTAATGCCTTGCATGCTTAATGAATTTAGATAGGGAAATCGAGTTTAGTGCATGTGAGAGGATTGAAATCTATCAGTGATAGATGTCTATCATTGATAGATTTGTCATATTTGCTATGTTTTTTCAAAAAGTTAAATTGTTACCCATTAAAATAACTCTTTGTTTTTGGTACAAAATGTCGGGTTATTGAAACTGTCTTATATATATGGTCAATATTGATAAACTAACCTTACTACCCACTTAGAACAAATGAATTTTCTTTTTTAAAAAAATTCTACCCATAATTGATTTTCTTATAATTAGGTCAAATTATATCATATGGTTCCCACTGTTGAAAAAGAAAGAAAAAAAATGACAGGAAATTCCAGAGCCTTTAGATAAATTTTAGAGAAAATAAGAAAATTTTTTTGGACAATGACCTGGAGGAAATGCTCTATTTCATTCACCTTGATTCTTGAGCAAAATAAGCTCTTAACTTTATACAACAGATATTGGGCCCTTAGGGCTCACAAATGAATATAGAATGATAAAAGAGGAATACACGTGACACCCAACTATTTGACCAGAAGGAAAAAATAAATATGCTGTAGTAACAATGAACATATGTTAGATGTATTAAAGAAATTGACTTACATGATTAACAATATAGGCAATATCTGGTCGAGTACTAGTTAAGTATGGAAGAGCACTAATGGTGCTGCGATAAAGAAAGGGATCTGTCATTGGTATTCCTGATGCACAATTTGCTAACCGCAAGTGTACGGGCCAAGTTATAATATAATAAAAATTAATTCGAATGTCCTCCTCTGGATTGGGTTTCTAATCAATTTAACTACCAAAAATACTCTTGTCCAATTTTATCTAGGGAACAAACTTTAGTGACAAAGAATGCAAATCTAACACAAAACAATAAAAAGTGTGACGATCAATTGATAGCAAAAGTCTTAGGGAGTTGATTTCACCAATTGAGATTATGGATTAATTAATGAATTATTATCATGTTGTGATTCATAAATCAAGGAAACTACAATCAAACACATCTCTTCCGAGCATACATAATCCTCTCAAATGCACTGAACCTGATATCCCTGTCTAAATTCATTAAATATGAAAGGCATTAAGGTTAGTCATTTTTAACGATTTCTAGAATTAACAAGTATCTCCCGATCTCAGGATTAATCCTATTTATGCAAAATGATTTCTAAGCTAAATCCTCTCTCCCGAGTTAGACTTAGACACAAACATCATTCAATTCATGACCGGTAAATTGAAAGCACTACAAACACATTATGCATAAATGTAATCAATAGCAAGAATCCATAAAATCAATCCATAATTGCCCAACGGCTACATCAATCCCTAAGATTCGAAACTTAGCTACTCATACAACGAGTTACGATATACAAAAGTCTAAAACAACAATTAAAACTACTAAAGTAAAGGGAAAAGAGGAATAAACGCTAAGTAGGTCGAGACCGCACGTCCTCGTCACGATCTCCATGAACAAAGCCTTGAATCCCGCTCTTCTCCACTTGGTTTTGCCTCCACAACAGCTTATTAGGTGAGTTTTCGGCCACAAATGCATTAAAAGAAGTCCCCCAAATCTGACCTAATCGCATTCTATTTATAGGAAAAATCGTCACAGCTTCGCAACGCTATAGGGGCAGCGTCGCGACGCTGTCCTGATACCGCATATTCTGTAAATGCAAATAACCGAGAGCGTCGAGACGCTGCGGTCATAGCGTCGTGATGCTGTGACCTTTCGCCGCCTGATATGAGATAGACTGTGCACAACGCCGAGACACCCAAGGTTAGGGTCTCGACGCTGGTCCCGATTTTTTCCCTATTCCATATGCTTCCACCTTGATCTAACATTGTTCCTTTGGCCTCTTTTCGCATCTCGAACATCCACTTAGCTCCAATTTCTCGGTTTAACTCCAAAAACATGATTCCTACAAATAAAACACAAAAATGAATAATTTTGTCTAATTAAATGTAAAAGACTAGCTTAATTAAATAGGGAAAAATAGCTAGCTATGCTCGCTATCAAACACCCCCAAACTTAAGCTTTTGCTAGTCCTCGAGCAAACTAAAATCAATCATACAGTTGAAGAATGGATACAACAAACATGACTCAATCCTCAAGACTCAAAAGTCAATAACCAAGCAATCAAGAGACATGCACATAAGGACCAATGAGGGAGACAAAAAAAAAAGTTTTCCAAAATTACTTCCACAAGCGAGATCTACTTAACTAGATTAGACTCTAATAGCTCGAGATTGGATTATTAAACTCTCAACTCATCTTCCATCTACACTGGCACTAAGGATTTACTAATGAGTCAATGGAACAAATTAGTTTATTTGCATCCATACTTTGGTGCTTAAAATTGAAAATTACATCCAACATTTATATGTGGCACTAGCTTTCACACACCTATTGCAGGGACCCTTAACCCGAGTTTTACTCTTTGGTTGGCCTAACTGATCACAACAGGGGTAGCTCTTTTTGCCTAAATCATTATAAAACATTGCATTGCGCGCATAAGTCATGACTTTATTTTTCTTTCAGTTTTGTAACAACAAGAATGATTTTTTTTTTCTTTATGAGCATGATAAGCATATATTCTTTTCTTTCATCCTAGGCAAGATTAAACATGCTAATTTGCAAAAAAAAAATAACTTTTTAGCTCTTCCCTACACCTATCGAGGTGACAACAAGCATATGAACCTAATAATTCGCTCCTAAGCATTCAAATCCAAATTCAGCCAAGAAAAATACTCTACTCATGCAATACATATCCTTGAAAAAATTTAAAAAGTCTCCCTTTTTGGCCACTCATGCTTACAACTCATCAAAAGCTTGAAAATTGACAAGAAAGCCTATCCTAGCAAATCATAGTCATGCAAAAATAGCAACCAGAAAACAACCATATGCTCAATTCAAAGAAAGCTCAAAACTATAGTCCGAACTCAGAGGCTCAAGGGCTCCACCAACATGACATTCCACCCACAAATTTAAAACATGCATTGTCCTCATGTATAAAGAAAATAAGGCAAAATCAAGTGATAGCGAGCATAGCTAGCTTTTTTTCCTAATTAATTAAGCTAGTCTTTTATGATTATATGGCCAAAGTTATGCACTTTGATGTTTATTTTGTAGAAATTGGTTTATTGGAGCTAAAACGAGAATTTGAAGTTGATCTGGTGTTTGGGACTTAAAAAGATGCCAAAGAACGGAAAAGAAACAAAGTTGGAAGAAGAACAAAAGAAACTTAACCGAGAGCTAGAGTCTCGACGCTAGCCTTGGGGCGTCTCGACGCTAGCAATTTCCTTAATTAAATTGGGCTGCAACAAAGACAGCGTCTCGACGCTGTCGGTTTTCCATAACGAAAGCGCGCGTTAAAGAGGCAGCGTCTCGACGCTATCGGCAGTTTTCCTATTTAATGTTCTTTTCATGCTACGGCCAAGGGGAGTCCAATTGGTTAGATTTTTTCCCTAATTTCGACTAGAGACCTTTGGTGGGAGCTAAAACAAGGCCAAGGAGCGGGAATCAAGCGAGACGACGTGGAGATCGTGACGGGGACGTGCCGGTTTCAACGGATTCGAGTTTTCCTTTCTCTTTCCCTTACCTCTTGTAGTTTTTATGGTTTTTCTTTCAATTAGTGTTTGTAGTTTAAAGACTATGGATTGCTAGTTGTTTGTCTTAGGGATTGATGTAGTTGTTTTAGTTTGTTGGATTAATTTGTGGTATGAATGTGCATTTATTTTACATATGCAATTATGGTTAAATGCTTTCAATTACTTGATCACTAGTTGAATGATTTGAGTGTTGAATCTTGCTCGGGAGAGGAGATTTGGCCTAAGACTTACTTTATTTAATTGCATGACTAAAGTAGAAATTCTAAGTTTGTGACGGGATTTGGAATAACTTTAGAAGTTGCTTGAAGAACTAAACTCAAAGCCTTGCATGTTAATGAACTTAGATAGGGATATCAAGTTGGTTGCATGCATGAGAATCAATTATGCTCGGGAGCGATAGTTGTGATAAAAGGTTCCTAGACTTGGTAGAATAATTGCATGTTAAATTCATCCCATTAATTTATCCTCAATCTCGACAATGAAATCAATTCTCTATGAGTCTTTCCATTTTAGTCTCCACCTTTATTTTATGCTTTTTGTCTTTGGATTTATCTTTTATCATTGAGTTTTGCTCCCTAAATAAAATTGGACAAGATTATTCACGGTACTTAATTTGCTAGAAAACCAATCCAGAGGACGACACTCGTTTAATCACGAAAACACTATATTATTACTTGACCCGTACACTTGCGGTAAGCAAATTGTGCATCAAGTTTTTGGCGCCATTGTTGGGGATTGGCATATTTAGTTAAATTAATATTGTGGAAAAATTGTTCGGTCTTAATTTAGGGTGTATTTTTATTTTTCTTAGGTAGATTTCATTTTTTTCCATTTTTGTTGTATTCCTATTTTAGTGTTTTCCTTATTTGTTTGATTTTTTCCCTTATTTGTTTTATTTCCTTATTTGTTTTTGTTTTCCTTTTTTTTTAGTTTTCTTTGTTATTTTTCTTTCCTTTTTTGTTTGAGTCTTTGTCCTTTGTTCTTGTTGGGTTATTATTTGATTGGAAGCCTAATTATCATTGTTGCTTTAATTGATTTAAATGGCTTTTTATTCAACACCATATTCCAATTTCTCATCTTCAAGTTATACCCCTTTAAAAGAAAATTCTTCCTTGGAAAGCAGACTTCAAAATTATATTGAGGAGTCTAGAGCGAGGAGTTTAAAAGTTGATGAAATTATAAAAGGACTTCAAATCCCAAAGGAAGTTAGTGAGGTGAAATCCACTTCCATAGGATGTCTAGTGAGTCATGTGGCCGATGATTCGTTGGCACCCATTCAGAAGCTTAGTTCTTTCGATCTTGCTAAGGATGAGCATTTAGGGGTGAGTTGCATAGACAGTCGAGAAGAATTTGAGAGTTGTAGCACCTTTCAAGAACATGTGTGTGAGGAAGAAAAAGAAAATGAGCTTGAAGTGTCATAGGAAGTTCAGGAGGTAGAGTTTGAGGTTGAAAAGCCTTCGTCTGATTTATCTTCTCCATCCTTTGTAGATTTTGATTGTTCTTTTTTCTATTCTCACGAGTCAGTTTTAGAGTCAGAGTCTCTTTACTTTGATATTTCTCCTTTTATGCTTCTTTTATTAAAAAATACAAAAAATAATTCTGTTTCAGCGGCCCATGAGAAGCTAGTCAGTTTGCTAGCGATCGTTGGTTATATTGATTCAAGGAAAAATGGCCCAAAGAAATACGAGAATTTTTATGTGCCTTGACAGACTGCACGAGCACGTCGAGCTAAAGACGATAAACAAGCGCTTATGGGAGGCAACCCAAGTTACTTCGTTATTGTTTTTTTAATGTCTTGTTGTTTTTGTTTTGTAGGAGTTCCCGTGCTCTTGTCTATGCCAAGCATTCATGAAAATGTCATCATTCCAGGCCAGTATCACTCACCCCTTCCATTCTTTATTTGTTCTCATGCTTGACTATGCTTTATTTTCTTCATACATTGAGGACAATGCATGCTTTAAGTTTGGGGGTGGAATATCATGTTTGTGGATGCTATATTTGAGTTCAGGCTATAGTTTTGAGCTTACTTTGTATTGAGCATATAGTTGTTTTCTGGATGCTATATTTGCATGACTATGATGTCCTAGGATATGCTTTCTTGTCAATTTTCAAGCTTGCGATGAGTTGTAAGTATGAGTGCCCAAAAAGGGAGACTTTTTAAACTTTTTTCTAGGAGATGGCTTGCATGAGTAGAGTATTTGTCTTGGCTAGATTTGGATTTGAATGCTTAGGAGCGAATTATTGAGTTCATATGCTTGTTGTCACCTCGATAGGTGTAGGGAAGAGCTAAAGAGTTAATTTTTTTGCAAATTAGCATGTTTGATCTTGCTTGGGAGGAAAGAAAAGAATATATGCTTATCTTGATCATTAAAGAAAAATCACTCTTGTTGTTACTGTTGGAAAAAAAAATTATGTCATGGCATGTGCACAGTTTGCAATGTTTAATAAAGTTTAGGCAAAAAGAGCTACCCCTGTTGTGATCAGTTAGGCCCACCAGAGAAATCTCAGGTTAAGGGTCCCTACAATAGGTGTGTGAAAGCTAGTGCCACTTATAAATGCTAAATTTAATTGTAATTTATAAGCACCTAAGTATGGAGGAAAACAAACTAATTTGTTCCATTAACTCATTAGTGAAACCTTAGTGCTAGTGTAGAGGGAAGATGAGCTAAGAGTTTAATAATCCAATCCCGGCCTAGTAGAGTCTGGTCTCGTTGAGTTAGATCTCGCTTGTGCAAGTTAATTTTGGAAAAATTTTAATTTGTCTCCCTCATTGGTGCTTATGTGCATGTCTCTTGCTTGTTTGACTATTGACTTTTGAGCCTTGAGGATTGAGTCATGATTGTTGCATCTATTCTTCTACTGTATGTTTGATTTGTAGTTTGCTCGAGGACTAGCAAAAGCTTAAGTTTGGGTGTATTTGATAGCGAGCATAGTTAGCTATCTTTCCTAATTAATTAAGCTAGTCTTTTATGATTATATGGCCAAAATTATGCACTTTAATGTTTATTTTGTAGAAATTGGTTTATTGGAGCTAAAACGAGAATTTGAAGTTGATCGGGTGTTCGGGACTTAAAAAGATGCCCAAGAACGGAAAAGAAACAAAGTTGGAAGAAGAACAAAAGAAGCTTAACCGAGAGCAAGCGTCTCGACGCTAGCCTTGGGGCGTCTCGACGCTAGCAATTTCCTTAATTAAATTGGGCGACAACAGAGACAGCGTCTCGACACTGTCTCCTTAGCGTCTCGATGCTGTCGGTTTTCCATAACGAAAGCGCGCGTTAAAGAGGCAGCGTCTTGACAACATCTCGACGCTATCAGCAGTTTTCCTATTTAATGTTCTTTTCATGCTACGGCCAAGGGGAGTCCAATTGGTTAGATTTTTGCCCTAATTTCGGCTAGAGACCTTTGGTGGGAGCTAAAGCAAGGACAAGGAGCGGGAATCAAGCGAGACGACGTGGAGATCGTGACGGGGATGTGACGGTTTCGACAGATTCGAGTTTTCCTTTCTCTTTCCCTTACCTCTTGTAGTTTTTTATGGTTTTTCTTTCAATTAGTGTTTGTAGTTTAAAGACTATGGATTGTTAGTTGTTTGTCTTAGGGATTGATGTAGTTGTTTTAGTTTGTTGGATTAATTTGTGGTATGAATGTGCATTTATTTTACATATGCAATTATGGTTAAATGCTTTCAATTACTTGATCACTAGTTGAATGATTTGAGTGTTGAATCTTGCTCGGGAGAGGGGATTTGGCCTAAGACTTTCTTTATTTAATTGCATGACTAAAGTAGAAATTCTAAGTTTGTGACGGGATTTGGAATAACTTTAGAAGTTGCTTGAAGAACTAAACTCAAAGCCTTGCATTTTAATGAACTTAGATAGGGATATCAAGTTGGTTGCATGCATGATAATCAATTATGCTCGGGAGAGATAGTTGTGATAAAAGGTTCCTAGACTTGGTAGAATAATTGCATGTTAAATTCATCCCATTAATTTATCCTCAATCTCAACAATGAAATCAATTCTCTATGAGTCTTTCCATTTGAGTCTCCACCTTTATTTTATGCTTTTTGTCTTTAGATTTATCTTTTATCATTGAGTTTTGCTCCCTAAATAAAATTGGACAAGATTATTCACTGTACTTAATTTGCTAGAAAACCAATCCAGAGGACGACACTCGTTTAATCACGAAAACACTATATTATTACTTGACCCGTACTTTTGCAGTAAGCAAATTGTGCATCATCAAGCATGAGAACAAATAAAAGAATGGAAGGAGTGAACAATACTGCCCTGGAATGACGATGTCCTCTTTGTGGAAGCTTGCAAGCAAAGAAGAAACTGGAACCAAGACCTACAAAAGAAAAACAACAAGCAAATCAAACTCAAAACGAAAAACACAACTGAACTTACCTGGGTTCCCTCCCATAAGCGCTTGTTTAATGTCATTAGCTTGACGTGTTGATCGAATAGGCATCAAGGTGGTCTAATGTCAGGCGTTCCATCAATGGTGCTCTTCCTAGCACCTTGCCTATAGCCCACAACAAATTTTTCAGATGTGCTCTTAGGATCCTGAAATGCCTTCAGAATATTCTTCTCATGTTGGACCCGAATGATAAGCTCCATGCGCTCAATGTCAATTATAGCTCTCCTGTAGCAAGGAATGGTCTCCCTAATATAATAGGCATAGCAGGATTTTCCTTAATGTCCATCACAAAGAAATCAACAAGAAGGATAAATTTACCTACTTTAATTAATACATTCTAAACAATCCCATATGGACTAATCACAGGCTGGTTAGCCAACTGGAGCCTAACAGAAGTAGATTTTATTTCTCCTATATTCAATTTCTTGCATAAAGATAAAGGAATGATATTTATGCTAGCACCTAGATCACACAATGCCCTACAAGAGTAAGTACCAAAATTAAAAGGAATAGTAAAACTCCATGTAACAACCAATTTCTCTGGTACTTTCTGCTGGACACGAGCACTGCATGTCGATGCTAAGTATACGGTCTCCATCTTCTTTTCCTTCTTCTTTTTGTTGAGTCATTCCTTCATGAACTTCTTGTAATGAGGCATCTGCTCCAGGGCATCTGAAAAAGGAATATTAACATTCAATCTCATAAAAGCATCTAGAAAATTTTCAAACTTAGCTTTAGAATTCTTCTTTTTCTTATTCTTTTACTTAGGAAGTAAAACCGTAGGAGAAGGGATAGAAGGCTCAGGATTAAGCTTTTCAGCTTCGTTTGAGGCGACGCCCTCTTCAACTTCTTCATTAAGTTCCTTTGGTTCAGTGGTCTCCTCCTCCTCAGCTACTTGAGTCTCCTCCTCGTGATACACCACAATGCCTTTGCAGAACTCCATGTGAGATTTCTCCTGTTCAGTTGGGGCTTTACCTTTGTTCATGGTGTTGACAACACTTACCAGTTGTCCCAGCTGAGTCTCTATGTTCTTGATGGCTGCAGAATGACCATTGACAGTGGTGTTTATGGCAATCACGACCTCCTCCAGCTTGTTTGTCCTATTAATAGATTCTGCAATAAAAGCTCCAACAAGATCCTCTAAATACTGGTTATTTTTTTTCTTAGGAGTAAAACCAGGAGGATTTAACACATTTTTATTATTAGCATAGGAAAAATTTTCATGATTTCGATTGATAGGGTGATAATGTGTAGTGTAGAATTATTATTATACCCCCTAGAATTAAAATTTGAAACATACTGAACCTGCTCTAAATTTTCCTCCCAAGATTGTGATGCAAGGGCAGCTACAGACTCGATCGATTGAGCACTCCCTGTACCTAAAAATTTTAGAAAGGCATTAGCAAGGAAGGACATCTGGGCCTGAAGTGCACTTACGTTGTCAATCTCGAACACTCCAGCAACGATCTTTTTGGGTGCAGATTGCTCAGACGACCACTGATAGCTGTTGGTGGCCATATCCTCTAGAAGTGTGCGCGCGTTTTCCACGGTCTTGGACAACAGAGTCCCACTTACACCTGCATCGACAATAGTTTTAGTACTGGGGTTAAGACCATCATAAAAGAGTTGAATTTGTAACTAGTCAGGATAGCCATGCAGAGGGCACTTCCTCAGCAACTCTTTGTAACGCTCCCAAACCTCGAATAACTGCTCATCAAATTACTGCTAGAACGTCCCAATCTCGGTCCTCAGCTTGATCGTCTTAGTAGGGGAAAGTGATCAGCTATCAGTAATGCTTAATAAATTAATAAAAATATGTCGTAGATTTATATCAATCAAAGTATAAATTGAAAAAATAAAGTAATACCTAGCGAGTCTAGGATCGAATCCACAGGGAAAGGTTATTTGCAAGGCCTTAACAATATTTACTGAACTAAACTCGAAAACATGTGATATTATATAAGAGAATAAATAAGAAAGTTGGTAAACTTGGAAAACAAAACTTGCAGAAAGCAAAACATGCAACAAGAGTGAAAGGAAAAGTATTAAGGAGAATAGTATCAAGTTTATTGCGGTCACAACCTCATGCGTTTATAAGAACCTTATAGCGCATACTTTGGCTAATTGATCCATTAATGCCTGATGACATGCAGAAATGTCATCATTTTCCTACTAATTTTAGCTAGTTTTGTGCAAGAATTGTGAGCTTTAAAGTATTTTTATGTTGATTTTGTAGAAAACCGAGTTCGAGAAGAAAAACCAAGAATTTTACCAATTTTTTGGTATAAAAAGAAGACTTTGGGCCATAAAAGAAGAAAAGAAAAGAGAACATTTGAAGTGGAGGCCAAAAAGCCCAAAAGAAATGAAGAAGAAGGCCAAAATTCGTGTGTATGGTTTCTAGAAGGTCAAGCGTTGCGACGCTCGGGCTAGAGCATCTTGACGCTTGGCCAGTTATGAGGAAAAATCCAGAATCGTAACAGCGTCGCGACGCTGCACCAACTTGTGCGGCAAGAAAACCTTACGTCACAGCGTCGCGACGCTGTGCGTCTTGGGCAGTAAGTCACCTACGTCCAGAACCTATAAATAGCCCTCTCTCCCAAGGTTCAAATCATCCCATTTTGGGGAGCTCTCCCCTAGCTCAATAGAGAGAAAAAGTAAGACGGAGTGTGAGGAAAAATGTGGAATTGAGCGAGATTCCAAGGCTCAAGATTCGAGATGATCGTGACGGGAGCTTGGGATCAACTTATCGGTTATTTCTTCCTTACTTCTTTATAATTCCTTATTGTAATTTGAGTTAGGCTTATGGATCAAGATCACTTGGGCAAAATTATTTCCATTTGTGAGTATATCTTGAGACCTAGGGTCGTTATTCTAGTTAATTGGATATTGTAGCACAATTACTTGGATTATATAATGAAATTCTTCATATTTCATCGATGTAATTCATTCTTAATGCTTTTCATCTCTTGATCACTGATTAATTGATATGTTGGTCTAAATTGATACTCGACAGAGAGAAATTAGATTAGATCCAAATTGCATGACTAACGATTGCTTGGAACACGAGAGTGAAAGAGAATTGTTAGAAATTGATTATGAAGTTGCTTAATGTCATACTATGATTAACTAAGGAGATGAACACATGAATTAGTTATGTTAGTATGAGATGTGGAGGAGCTTGAAAGAAAAATCCGCTTATAATTACTTCTAGATTTATGAAATTGAAGATTATTAGTTGCATGCACCCATGTATTTGAGCTACATATTTGAGCTATATATATCCCTTAATAGGATATTTCTTTTTAATTGCATGTTTCTTTTCATGAGTTTCTTTAATTTTCGCTTTATCATTCAAGATTGGACTTCTAAATAAAATTGAACATGATGGTTCTTGGTACTTAATGGATATAATTAAAATTCTCTGAGGATTCGATCTCGGAATTACATACCGTTTTATATTACTTGCGGCCCGTGCACTTTGTGTTCATCAATGCCTAAGTGAGAAAAATCATAAGTTTCCCTTCCGGTAGTCCTTCTACATTTGGCATAAAACTATTAATTGGTAATTTGGCTAGTTCATGCGTGGGGCTTAGTTCTCTAAAACTTACAAGGGAATGTGTCAGTCTTAACGCAATCAAAGCTCATGCATGCACTATCTTTTAGCAGTAGTATTTTAATCCTACCAAGACTACATATCATGCGCTAACTTTTTCTACTTAGAGATATCCACATGCATTATCTGTCAAGGATTTAGCATTCTGCTACCGCATCCGGCTATCCAAGCGGGAGTTAGTAATGAAAATAGTAACGCAAATAAGTAGAAGGCAATTAATGTTTCATTTAAATCAAAATATGCGCTTACAAAATATACTTATCACCACATGGGTGCCTGCGCTAAGCCTTGAAGAAGAAATTAGCTCGTGCGAGCAAAACAATACATCATGCAATAATACATTGCAAACGCAAGCCTACTCTTAATCACAGCTCTCTGTGATTTCTCTTTCTCCTTGATCTTCGAATCCTTCTCCAATCGAATCTCTTGTATATTCTTCCTCTCGTCCCTCAATTCTTGTGTGTTGTGTGTCCCTTTGGTCCTCTAGTAGGTGGCTTCTATTTATAGGCGAAGGACCAACTTCTCCAAGTAACTTGCGTCAGTTATGTTCAACCAACTTGCAACTTTTCAACCTTTTTTGGCCCACTTGCGTCAGTTGTGTCAGTGTTGTTCTTTTAATCATCTTTTCTGTCTCATGATCATCTTGGGATGTGTGCCTGTGCTGAGAGAAACTTGGAAAACAACAAAATTAGCTGCGTTAGCACCCTATTTTTATAATTTCTTACCACCTACATGAATATAGCCTATCGCATAAAATCATCACATTTTCCTTTCTTAATGCACTGAAGTAACGCATCATTGTATCTTTTGGCCGTTATCAGAAAGAATTTCTTCAAGAATGCCTGGACCAAAGCATCCCAAGTGGTAATGCTCCTAAGCGGAATTGATTGTAACCAATCTCTCGCTTTGTCCTGCAAAGAAAAAAATGAAATAAACGTAAGTGAATGACATCTTCAGAAACTCCATTTAATTTTACCGTTCCACAGATGTCTAGGAAGGATTTCAGGTGAGAGTTTGGATCCTCTGTGGGTGATCCTCTGTAGGCACAGTCTC